>OZ024835.1:53116001-53716001 GCA_964016985.1 Anodontia alba
GCAGATCCATATACGATGGACCCATAATCAAGTTTTGATCGAATTAAAGAACGATACAGGTGAAGAAGAGTTGTTCTGTCCGCTCCCCAACTTGTGTGAGATAAAACTTTTAAAAGGTTTAATGCTTTTAAACATTTCGCTTTCAAGTATTTTATATGGGGTATGAAGGAGAGTTTTTTATCAAATATAACCCCAAGAAATTTAGATTCAGCAACAACTGGTATTTGAGATCCATATATGTAGAGCGCTGGATCGTTGTGTATTTTCCGTTGTTGACAGAAATGAACGCACTGAGTTTTCGATTTGGAAAATTTAAAGCCATTTCTAGTTGCCCAGTCTTCAATTCTATTTAAACATTGCTGTAGATGTCTTTCTATTGTGCGCATATTTTTCGAGCGAAAACAAATACAGAAATCATCAACGTACAAAGAACCATCTGTTTTGTAATCCAGACAGTTTATAATATCGTTTAATTTCACGTTGAATAACGTGGTTGAAAGTATGGCTCCTTGAGGAACGCCCTGTTCTTGATCATAGAGATCAGACAGGGTCGATCCTACACGCACTTGTATTGTTCGATCTTCAAGAAAACTTTTAATAAAGTTTGGTAGTCTTCCTTTCATACCAAAGTTATGTAGGTCTTTTAAAATTCCATATCGCCAAGTGGTATCATAGGCTTTTTCCAAATCGAAAAATACAGCGACTACATGTTCTCGTTTGATAAAAGCATCACGGATAAAAGTTTCTAGTCTAACTAAATTATCATTGGTACTACGTTCAGCTCGGAATCCCGACTGAAGTTTTGTTATCAGATTGTTAGATTCTAAGTACCAAACAAGTCGTTTGTTTATCATTCTCTCTAGTGTTTTGCAAAGGCAACTTGTTAGCGCTATTGGTCTGTAGTTTGTTGGTTCTGCATGATCTTTCCCTGGTTTGGGAATAGGTATAATTGTGGCCAAACGCCAGCTTTCTGGAAAAACTCCTGTTGTCCATATACCGTTGAAAATATGTAAAAGTGTGTCAAGGGCGGTTTCGGGAAGGTGTTTAAGCATCTGGTAATGGATGTCATCAGGGCCTGTAGCTGTATCTTTTGATACTGCGATAGCATCTTTAAGTTCTGTAATGTTAAACAGGCTGTTATATTCTTCAGTATTTGAAGAGGTGAAATTAAGTTTGATCTTTTCTTCTTGTTTTTTGATGTTTTGAAACTTCTCTGAATAATTCCGAGATGAAGAATTATCCAAAAAAGTTTCCCCAAGTGTGTTTGCTATCTCTTCCTTTGATGTGGCCTTTGTTCCACGTTTTGTATTTAAGTGGGTGAAACTGGGTGATTTTGATTTACCAGATATTTTTCGTATCATGTCCCAAACCTTTTTAATTGGAGTTTTATAATTTAAATTCGAAACGTAAGATTGCCATGATTTGCGTTTGGAGGCCTTTATTGTTCGACGAGCCTTTGCTCTGAAATTCTTTACTTTATTCAGGTTCTCCTTTGTTGGATATCTGCAGAACTTTGATAATGCTTGCTTGCGCTGTTTTATGGCATCTTTGCATTCATCATTGTACCATGGCTTGCTTTTCTTTGGATTTGTCGAGGTTTTCGGTATACTTTTGTTAGAGATATCGAGAAGAGAAGAAGTAAAATCATCTAGAGGATCCAAGGAATTGTTTAACTTATCTATTTTTAGACTTTCTTCACATAATGAGTGATACAATTCCCAATTTGCTTTATTTAGTTTCCACTTTGCGTTGTGATCGTTCGTGGAATTATTTACGCTTTCAATAATAACAGGGAAGTGGTCACTTCCATGTTGATCTTCACTGACCGTCCAATCGAAATCCAGCAGAAGAGATGGATGACATAGGGAAAGATCTAAAGAAGAAAAATTTCCAGTTGCAGGATGGAGATAGGTGTGAGATTTGTCATTCATAAGACAAAGATCGTTTTTGATTATAAAGTCTTCAATAATATTACCTTTAGGGTTGTTATCTTTACATCCCCAAAGGATATTGTGACCATTGAAGTCACCAACTAGTATATAGGGTGAAGGGAGTTGTTTGAGTAAAGTGTCTAAAATATTAATGTTCGGTCTCTAAATGAAAATGTGGAGGTATATACACAGAACAAATAGTAATTTCTTTATCTAAAGTGACAGAAATCGCAACGGCTTGAAGATTGGTTACAAGTTTAATTTCTCGCTGGGGACATGAAGAGTGAACTAAGATTGAGCTTCCACCAGACGGCCTCTGGCCTTCGGAATATATATAATTGTATGTAATGAAATCTCTGATATGTAATTGATCATCAGTTTTTAAAAAAGTTTCTTGCAAGCAAAAAACTGATGGACTCAATAAAGATAAAAGTAATAAGATCTCGTTATAGTTTGACTTTAGACCTCGACAGTTCCATTGTATTATTTTGTGATTTGAATTCATTTTAGAGTTGTTAAATTTTAGTTAGACTAGCAACTAAGGATATGTTATTGGTGATTTTGATCTATTATTGTTGACGTGTTTTTGTTCTGATGATCTCGATCTATTTCTATTAGTTCGTGGGCGATCTGGAGCTTCTCCTAACTCCATATCATCGCTACTGTCACTCAAAGATCCGAATCTGTTATGTTGTTGAATAACATTATTTGAACCTTTTCGTTCTCTGTTTGATGTGCTTGGTCTTTGTGTTCCTTGACTAGATTTTGATTTTGTTTCTTTCGTAGGTGGAGATGAATGACTTCTTGCTTGTCTTTCTTTCTGTTGTTGTTTCTTCCAATCTTTCCTTATCATCTCAATGGTGGCTTTTTTCAGGCCACCCTCTCCTTTTTTCTCCTCAATAGGTGTCTTTGTTTGATTTTTGTTTGTGGTGTTTGTTTGACCTTTTTGTTTCTGCAGATCTTCTGTTTTGCTGTTTGTGTTTGTTGTATTTGATTGTACTGCAGAGTCGAGAATAGTGATCGGATCAGTTTGAGTGGCAGTATCAACCACGGAAACCTTTCTCATAGAAGACTGGGTGATGTTGGCATAACTGATTCCAGGTATTGGAGTTGGGGGGGTCTCAACAAGTTTCCGCGCTTCAACGAAAGAAATATTTCTGGTAAACTTATGACGTAGAATTTCCTTTTCTTTGTGCCAAATTCGGCATTCTTTAGAGTCAGCACTGTGTTTTTCACCACAATTGACACAGTGTAATTCGTTGCTACATCTACTTTCGAGGTGTTCTCCTGTTTGACCGCATTTCGAACAGATAGGGTCTTTAGAACACCTATCCTCATGGTGTCCATATTTTTGACAATTATGACAACGCAAGGGATTTGGTACGTAGACTTCTACGTTGACTCTAAAGTATGCCACTTTGACCGTTTTGGGTAAAACTGGCGTATTGAAAGTAAAAACAAAGGTGTTTGTGTCTTTTAACTCTCCGTTTCGTTTTATTTTGAATCTTTTTACTCCAGTAACTCCTTGAGATTTTGTGCCCTCGAGAATCTCCTCCTCGCCGCAATTCCTCAATTCGGGACAACGAATTACCCCTTTTGAGGAATTAAGCGAGGTATGGGGGTACACTCGGACTTTCAAGTCGTGAAAAGTCTGTGCACGAAGAAGATTCTCGGCATGGGCTTTCTTGGATACCTCAATGAGTAACTGGTTCGATCTGTTTAGTTTTTTTATGTTTTCCGGTTCACCAGCTATACTCTGTATGACCTTTTGTATCAAAAAAGGAGACAGAGATGTTATCTGTCTGCCCTCTTCTTTGCTTTCAACTAAAATGAAGCGTGGAAAATGTTGATGAGACGTATCATTTGTTGAGGTAGTTGGAGGTTGAGAATTTTCGTCAAAATCTGAATTATCAGTGTCTGGGGTTTGTTTAGTTCTTTTTCTTTTATCATTACCCATGATGAAGTTGTATTAAAATTCGTCCTCCGTGCTCTCCGCCCACCACGGAGCCCAACGAGGGAACACATAAATGGAGTGGCTTTCCTACTCACATGTGCTAGAGATACACAGAAGATATACTCGCACGAGCAAAATGCTGCACGATTGACCCGTTAAGCCGCCGCCTTCTTAGGATTGGAAAGATTGAGAAATAAGAATTATGGGCAAACGGTGAGTATCAGTATGATACAAAAGACAAGGAAGAGAAAGAAAAGGTTTTTCCTAGGGCTTGACGCGACCAGCCGATTGACCGTGCCGGGTCTCACGGACACCCTTCTACACCGAAATCCAGGCCAAAGAGGCGTGTTGAGCCATCAGGAGAGAACAAACCCAATAACTCTCAACCTCCAGGATCCCTTCTTCCGGCTTACGGGTTGCCACCCACGGCAAACGGGTGGTATTTCCTCTTCGCTCTTCCCAAAGGGGACAATTACTGCTCACCAAGCTAGCAACGTTCCCAGTGGGAATTGAGCCCCCAGGGCCTCGACAAGGCGGAAAGTTTAATACCCAGGGGCATCTTACTGTTGTAATCATTGTGACATAACAATGAAGAAAACATTAAAATAGTTCTTAGAGTTTTACAACGCATGGAGACCGATTGGTATTAGGCCTTGGACTATCTACTTCGTCAAAATCGGTATCCCTAGCTATAAATGACTGGCTCTCTATCATTGACTTAGTAGGTTTCTTCTGCTTAATGGTGGGCACAGTATTTCCACAAATAGCAGATAATAATGTTATGTAGACAGCTTTATCCTCTGCCTGTCTGAATAATTGTACCATACAAAAAATTAAAATAAACATATAGATATATCCTGTATTCCTCTCATTCTTTTAGATAACTGTACGTCTTTAGGTTGAATAGTTACACGTTTAGCATGGATAGCACATAGATTTGCTTCTTCCAAAAGAGTCACTTAATAATGCTCGGCCGCCTCTTGAAGGGCCTGTAATGCTGATTCTTGAAACCTTTTCTCGCTGTCAATATTGGCCGCTAGTTCTCGTACCAATCGTCTAAAGGGCAGTTTCTGTATAAGTAAATCAGTAGATTTTTCATATTTTCTGATTTCACGAAGAGCAACTGTTCCAGGTCTATATCTATGCGATTTAGGAGGTCTTTGGAGTTGCTTCACTGGTTTAGTTTTTCCCCCAATTTTTTTTAATTCCACCCACTTTACCTTTACTTCCGAAATGTCTTTTAGTATTAGCTTGAGCAGCAGATCTAACAGTCTACCATTGATTGCGCATTACTAAATTCTTGTTGTGGTATTTGAGGAGGTCTTGGAAATCTAAATGTTGTCGGACCTGATGTTGGCCCTTTTCGAGCAGTTTTCGTTCTAGCCATAAATATAATATTCCATTACAAATTAAATGTTCGTACCTTCAATCCTCTTTATTTTCAACTGTTTTTTCTCCAAACAATGTTTACTGGCTCCTAGTTATCGATTTTTTTATATACTGTATTGCTTTGCTGTGTGCTGCACTTACCTTTTCAGCGTTCCGGATATTTCCGGTTATTCCCGCTTATTTCTTTGCGCAGCACACAGCAAAGCAATACAGTATATAAAAAATCGATAACTAGGAGCCAGTAAAATATACGAGCGGAAACCAGTACACACACCGGGAACCAATAAATACAGGGAACCGGTATTGCGTCATGACGTATTAATCACGTGTATGACATCATAACTTTGCTTTTACGTCCAAAGTGTCGTCTATTATTTGATTGAGCAATTTTGGCAGCTTGCAAATTTGAGTATTCTGCAGGTAGACTAAATTCTTGTTGTGGTAAGTTAGGAGGTCGTGGAAACTTAAATGTTAGCCGAGTCCTAGCAGTTTGCTCCGTTCTAGCCATAAATGAAATGTTGTAAGTTTTTCTTCTCCATAAATATAATGTTATAAGTTCATCTATTGATAAATTAAATCTTCGTACCTTCAATCCTCTTTATTTTCAATTTTTTATTCTCCAAAGAATGTATCCTATTCGTTACAGCACAATAAAATATCCTTCTCCAAAGTTCTAAACTTCTTTCCGATAAATGTAGTTTCCTTTTCTTTGGAGGGCACATTAATAACAACCCTCTTACTCCAAAATGTTTACTTGAAATGACTATTTACCCTGGGTTTTTTCCGTTTTGTTGTCTCCGGCTGTTTCCGGAATCGGCTGTTTCCGTAAATCCGATTGGCTACGGAAATCAAAACATGACGCTACTTGTCGTAGGATCTATTTTTAGAATTTCCAAAAATTCTATTTTTACCAACATGTCATACACGTGATTAATACGTCATGACACAATACTGGTTCCCTGTATTTATGGGTTCCCGGTGTGTGTACTGGTTTCTAGGTCAGATATTTATATATTGATTTTCTGTAGCTGTAACTGCTGTGCTGTGTGCTGCGCGGCAGGTATAAAGTACGGAAAGCCATTCTTAAAAATTTCAGACGTACCCAAACTTCTGCAACAACGATTCGTGTGTCCGGCTTTTAAACAACAACGACGCCTGTAAATCGTATGAAACCTACATTCAACAAGCTAGTTGTTCAGAGCCATCCGACATGGCTGAATTTTTGTGTCACACTGTGACGACTCGGGACAAGGTCTACCGAAAAACAAGTATGGTGAAATCCTTGGGTGCTTAGAGAATGCAAAGGCGAATGATTGATTATTATTCCATATACAACAGGGGGGAAATACCAAATGAATTTCCCGTTTTATCATTCACCAAAAAAAGAGCCAGAGGAAGATGAAGGTCCGTCCTCTTCCAAGAGAACCAGATCAGTAATGAAAGATGAGAAAGAAGAGTGTGGGGGTGTGGATGAGGTTGGGTGTGTATATGAGAGAGGGCACGGGTGAGGACAGAGAGATCATTAAAAGGAAGGTAATAATATTGAAAGACTATCTAATAAATAAGTATGGTAGTCTAGCTGAGGCCCATATCTCAGAAAGTGAATTAAGAAAGATTTTTCCCTTGCGCCATCAAGATGACTTTAAAAGAGCTATTCGAAGGGTTAGAGTTTTGAAAAATAGTGAGTTAGAAAAACAGGTTGCGGAAAAAAGCTGAAGCAGGAAGCCAAAAGACAAAAAGTCCGGATTGCTGAATTGCAATCGCTGCCAACTATAACAAGAGCTGATGTCTTGCAACATTAAAGAACGGAAAGCAATCCGGACGGCTATGCCTTAAATGAAAAGACAGTTTATAACAAATGGTGACAATTTTCAGTTTCTTGAAACCTTTTTTTGGTTATCGATATTAGTTGCATTTTCACGTACTAACTTTCTGAACGGTAATTTCGCTATGAGGAGATCAGTAGATTTTTGTATTTCCTAATCTGTCTAAGGGCGACTGTACCGGGACGGTATCTACGATAGTGTCCCTCTTGTCTTGCGACCTCCTTTCGTGCTTGTCTCCTTTTTATAGCTAGTCCTTCCCTTTTCAGCTGTTCTGGAAGGGTAAATTCTTTCTGCGGTAGGTGTGCACCTTGTATATCCTGGATGTATTTATTTCTTCTACGTTGTGTAACCTTTATTCGTGCCATAGAGTAGAAAAAAAATATCTGACTTACCTTTTCAGCGTTCCGGAGCGTTCCGGTTATTCCCGCTTATTTCCGTAGTTCCGATTGGTTACGGAAGCCTGATGACGTCATCATGTATACACATGACAGTGAGCTGATTCCTAGAATATCTATTTTTAGATTCACGTGACCTGGTTCCCGGTCTTCAGTGATTATCGATTTTGTATACATTCGGATTTTGCTGTAGCTGCTTTGCTGCGTGCTGCGCGCGCAACAAAGCAACTACAGTAAAATCCGAGGTACACAAAATCGATAATCACTGTAGACCGGGAACCAGGTCACGTGGTTCTAAAAATAGATATTCCAGGAATCGGCATACACATGATGACGTTATCAGGTTTCCGTAACCAATCGGGTTTAAGCGGGAATAACCGGAACTAACCGGAAATATCCGGAACGCTGAAAAGGTGTCCTACATTTTTTTCACACTGTATGGCACGGAAAAAGATTACTCAACGTTAATGGAATAAATATATACAGGCGATACAAGGTATACGCCTACCGCAGAAAGACTTTACACTTCAAGAAAAGCTGAAAAGGGAAGGACTCGCTATAAAAAGGAGACAAGCACGTAAGGACGTTCAACGACAAGAGGGACACTATCGTAGATACCGTCCCGGTACAGTCGCCCTTAGACAAATAAGGAAATACCAAAGATCTACAGCTCTTCTCATAGCAAAATTACCGTTCAGAAGGTTAGTACGTGAAATAGCCACTAATATCGATAACCAAAAACGGTTTCAAGCAACTGCTCTACAAGCTATCAAAGAAGCAGCCGAGGCATTCCTGGTAGGACTTCTCGAGGAGGCCAACCTTTGTGCAATTCACGCAAAACGTGTGACTCTTATGTCCAAAGATATACAATTAGCAAGAAAAATAAGAGGCGATGTCTGAACAAGATGTACGAAATGTTTCTGTGAAGAGCGAGGACGACTTTGAGGTATATTTCAAACAACTAAAAGACGATCAGGCTGACCAAGCAACACAAACTGATGAATCATACACCGCAGAGGAAAGACAGCGAGCGTATGAGAACAGATACTTAAGAACACACATGAAGGACGTTCAACTATCAGTGAAAATTTCTCAACCATACACCAGAGACCCATTTCTTTTCTACTTGATACATAAAAGAATAGATGAAGCACTTCTCCTCGGTGACCAGATGTCTCTGCTTACCTCAGAAGTCTCCATATAAGATGGAAAATCCACAAGCTAGATTTTGGGTACAAGCTTTATTTCTCTTTTCAATTTTATTATTTTGTATGATACAATTATTTCTTCAGGTTCAAGACAGAGCTGTATACATTGCCTTGTTGTCCGCAATCTGTGGAAACACTGTTCCAACAATCAAACAAAAAAAAAAACAACAAAGAATCTCCTCACATCATTCGATGACACGGATGGACATAGAAGAGTAGTGGTGTAACCATGCCGTGCAAAAAAAAGAAAGCTAGTGAAAGACATTGACTTCCCGGAAAATATTCCAACAGACTACCAACCGGTAGTCAATAAAAGAGGACTACCTCCTGGAACTGAATATCTTGATATATCATTTACAATTCAAGATAATTTCTTTTCGTCTGAAAAGGATATTATTGAAATAGACACCCCTACTAATAACAAAGGGTACTATGGATTGGCATTCGGAGTCAAATTTCCAGAAATACCACCAGAGGAAGCTTGCAGCAGCACTGATCCTTTATACCAAAAGATAAAAGTTCAACGTCTGCATGATGTTGCAATTGTAGAGGCCAGCGTGGGAAAAAATTGCAGACACCACTTCTGGACAGGAGGATACAGAAAGGGGGTGCAAGACGTTGTCGTAGATGATGCAAATAAAAAAATGTGGAATCAGGGATATGAAATGTCTCTGTCAATACTATCTGGTATGTCTCTTACAACCACCAATACTCAGAATGTCCTAGCTGCTCAAAAATGGGTCATAGAATCAAAGATCGGTAAAGACTACGTCATCGTAGTATGCCAGAAAAATGTATATCCACAATTCATTAAAGAAATGGAAGAGCAGTGTGGTCTCAAGGATCCCAGCAACATCCTCACAATTAACAGAGCTGTGGAGACTTCTGAGGTAAGCGGAGACATCTGGTCACCTAGGAGAAGTGCTTCATCTGTTCTTTTATTAATCAAGTAGAAAAGAAATAGGTCTCTGGTGTATGGTTGAGAAATTTTCACTGATAGTTGAACGTCCTTCATGTGTGTTCTTAAGTATCTGTTCTCATACGCTCGCTGTCTTTCCTCTGCGGTGTATGATTCATCAGTTTGTGTTGCTTGGTCAGCCTGATCGTCTTTTAGGTGTTGTTTGAAATATACCTCAAAGTCGCCCTCGCTCTTTACAGAAACATTTCGTACATCTTGTTCAGACACGTCCTCGCTCTTTACAGAAACATTTCGTACATCTTGTTCAGACATCGCCTCTTATTTTTCTTGCTAATTGTATATCTTTGGACATAAGAGTCACACGTTTTGCGTGAATTGCACAAAGGTTGGCCTCCTCGAGAAGTCCTACCAGGAATGCCTCAGCTGCTTCTTGGATAGCTTGTAGAGCAGTTGCTTGAAACCGTTTTTGGTTATCGATATTAGTGGCTATTTCACGTACTAACCTTCTGAACGGTAATTTTGCTATGAGAAGATCTGTAGATCTTTGGTATTTCCTTATTTGTCTAAGGGCGACTGTACCGGGACGGTATCTACGATAGTGTCCCTCTTGTCGTTGAACGTCCTTACGTGGTTGTCTCCTTTTTATAGCGAGTCCTTCCCTTTTCAGCTTTTCTGGAAGTGTAAAGTCTTTCTGCGGTAGGCGTATACCTTGTATCGCCTGTATATATTTATTCCTTTTACGTTGAGTAATCTTTGTCCGTGCCATACAGTGTGAAAAAAATGTCTGACACCTTTTCAGCGTTCCGGATATTTCCGGTTATTCCCGCCTAAACCCGTAGTTCCGATTGGTTACGGAAACCTGATGACGTCATCATGTGTATGCCGATTCCTGGAATATCTATTTTTAGAACCACATGACCTGGTTCCCGGTCTACAGTGATTATCGATTTTGTGTACCTCGGATTTTACTGTAGTTGCTTTGCTGCGTGCTGCGCTGCAGGTAAACTTTGAAGCCGAGGAGGAGGGTGATGACATTGATAGTGACAAAGATAATTCTGATAATGATGATGATGATGATGAATTAGCTGAATTCATAGATGATAAGGTCATTCCTTATCAGGAGTATGTACCTCCCAATCCATACCTAGAAAGGTCTTTACAGTTGCCGAGAAGCTTTATTAGGGTAAGTTGTTTAATTTAGATATTTCCTATATTTTCAGAAATGAGAAAGATCGCCTGAACCAGAACTGGATGAAGAGTTACCTAACATTAAAAGACCAAAGTTGAAAAGTAGAAAAAGAAAGAGATCTCCATCGCCTCCGTTAATTCTCGAACATTCTCCGTCCCCTCCAAGGAGATGTAGATCCCCTAATCTTGGCTTTCCGCCTACCCCTCCAAGGACTCCATCCCCCCCCCCCCCCCCATACAGATAAGTAGTGACTGAAATAGAGATAAGTGACACAGATACAGTTAGTGAACCGAGTTCGGACGATGGGCAGCCAAAGAAAAAGAGGGTTAGGTTCAATGAAGAGGATGATACCAAAGTTTATGAGAGAGATAGTTCAGAGTACAAGTTAATGCATGAGAAGGACATGAAAAATATGAGACATACCCAAATAAATGTCAAAATGAAGTATAAAGAGTTCTTTCCTATGAGGAAACAAAAGTTAGATAGATATTTATATGACAGGAATTGGAAGAGGGAGAAAAGGGAACAGTCACTACAGCGGTTAAAGGATCTCGTTAATGTACATTTAAGGGTACAGAAGCTTAACAGGGGAGATGATGAGCCCCTGACACCAGAGGAGTCTGCCCTCCCTGGTGTAACACTGGAGGAATTTCCACACGAACCTACAGGTTTTAATCAGCCAGGGTCTGATTACAGTGAGGAACAGTCCAAAATATTGGCTGACCTAAGAAATAGTGAATTCTTAATATTTAGTACTTCATTGAAAAAGTATATGAAGATTGGAATCAATGAACATTGCGTGACAAAGGTGTTCGATGACGATAGTCATGATGACTTTGATATAAGAGAATGTGCCTGTTGTCAAGCTAAAATTTTTATTGGTGACTGGCCCGACCATGTTAAGTCCTATTTCCATCAGATTATGTTTAAGTATAGACTAAAAATGCTTGCATTCTGTTGGGCCGGTAATAAACAAGTAAAGCCCCATAGGGTAGATGAATGCGAACAGTGTCAGAAAAGGCAGAAAGAATTGAGGGAAAATCAGGAGATTAGGACTTTGGATGATATGTTGGTATATAATCCTGTGGAAGATCCGGACTATCAGGCGTACTTAGAGCGCAATAAAGCTGTAAGTAATCCTGGTAGTTCGGACAGGTACTCATGTGAACCGTGCGGTAAATTTAATCTAAGCAAAGAATATTTTGACTGTCATTTAACAGGAAAGAAGCACAAATATAGAATGATGGAGATCAGGCGGGAGAAGAAAAAAGGGGAAAAGTTGTCGAAGGTTGAACACGTTAAAAAAGGTCTGAAACGGAAAGCGGAGGATGAGGAGGAGAAGAAGGCTTTAACCTTTGGCAACTTTTTCAAATTTTTGAAATCCTCTACATCAGCACCAGAACCTGAGTCTGGTGGTGATGAAGGGGAACCTGAGGCTGCTCCTGTTCCTGTTGAAAAAAAAAACACCTAAAAAAAACATCTTCTAAAAAAAATGAGACTGCAGATGCTGAGTTTGACTCTTGCATCGTTTATGACGATGGCACATATTCTTGTAGAATATGTGACATCGTTATAAAACAAAAGAGGAACGTAAAACCTCACCTGAAAAGCAAGAGGCATACTCAGCAGGCCAAAGAAGTGGTTGCTGTTTCTGATGAAACAGTAACAGGAAAAGGGGAATTAACAGAGGTAGGGTTTGTCAGAGAAACTGATAGTCCGCGTCCCGGGTGTCATTTTCTCCTTGAGTTCCAAAGGCCTGTCAAGTACAGGATTGCACGGCGGCTCATGAAAATGGCATGTTCGTGCAGTCTGTGCTTGAAGGCCTTTCGAAGCCAAGAAGTATATGGAAGACATAAAAGCACCCGGAACATAGAAATAGGGTGAAAGTTGAAAAGAAAAAAAAAAGTTGTGGAACAAGCCAGTAGCTGGAGGGCCAGTCACCCATGGTGAAGTCATAAAACAAATATACCAGAAATTCCCATGGCTTTTGAGAAAGAATAAATGTAAAGCTAGAAGAAACTCATGGAAAAAGAAACAGGCATTTTTTGAGAAAGCAGTCATATGCAATGAATTTGGTGGCAGTATTCTAAAGCACTCGCATGCCCATATGTACTGCCAGACTGCCAAGAAATATACCTTCAGAAAATTTAAGAGGTTATTCGTTAAAATGTTTGGTTTTAGAATTTCGGATATAAGGAGACCTGTAAATTTCCGGGAATGTATCAGGTATGTTACCAAGGAAGACAGGCAAGCTGTTTGCCTGAACATTCCCATGAAATTTACCTCTACCTTATATCGGGCCTATAGATATTTTCTGGAGTGTTCGCAGTCTGGTGTTATATATGGGGATTATGTACCATCCACCGTGGCTCCTTGCGATCGAAAGGTATTCGAGAGTGCGGTATCTTTGGAGAAGAAGTTAGAGGATGCTAGGTATATCCACGATCGCGTCATGCATATGGAACTCTTGCCATGGCAAGAAGAGTTGGTACAGGAGATTAGGAATGTCCGGGGCTCTGATAGAGCAGTGACGTAGATCGTGGATACACCTGGCGGTGCAGGTAAATCTCTCATGTGTCAGTGGCTGTTGTCACAGGGTGTCTTTGGGAAAGGTATTCTTTTCCAGGACTTGGATTATAGAACAAACAGCTACCTCTACAACTCAGAACGGCTGGTGATGTTCGATATTCCTCGAACTACAACACCAACCGATCTGAGGTTTGTAGAGGATGTGAAGAATGGTTACTTAATATCTACCAAGTATGAATGTTCTAAGAAAATCTTTCCAAGTCCGGTTGTGATTGTCTTTGCCAATGACTACCCTGTGAAAACATTGTTGTCACTGGACAGGTGGAATGTGTTCCATATTGGAACTGACATGGATAATGGAAGGAGAATAGGTGCTTTAATCCGGCATCCGGAGTTTAATTTTTAATAGTTTAACGTTTTTAACTTTTAACAATTTTAACAGTAACTACATGAAAAATACAGTTACAGAATTCAATACCGGTATTGTTGTTGTCTCTTCCTAATTACAAGCAGAAAGGATATGTGGGGGGCATTCAGGTACGCTACACCGGACGCCCATGGGGTGTTCGGTGCGGTGTAGGTGAATGTCCCTGGCTGTAATGTACTGGACGTCCGCCATGCAATAAACACTTGAACTTGCCCAGTACATATCCTTTCTCCCAACTCCAACCCCTAACCTGTAAGTAGGAAAATATAAATAAATATCACAAAAGTTGCAGTTAGTACATATGTATGCTGAAGATTTCTTTTGTAGCTATAATAGGACGTATTACGAATGTTTTCGTAAGGCGTTCCATTAAAGTTGCACCTCTGTGTGTGCTAAGACGTCTGAGCATTCGTCGATCACAAATGATTTCATCTGTAGTTTCTGCATAACAATAATCATGTTCCATACATATTTCATCAAGTTTATTAACTGGTGGACCATTGGGTAATGGATTACCCGGTCCGCAATAGTTGTATCCTGGAAGTAACCAACCACTTTTCTGCTGTTGAGATTCGGAAATCTGTTCAGGAAAAGTTATAGACCGTTTGGAGCGTTTGGATCTAGTAGGTGTTGATAGATCTGTAAAGAAAGATACCAGAGATGTGTTAAGTCTGCATCGAATTGGTGTTCGTCGTATGTAATGATATCTGATGCTTTATACTTTTTTTCCCAATAAAATTCGTCCGACGCTGGTGGAGTCCACAGTCCTGTATAAATTAAGTCCATAATTGATGCAGGTCCGTCACCAGGACTTATATAGCGACCCAGGCGAATAAGGTCGTAACGTGACAGTCAAGAAACCATGTCCTCTTCTTCTGTTATTGGGGGTTGTATTTTTAGTATTTCAACGCATGCATCTTTTAGAACGTCTAGCTTAGTAGTTGTGGAGTCATCGGTAGGAATATCATCATCAAGATCATCATTATCAACCATATCAATTGTGTCAGTTGCTGATAGTTCTGATAGCATTTCGCAATCGGAGTCTACTTCATCTGCTGCGCCATCTGTTTCATCTGCTGCATGTTGTGGATATTTTTTAGTACAGAAACCTGACTCTGGGATGTTTTTGGCCGTCATAAATTTGTGTAGTTTCACTTCAAAGTTTTTCCATAGGATTTCTTTCGCCTTAGGACCGACACTGTCGTAGGCGTGTGCCATTTCATCAAAAAGACTTTGAAGCGTATGTTTACCTGTATCGATCTGTTGTTGGCTACTTCCGCTGATTAGTTTTTTGACGGTCCAGGTGTAATTGTTTCATATGTTTTATTAGGACCATATACTGTCCCTGTAGCTGCTTCTAAGGTGTTCTTCACTTTGTACGTGTCGATTGGGTAGAACTCTCCTGCTGTTGAGTATATATCTAATGTGTAAATACTCTGGGTTGCAAGCTTTTGTGCGGATGTCATGTTTGTCATGTCATCGCCGTTCTCGGTGAATGTTTGTTGACGTCTGTGATAGCCGACCGGCTGGGTGTTGGTTAATTGTTGAAATGCTGTGACGTTTTGTAGCCATAGGACGCTTTGTTTTACTTCTTCTACACGATAGTAGAACACCATTCTAAAGTATGAGTCATCGAAATCATGGTGTTCAAGCATAGGTTCATGGATTCCAAGTAGTCCGACTATAGCTCCGTCGGTATATATATCATTAGGCGTTACTTCTGTATTCGTTGATCGTTTGTTGAAGTCGTGTGTCTCAAAGTGGCCTATTTCTGTATAGTTTATATCAGTGTATCTTACGTTCGTATTTTTGTTAAACGCCTTTCCACCCGTTGTTTGTCCATCAACAACCCATCTGTAATATCTACTGAAGATGGGTTGTACCTGGTTACAGGCTCTCATCCATCCACTTCTCCTGAGTTTGATGGTGTTGGCTACAGTATTTAGACCACACTCGTCCTCCATAGCTTGAAGGAATTGTGGATATACATTTTTCTGGCAAACTACGATGACGTAGTCCTTGCCCATCTTTGCTTCTATTTGGAAATCCTGAGCAGCTACTGCATTAGCGGTTGGTTGTGTTGAGGTTTTACGGCCCAGTCAACCCAATGGGGTCATGTCGAGCGCGGTGCATTAGCGGTTGGAGTAGTAGTGACTCCCGTAGGTGCTGAGGGAGACATTTCATATCCCTGAGTCCACATTGTTTTATTAGCATCATCTACATTTACGTTTGCTACCCCCTTTTTGTATTGTCCTGTCCAGAAGTGGTGTCTCTTATTTTTTCCGACGCTGGCTTCTAGAATTGCAACATCATATAGGCGTTGAATTTTAATCTTTTGCTCTAAAGGATCAGTGCTGATTTTGCACGATTCCTCCGTTGGTATTTCTGGAGATTTGACTCCGAAAGCCAATCCATAGTGCCCGTGATTACCAGCTGGTGTTGGCTGGTCAATGATGTCTGGTGTACTGGAATGATAATTATCTTCAATTGTAAATGATATCTCAAGGTATTCAGTTCCCGGAGGTAGTCCTCTTTTATTGACTACTGGTGCATAGTCGGTAGGAATATTTTCTGGAAAGTCTATGTCTTTCACTAGCTTCCTTTTTTTGCACGGCATGGTTACACTACTCTTCTATGTCCATCCGTGTCATCGAATGATATGAGGAGATTCTTTTTTTTTTTTGTTTGATTGTTGGAACAGTGTTTCCACAGATTGCGGACGACAAGGCA
This sequence comes from Anodontia alba, assembly GCA_964016985.1. Lineage (NCBI taxonomy): Eukaryota > Metazoa > Mollusca > Bivalvia > Lucinida > Lucinidae > Anodontia > Anodontia alba. The sequence goes on from OZ024835.1 coordinate 53,132,499, forward strand.
ATGTATACAGCTCTGTCTTGAACCTGAAGAAATAATTCTATCATACAAAATAATAAAATTGAAAAGAGAAATAAAGCTTGTACCCAAAATCTAGCTTGTGGATTTTCCATCTTATATGGAGACTTCTGAGGTAAGCAGAGACATCTGGTCACCGAGGAGAAGTGCTTCATCTATTCTTTTATGTATCAAGTAGAAAAGAATGGGTCTCTGGTGTATGGTTGAGAAATTTTCATTGATAGTTGAACGTCCTTCATGTGTGTTCTTAAGTATCTGTTCTCGTACGCTCGCTGTCTTTCCTCTGCGGTGTATGATTCATCAGTTTGTGTTGCTTGGTCAGCCTGATCGTCTTTTAGGTGTTGTTTGAAATATACCTCAAAGTCGTCCTCGCTCTTTACAGAAACATTTCGTACATCTTGTTCAGACATCGTCTCTTATTTTTCTTGCTAATTGTATATCTTTGGACATAAGAGTCACACGTTTTGCGTGAATTGCACAAAGGTTGGCCTCCTCGAGAAGTCCTACCAGGAATGCCTCAGCTGCTTCTTGGATAGCTTGTAGAGCAGTTGCTTGAAACCGTTTTTGGTTATCGATATTAGTGGCTATTTCACGTACTAACCTTCTGAACGGTAATTTTGCTATGAGAAGATCTGTAGATCTTTGGTATTTCCTTATTTGTCTAAGGGCGACTGTACCGGGACGGTATCTACGATAAGGTCCCTCTTGTCGTTGAACGTCCTTTCGTGCTTGTCTCCTTTTTATAGCGAGTCCTTCCCTTTTCAGCTTTTCTGGAAGTGTAAAGTCTTTCTGCGGTAGGCGTATACCTTGTATCGCCTGTATATATTTATTCCTTTTACGTTGAGTAATCTTTGTACGTGCCATACAGTGTGAAAAAAATGTCTGACTTACCTTTTCAGCGTTCCGGATATTTCCGCCTAAAGCCGTAGTTCCGATTGGTTACGGACACCTGATGACGTCATCATGTGTATGGGCCGATTCCTGGAATATATATTTTTAGAATCACGTGACCTGGTTCCCGGTCTATAGTGATTATCGATTTTGGCTGGTTGGCTGCTGCTGTGCTGCGTGCTGCGCGGCAGGTATAAAGTAATACTAGTATACCTGCCGCAGCAAGGCAGCAGGGGTACAGCAACATAGGGAATAGGAACCAAATATATGAACCGTTATATCCGTTATATTTGAGCGCGGTTTAAAGTGTTTAGATGTGTTGTTAATATTCAGAAAAATGACTTAGATTGTTTTTATAGTCGTAGATGTTGAATTCAGATGGTGGTTTTAGTGGTAGAATTAAGAAAAATGACTTAACAAGTGTGGACATGTTGTAGAAATGTCAGAATTTATAAATTTCGAAGCGGAGGAGGAGGGGGAGTATGACAGTGACAATGAATCAAAAAGTGATGATAATGATAGTGAAAATGATAATGATGGTGATGATAATGACTTTCTGGATGATAAGATAATTCCGGTAGAGGAAGTTCCCCCAAACCCGTACATGGGTATAGAATTACGGTTACCGAGGGATTTGGATAGAGTTTTGAATAGGGTAAGTTCTTTAATTTTTTATGTTTTGCTATATTTTCAGAAAAGGGAAAGATCACCATCTAGTGACGAAGATGAGTTACCGGAAATAAAAAGAAGAAAAGTAAGGGTTAATGAATTGAAACGGAAAAGGTCTCCGTCGCCCTCTCCCGGTAGGAGGTTTAGATCACCTAATCTGGGATTTCCTCCAACCCCACCAAGGACTCCGTCCCCTGCCATAAGTATAAGTCAGGACTCAGACTCAGTGATAGAATTGAGCGATTCAACAGAATCTGAACCGGATTCGGAGGAGGAACCGAAAAGGAAGAAACTAAGAATATGCGAAGAAAATAATGAAGTGAAAGAATACACTAGGGATGAGTCTCAATTTAAGTTAATGCATGATAAGAACATGAAAAGTATGAAAAGAACTAGTGATAATATTAAAATGAAGTATAAGGAGTTCTTCCCTATAAAGAAACTCAAACTGGATGAAAAGTTATTAGATCATAACAAATGGAGTCGAAATGCAAGAGAACATGCTCTCCAGAGAATGAGAGACATTATGAATGTACATTTAAGGGTTAACAAATTGAAAAGGGGACATGAGGACCCTCTGACACCAGAGGAGACGGCCCTTCCTGGTGTCACAGTTGACGATTTCCCCCATGATCCCCCAGGGTTTGACCGGGTAGGTGAGGACCATACCGATTCAAGAGAAAGTTTTGCAGGAACTGAGATTTAGCGAATTTTTAATATACAGTTGCAATATGAGAAAATATTTAAAACTGGGGCTGGCTGACTGTTGTGTAAAAAAGCCATATGACGATGACAAAGATGACTTTGATCTCAGAAAATGCGAGTGTTGTGATGTAATGGTCTTTATTGGTAACTGGCCAGAGCATAAAAAAAGTTACTATCATCAGATAATGTACAAGTATCGATTGAAGAAATTGGAATTTTGCTGGCTTGGGAGGAAGGATAGACTTCCCCATAGGGTAGATGACTGTGATCTCTGTAAAAAAAAGAAGACAGGAGATCAGGGATAGCAAACATCAGGCTTTTTTCGACGATATGGTATTGTACGATGCTGCGGAGGATCCGGAGTATCAGGCCTACTTAGAGCGAAGTAAAGCTGTAAGTAGTCCTGGTATTTCGGATAGATACAGTTGTGTACCCTGTGGGAAAGTCAACCTCTCCTTGGAGTACTATAATAATCACTTAAGTGGAAAAGCACATAAAATCAAAATGTTGCAAATCAAAAAAGAAGAGGGTGGTAAGGGTGTGCAAAGGACACACGTGACAACACACGTGAAAACAACAGCTCATGGTAAGGTAGTGAAAGAAGGATCAGATGAAGATAAGAAAGCAGTAACTTTTTCTAATTTTTTTCAGTTCTTAAAAAAGAACTCAAAAGTGTCTAAGTCAGATGGTTCTCCTGTTCCTGTTACAGTTTCTGAGAAAAAAAAATGCCTCCCAATGAAAAAAAACAAAACAAAAAAAAAAAACGCCAATTGCAAATCAGCCTGATGAGTTTGCTTCTTGCATCGTTTATAGCGATGGCAGGTATAGTTGCACTATATGTGACATCGCTATAAAAGACAAGAAAAATGTAACAGCACACCTGAAGAGTAAGAGGCATGTCGATCAGGGTAAGGAAGTTCTTCCCGTGTCTGAGTTTGATTCTTGCATCGTTTTTAGCGATGGCATGTATAGTTGTTCTATATGTGACATCGCTATAAAACAGAAGAAAAATGTTAAACCCCACTTGAAGAGCAAGAGGCATGCTGATCAGGCTAAGGCTGTTGTTGGAGTGTCTGATGAAAATGGGAACTAAATGAGGTGGGATTTGCGCGAGACAGCGCAAACCCTCGTCCCGGGTGCCATTTTTTGTTGGAGTTTCAAAGGCCTCTCAAGTACAAAATTGCACGACGACGCATGAAAATGGCATGTTCGTGCAGTTTGTGCTTGAAGGCCTTTAGAAGTGCAGAAATATTAAGTCGTCATAAAAGGACCCGGGAGCATCTTGATAGGGTATCATTAGAGAAAAAGAAAAGGAAATTAAGAAAGAAGCTAGTGGCTGGTGTTGGTCCGATGACTCATGGGGAGTTAATAGATCAAATATACACAAGGTATCCCTTTCTATTAAGGAAAAATAGACAGAAAATATAAAGAAAAAGATGGGATAAAAATGCAAAAGTCTTTAGTAAAGCAGCAGTATGTAACGAGTTTGGAGCTAATCTTATGAAGCACTCTCACTGCCATATGTATTGTCAGACGGAGAGCAAGTATACATTTAAACGCTTTAAGAAACTTTTTCTGAAGATGTTTGGGTTTCGTATTAGTGATATTCGTAGACCAGTAAATTTTAGGGAATGCGTCAGGTACGTGACGAAGGAAGACAAACAAGCTGTCATCCTGAACATTCCCATGAAATTTACTTCTACGATATATCGAGCGTACAAGTATTTTTCAGAATGCTCTTCGTCTGCCGTGACATATGGCGACTATGTACCTTCTACAGTAGCACCGTGTGACCGGAAGGTGTTTGAAAGCGTCTTGAGTAGTGAAGGTCGATTGCAAGACTCCAGGTGCGTCCACAACCGGGTCCTGTCCATGGTACTATTACCGTGGCAAGAGCAACTTATTAATGAAATGCAGAATGTTGTGCAGTCTGATAGGGCAGTGACCTGGGTTGTGGATGTACCTGGGGCTGCCGGGAAGTCACTGATGTGCCAGTGGCTCATGTCACATAGTACTTTTGGCAATAGTATACTGTACCAGGACTTGGATTATAGAACCAACTCATATCTCTACAACTCAGAACGGTTGGTGATGTTCGATATTCCTCGAACTACAACACCAACCGATCTGAGGTTTGTAGAGGATATAAAAAATGGTTATCTCATTTCAACTAAGTATGAGTGTAGAAAATTTTTTTTTCCAAGTCCTACAGTGGTAATATTCTCAAATGACTTTCCGGTGAAAACCTTGCTGTCGATCGACAGGTGGAATGTATATCACATTGAAGATACATTAACAGGTGGAAAAAGAACGGGAAATTTAATCAGGAATCCTGAGTTTAATGTTTAATTTTAACAGTGAACAGTTAACAGTTTAAGTAACTAAACAATCAAAATACAGTTACAGAATTCAATACCGGTATTGTTGTTGTCTCTTCCTAATTACAAGCAGAAAGGATATGTGGGGGGCATTCAGGTACGCTACACCGGACGCCAACGGGGTGTTCGGTGCGGTGTAGGTGAATGTCCCTGGCTGTAATGTACTGGACGTCCGCCTTGCAATAAACACTTGAACTTGCCCAGTACATATGCTTTCTCCCAACTCCAACCCCTAACCTGTAAGTAGGAAAATATAAATAAATATCACAAAAGTTGCAGTTAGTACATATGTATGCTGAAGATTTCTTTTGTAGCTATAATAGGACGTATTACGAATGTTTTCGTAAGGCGTTCCATTAAAGTTGCACCTCTGTGTGTGCTAAGACGTCTGAGCATTCGTCGATCACAAATGATTTCATCTGTACCTTCTGCATAACAATAATCATGTTCCATACATATTTCAGCAAGTTTATTAACTGGTGGACCATTGGGTAATGGATTACCCGGTCCGCAATAGTTGTATCCTGGAAGTAACCAACCACTTTTCTGCTGTTGAGATTCGGAAATCTGTTCAGGAAAAGTTATAGATCTAGTAGAAATCTGTTCAGGGAATGTGATAGAGCGTTTGGATCTAGTAGGTGTTGATAGATCTGTAAAGGAAGTTACCAGAGATGTGTTAGGTCTGCATCGAATTGGTCTTCGTCGTATGTGATGGTATCTGATGCTTTATACTTTTTTTCCCAATAAAATTCGTCGGACGCTGGTGGAGTCCAAAGTCCTGCATAAATTAAATCCATAATTGATGCAGGTCTGTCGCCAGGATTTGTATAGCGACCCATGCGAATAAGGTCATAACGTGATAGTCATGAAATCATGTCCTCTTCCTCGGTTATTGGGGGACCTTCCTCTTCTTCGGTTATTGGGGGTTGTATTTTTAGTATTTCAATGCATGCATCTTTTAGTGTGTCTAGCTTAGTTGTACAATCATCGGTAGCATCATCATCAAGATCATCAACCATATCAATTGTGTCAGTTGCTGATAGTTCTGATAACATTTCGCAATCGGAGTCTACTTCATCAGCTGCGCCATCTGTTGTATCTAATGGATATTTTTTACTGTAGAATCCTGATTCAGGGATGCCCTTGGCCATCATAAATTTTTGTAGTTTGGTTTCAAAGTGACGCCATAGGATTTCTTTGGCTTTAGTACCGGCAGAGTCGTAGGCGTGTGCCATTTCATCAAAAAGATCTTGAAGCGAATGTTTACCTGCATCGATCTGTTGTTGGCTACTTCCGTTGATTAGTTTTTTGACGGTCCAGGTGTAATTGTTTGGTACGTTGCATCAGGACCATATACCTTTCCCGTAGCTGCCGTGAGGTCGTTTTTAACTTGGTATGTGTCTACTGGATAGAACTCCCTAGTTGTGGAGAATATATCTACTTTGAAGGAACTTGTGGTTGCAAGCTTTTGACTATCTGTCATATGTGTCATGTCCTCGCCGTTTTCTGTGAAGGTTTGTATACGTTTCTGATAGCCGGCGGGCTGGGTTTTCGTTAATTCTTGAAATGCGGTGACGTTTTGTAGGCAGAGGACACTTTGTTTTACTTCTTCTACACGATAGTAGAATATCATTCTGAAGTAGGAGTCATCGAAATCATGGCATTGAAGCAGAGGTTCATGGATTCCAAGTATCCCTACTATAGCTCCGTCGGTATAGATATCATTCGGCGTTGTTTCTGCATTCGTTGACCGTTTGTTGAAATCATGGTTCTCATAGTGACCTATCTCCATATAGTTGATATCGGTATATCCGAGCTGATTTGATTTGTTAAACGCCTTTCCGCCCGTTGTTGATCCGTCAACAACCCATCTGTAATATCTACTGAAGATGGAATGTATTTTGTTACAAGATCTCATCCATCCAGCTCTGTTTATTGTGAGGGTGTTGCTGGGATCCTTGAGACCACACTGCTCTTCCATTTCTTTAATGAATTGTGGATATACATTTTTCTGGCATAATACGATGACGTAGTCTTTACCGATCTTTGACTCTATGATCCATTTTTGAGCATCTAGGACATTCTGAGTATTGGTGGTTGTAAGAGACGTACCAGATGGTATTGACAGAGACATTTCATATCCCTGATTCCACATTTTTTTTATTTGCATCATCTACGACAACGTCTTGCACCCCCTTTTTGTATCCTCCTGTCCAGAAGTGGTGTCTGCAATTTTTTCCCACGCTTGCCTCTAGAATTGCAACATCATACAGACGTTGAACTTTTATCGTTTGGTTTAAAGGATCAGTGCTGCTGCTGCAAGCTTCCTCTGGTGGTATTTCTGGAAATTTGACTCCGAATGCCAATCCATAGTACCCTTTATTATTAGTAGGGGTGTCTATTTCAATAATATCCTTTTCAGACGAAAAGAAATTATCTTGAATTGTAAATGATATATCAAGATATTCAGTTCCAGGAGGTAGTCCTCTTTTATTGACTATTGGTTGTTAGTCTGTTGGAATATTTTCCGGAAAGTCAATGTCTTTCACTAGCTTTCTTTTTTTGCACGGCATGGTTACACCACTACTCTTCTATGTCCCTCCGTGTCATCGAATGATGTGAGGAGATTCTTTGTTTTTTTTTGTTTGATTGTTGGAACAGTGTTTCCACAGATTGCGGACAACAAGGCAATGTATACAGCTCTGTCTTGAACCTGAAGAAATAATTGTATCATACAAAATAATAAAATTGAAAAGAGAAATAAAGCTTGTACCCAAAATCTAGCTTGTGGATTTTCCATCATATATGGAGACTTCTGAGGTAAGCGGAGACATCTGGTCACCTAGGAGAAGTGCTTCATCTATTCTTTTATGTATCAAGTAGAAAAGAAATGGGTCTCTGGTGTATGGTTGAGAAATTTTCACTGATAGTTGAACGTCCTTCATGTGTGTTCTTAAGTATCTGTTCTCATACGCTCGCTGTCTTTCCTCTGCGGTGTATGATTCATCAGTTTGTGTTGCTTGGTCAGCCTGATCGTCTTTTAGGTGTTGTTTGAAATATACTTCAAAGTCGTCCTCGCTCTTTACAGAAACATTTCGTACATCTTGTTCAGACATCGCCTCTTATTTTTCTTGCTAATTGTATATCTTTGGACATAAGAGTCACACGTTTTGCGTGAATTGCACAAAGGTTGGCCTCCTCGAGAAGTCCTACCAGGAATGCCTCAGCTGCTTCTTGGATAGCTTGTAGAGCAGTTGCTTGAAACCGTTTTTGGTTATCGATATTAGTGGCTATTTCACGTACTAACCTTCTGAACGGTAATTTTGCTATGAGAAGAGCTGTAGATCTTTGGTATTTCCTTATTTGTCTAAGGGCGACTGTACCGGGACGGTATCTACGATAGTGTCCCTCTTGTCGTTGAACGTCCTTACGTGGTTGTCTCCTTTTTATAGCGAGTCCTTCCCTTTTCAGCTTTTCTGGAAGTGTAAAGTCTTTCTGCGGTAGGCGTATACCTTGTATCGCCTGTATATATTTATTCCTTTTACGTTGAGTAATCTTTGTCCGTGCCATACAGTGTGAAAAAAATGTCTGACACCTTTTCAGCGTTCCGGATATTTCCGGATAGTTCCGGTTATTCCCGCATAAACACGTAGTTCAGATTGGTTACGGAAACCTGATGACGTCATCATGTGTATGCCGATTCCTGGAATATCTATTTTTAGAACCACGTGACCTGGTTCCCGGTCTACAGTGATTATCGATTTTGTGTACCTCGGATTTTACTGTAGTTGCTTTGCTGCGTGCTGCGCGGCAGGTATATAGTAATACTAGTATACCTGCCGCAGCAAGACAGCAGGGGTACTGTCCGAAATTATGTTACATATTTGATGGGTACCAAAATTATATAGCGTTAATTTTTAGCGGGTTTTTTGTATCTGAATAGTGTTTTGAGATTTGAATAGTGTTTTGAGAGTTGTTTTGGAGATGTAATATGGCAGAATTTATTAATTTTGAATCAGAGGATGACAATGAACAGTATGAAACTGACACTGATGATGAAGATGATGATAGTGATGAAATAAATAACTTTATTAATGATGAGGATATAATTCCGTATCAAGAGTATTAGAATCCATATTTAGGACAAGCATTACGTATGCCGAGGGGAATGAGTAATGTGGTGGAGAATGTTATGAATAGGGTAAGAGATATTTACTTTAAATGTTTGCTTTATTTTCAGAAGAGGAAAAGGTCTCAGTCGCCAGTAGTAAACAGTGAGTCGGAATCTGACGGTGAGAAGACCCCGCCTGTCAAGAAATTTAGAATTGCTCAGGAAAAGAAGAGGAAAAGGTCTCAGTCGCCAGTAGTAATATCCAGTGAGTCAGAATCTGACTGTGAGAAGACCCCGCCTGTCAAGAAATTTAGAATTGCTGAGGAAAACAAGAGGAAAAGAAAGCTTGTTTCCATTTTGAAGAAACCAATAGTAATACCCAGCGGTTCGGAATCTGATGCATCAGTTATCTCAGTTAGTAGCGTTAAGAGTGATGATGAAGAAGATGAAGAGCCCCCGAAGAAGATGTTTCGTATTTGTGAGGAAGAGAATGAATTTGAGCAGTTTGTTAGGGATCCTAATGATTACAATGACATGTTTGAAAAGGAAATAAAGACAATGAGAGTGACTAAATCACCACAGAAAGAACCCTTTAAAGTATTCTTCCCCAGAAAGAGGAAGGAATTATTACATAAGTTATCAGATGATAGATATGGGAAGGATAAAAGGAGATATGTAGCAAAGAGACTGGAAGCACATGTAAATAACCATAACAGGGTAAAGAAATTAAATTCAGGGAACTCTGAACCTCTTCTACCAGAAGAAGAGACGGTGTTTGATGTCAAGAAGATGCTGGAGGTATCTCCCAAATGTGAGGTTACGTGGGTGGCGCCTATACCAGAAAGTGATCGAGTGCCAACTCCTTTTGATCAGCCACCATGTGCTGACTATGAACCTGGTGAAGACTGTACAGATGATGATGATGAGTTCAGGTTTAACGACGCATCAACCCATGAGGGTCATTTGCGTCAAAATGGTGAACTAACATGGTTCTGTAATGAAACGATTATAATGATGTCATAAATGAATAAAATGTAAAACTAGAACGAATTTAAAAATTAAAACAGTTATACTTTGTTAAAAAGATTGATGTGTTTTAAAAACATAAGTATGTTATCAGTTGGTACATTTTCAAATAAGTATCTCAGGTCATTTGTTTGGAAGAATTGACGTCGTATACGAGAGAATTCAATGCAAACGATCAGAAAGTGTTTTACCGTAAAAGGTTCATTACAGCTGATACAAAATGGCTGATCTTCTTGTTTGAGTAGATAAGAATGTGTGAGTCTAGTATGACCTATACGTAGACGAGTAAGAACCACTTCTTCTCGCCTTAATGATCGATAAATGTTATTTTTACCAAGAACCGGTTTTATTTCATGTAGTTTATTGAATGTCGCTCTGTCCCATGACAGTTGTCATTTGGATAAGATGTACCTGTTGATTAAGGTTTAAAATCTGTACATGGAAGTTTAAAATTCGAAATTTCTAGATCGAGTGAGGCTTTTGCTTTTACGTCGGCAGCCTCGTTACCTTTTATGCCAACATGGCTGGGGAGCCAACAGAATAAAATTTCCTTAGTTTTCGATAGCTCGTGATGTTTTTCTATCACGTTCTGGATTTTGGGATTTTTTGAAGATGTGTGATTTAGAGATTTCAAAACAGAAAGGGAGTCAGAGAAAATAACGAATTTGTTCTCTAAAGAGTTATTCATAACGTAATCCAAAGCCATATCAATAGCCTTGGATTCAGCAGTGAAAATAGATGAGCCATCAGGAAGACGGATCTTTTCATGGTGGCTGCCCGATATATACGCACAGCCAACCTTATCTTCAACTTTTGAGCCATCAGTGTAGATGTGTTGATAATCTGAAAGTCGCGACTGTAATTCTTGGAAGTTTTGTTTCATGAGATGTGAATCAGAAAGTGACTTTTTGCTGTTGTGTAAATCGAAAAGAATATTTGGTTTAGTAATGCACCAGGATGGAATATCAGAAAGAGAGTGTTTTTGAATGTTTTAAATGTTAATATTAGTAGATTCTAAAAGTGGTGCTATACGACGGCCGAAGGATTTAATAGCGTTAGGTTTTATTTCATAATATTTCTGAAATTGTGGTGGAAATGTGACTTCAAAAGCAGGGTTAGAAGGGTTAGCAGCAAGTCTGATGGCATACTGAAGAGACAATTTTTCTCTGCGTAGCCATAACGATGGCTCATCTGCTTCCACGTTAAGACTCGATACTGGAGATGTACGAAAAGCTCCCAATGCCAAACGAAGTCCTTGATTATGTACAGTGTCTAACATCTGTAGATAAGATTTTCTAGCAGATCCATATACAATGGACCCATAATCAAGTTTTGATCGTATTAAAGAACGATACAGGTGAAGAAGTGTTGTTCTGTCCGCTCCCCAACTTGTGTGAGATAAAACTTTTAAAAGGTTTAATGCTTTTAAACATTTCGCTTTCACGTATTTTATATGGGGTATGAAGGAGAGTTTTCTATCAAATATAACCCCAAGAAATTTAGATTCAGCAACAACTGGTATTTGAGATCCATATATGTAGAGCGTTGGATCATTGTGTATTTTCCGTTGTTGACAGAAATGAACGCACTGAGTTTTCGATTTGGAAAATTTAAAGCCATTTCTAGTTGCCCAGTCTTCAATTCTATTTAGACATTGCTGTAGATGCCTTTCTATTGTGCGCATATTTTTCGAGCGAAAATATATACAGAAATCATCAACGTACAAAGAACCGTCTGTCTTGTAATCCAGACAGTTTATAGTATTACGTTGAATAACGTTGTTGAAAGTATGGCTCCTTGAGGAACGCATTGTTCTTGATCATAAAGATCAGACAGGGTCGATCCTACACGCACTTGTATTGTACGATCTTCAAGAAAACTTTTAACAAAGTTTGGCAGTCTTCCTTTCATACCAAAGTTATGTAGGTCTTTTAAAATTCCATATCGCCAAGTGGTATCATAGGCTTTTTCCAAATCGAAAAATACAGCGACTACATGTTCTGGTTTGATAAAAGCATCGCGGATAAAAGTTTCTAGTCTAACTAAATTATCATTGGTACTACGTTCAGCTCGGAATCCCGACTGAAGTTTTGTTATAAGATTGTTAGATTCTAAGTACCAAAGAAGTCGTTTGTTTATCATTCTCTCTAGTGTTTTGCAAAGGCAACTTGTTAGCGCTATTGGTCTGTAGTTTGTTGGTTCTGCATGATCTTTCCCTGGTTTGGGAATAGGTATAATTGTGGCCAAACGCCAGCTTTCTGGAAAAAACTCCTGTTGTCCATATACCGTTGAAAATATGTAAAAGTGTGTCAAGGGCGGTTTCGGGAAGGTGTTTAAGCATCTGGTAATGGATGTCATCAGGGCCTGTAGCTGTATCTTTTGATACTGCGATAGCATCTTTAAGTTCTGTAATGTTAAACAGGCTGTTATATTCTTTAGTATTTGAAGAGGTGAAATTAAGTTTGATTTTTTCTTCTTGTTTTTTGATGTTTTGAAACTTCTCTGAATAATTCCGAGATGAAGAATTATCCAAAAAAGTTTCGCCAAGTGTGTTTGTTATCTCTTTCTTTGATGTGGCCTTTGTTCCACGTTTTGTATTTAAGTGGGTGAAACTGGGTGATTTTGATTTACCAGATATTTTTCGTATCATGTCCCAAACCTTTTTAATTGGAGTTTTATAATTTAAATTCGAAACGTAAGATTTCCATGATTTGCGTTTGGAGGCCTTTATTGTTCGACGAGCCTTTGCTCTGAAATTCTTTACTTTATTCAGGTTCTCCTTTGTTGGATATCTGCAGAACTTTGATAATGCTTGCTTGCGCTGTTTTATGGCATCTTTGCATTCATCATTGTACCATGGCTTGCTTTTCTTTGGATTTGTCGAGGTTTTCGGTATACTTTTGTTAGAGATATCGAGAAGAGAAGAAGTAAAATCATCTAGAGGATCCAAGGAATTGTTAAACTTATCTATTTTGAGACTGCCTTCACATAATGAGTGATACAATTCCCAATTTGCTTTATTTAGTTTCCACTTTGCGTTGTGATCGTTCGTGGAATTATTTACGCTTTCAATAATAACAGGGAAGTGGTCACTTCCATGTTGATCTTCACTGACCATCCAATCGAAATCCAGCAGTAGAGATGGATGACATAGGGAAAGATCTAAAGAAGAAAAATTTCCAGTTGCAGGATGGAGATAGGTGTGAGATTTGTCATTCATGAGACAAAGATCGTTTTTGGTTATAAAGTCTTCAATAATATTACCTTTAGGGTTGTTATCTTTACATCCCCAAAGGATATTGTGACCATTGAAGTCACCAACTAGTATATAGGGTGAAGGGAGTTGTTTGAGTAAAGTGTCTAAATGTTCGGTCGCTAAATGAAAATTTGGAGGTATATACACAGAACAAATAGTAATTTCTTTATCTAAAGTGACAGAAACCGCAACGGCTTGAAGACTGGTTACAAGTTTAATTTCTCGCTGGGGACATGAAGGGTGAACTAAGATTGAGCTTCCACCAGACGGCCTCTGGCCTTCTGAATATATATAATTGTATGTAATGAAATCTCTGATATTTAATTGATCATCAGTTTTTAAAAAAGTTTCTTGCAAGCAAAAAACTGATGGACTCAATAACGATAAAAGTAACAAGATCTCGTTATAGTTTGACTTTAGACCTCGACAGTTCCATTGTATTATTTTGTGATTTGAATTCATTTTAGAGTTGTTAGATTTTAGTTAGACTAGCAACTAAGGATATGTTATTGGTGATTTTGATCTATTATTACTATTGTTGACGTGTGAACGAGATTGTTCTGATGATCTCGATCTATTTCTGTTAGTTCGTGGGCGATCTGGAGCTTCTCCTAACTCCATATCATCGCTACTGTCACTCAAAGATCCGAACCTGTTATGTTGTTGAATAAAATTATTTGAACCTTTTCGTTCTCTGTTTGATGTGCTTTGTCTTTGTGTTCCCTTGACTAGACTTTGATTTTGTTTCTTTCGTAGGTGGAGATGACTGACTTCTTGCTTGTCTTTCTTTCTGTTAATGTTTCTTCCAATCTTTTCTTATCATCTCCATGGTGGCTTTTTTCAGGCCACCCTCTCCTTTTTTCTCTTCAATAGGAGTCTTTGTTTGATTTTTGTTTGTGGTGATTGTTTGACCTTTTTGTTTCTGCAGATCTTCTGTTTTGCTGTTTGTGTTTGTTGTATTTGATTGTACTGCAGAGTCGAGAATAGTGATCGGATCGGTTTGAGTGGCAGTATCAACCACAGAAACCTTTTTCATAGAAGACTGGGTGATGTTGGCATAACTGATTCCAGGTACTGGGGTTGGGGCCTCAACAATTTTCCGCGCTTCAGCAAAAGAGATATTTCTGGTGAATTTTACTCTTAAAATTTCTTTTTCTTTGTGCCAGATTTGACATTCTTTTGAATTTGCATTATGATTTTGTCCACAGTTTATGCATTTTGGTGGTTTTTGACAATCTTTTTCACTGTGGCTTGTCATTTCAACACAGTTTGGACATACTGGGTCTCTAGAACATCTGTCCTCATGATGTCCATATTTCTGACCATGGTGGCAACGTAGTGGATTCGGTATGTAAATCTCCACATCGCCTCTAAAATATGCAACCTTTACAGTTTTTGGTAAAGTTGGTGTATTAAACGTGGAAACGAAAGTATTTGTGTCTTTTAGTTTACCGTCTCGTCTAATTTTAAATCTTTTTACTGCTGTCACACCTTGCTGTTTTGTGCCGTCTAATATCTCCTGTTCGCTGCAATCTCGTAATTCTGCGCAGCGAATTACCCCTTTTGACGTGTTCAGAGATGTATGGGGATACACACGTACTTTTAGGTCGTGAAAAGTCGTGGTACGTAGGAGATTTTCGGCATGTGCCTTCTTTTTAACTTCGATGAGGAGCTGATTTGACCTTTGAAGTTTTTTAATACTTTCTGGTTCACCAGATATACTTTGAATGACTTTCTGAATTAGGAATGGAGATAGGGATGTTATACTTTTATTTTCTTGTAAGCTTTCAATTACAATGAAACGCGGAAAATGTTGAGAACTATTTTCAGATGGGGTTTTGAAAGAGTATTCTTCATTGTCTGATTGATCATCATCTGAGATATTTTGGTTAGTCCGTTTCTGTTTATTGAATGTGTCCATGAAGGAAAAAGAAAACGTTTCATCCCCCGTGCTCTCCGCCCACCGTGGAGCCCTACTAGGGAACACTTAAAAGGAGTGGCTTTCCAAACTCCTTAGTGTTAGAGATACACAGAAGATATACTCGTACGATTAAGTAGTCGCACGATTGACCCGTTTAGCCGCCGCCTTCTAGGAATGGAAAGGTTGTGAAAATAAGACTGATGAGCAAACGGTATGTATCAGGTTGATACGAAAGACAAGGAAGAGAAAGTAAAGGATTATTCCTAGGGCTTGGCGCGACCAGCCGATTGATCGTGCCGGGCCACACGACCACCCGTCTACACCGAAATCCAGGCCAAAGAGGCGTGTTGAGCATCTGAATGAACGTACTCCAGATAACCCTCAACCTCCAGGACTCCTTCTTCCGGCTTACGGGACGCCACCCACGGCAAACAGATGGTACTTCCTTTAGCTCTTCCCAGTGGGGACAAAGACTGTATCACACCGATGTTCCTAGTGGAAATTGAGCCCCCAGGGCCTCGGCAAGGTAGGAAGTCTAATACCCGGGGGAAGACTGTACAGAAGAACAGCTAAAGTTTATAGCGGAGATAAGAGGCGCTGAGTACTTAGTGTTCTCAACAGAGTCCCGGAAGTTTATTAGGACAGATCTTTTTGACAGTAATCTAAGTATTCCTTTGAATGATATAGTACATCCAAAGGAAGACTTACGTTATTGCAGTTGCTGTGACATACATATATTTCTGCCTGATTGGTTAGAGCACATTTCAATGTATTATCATCAACTGAAGCGGAAGATCCGAACAAAGCTTCTGGGATTTTGTTGGTTTGAGAACAAAAGAGTAGTTCCACATAAAGGGGACAAATGTCAATCATGTGCAAAAAGAAGCGAGTACCTGAGGAATACACCTGAACTATACAAATGGGATGACTTTTCTAAGTATGACAACGCTGCGGACCCGGAATATTTGCAGTACTTGGAACGTGTGAAGATTGTAAATACTGCATCTATTCCAGGATGTTTCAGTTGTATTCCGTGTGGTAAGATTAATCTTTCCAAAGAGTACTACGATGCTCATCTTATGGGTAGAAATCATAAGATGAAAATGGGTAAGATAGGTAAGGAGTCTCAGAAAGGTAAGGAGCCTAAGGAGCGCGGTAAGGAGCCTAGAAAAAATGAGGAAGGCCATGAAAAGGTGGGCAGGAAAAGGAAAGCACCGGAGTCTGATGATAGAGGTAGAAGCACCACAGGTTATTAGTAGGAATGTCCCGTCCAAACAAAAAACAACAAAAAACTGATAATTCTAGTACTGAGTTTGAGGCTTGCATTGTTAATATATTCCTGTACCATATGTGAGGTTGACATAAAGCAAAAACGTAACGTGAAGCCTCACTTAAAGTCAGAGAGACATAATCAACATAGTAAAGATACTGTAGCGGTGTCTGATGAGACTTTCTCTGGAAAAGGAGATTTGGATGAGATAGGTTTTGCCAGGCCTAAGAATGATGAAAATGCTAGAGCAGGTTGCCATTTCCTATTAGAATTTCAGCGACCTAGAAAGTACCAAATTGCACGTAGATTAATGAAGATCGCCTCGTCATGTCGGGTGTGTTTAAAGTACTTTCGGTCTCCTGAAATTTTAAGTAGGCATAAACGCACTAAAGAACATAGACATAGGGTACAAGTAATGAAAAACAAGAGGCGCCTTTGGAAAAAGCCAGTAGCTGGCGGCACAATCACTCATGGTGACATTATCAAAGGTATCTATGAAAGGTATCCACACCTGTTGTTTAAATCCAGAACAAAGATTTTAAGAAAAAGATTGCAGAAAAAAAAGGATCTGTTTACTAAGGCGGCAGTATGTAATGAGTTCGGTTCGTATCTTATGAAACATTCTCACAGCCATATGTACTGTCAGACCAAGAGCAAATATACATTTAAAATACAAAATGTTTGGTTTTCGCATTAACGATATCCGTAGACCAGTGAATTTCCGAGAATGCGTGAAGTACATTACGAAGGAGGATAAACAAGCCGTTCTCCTCAATATTCCTTTGAAATTCACGTCTACGGTGTATCGAGCGTACCACTATTTCTCTGAATGCTCTTCGTCTACAGTTACGTTTGGCGATTATGTTCCATCTACGATCGCACCGTGTGATAGGAAGGTTTTCGGGAGTGTTTTGGGGGCTGAAGGGCGTTTGCAAGACTCCAGGTGCATCCATAATCGGGTCCGATCCATAGTACTATTACCTTGGCAGGAGCAATTACTAAATGAATTGCACAATGTTGTCCAGTCTGATAGGGCATTGACCTGGATTGTAGATGTACTTGGGGCTGCCGGGAAGTCAGTCATGTGCCAGTGGCTGATGTCACATAGCACATTTGGAGAATCTATCCTCTACCAGGATTTAGATTACCGTACAAACAGTTATCTCTACAATTCAGAAGGGTTGGTCATGTTCGACATCCCTCAAACAACCAAACCAACCGATCTGAAGTTTGTAGAGGATCTAAAGAACGGGTACTTAATTTCAACAAAGTACGAGTGCAGAAAGAAGATATTTGCAAGTCCGGTGGTGGTGATATTCTCCAATGACTTCCCGGTAAAGACCTTGCTTTCAATAGACAGGTGGAATGTGTTCCACATTGAGGACACATTGACAGGTGGTAAGAGAATTGGAGACTTAGTCAGGCATCCGGAATTTAATGTTTAATTTTTGAACAGTAACAGTTTTAACAGCTTTAAATTTAGTTACAATTCATTCAATTACAGTTACAGAATTCAATACCGGTATTGTTGTTGTCTCTTCCTAATTACAAGCAGAAAGGATATGTGGGGGGCATTCAGGTACGCTATATCGGACGCCCATGGGGTGTTCGGTGCGGTGTAGGTTAATGTCCCTGGCTGTAATGTACTGGACGTCCGCCATGCAATAAACACTTGAACTTGCCCAGTACATATCCTTTCTCCCAACTCCAACCCCTCACCTGTAAGTAGGAAAATATAAATAAATATCACAAAAGTTGCAGTTAGTACATATGTATGCTGAAGATTTCTTTTGTAGCTATAATAGGACGTATTACGAATGTTTTCGTAAGGCGTTCCATTCAAGTTGCACCTCTGTGTGTGCTAAGACGTCTGAGCATTCTTCGATCACAAATGATTTCATCTGTACCTTCTGCATAACAATAATCATGTTCCATACATATTTCATCAAGTTTATTAACTGGTGGACCATTGGGTAATGGATTACCCGGTCCGCAATAGTTGTATCCTGGAAGTAACCAACCACTTTTCTGCTGTTGAGATTCGGAAATCTGTTCAGGAAGTTATAGATCTAGTAGAAATCTGTTCAGGGAATGTGATAGAGCGTTTGGATCTAGTATGTGTTGATAGATCTGTAAAGAAAGTTACCAGAGATGTGTTAGGTCTGCATCGAATTGGTCTTCGTCGTATGTGATGGTATCTGATGCTTTATACTTTTTTTCCCAATAAAATTCGTCGGACGCTGGTGGAGTCCAAAGTCCTGCATAAATTAAATCCATAATTGATGCAGGTCTGTCGCCAGGATTTGTATAGCGACCCATGCGAATAAGGTCATAACGTGATAGTCATGAAACCATGTCCTCTTCCTCGGTTATTGGAGGACCTTCCTCTTCTTCGGTTATTGGGGGTTGTATTTTTAGTATTTCAATGCATGCATCTTTTAGTGTGTCTAGCTTAGTTGTAGAATCATCGGTAGCATCATCATCAAGATCATCAACCATATCAATTGTGTCAGTTGCTGATAGTTCTGATAGCATTTCGCAATCGGAGTCTACCTCATCTGCTGCTCCATCTGTTTCATCTACTGGAAATTTTTTAGTGTAGAATCCTGTCTCAGGGATGTTTTTGGCCTTCATAAATTTGTGTAGTTTAATTTCAAAGTGACGCCATAGGATTTCTTTGGCTTTAGTACCGGCAGAGTCGTAGGCGTGTGCCATTTCATCAAAAAGATCTTGAAGCGAATGTTTACCTGCATCGATCTGTTGTTGGCTACTTCCGTTGATTAGTTTTTTGACGGTCCAGGTGTAATTGTTTGGTACGTTGCATCATGACCATATACCTTTCCCGTAGCTGCCGTGAGGTCGTTTTTAACTTGGTATGTGTCTACTGGATAGAACTCTCCAGTTGTTGAGAATATATCTACTTTGAAGGAACTTGTGGTTGCAAGCTTTTGACTATCTGTCATATGTGTCATGTCCTCGCCGTTTTCTGTGAAGGTTTGTATACGTTTCTGATAGCCGGCGGGCTGGGTTTTCGTTAATTCTTGAAATGCGGTGACGTTTTGTAGCCAGAGGACACTTTGTTCTACTTCTTCTACACGATAGTAGAATATCATTCTGAAGTAGGAGTCATCGAAATCATGGCATTGAAGCAGAGGTTCATGGATTCCAAGTATCCTTACTATAGCTCCGTCGGTATAGATATCATTAGGCGTTGTTTCTGCATTCGTTGACCGTTTGTTGAAATCATGGTTCTCATAGTGACCTATCTCCATATAGTTGATATCGGTATATCCGAGCTGATTTGATTTGTTAAACGCCTTTCCGCCCGTCTCAGATATTTATATATTGATTTTCTGTACCTGTAACTGCTGTGCTGTGTGCTGCGCGGCAGGTATAAAGTACGGAAAGCCATTCTTAAAAATTTCAGACGTACCCAAACTTCTGCAACAACGATTCGTGTGTCCGGCTTTTAACAACAATGACGCATGTAAATCGTATGAAACCTACATTCAACAAGCTAGTTGTTCAGAGCAATCCGACATGGCTGAATTTTTGTGTCACTCTGTGACGACTCGGGACAAGGTCTACCGAAAACAAGTATGATGAAATCCTTGGGTGCTTACAGAATGCAAAGGCGAATGATTATTATTCCATATACAACAGGGGGGGGGGGGGGAATACCAAATGAATTTCCCGTTTTATCATTCACCAAAAAAGAGCCAGAGGAAGATGAAGGTCCGTCCTCTTCCAAGAGAACCAGATCAGTAATGAAAGATGAGAAAGAAGAGAGTGTGGGGGTTTGGATGAGGTTGGGTGTGTATATGAGAGAGGGCACGGGTGAGGACAGAGAGATCATTAACAGGAAGGTAATAATATTGAATGATTATCTAATAAATAAGTATGGTAGTCTAGCTGAGGCCAATATCTCAGAAAGTGAATTAAGAAAGATTTTTCCCCTGCGCCATCAAGATGACTTTAAAAGAGCTATTCGAAGGGTTAGAGTTTTGAAAAGCTATTCGAAGGGTTAGAGTTTTGAAAAATAGTGAGTTAGAAAAACAGGTTGCGGAAAAAAGCTGAAGCAGGAAGCCAAAAGACAAAAAGTCCGGATTGCTGAATTGCAATTGCTGCCAACTATAACAAGAGCTGATGTCTTGCAACATTAAAGAACGGCAAGCAATCCGGACGGCTATGCCTTAAATGAAAAGACAGTTTATAATAAATGGTGACAATTTTCAGTTTCTTGAAACCTTTTTTGGTTATCGATATTCGTTGCAATTTCACGTACTAACTTTCTGAACGGTAATTTCGCTATGAGGAGATCAGTAGATTTTTGTATTTCCTAATCTGTCTAAGGGCGACTGTACCGGGACGGTATCTACGATAGTGTCCCTCTTGTCTTGCGACCTCCTTTCGTGCTTGTCTCCTTTTTATAGCTAGTCCTTCCCTTTTCAGCTGTTCTGGAAGGGTAAATTCTTTCCGCGGTAGGTGTGCACCTTGTATATCCTGGATGTATTTATTTCTTCTACGTTGTGTAACCTTTATTCGTGCCATAGAGTAGAAAAAAAATATCTGACTTACCTTTTCAGCGTTCCGGATATTTCCGGTTATTCCCGCTTATTTCCGTAGTTCCGATTGGTTACGGAAGCCTGATGACGTCATCATGTATACACATGACAAAAAAATATTTTCAGAAAAAAAGACCAAGGTCACCTTCACCACCTTCAGATATTTGTCCTCCGATTAAGAGAAGGAGGGTCAGAGTGAGTAGGTACAATCCACCCCTAAAGCTAGCAACGCCGGAAAGCAGAAAACGGTATCATGACCCCCCCTGGGAACAGACCCCCTACTCCTCCAAGGTCACCGTCACCAGAACCGGTGTATGTGAGCGATAGCTCGACTATTAATATAAGCAGTGGAACGGAATCCGAACCAGAAGGGTGGGGTTCTTCTATGGATGAAGAACCAATCAAGAAAGTTAGATTCAATGAAGATGTCTTATGTTGTACTTTCGATAGGGACCAAGATGAATACAAAATGATGCATGAAAAAGACATGAAAGACATGACAAAAACTCAGTTGAATATTAAGCAAAAATACTTTGAGTACTGGCCACCTAAACAAAAGAGGTTGTTAGCTTGGCTCTATGAGTCGAAAAGGAAAGATGACAGCAAAGAATACGCCTTAAAAAGGCTTAAAGAATGTATAGGTGTACATTTGAGGGTGAATAAGTTGAATAGGGGAGATGATAGACCGTTAACAGAATCAGAAATGCCCCTACAGGGCATTACTATTGATAATTTTAAAAAGAAATGTGAAGAAAATGCTGAAAGTGTACAACCTCAGCCTGCTGAAAATGTACAAGGGCCTGTACAATCTGAGCCTGCTGAAACAGTTCAACTTATTGACCCTCAAAGTGTACAATCTCATGAAAGTGTAGAATCTGAGTCTGGAGACAAATCTGAAAAATGTGAGACTGGGAATTCAGTTGAGAATCAATCTGAAATTGTACAGGCAGTGCCTGTACGAGGTCAGATGGATTACTATGACCCAGACGGAAATTTTACAGTTTGCCAAAACAAAATTGAAAATCAGATGAAATATACTGAATACTTAATTTATAGTACATCTATGAAGACTTACCTGAAAAGGGGTCTTCATGACAGTGATGTTAAGTGTATATCTAATGCAGAAGGTATAGAGGATGATATGAGATATTGTATATCATGTCAGGTGGATGTGTGTTTGGGCGATTGGCCTGAACACATAAAGACCTATTTCCACCAAATTAATATGAAGTTTAAGAAACGCATGTGGGGTTGTTGTTGGTGGAAGGATAAATTTATTAGACCACATCAGATAAAGGACTGTACCACATGCCAAAAAATGTCACAAAAGCAGAAAACTAGACAAGATATGAATGTTGAGGACCTTTTTTTTTATAAGGCAGAGGCAGATGAGGAGTACCTGGAATACCTAGACCGTATGAAGGTGCAAAAGATTCTTCTGGGTAGTATAGGTGCTCCAGGTACTCCGGAGAGGTACAGTTGTTTACCCTCTGGTAAAATGAATTTAAGCAAAGAGTATTATGAAACCCATCTCACAGGCAGGGCCCATAAAGAAAAAGTGGGAAAGGGTAAGATTTCAACAACCCCACCAACAACCCCACGACCATCAACAGGTAGTAAAACTGATAAAAAAAAAACTTAGTCAAAAAAAAAATAAAAAAAATGAGACTGTTTCTATTCCTAAATCAAATGTTGTAGTATCAACGTCGAACGACGTTGATTCTGGGACATTAGATGTTGCACCATCAACGTCAAACGACGTTGATTCTGGGACATCTACTTCTAGTAGGAATACGGGATTTGATGCATGTATAGAGATGTCAGACAATATGTATACATGTAAGATATGTGAGATCAATATTAGACAAAAAAGGAACGTGAAGCCTCATCTGAAGAGTAAAAGGCATTTGGATAATACTAAGCATAGGGTAGCAATGAGAGATGAGGCGATCACGGGGACTGGGGATCTCACTGAAGTAGGTTTCACTAGGAATACTGAGAATCCAAGGCCTGGATGCCATTGTTTAATACTTTTTAAACGACCCATTAAATATAAGATCGCAAGAAGACTCATGAAAATGGCGTGTTCTTGCGTCTTATGTTTAAAGGCGTTTAGAAGTAGTGAGTTGTATAGTAGACATCTCAGTAGTAAGGCACATAAAGAAAAAGTGAAGTTTGAAAAAGCAAAGAAGAAGCTTGGTGTAAAAGAATATTTTTTAAGAAGTGTGAAGTTGAGGCAAAACTGGGAGAAAAGTTTTAATTTTATCAGGAAGGCAGCCGTCTGTAACGAATTTGGGTCATCTAGAATGAAAAATAGCCATGCCCATATGTATTGCCAGACGGAGGAGAAGTATACGTTTCAGAAGTTCAAAAGTATATTTTTTAAGAAGTTTGGAGTGCGGATAACCGACATCCGTAGACCAGTAAATTTTAGGGAATGCGTTAGATATGTGACCAAAGAAGACAAGCAGGCTATCTTGCTAAACATTCCCCTGAAATTTACTTCAGCTATGTATCGAGGTTATCGGTACTTCAACGAAGTCTCCTCCTCTGGCGTTGTATATGGGGATTTTATTCCGTCGACGGTCGCCGCCTCCGACCGCAAGGTTTTTGAAGCTGTAGTTAGTTACGAAGGCAAACTCCAGGACGCTAGGCATATTCACCAGAGGGTTATGAATCTTGAACTATTGCCCTGGCAACAGGAATTGCTGGATGTATTAAATACTATTCGTGATTCTAACAGGGCAATAGTTTGGGTGGTAGATGTGCCTGGCGGTGCTGGAAAAAGCATAATGTCACAATGGCTATTATCAATGGGGACTTTTGGTAAAGGCATATTATTTCAGGACTTTGATTATAGAAACAATAGCTATCTCTTCAACGGAGAACAGTTGGTGATATTTGACATCCCTAGGCATGCCACACCAACTGATCTCCGTTTCATAGAAGATTGTAAAAATGGCTACATGATTTCTACAAAGAATGAATGTAGGCAAAAGATATTTCGCAGTCCTGTCGTAGTAGTATTTTCGAATGAATATCCTGAGAAGACTCTTCTATCCATAGATAGATGGCATGTTTACAGCATTGGTATTGAGATGGCTGATGGTAATCGTACTGGAAGTTTAATACATCATCCAGAATTTAATGTGTAACAATTATCATCAGTCATATCATCAGCTACTTAGTTGGAGTAGTCATTTATAATAGCAGCCGGCTGTAATCATGTAAAATGTAAAATAAGAATGTAAATAACAACAAAGTACTTACTTTTATTAAAATTTATTGAAATTGTAATTCTTGTTGTCTTCTTATTGATTAAAAGAAAGAATAATTGGGGGCACTCAGGTACGCGACATCTAACGCCTTGGGGTGTTAGATGTCGTGTAGGTGAATGTCCCTGGCCTACATATAGACTTGGCTAGTATATATTCTTTCTTAAACTAGAATGGCCTGAACACAAACTGAACAAAAGGATCAATGAACAAAACGTATATACAGCAGAACCTATTTACAAGCAGAAAAGATATAACAAAGTTAATCATGTTTATGTTGTTATCAATCTGTGATGCCTGCATCTATCAAAACCAGCATAAACATAGAATAACACTTCATTTTGTTTATGATATTACTGCACTGTACTAAGTATCAACATAAACATTAATGAAGTATATATCCTTTCTCCCAACTCCAACCCCTCACTTGTAAATAGATGTAATACACCAGCAAATCATAAAAGATGTAATATGTACATATATATGCATCTTCACTACTTTAGTCATCTTTGGCAATTGCCCCTAACCACATATATGGAAGAAAGAATGTCATTTCGGATACTTGGACGGATATAAAGTATATACTACAATAATTATGATGGGTTCTGTGTTTGATGGCATTACTTTGCTATCAGTCTATCCCATGCATGAAATGAACCACTTCTGGAATGACCGATCGGGTCTTTCATTATGCTTGGGTAATCTGGAGGCAATAAGGAGTCTGTTGGTGCAGGGTCGTCAGCTAGGTCTGGGTCTGTTTGTACGCTCCGGCCGTGTACTAGAGGTGGTAGTCTTTTCTCAATAGCTGTAATTTTGGCTTTAATCTCGTTATCGGCATCTACCATGATATTTCGTAAGGTCAGCAATTCGTGGTGCACATTTTTTATCGGTTTTATGTCATTTTGTATCTGTAGTATGTCGCTTTCCATTGAATGAGTTGTTAAAAATAGTCGTCGTATGTCCTCTTGCATGCTATTGACATCGCCTGCTAGAGCTATTTCTTTGCTTTCTAAATGGGTCATAGCAGTTTCTAATGCATGACATATCCGGTCAGTATTAGCTAAATTGTTAGTTAGTGTAGTTAGATATCCAATATCTGCTTTAGTCGTTACAGAATGTATTTCTGTTTGAAGGTCTATGACTTTCTGTTTTAGGACCTGAATTTCATCTGCTGAAGGTCCAAGTAAATTAACCAGCATAGATTTAAATACTCTTCAACCAGGTTCATTTTGGATTGCTGTATGGATGTTAAGAAGTTCCTGTGGCCATTCCATTGTTTATTCACACTTAAGTAGTCCTTGTTCTGCTGATCTGTTACCTGCGAATGAGAATGGCTGTTTCAGGAGATCATCACAACTGACATTAACATCATCAATGGAAATATTTTTTAGAAATGGTCGATAGATACTTAAATAGTTTTGTGCCTGATCTGAATCTGATAAATTGAAAACATGTTTGAATTCATCGCTTTGTTTTTCATACCAACCTCTCATTTCTTTAGGTATATACTTATTTAGGAGGTACATTCCAGAACCGCGTATTGTAGAAATGCCATATCCACAACCCATTACTAGATCGCTGCAATTTACTGTTTCAGATGTTAAGTATCTAGTCGGAAGTTTGTAGTCATTTTTGACTGGAATAGTATTCTTTGCCCCACTAGAGTCAGTAGTTTCCTTTTGAGTAGTATATTGCATACCATTGAAGGTATATGTATTATTAGCGTCATGTTTTGGTTTTAATCCTCTATAGTATGATGCATAAGTCCATGAACCAAGTTTGGCCAACATATCGCCAGTAACAGTCTTTATATCCTTAGAAATTTCTGCTTCATCATCAATTAACCCTACCAATGAATGATCTTGGTATTCAGTCCGTAAGTAATTACTACTTGTGAGATTTCTGATTATCTCTATTGGATATTCTCTTTTGGGACCACTTTCTAGCATTCCGAAAAGTGTCTGTGGATTCACGTTAGCAGGTAGTACATAAACTTCATTACTGTTTAGGTTTCCAGAATGATGTGAAGCTACTGATTCATTGAATGCAGCTGCAGTTTTACTTCCTCTAAATATTTCATTTAGTGCTAAAAGTTGTTGACCTTCTGCTGTTCGTTCTAGTAAATGATGCCATGTTGGTGTTAACGGGTACCAGAGCTTATAGTATGTAGTCATAAATTCATCTGGCGCTCCAGAGAAAACAGTTAAAGGATACAATTGCCAGAAATTGGAGATATGATCTTTCTTTGTTTCACTTACAATTAACTTCGTACAGATATAGTTTCTAATACTTTGATAACCAAAACTATCAACATGAGGTTTATAAGATTTTTCATCTGCTCCTGATATACCGCCATATTCGCATAACAGTGGATTGTCATGTAAACTATAAAAATACAGCATACTCCATTGTAAGTTAGCATGACAGTCTACTATTGCCTTCGTTGCAGGTGAGTTTAAGAATTCTTGAACTTTTGCTTGGGCCCCATGCAAACCTTGTATGTCATTCGCATCATTTTCCATATATGCCAAAGTTAATGCTATCATACAAACCCAAGTTAAAAGAGCCTCATAAGCCAATATTCTTTGTTCAAGTTCTGGGAATACCCCATAGTTAATTATTTCATTCTTAGATTTATACGGACAATAAAAAACCTGATCGTGACCATCGTACCACCAAGCTGCAGGCGGTTTACTCTTACTGAAATGATCGTAATTAGGTATTACAATATCAGTTTTGGCAAGTTCATGGCTAAAATACTCTATGAATTCTCCAAGATCATTAATTATAGTTGTGAAAGTATCCCCATTATATGTACTTCCATAAATAAATCGTAAGTAATCTCCTCGTTTTGTAATCGTTTTTACCGTTTTGTTTCCAAACTGATGAGTGACTAGTGTACTTTGATCGAATAATTTTTCGAAAATGTCATTGTGTAAACCATTCTTAGCATACATAAAGAATTTCCTAGTTTCCCATAAACCCTGGTCAACAAAGGTTTTGAACCGTTTGTTATAAACAAACTGGTATTCTAATCCACTGGTATTTCTTGCATGATCGTTAGATATTTCAATTCTAGAAAACATTTCTTCGGTTCTGTCTCTGTTAATTAAGGTATATTTGATGGAGTCTTTTAGGATTATTATGATATCTGATAATTTGGTTTGAATTGATACATCTTCAAGATCTGTTTCAACACTAGACTGGAAAATAGTACGTCTAACGCTTCGCCTACTTCTAGAACCTGAATGTTTTGATTCCAAGAAATCTTCAAAGGGGGTTGTACTGGATGTTGTAGTGGTAGTGGAAGTGGATGTTGTAGATGTACGTTTATTTTCTTGGAGAAATTCTGGTACAGATGTGTCTTGTACGCTTGATGTACTGGCCTCAGGCACAATATCGCGTTTGTTACGTAAGGTATTCTTTTCTTGGATAGATTTGGCATGACTTTTAACATTGTCATCAGCATGGCTGTCAAAAACTGCTTGGTGAGTAGTAGTATCTATTGTTATCTCAGCAGGAGTAATTATTTGTACTGTATCAATTCTCGGATTAAAATTGGGTCCTTCATACATGAGACCAGTGTATATAGTATCTGCAGCAGTGCTATCGCATATTACTTTATCCCATACATCAGGCCATTTTTCTTCAGCCTGTTCCCTTAAAAATATTCTGTTAAATATGAGATGGACTTTTCTAATAGAATTTAATTTTTGGTTATCATGTGTAGTACTTGTGACTTTGTGCGCCGATGCTATGTTAATTTGATCGCACTGACAAGCAATACCGTCCCCATTAGTATTTGCTGTTGATTTCAGTATGCCTCTATTGTTACTCTGGGAATATACCGCTGAATTAGCTATATCGACTTTTCCATAGGTAGGTTTGTTTTTAACAGATGTTTCAATATATACTCCCTTTTGAGGTACGTATGGCAAATAACCATCATCATGTAAAGGAGAATATATTATGTTTTTATAATTTTTTCTTAGAAAAAGTATCTGTTCATTATACCCATCTTTAATTGTAGCGTTTGTTTGCCATCTAACCTTATGAGCACTTCTTTGTAATGCCATCTTACCAGAACCCATCATTAGTACAGTACCTTCAAATTGCTTAATGCAGAGTACATCGTCGCTAAACTCTCTGAACCCTATTAATTGCCACATGAGTTTATAACCTTTAGTGTCGCTTATTTCTGCACCGTTAGGTTGAAAATGTGGATCTGGCAGTTTCACTGTCATAACGTTATAAACGCCATCTTCTGATGTTATTTCTACAGGCATAACCATTATTTCATTTGTGCGTGTTTTAATAATTTGTCTGCTCCTTTTGTATGTTTTTTCATCAATATCGAAGTATGTATATACTCCTGTATCTACATTCATGAAGTAAGCCTCCTTATAGTTTTTAGCTAAGTCCACTTGATTTTGTTTTTTGAATTGTTTCATCTCAATAGCATCTTGTATTTGTTTAAAAATGGGAAACTTATTTAGATAGGATTCATCCTGCAAAACTGTTGTAATTTTGGACAGAAACTGTTCGAATTTCTGTATAGTTTGTGGAGGAAGTTCATTGACATATGTAGAAGTAATATTGTATAAACTAGGATTACTTTCTTCAAGATCAACTTTCTTGATATTTCCATCCTCATCTTTAGGCTGAATCCAGTTGCCGTAAGTATCATAAGGCATTGTTCTTTATTTGTTCACTAACTGAGATATGAGTTCTTTGACTTTAAATTGTCTGTAAAGAGATAAACGTAAATTTAAACTTACATATCAGGTAATTGAGATATCCATCTTAGGGTATACCATGAAGATGGTTTTGGCTTCTTGCTATAAGAATGAAATATTTTATACAAGTTGTAATATATAATATTTGACGTATGTTTGTGGTAGTTCTGGTTTCAGTTTGCTTAGTAGTATCATAACATTTTCTATATTTGATGTCTTTAAAACATCTGATATACCCCATATAAGAGGATTATTAATCTTTTGTATCAGCATCTTAAAATCTAAATCAGAATTTAGTCTTTTCTTTATCATATTTTCATATGCTTTTTGTTCAAGGTGGTTCAGTGCTTCTAATATGTCTTTTTTTTAGTTTTGGTTTATTTAGTATTTGTTTGCTATGCTGTTCTACATCAGGTACATGACTTGTGATGACTTTAGCAAAATCTTTTATACCTTGAATGATATGTTTTGTGTCACTGATGTTATCTTCGTTTTCTTTATCTTTAGACGGTGTAGTAATATGTGGAATAGTTGCTATCATAGTACTTCGTTTTTTACGCCAAATGTAGGCCATACTTAAACCTGTAAATGCACTTAATAGAAGAACAAAATATTTATGATGTTTTAAAGTTAAACCAAATCTGCGTGCATATCTCTTTAATGCATCTACAATGAGCTTAGATAATCTTCTAGGTATATTCTCTATGAATGTAGGAATATCTTTTTCCTCAATTGGCAAATCATTTCTAAAAGCGTCATTGAATTCAGTTACACTTTCATCTAAATCTACAGAAACAAATCTATCTTCAGGAACAGTTTCAACATCAAGTTCATCTACAAAAGATACCCTTTTAGGAACAGTTTCAGATGTATCTATCAGACCCACCCCCGCCTTTTAGGAACAGTTTGCACGTCCTCTATAAATGATGTTTCTTTCAATTGTTGCATTTGTTTATCTTGAAGTACAATATCATTCATTTCTATATCAGAAGGTATTTCTTGATAAATAAATCTGCTTCTTGCTGTACCACGTAAAGTTCTCAGTGGTCTAGTTATTAACGAATTTCTACGAAAAAATTCTCTTGCAAATGTATCAGATCTAGTAGCTCGCGGACTAGTTATTAGTTCAGGTGTGCTTGTTCTCTTATCATTAATAAATACAGTTTCCTCATCTTCCTCTAAAATGTCTTGTAATTGTTGTGGAGAGGATAAAAATTCTTGAATTTCAATTTCTGCAGGTGCAGTTTCTGTGATTTCAATTTGTGCAGGTGCAGGTCCTGTTGCACGTTGTGATGCAGTTTCAACTGCGACATCTTGTTCAGCTGTTGCAATTGTTTCTTGTATATTTTGTTCTTCTAGAACAGACTGTTCAGCAGCATCAAGTGTTTCTGTAGCAATAACTCCCCGGCTTGTTCACTAGTACCTACACCATATACTGAGCTAGAAAGGAATGCAGCATTTTCGCCTTCTATAAATGATGTTTCTGCAACACCTCCCAACCCATCTGCTAATGCCGATGTAGTTGAGGATTGTAGTACACTTTCACCGAATTCAGTTAATTCTGCTAAGGAAGTTTCAATAAGTTCTGCTAATTCGAGTGTTAATCCAACTGATGCCATATTTACCTATAAATGGGTTGTGGATTTGGCTTTTCTTCGCTTGTAAATGAAATTGGTTTTTCTTCTGAAATGCGTACTCGTTTGGATACAGATGTGTAGGCTCTTGTTTTTCTTTTAGGCATTATCTAGTTTAAAGAAACGACTTTGGTTTTGATAATAGTCTACGTTTCCGTGTGTAATATTTGGAACTTACAGGTACTTGATATAAATGTTCTGCGAGGCGTTTTCTAAAACAGTGAGTACATACATCTGAATGTAAAGTGTAACGTAATTGTTTATGAAATCTACGGATTCCCATTCTATAAGACATTCTCATGTCTACACTTTTAACATCATCAGTATTCTCATGTCCACATTTAGAACAAATTAAAATACATAATATCTTATGTGTACAGTTCAAACATTTCCACATGTACCTAGTAAACTCATCTAAAACTTTAATAGTCATGAAAGACTTTAACGTATATATATTTGAATCAGTCTTTGTTGCATTATACATCAGACGGTTGTAACTTTTTATGTCATACATATAAAAAAGTTCTCTATCTGTTTTAGTGTTCAAAGAATCCATCATCATCGTTTATCCTATCATTTATGTCATCAAAGAATGTTCGAATGATCCATCTCTTCATTTCTGCTACAAAAGGTAAACATTGATGATGGCATACTCCTTCAACATATCCTTCATCACCATTTAATTTACAATCTATATGACACTGTCCACCATTGTAACAAAATATGCAGTGTGGGTAATGCACTACTTTATTACAAATGACACATAATAATGTTCTATTATCCATTAGCAGGAAATAGTGTAGAATAGGAAACATGCACAAAATGTCAGTATAGGTAAAGCAGTATTATGTCCATCTAAATGTTTGATGATGATGATGATGAGTTCAGGTTTAACGACGCATCAACCCATGAGGGTCATTTGCGTCAAAATGGTGAACTAACATGGTTCTGTAATGAAATGATTATAATGATAAGTTATAAATGCATAAAATGTAAAACTAGAACGAATTTAAAAATTAAAGCAGTTATACTTTGTTAAAAAGATTGATGTGTTTTAAAAACATAAGTATGTTATCAGTTGGTACATTTTCAAATAAGTATCTCAGGTCATTTGTTTGGAAGAATTGACGTCGTGTATGAGAGAATTCAATGCAATCGATCAGAAAGTGTTTTACCGTAAAAGGTTCATTACAGCTGATACAAAATGGCTGATCTTCTCGTTTGAGTAGATAAGAATGTGTGAGTCTAGTATGACCTATACGTAGACGAGTAAGAACTACTTCTTCTCGCCTTAATGATCGATAAATGTTATTTTTAACAAGAACCGGTTTTATTTCATGTAGTTTATTGAATGTCGCTCTGTCCCATGACAGCTGCCATTTGGATAAGATGTACCTGTTGATAAAAGGTTTAAAATCTGTACATGGAAGTTTAAAATTCGAAATTTCTAGATCGAGTGAGGCCTTTGCTTTTACGTCGGCAGTCTCGTTACCTTTTATGCCAACATGGCTGGGGAGCCAACAGAATAAAATTTCCTTAGTTTTCGATAACTCGTGATGTTTTTCTATCACGTTCTGGATTTTGGTTTTTTTTTGAAGATGTGTGATTTAGAGATTTCAAAACAGAAAGGGAGTCAGAGAAAATAACGAATTTGTTCTCTAAAGAGTTATTCATAACGTAATCCAAAGCCATATCAATAGCCTTGGATTCAGCAGTGAAAATAGATGAGCCATCAGGAAGACGGATCTTTTCATGGTGGCTGCCCGATATATACGCACAGCCAACCTTATCGTCAACTTTTGAGCCATCAGTGTAGATGTGTTGATAATCTGAAAGTCGCGACTGTAATTCTTGGAAGTTTTGTTTCATGAGATGTGAATCAGAAAGTGACATTTTGCTGTTGTGTAAATCGAAAAGAATATTTGGTTTAGTAATGCACCAGGATGGAATATCAGAAATAGAGTGCTTTTGAATGTTTTTAATGTTAATATTAGTAGATTCTAAAAGTGGTGCTATACGAAGGCCAAAGGATTTAATAGCGTTAGGTTTTCTTTCATAATATTCCTGAAAATGTGGTGGAAATGTGACTTCAAAAGCAGGGTTAGATGGGTTAGCAGCAAGTCTGATGGCATACTGAAGGGACAATTTTTCTCTGCGTAGCCATAACGATGGCTCATCTGCTTCCACGTTAAGACTCGATACTGGAGATGTACGAAAACCTCCCAATGCCAAACGAAGTCCTTGATTATGTACAGTGTCTAACATCTGTAGATAAGATTTTCTAGCAGATCCATATACGATGGACCCATAATCAAGTTTTGATCGAATTAAAGAACGATACAGTTGAAGAAGAATTGTTCTGTCCGCTCCCCAACTTGTGTGAGATAACACTTTTAAAAGGTTTAATGCTTTTAAACATTTCGCTTTCAAGTATTTTATATGGGGTATGAAGGAGAGTTTTTTTTATCAAATATAACCCCAAGAAATTTTGATTCAGCAACAACTGGTATTTGAGATCCATATAGGTAGAGCGCTGGATCGTTGTGTATTTTCCGTTGTTGACAGAAATGAACGCACTGAGTTTTCGATTTGGAAAATTTAAAGCCATTTCTAGTTGCCCAGTCTTCAATTCTATTTAGACATTGCTGCAGATGTCTTTCTATTGTGCGCATATTTTTCGAGCGAAAACAAATACAAAAATCATCAACGTACAAAGAACCATCTGTTTTGTAATCCAGACAGTTTATAATATCGTTTAATTTGACGTTGAATAACGTGGTTGAAAGTATTGCTCCTTGAGGAACGCCCTGTTCTTGATCATAGAGATCAGACAGGGTCGATCCTACACGCACTTGTATTGTACGATCTTCAAGAAAACTTTTAATAAAGTTTGGTAGTCTTCCTTTCATACCCAAGTTATGTAGGTCTTTTAAAATTCCATATCGCCAAGTGGTATCATAGGCTTTTTCCAAATCGAAAAATACAGCGACTACATGTTCTCATTTGATAAAAGCATCACGGATAAAAGTTTCTAGTCTAACTAAATTATCATTGGTACTACGTTCAGCTCGGAATCCCGACTGAAGTTTTGTTATAAGATTGTTAGATTCTAAGTACCAAACAAGTCGTTTGTTTATCATTCTCTCTAGTGTTTTGCAAAGGCAACTTGTTAGCGCTATTAGTCTGAAGTTTGTTGGTTCTGCATGATCTTTCCCTGGTTTGGGAATAGGTATAATTGTGGGCAAACGCCAGCTTTCTGGAAAAACTCCTGTTGTCCATATACTGTTGAAAATATGTAAAAGTGTGTCAAGGGCGGTTTCGGGAAGGTGTTTAAGCATCTGGTAATGGATGTCATCAGGGCCTGTAGCTGTATCTTTTGATACTGCGATAGCATCTTTAAGTTCTGTAATGTTAAACAAGCTGTTATATTCTTCAGTATTTGAAGAGGTGAAATTAAGTTTGATTTTTTCTTCTTGTTTTTTGATGTTTTGAAACGTCTCTGAATAATTTCGAGATGAAGAATTATCCAAAAAAGTTTCGCCAAGTGTGTTTGCTATCTCTTCCTTTTTTTTTAAATGGGTGAAACTGGGTGATTTTGATTTACCAGATATTTTTCGTATCATGTCCCAAACCTTTTTAATTGGAGTTTTATAATTTAAATTCGAAACGTAAGATTTCCATGATTTGGGTTTGGAGGCCTTTATTGTTCGACGAGCCTTTGCTCTGAAATTCTTTACTTTATTCAGGTTCTCCTTTGTTGGATATCTGCAGAACTTTGATAATGCTTGCTTGCGCTGTTTTATGACATCTTTGCTTTCATCATTGTACCATGGCTTGCTTTTCTTTGGATTTGTCGAGGTTTTCGGTATACTTTTATTAGCTATGTCAAGAAGAGAAGAAGTAAAATCATCTAGAGGGTCCAAGGAATTGTCAAACTTATCTATTTTGAGACTTTCTTCGCATAATAAGTGATATAATTCCCAATTTGCTTTATTTAGTTTCCACTTTGCGTTGTGATCATTCGTGGAATTATTTACGTTTTCAATAATAACAGGGAAGTGATCACTTCCGTGTTCGTCTTCACTGACCGTCCAGTCGAAGTCCAGCAGGAGAGATGGGTAACATATGGAAAGATCTAAAGAAGAAAATTTTCCTGTTGCAGGATGGAGATAAGTGTGAGATTTGTCATTCATAAGACTAAGATCGTTTTTGGTTATAAAGTCTTCAATAACATTACCTTTAGGGTTGTTATCTTTACATCCCCAAAGGATATTGTGACCATTGAAGTCACCAACTAGTATACAGGGTGAAGGGAGTTGTTTCAGTAAAATGTCTAAATGTTCGGTCTCTAAATGAAAATTCGGAGGTATATACACAGAACAAATAGTAATTTCTTTATCTAAAGTAACAGAAACCGCAACGGCTTGAAGATTGGTTACAAGTTTAATTTCTCGCTACGGACATGAAGAGTGAACTAAGATTGAGCTTCCACCAGACGGCCTCTGGCCTTCTGAATATATATAATTGTATGTATTGAAATCTCTGATATTTAATTGATCAAAGTTTTTAAAAAAGTTTCTTGCAAGCAAAAAACTGATGGACTCAATAACGATAAAAGTAACAAGATCTCGTTATAGTTTGACTTTAGACCTCGACAGTTCCATTGTATTATTTTGTGTTTGGAATTCATTTTACAGTGGAATGTTTCAGTTAGACTAGAAACTAAGGATAAGTTATTGGTGATTTTGATCTATTATTACTATTGTTAGTAGGTGGATGTTCTGATGATCTCGATCTAATGCGGTTAGCTCGTGGGCGATCTGGAGTCGGTCCTAACTCCATATCATCGCTACTGTCACTCAAAGATCCGAATCTATTATGTTGTTGAATCGCATCATTAGAACCTTTTTGTTCTCTGTTTGTTCGGATTGATCTTTGTGATCCCTGAGTAGATTTTGATTTTTTTTGGTCTTTTGTAGGTGGTGATGATTGGCTTCTGGCTTGTCTTTCTTTCTGTTGTTGTTTTATCCAATCTTTTCTTATCATTTCCATGGTGGCATTTTTCAGGCCAGCCTCTGTTTGTTTCTCCTCGATAGATGTTTTTGTTTGACTTTTCTTGGTGGTATTACTTTGGAGTTTTTGTTTTTGTAATTCTTCTGTTTTGTTATTTGAACTTGTTGTTTTTGATTAGACTGCAGGGTCGACAATAGTAATCGGATCAGTTTGAGTGGCAGTATCAACCACAGAAACCTTTTTCATAGAAGACTGGGTAATGTTGGCGTAACTGATTCCAGGAATTGGAGGGGGCCTCAACAAGTTTTCGCGCTTCAATGAAAGAAATATTTCTGGTAAACTTAAGACGTAAGATTTCTTTTTCCTTGTGCCAAATTTGGCATTCTTTAGAGTCAGCACTGTGTTTTTCACCACAATTAACACAGTGCAGTTCGTTTCTACATTGACTTTCAAGGTGTTCTGCTACCTGACCGCATTTCGAACAGATAGGGTCTTTAGAACACCTATCCTCATGGTGTCCATATTTCTGGCAATGATGACAACGCAAAGGATTTGGTATGTAGACTTCTACGTTGACTCTAAAGTATGCTACTTTTATTGTTTTTGGTAGAACTGATGTACTGAATGTAAAGACAAAGGTGTTTGTGTTTTTTAACTCTCCATTTCGTTTAACTTTGAATCATTTTATTGCAGTTACTCCTTGAGATCTTGTGCCTTCGAGAATCTCCTCCTCGCTGCAATTCCCCAATTCGGGGCAACGAATTACCCCCTTTGAGGAGTTCAGCGAAGTACGAGGGTACACCCGGACTTTCAAGTCGTGAAAAGTCTGTGCACGTAGAAGATTCTCGGCATGGGCTTTCCTGGATACCTCAATGAGTAGCTGATTCGACCTGTGTAGTTTCTTTATGTTTTCCGGCTCACCAGCTATACTTTGAATGACTTTTTGTATTACAAACGGAGATAAAGATGTTACTGGTTTGTTTTCTTCCTTGCTTTCAACTAAAATGAAACGCGGAAAATGTTGAGATGCTGTATCTTTGGTTGAGGTTGTTGGAGGTTGAGTGCTTTCGTCAACATCTGAAATATCAGATTCTGAACATTGTTTAGTTCTTTTTCTTCGATTAGAACCCATGATAAAGATGTATTAAAATTTGTCCTCCATGCTCTCCGCCCACCACGGAGCCCAACAAGGGAACACATCAATGGAGTGGTTTTCCTACTCACTTGTGCTAGAGATACACAGAAGATATACTCGCACGAGCAAAATGCTGCACGATTGACCCGTTAAGCCGCCGCCTTCTTAGGATTGGAAAGGTTAAGAAAAAAGAATTATGGGCAAACGGTGAGTATCAGTATGATACAAAAGACAAGGAAGAGAAAGAAAAGATATTTCCTAGGGCTTGGCGCGACCAGCCGATTGACAGTGCCGGGTCTCACGGACACCCTTCTACACCGAAATCCAGGCCAAAGAGGCGTGTTGAGCCATCAGGAGAGACCAAACTCCCAATAACTCTCAACCTCTAGGATCCCTTCTTCCGGCTTACGGGCTGCCGCCCACGGCAAACGGGTGGTATTTTCTCTTCGCTCTTCCCAAAGGGGACAATTACTGCTCACCACGCTAGCAACGTTCCCAGTGGGAATTGAGCCCCCAGGGCCTCGGCAAGGCGGAAAGTTTAATACCCAGGGGCTAAATGTTTGATGTTAAGTGTCTGCAAATAAAGATAGTATCCTCTAAGAAGCCATCTTACTGTTGTATTCATTGTGACATAACAATGAACAAAACATTAAAATAGTTCTTAGAGTTTTACAACGCACGGAGACCTATTGGTGTTATGACTATCTACTTCGTCAAAATCTGTATCCCTAGCTATAAATGGCTGGCTCTCTATCATCGACTTAGTAGGTTTCTTTTGCTTAATGGTGGGCACAGTATTTCCACAAATAGCAGATAATAATGCTATATAGACAGCTTTATCCTCTACCTGTCTGAATAATTGTACCATACAAAAAATTAAAATAGTAAATAAAAAAACTGCTTGTATACAAAATCGAGCTTGTGGCATATGTTTAAACATTATAAAGATATATCCTGTATTCCTCTTATTCTTTTAGATAATTGTACGTCTTTAGGTTGAATAGCTACACGTTTAGCATGAATAGCACATAGATTTGCTTCTTCCAAAAGAGTCACTAAATAATGTTCAGCCGCCTCTTGAAGGGCCTGTAATGCAGATTCTTGAAACCTTTTCTCGCTGTCAATATTGGCCGCTAGTTCTTGTACCAATCGTCTAAAGGGCAGTTTCTGTATAAGTAAATCAGTAGATTTTTCATATTTTCTGATTTCACGAAGAGCAACTGTTCCAGGTCTATATCTATGCGATTTAGGAGGTCTTTCAAGTTGCTTCACTGGTTTAGTTTTTCCCCCAGTTTTTTTAATTCCACCCACTTTACCTTTACTCCCGAAATGTCTTTGAGTATTAGCTTGAGCAGCAGATCTAACAAGAGTCTACCATTGATTGCGCATTAGTAAAATTTTGTTGTGGTATTTGAGGTCTTGGAAATCTAAAGGTAGAAGGACCTGATGTTGGCCCTTTACGAGCAGTTATCTTCGTTCTAGCCATAAATTTAACATTCCATTATAAATTAAATGTTCGTACCTTCAGTCCTCTTTAATTTCAACTGTTTTTTCTCCAAACAATTTATCCTATACGTTAAGGCACTATAAAATATCCTTTTCCAAAGTTGTAAACTTAATTAAGATAAATTTAGTCTCCTTTTAGCTTGAGCGCACATAAATCAACCTTCTTAGTCTAAAGTTTATATCCAAATGACTATATAACCTTGGTTTTTCCGATTTGGGGTTTTCCGAATATTTCCGTATCGGAGGTTTACTTTACTCCCGAAATGTCTTTGAGGATTAGCTTGAGCAGCAGATCTAACAGAGTCTACCATTGATTGCGCATTACTAAAACCTTGTTGTGGTATTTGAGGAGGTCTTGGAAATCTAAAGGTAGAAGGACCTGATGTTGGCCCTTTACGAGCAGTTGTCTTCGTTCTAGCCATAAATTTAACATTCCATTATAAATTAAATGTTCGTACCTTCAATCCTCTTTAATTTCAACTGTTTTTTCTCAAAACAATTTATCCTATACGTTAAGGCACTATAAAATATCCTTTTCCAAAGTTGTAAGCTTATTTCAGATAAATTTAGCCTCCTTTTAGCTGGAGCGCACATAAATAAACCTTCTTAGTCTAAAGTTTATATCCAAATGACTATATAACCTTGGTTTTTCCGTTTTGGGGTTTTCCGAATATTTCCGTATCGGAGGTTTCCGTCAACCCGATTGGCTACGGAAACCATATACACTTCCCGTAGCTGCCGTGAGGTCGTTTTTAACTTGGTATGTGTCTACTGGATAGAAGTCTCCAGTTGTGGAGAATATATCTACTTTGAAGGAACTTGTGGTTGCAAGCTTTTGACTATCTGTCATATGTGTCATGTCCTCGCCGTTTTCTGTGAAGGTTTGTATACGTTTCTGATAGCCGGCGGGCTGGGTCTTCGTTAATTCTTGAAATGCGGTGACGTTTTGTAGCTATAGGACACTTTGTTTTACTTCTTCTACACGATAGTAGAATATCATTCTGAAGTAGGAGTCATCGAAATCATGGCACTGAAGCATAGGTTCATGGATTCCAAGTATCCCTACTATAGCTCCGTCGGTATAGATATCATTAGGCGTTGTTTCTGCATTCGTTGACCGTTTGTTGAAATCGTGGTTCTCATAGTGACCTATCTCATCATAGTTGATATCGGTATATCCGAGCTGATTTGATTTGTTAAACGCCTTTCCGCCCGTTGATGATCCGTCAACAACCCATCTGTAATATCTACTGAAGATGGGTTGTATTTTGTTACAGGATCTCATCCATCCAGCTCTGTTTATTGTGAGGGTGTTGGAGGGATCCTTCAAACCACACTACTCTTCCATTTCTTTAATGAATTAAGGATATACATTTTTCTGGCATACTACGATGACGTAGTCTTTACTGATCTTTGACTATGATCCATTTTTGAGCATCTAGGACATTCTGAGTATTGGTGGTTGTAAGAGACGTACCAGATGGTACTGACAGAGACATTTCATATCCCTGATTCCACATTTTTTATTTGCATCATCTACGAAAACGTCTTGCACCCCCTTTTTGTATGCTCCTGTCCAGAAGTGGTGTCTGCAATTTTTTCCCACGCTGGCCTCTACAATTGCAACATCATACAGACGTTGAACTTTTATCTTTTGGTTTAAAGGATCAGTGCTGGTGTTGCAAGCTTCCTCTGGTGGTATTTCTGGAAATTTGACTCCGAATGCCAGTCCATAGTACCCTTTATTATTAGTAGGGGTGTCAATTTCAATAATATCTGAGACGAAAAGAAATTATCTTGAATTGTAAATGATATATCAAGATATTCAGTTCCAGGAGGTAGTCCTCTTTTATTGACTACCGGTTGGTAGTCTGTAGGAATATTTTCCGGAAAGTCAATGTCTTTCACTAGCTTCGTTTTTTTGCACGGCATGGTTACACTACTCTTCTATGTCCATCCGTGTCATCGAATGATGTGAGGAGATTCTTTGTTTTTTTGTTTGTTTGATTGTTGGAACAGTGTTTCCACAGATTGCGGACAACAAGGCAATGTATACAGCTCTGTCTTGAACCTGAAGAAATAATTGTATCATGCAAAATAATAAAATTGAAAAGAGAAATAAAGCTTGTACCCAAAATCTAGCTTGTGGATTTTCCATCTTATATGGAGACTTCTGAGGTAAGCGGAGACATCTGGTCACCTAGGAGAAGTGCTTCATCTATTCTTTTATGTATCAAGTAGAAAAGAAATGGGTCTCTGGTGTATGGTTGAGAAATTTTCACTGATAGTTGAACGTCCTTCATGTGTGTTCTTAAGTATCTGTTCTCATATGCTCGCTGTCTTTCCTCTGCGGTGTATGATTCATCAGTTTGTGTTGCTTGGTCAGCTTGATCGTCTTTTAGGTGTTGTTTGAAATATTCCTCAAAGTCGTCCTCGGTTTTTACAGAGACATTCCGTACATCTTCTTCCTCGCTTTTTACACAGACATTTCGTACATCTTGTTCAGACATCGCCTCTTATTTTTCTTGCTAATTGTATATCTTTGGACATAAGAGTCACACGTTTCGCGTGAATTGCACAAAGGTTGGCCTCCTCGAGAAGTCCTACTAGGAATGCCTCAGCTTCTTCTTGGATAGCTTGTAGAGCAGTTGCTTGAAACCTTTTTTGTTATCGATATTAGTTGCTATTTCACGTACTAACCTTCTGAACGGTAATTTTGCTATGAGGAGATCAGTAGATCTTTGATATTTCCTTATCTGTCTAAGGGCGACCGTACCGGGACGGTATCTACGATAGTGTCCCTCTTGTCTTTGGACGTCCTTACGTGCTTGTCTCCTTTTTATAGCAAGTCCTTCTCTTTTCAGCTTTTCTGGAAGTGTAAAGTCTTTCTGCGGTAGGCGTATACCTTGTGTCGCCTGTATATATTTATTCCTTTTACGTTGAGTAATCTTTGACCGTGCCATACAGTGGAAAAAATATGTCTGACTTCCCTTTTCAGCGTTCCGGATATTTCCGGTTATTCCCGCCTAAACCCGTAGTTCCGATTGGATACGGAAACCTGATGACGTCATCATGTGTATGGGCCGATTCCTGGAATATCTATTTTTAGAATCACGTGACCTGGTTCCCGGTCTACAGTGATTATTGTTTTCGTGTACCTCGGATTTTACTGTAGCTGCTTGGTTGTGGATTTGGCTTTTCGCTTGTGAATGATATTGGTTTTTCTTCTGAAATGCGTACTCGTTTGGATACAGCTGTGTAGGCTCTTGTTTTTCTTTTAGGCATTATCTAGTTTAAAGAAAATACCGTGGTTTTGATAATTTTTACGTTTCCGTGTGTAATATTTAAAACTTACAGGTAATTGATATAAATGTTCTGCAACGCGTTTTCTAAAACAGTGAGTACATACATCTGAATGTAAAGTGTAGCGTATTTGTTTCTGAATTCTACGTATTAACATCCTATAGGATAGCCTCTTATCTACACTTTTAACATCATCATTATTCTCATGGCTACACTTAGAACAAATTAAAATGCCTAATATCTTATGTGTACAGTCT
Organism: Anodontia alba; assembly: GCA_964016985.1. Taxonomy (NCBI): domain Eukaryota; kingdom Metazoa; phylum Mollusca; class Bivalvia; order Lucinida; family Lucinidae; genus Anodontia; species Anodontia alba. The sequence continues at coordinate 53,174,165 of OZ024835.1, forward strand.
GAACATTTCCACATGTATCTAGTAAACTCATCTAAAAGTTTTATACTCATGAAAGACTTTAAGGTATATATGTTAGAATCAATCTTTGTTGCATTACACATCAGAAGGTTGTGACTTTTTATGCCATACATATAATAAAGTTCTCTATCGCTTTTAGTTTTCAAAGTAGCCATCATCATCATTTATCCATTTATCCTGTTATCAAAGAATGTCTGAATGATCCATCTCTTCATTTCTGCTACAAAAGGTAAACATTGATGACGACATACTCCTTCAACATATCCGTCGTCACCATTTAATTTACAATCTATATGACACTGTCCACCATTGTAACAAAATATGCAGTGTGGGTAATGCACTACTTTATTACAAATCACACATAATAATGTTGTATTGTTTCGAACGTTTTCCATTAGCATGAAATAGTGTAATATAGGAAACATGCACAAAATGTCAGTATAGGTAAAGCAGTATTATGTCCAGATAAATGTCTGATATTAAATGTCTGCAAATAAAGATAATATCCTCAAAGAAGCCATCTTACTGTTGTAATCATTGTGACATAACAATGAAGAAAACATTAAAATAGTTCTTAAGAGTTTTACAACGCATGGAGACCGATTGGTATTAGGCCTTGGACTATCTACTTCGTCAAAATCGGTATCCCTAGCTATAAATGGCTGGCTCTCTATCATTGACTTAGTAGTAGGTTTCTTCTGCTTAATGGTGGGCACAGTATTTCCACAAATAGCAGATAATAATGCTATGTAGACAGCTTTATCCTCTGCCTGTCTGAATAATTGTACCATACAAAAAATTAAAATAGTAAATAAAAAAACTGCACTGCTTGTCTACAAAATCGAGCTTGTGGCATATGTTTAAACATTATATAGATATATCCTGTATTCCTCTCATTCTTTTAGATAACTGTACGTCTTTAGGTTGAATAGTTACACGTTTAGCATGGATAGCACATAGATTTGCTTCTTACAAAAGAGTCACTAAATAATACTCGGCCGCCTCTTTAAGGGCCTGTAATGCTGATTCTTGAAACCTTTTCTCGCTGTCAATACTGGGCGCTAGTTCTCGTACCAATCGTCTAAAGGGCAGTTTCTGTATGTAAATCAGTAGATTTTTGATATTTTCTGATTTCACGAAGAGCAACTGTTCCAGGTCTATATCTATGCGATTTAGGAGGTCTTTGGAGTTGCTTCACTGGTTTAGTTTTTCCCCCAATTTTTTTAATTCCATCCACTTTACCTTTACTTCCGAAATGTCTTTTAGTATTAGCTTGAGCAGCAGATCTAACAGAGTCTACCACTGATTGCGCATCACTAAATTCTTGTTGTGGTATTTGAGGAGGTCTTGGAAATCTAAATGTTGTCGGACCTGATGTTGGCCCTTTTCGAGCAGTTTTCGTTCTAGCCATAAATATAATATTCCATTACAAATTAAATGTTCGTACCTTCAATCCTCTTTATTTTCAACTGTTTTTTCTCCATACAATGTATCCTATATGTTAAGGCACAATAAAATATCCTTTTCCAAAGTTGTAAACTTCTTTCAGGTAATTTAGTCTCCTTTTATGTTGATAGCACATAAATAAACCCTTCTTAGTCGAAAGTTTGTATCCAAATGACTATTTAACCTTGGTTTTTCCGTTTTGGGTTTTTCCGAATATTTCCGGATATTTCCGTATCGGCTGTTTCCGTAAATCCGATTGGTTACGGAAATCAAAACATGACACTATATACTGTCGTAGGATCTATTTATAGAATTTCCAAGAAATCTACTTTTAGAAACATGATGTCATACACGTGATTAATACGTCATGACGCAATACCGGTTCCCTGTATTTATTGGTTCCCGGTGTGTGTACTGGTTTCCGCTCGTATATTTTACTGGCTCCTAGTTATCGATTTTTCTATATACTGTATTGCTTTGCTGTGTGCTGCACTTACCTTTTCAGCGTTCCGGATATTTCCGGTTATTCTCGCTTATTGCTTTGCGCAGCACACAGCAAAGCAATACAGTATATAAAAAATCGATAACTAGGAGCCAGTAAAATATACGAGCGGAAACCAGTACACACACCGGGAACCAATAAATACAGGGAACCGGTATTGCGCCATGACGTATTAATCACGTGTATGACATCATAACTTTGCTTTTACGCCCAAAGTGTCGTCTATTATTTGATTGAGCAACTTTGGTAGCTTGCAAATTTGAGTATTCTGCAGGTAGACTAAATTCTTGTTGTGGTAAGTTAGGAGGTCGTGGAAACTTAAATGTTAGCCGAGTCCTAGCAGTTTGCTCCGTTCTAGCCATAAATGAAATGTTGTAAGTTTTTCTTCTCCATAAATATAATGTTATAAGTTCATCTATTGATAAATTAAATCTTCGTACCTTCAATCCTCTTTATTTTCAATTTTTTATTCTCCAAAGAATGTATCCTATTCGTTACAGCACAATAAAATATCCTTCTCCAAAGTTCTAAACTTCTTTCCGATAAATGTAGTTTCCTTTTCTTTGGAGGGCACATTAATAACAACCCTCTTACTCCAAAATGTTTACTTGAAATGACTATTTACCCTGGTTTTTTTCCGTTTTGTTGTCTCCGGCTGTTTCCGGATTCGGCTGTTTCCGTAAATCCGATTGGGTACGGAAATCAAAACATGACGCTTCTTGTCGTAGGATCTATTTTTAGAATTTCCAAGAATTCTATTTTTAGCAACATGTCATACACGTGATTAATACGTCATGACGCAATACTGGTTCCCTGTATTTATGGGCTCCCGGTGTGTGTACTGGTTTCTAGGTCAGATATTTATATATTGATTTTTTGTAGCTGTAACTGCTGTGCTGTGTGCTGCGCGGCAGGTATAAAGTACGGAAAGCCATTCTTAAAAATTTCAGACGTACCCAAACTTCTGCAACAACGATTCGTGTGTCCGGCTTTTAACAACAATGACGCATGTAAATCGTATGAAACCTACATTCAACAAGCTAGTTGTTCAGAGCCATCCGACATGGCTGAATTTTTGTGTCACACTGTGACGACTCGGGACAAGGTCTACCGAAAAACAATTATGATGAAATCCTTGGATGCTTACAGAATGCAAAGGCGAATGATTGATTATTATTCCATATACAACAGGGGGGAAATACCAAATGAATTTCCCGTTTTATCATTCACCAAAAAAAAGAGCCAGAGGAAGATGAAGGTACGTCCTCTTCCAAGAGAACCAGATCAGTAATGAAAGATGAGAAAGAAGAGAGTGTGGGGGTGTGGATGAGGTTGGGTGTGTATATGAGAGAGGGCACGGGTGAGGACAGAGAGATCATTAAAAGGAAGGTAATAATATTGAAAGATTATCTAATAAATAAGTATGGTAGTCTAGCTGAGGCCCATATCTCAGAAAGTGAATTAAGGAAGATTTTTCCCCTGCGCCATCAAGATGACTTTAAAAGAGCTATTCGAAGGGTTAGAGTTTTGAAAAATAGTGAGTTAGAAAAACAGGTTGCGGAAAAAAGCTGAAGCAGGAAGCCAAAAGACAAAAAGTCCGGATTGCTGAATTGCAATCGCTGCCAACTATAACAAGAGCTGATGTCTTGCAACATTAAAGAACGGCAAGCAATCCGGACGGCTATGCCTTAAATGAAAAGACAGTCTATAATAAATGGTGACAATTTTCAGTTTCTTGAAACCTTTTTTGGTTATCGATATTAGTTGCAATTTCACGTACTAACTTTCTGAACGGTAATTTCGCTATGAGGAGATCAGTAGATTTTTGTATTTCCTAATCTGTCTAAGGGCGACTGTACCGGGACGGTATCTACGATAGTGTCCCTCTTGTCTTGCGACCTCCTTTCGTGCTTGTCTCCTTTTTATAGCTAGTCCTTCCCTTTTCAGCTGTTCTGGAAGGGTAAATTCTTTCTGCGGTAGGTGTGCACCTTGTATATCCTGGATGTATTTATTTCTTCTACGTTGTGTAACCTTTATTCGTGCCATAGAGTAGAAAAAAAATATCTGACTCACCTTTTCAGCGTTCCGGTTATTCCCGCTTATTTCCGTAGTTCCGATTGGTTACGGAAGCCTGATGACGTCATCATGTATACACATGACAGTGGGCTGATTCCTAGAATATCTATTTTTAGATTCACGTGACCTGGTTCCCGGTCTTCAGTGATTATCGATTTTGTATACATTCGGATTTTGCTGTAGCTGCTTTGCTGCGTGCTGCGCGCGCAGCAAAGCAACTACAGTAAAATCCGAGGTACACAAAATCGATAATCAATGTAGACCGGGAACCAGGTCACGTGGTTCTAAAAATAGATATTCCAGGAATCGGCATACACATGATGACGTGATCATGTTTCCGTAACCAATCGGGTTAGGCGGGAATAACCGGAACTAACCGGAAATATCCGGAACGCTGAAAAGGTGTCCGACATTTTTTTCACACTGTATGGCACGGTGATGATGAGTTCAGGTTTAACGACGCATCAACCCATGAGGGTCATTTGCGTCAAAATGGTGAACTAACATGGTTCTGTAATGAAATGGCTATAAAGATAAGTCATATATGCATAAGATGTAAAACTAGAATGAATTCAAAAATTAAAGCAGTTATACTTTGTTAAAAAGATTAATGTGTTTTAAAAAGACCAGTATATTATCAGCAGGTACATTTTCAAATAAGTATCTCAGGTCATTTGTTTGAAAGAATTGACGTCGCACATGAGAGAATTCAATGCAGTCGATCAGGAAGTGTTTCACCGTAAAAGGTTCATTACAGCTGATACAAAATGGCTGATCTTCTCGTTTGAGCAGATAAGAATGTGTGAGTCTAGTATGACCTATACGTAGACGAGTAAGAACCACTTCTTCTCGCCTTAATGATCGATAAATGGTATTTTTACCAAGAACCGGTTTTATTTCATGTAGTTTATTGAATGTTGCTCTGTCCCATGACAGCTGCCATTTGGATAAGATGTACCTGTTGATAAAAGGTTTAAAATCTGTACATGGAAGTTTAAAATAAGAAATTTCTAGTTCGAGTGAGGCCTTTGCTTTTACATCGGCAGCCTCGTTACCTTTTATGCTAACATGGCTGGGGAGCCAACAGAATATAATTTCCTTAGTTTTCGATAACTTGTGGTGTTTTTCTATCAGGTTCTGAATTTTGGGATTTTTTGAAGATGTGTGGTTTAGAGATTCCAAAACAGAAAGGGAGTCCGAGAAAATAACGAATTTGTTATCTGAAGAATTATTCATAACGTAATCCAAAGCCATATCAATAGCCTTGGATTCAGCAGTGAAAATAGATGAGCCATCAGGAAGACGGATCTTTTCATGGTGGCTGCCCGATATATATGCACAGCCAACCTTTTCTTCAACTTTTGAGCCATCAGTGTAGATGTGTTGATAATCTGAAAGTCGCGATTGTAATTCTTGGAAGTTTTGTTTCATGAGATGTGAATCAGAAAGTGACTTTTTGCTATTGTGTAAATCGAAAAGAATAGTTGGTTTAGTAATGCACCAGGATGGAATATCAGAAAAAGAGCGCTTTTGGATGTTTTTAGTGTTAATATTAGCAGACTCTAAAAGTGGTGCTATACGAAGCCCGAAGGATTTAATTGCATTAGATTTTCTTTCATAATATTCCTGAAATTTTGGTGGAAATGTGACTTCAAAGGCAGGGTTAGATGGGTTAGCAGCAAGTCTGATGGCATACTGAAGGGACAATTTTTCTCTGCGTAGCCATAACGATGGCTCATCTGCTTCCACGTTAAGACTCGATATTGGAGACGTACGAAAAGCTCCCAATGCCAAACGAAGTCCTTGATTATGTACCGTGTCTAACATCTGTAGATAAGATTTTCTAGCAGATCCATATACGATGGACCCATAATGATGATGATGATGATGAGTTCAGGTTTAACGACGCATCAACCCATGAGGGTCATTTGCGTCAAAATGGTGAACTAACATGGTTCTGTAATGAAACGATTATAATGATAAGTCATAAATGCATAAAATGTAAAACTAGAACGAATTTAAAAACTAAAGCAGTTATACTTTGTTAAAAAGATTGATGTGTTTTAAAAACATAAGTATGTTATCAGTTGGTACATTTTCAAATAAGTATCTCAGGTCATTTGTTTGGAAGAATTGACGTCGTATATGAGAGAATTCAATGCAATCGATCAGAAAGTGTTTTACTGTAAAAGGTTCATTACAGCTGATACAAAATGGCTGATCTTCTCGTTTGAGTAGATAAGAGTGTGTGAGTCTAGTATGACCTATACGTAGACGAGTAAGAACCACTTCTTCTCGCCTTAATGACCGATAAATGTTATTTTTACCAAGAACCGGTTTTATTTCATGTAGTTTATTGAATGTCGCTCTGTCCCATGACAGCTGCCATTTGGATAAGATGTACCTGTTGATAAAAGGTTTAAAATCTGTACATGGAAGTTTAAAATTCGAAATTTCTAGATCGAGTGAGGCCTTTGCTTTTACGTCGGCAGCCTCGTTACCTTTTATGCCAACATGGCTGGGGAGCCAACAGAATAAAATTTCCTTAGTTTTTGATAACTCGTGATGTTTTTCTATCACGTTCTGGATTTTGGGATTTTTTGAAGATGTGTGATTTAGAGATTTCAAAACAGAAAGGGAGTCCGAGAAAATAACGAATTTGTTCTCTAAAGAGTTATTCAGTACGTAATCCAAAGCCATATCAATAGCCTTGGATTCAGCAGTGAAAATAGATGAGCCATCAGGAAGACGGATCTTTTCATGGTGGTTGCCCGATATAAACGCACAGCCAACCTTATCTTCAACTTTTGAGCCATCAGTGTAGATGTGTTTATAATCTGAAAGTCGCGACTGTAATTCTTGGAAGTTTTGTTTCATGATATGTGAATCAGAAAGTGACTTTTTGCTGTTGTGTAAATCGAAAAGAATATTTGGTTTAGTAATGCACCAGGATGGAATATCAGAAAACGAGTGTTTTTGAATGTTTTTAATGTTAATATTAGTAGATTCTAAAAGTGGTGCTATACGAAGGCCGAAGGATTTAATAGCGTTAGGTTTTCTTTCATAATATTCCTGAAATTGTGGTGGAAATGTGACTTCAAAAACAGGGTTAGAAGGGTTAGCAGCAAGTCTGATGGCATACTGAAGAGACAATTTTTCTCTGCGTAGCCATAACGATGGCTCATCTGCTTCCACGTTAAGACTCGATACTGGAGATGTACGAAAAGCTCCCAATGCCAAACGAACTCCTTGATTACGTACAGTGTCTAACATCTGTAGATAAGATTTTCTAGCAGATCCATATACGATGGACCCATAATCAAGTTTTGATCGAATTAAAGAACGATATAGATGAAGAAGAGTTGTTCTGTCCGCACCCCAACTTGTGTGAGATAAAACTTTTAAAAGGCTTAATGCTTTTAAACATTTCGCTTTCACGTATTTTATATGGGGTATGAAGGAGAGTTTTCTATCAAATATAACCCCAAGAAATTTTGATTCGGCAACAACTGGTATTTGAGATCCATATATGTAGAGTGCTGGATCATTGTGTATTTTCCGTTGTTGACAGAAATGAACGCACTGCGTTTTCGATTTGGAAAATTTAAAGCCATTTCTTGTTGCCCAGTCTTCAATTCTGTTTAGACATTGCTGTAGATGTCTTTCTATTGTGCGCATATTTTTCGAGCGAAAACATATACAGAAATCATCAACGTACAAAGAACTATCTGTCTTGTAATCTAGACAGTTTATAATATCGTTTAATTTCACGTTGAATAAAGTGGTTGAAAGTATGGCTCCTTGAGGAACGCCCTGCTCTTGATCATAGAGGTCAGAGAGGGTCGATCCTACACGCACTTGTATAGTACGATCTTCAAGAAAACTTTTAATAAAGTTTGGTAGTCTTCCTTTCATACCAAAGTTGTGAAGATCTTTCAAAATTCCGTATCGCCAAGTAGTATTGTAGGCTTTTTCCAAATCGAAAAATACAGCGACTACATGTTCTCGTTTTATAAAAGCATTGCGGATAAAAGTTTCTAGTCTAACTAAATTATCATTGGTACTACGTTCAGCACGGAATCCCGACTGAAACTTTGTGATAAGATTGTTAGATTCTAAGTACCAAACAAGTCGTTTGTTTATCATTCTCTCTAATGTTTTGCAAAGGCAACTTGTTAGCGCTATTGGTCTGTAGTTTGTTGGTTCTGCATCTGCATGATCTTTCCCTGGTTTGGGAATAGGTATAACTGTGGCCAAACGCCAGATTTCTGGAAAAACCCCTGTTGTCCATATCTCGTTGAAAATATGTAAAAGTGTGTCAAGGGCGGTTTCGGGAAGGTGTTTAAGCATCTGGTAATGGATGTCATCAGGGCCTGTAGCTGTATCTTTTGGCACTGCTATAGCATCTTTAAGTTCTGTTATATTAAATAGACTGTTATATTCTTCGGTATTTGAAGAGGTGAAATTAAGTTTGATCTTTTCTTCTTGTTTTTTAATGTTTTGAAACTTCTTTGAATAATTCCAAGATGAGGAATTATCCAAAAACGTTTTGCCAAGTGTATTTGCTATTTCTTCCTTTGATGTGGCCTTTGTTCCACGTTTTGTATTTAAGTGGGTGAAACTGGGTGATTTTGATTTACCAGATATTTTTCGTATCATATCCCAAACCTTTTTAATTGGAGTTTTATTATTTAAATTCGAAACGTAAGATTTACATGATCTGCGTTTGGAGGTCTTTATTGTTCGACGAGCCTTTGCTCTGAAGTTTTTAACCTTATTCAAGTTCTCCTTTGTTGGATATCTGCAGAACTTTGATAATGCTTGCTTGCGCTGTTTTATAGCATCTTTGCATTCATCATTGTACCACGGCTTGCTTTTCTTTGGATTTGTCGAGGTTTTCGGTATACTTTTGTTAGAGATATCGAGAAGAGAAGAAGTAAAATCATCTAGAGGATCTAAGGAATTGTTAAACTTATCTATTTTGAGACTTTCTTCGCATAATGAATGATATAATTCCCAATTTGCTTTATTCAGTTTCCACTTTGCGTTGTGATCGTTCGTGGAATTATTTACGCTTTCAATAATAACAGGGAAGTGATCACTTCCATGTTGATCTTCACTGACCGTCCAGTCGAAATCTAGCAGTAGAGATGGATGACACATGGAAAGATCTAACGAAGAGAAATTTCCAGTTGCAGGATGGAGATAGGTATGAGATTTGTCATTCATAAGACAAAGATCGTTTTTGGTTATAAAGTCTTCAATAATATTACCTTTAGGGTTGTTATCTTTACATCCCCAAAGGATATTGTGACCATTGAAGTCACCAACTAGTATATAGGGTGAAGGAAGTTGTTTGAGTAAAGTGTCTAAATGTTCGGTCTCTAAATGAAAGTTCGGAGGTATATACACAGAACAAATAGTAATTTCTTTATCTAAAGTGACAGAAACCGCAACGGCTTGAAGATTGGTTACAAGTTCAATTTCTCGCTGCGGACATGAAGAGTGAACTAAGATTGAGCTTCCACCAGACGGCCTCTGGCCTTCCGAATATATATAATTGTATGTATTGAAATCTCTGATATTAAATTGATCATCAGTTTTTAAAAAAGTTTCTTGCAAGCAAAAAACTGATGGACTCAATAAAGATAAAAGTAATAAGATCTCATTATAGTTTGACCTTAGACCTCGACAGTTCCATTGTATTATTCTGTGATTTAAATTCATTTAAGAGTTGTTAGATTTTAGTTAGACTAGAAACTAAGGATATGTTATTGGTGACTTTGATCTATTATTACTACTACTGGCGTGATTATTTTCTCTTGATCTTGATCTATTGTTGTTAGTTCGTGGGCGATCTGGAGCTTCTCCTAACTCCATATCATCGCTACTGTCACTCAAAGATCCAAATCGGTTATGCTGTTGAATATCATCATTTTCACCTTTTCGTTCTCTGTTTGATGGGACTAGTTTTTTTGTTCTTTGACTAGATTTTATTTTTGTTTGGTCTTTCTTAGATGGTGATGAATGACTTCTTGCTTGTCTTTCTTTCTGTTGTTGTTTCTTCAAATCTTTTTTTATCATCTCAATGGTGGCTTTTTTCAGGCCAACCTCTGTTTTTTCTCCTCGATAGGTGTCTTTGTTTGACTTCTGGTTCCGTTGTTAGTTTGAACGTTTTGTCTTTGCAGTTCCTCTGTTTGGCTGTTTGTGTTTGTTGAACTTGGTTGAACTGCAGAGTCTATGATAATTATTGGATCAGTTTGAGTGGCAGTATCAACTACAGAAACTTTTTTCATAGAAGACTGGGTGATGTTTGCATAACTTATTCCAGGAATTGGAGTAGGAGCCTCAACGAGTTTCCGCGCTTCAAAGAAAGAAATATTTCTGGTGAACTTTATACGTAAGATTTCTTTTTCTTTGTGCCAAATTCGACATTCTTTAGAGTCGGCACTGTGTTTTTCACCACAATTTACACAGTGTAATTCGTTTGTACATCTACTTTCGGAGTGTTCGGCTATTTGACCACATTTTGAGCAGATAGGGTCTTTGGAACACCTATCCTCATGGTGTCCATACTTTTGGCAGTGATGACAACGCAAAGGATTTGGTATGTAGACTTCTACGTTGACTCTAAAGTATGCAACTTTGACCGTCTTAGGTAAGACTGGTGTATTGAATGTAAAGACAAAGGTGTTTGTGTCTTTTAACTCTCCGTTTCGTTTTACTTTGGATCTTTTAACTCCAGTTACTCCTTGAGATCTTGTGCCCTCGAGAATCTCATCCTCGCCGCAATTCCTCAATTCGGGACAACGAATTACCCCTTTTGAGGAATTCAGCGAGGTATGAGGGTACACTCTGACTTTTAAGTCGTGAAAAGTCTGTGCACGAAGGAGATTCTCGGCATGGTCTTTTTTTGATACCTCAATGAGCAGCTGATTCGACCTGTGTAGTTTTTTGATGTTTTCGGGTTCACCAGCTATGCTCTGAATTACTTTTTGTATCAAAAACGGGGACAAAGATGTAATTTCTCTCTTCTCGTCTTTACTTTCAACTAGAATGAGGCGCGGAAAATGTTGAGTTGGTGTATCATTTGAGGTAGTTGGAGGTTGAGTGCTATCGTCAAAATCTGAAATATCTGAGTCTGGACATTGTCTAGTTCTTTTTCTTTTATCAAAACCCATGATGAAAAAGTATTAAAATTCGTCCTCCATGCTCTCCACCCACCATGGAGCCCAACAAGGGAACACATAAATGGAGTGGCTTTCCTACTCACTTGTGCTAGAGATACACAGAAGATATACTCGCACGAGCAAAATGCTGCACGATTGACCCGTTGAGCCGCCGCCTTCTTAGGATTGGAAAGGTTGAGAAATAAGACTTATGAGCAAACGGTAAGTATCAGTATGATACAAAAGACAAGGAAGAGAAAGAAAAGATTTGTCCTAGGGCTTGGCGCGACCAGCCGATTGACCGTGCCGGGTCTCACGGACACCCTTCTACACCGAAATCCAGGCCAAAGAGGCGTGTTGAGCCATCAGGAGAGAACAAACTCCCAATAACTCTCAACCTCCAGGATCCCTTCTTCCGGCTTACGGGTTGCCACCCACGGCAAACGGGTGGTATTTCCTCTTCGCTCTTCCCAAAGGGGACAATTACTGCTCACCAAGCTAGCAACGTTCCCAGTGGGAATTGAGCCCCCAGGGCCTCGACAAGGCGGAAAGTTTAATACCCAGGGGCTGTATGGCACGGACAAAGATTACTCAACGTAAAAGGAATAAATATATACAGGCGATACAAGGTATACGTCTACCGCAGAAAGACTTTACACTTCCAGAAAAGCTGAAAAGGGAAGGACTCGCTATAAAAAGGAGACAAGCACGTAAGGACGTTCAACGACAAAAGGGACACTATCGTAGATACCGTCCCGGTACAGTCGCCCTTAGACAAATAAGAAAATACCAAAGATCTACAGATCTTCTCATAGCAAAATTACCGTTCAGAAGGTTAGTACGTGAAATAGCCACTAATATCGATAACCAAAAACGGTTTCAAGCAACTGCTCTACAAGCTATCCAAGAAGCAGCCGAGGCATTCCTGGTAGGACTTCTCGAGGAGGCCAACCTTTGTGCAATTCACGCAAAACGTGTGACTCTTATGTCCAAAGATATACAATTAGCAAGAAAAATAAGAGGCGATGTCTGAACAAGATGTACGAAATGTTTCTGTAAAGAGCGAGGACGTGTCTGAACAAGATGTACGAAATGTTTCTGTAAAGAGCGAGGACGACTTTGAGGTATATTTCAAACAACACGTAAAAGACGATCAGGCTGACCAAGCAACACAAACTGATGAATCATACACCGCAGAGGAAAGACAGCGAGCGTATGAGAACAGATACTTAAGAACACACATGAAGGACGTTCAACTATCAGTGAAAATTTCTCAACCATACACCAGAGACCCATTTCTTTTCTACTTGATACATAAAAGAATAGATGAAGCACTTCTCCTAGGTGACCAGATGTCTCCGCTTACCTCAGAAGTCTCCACAGCTCTGTTTATTTTGAGGGTGTCCGTGCCATACAGTGTGAAAAAAATGTCTGACACCTTTACAGCGTTCCGGATATTTCTGGTTATTCCCGCCTAAACCCGTAGTTCCGATTGGTTACGGAAACCTGATGACGTCATCATGTGTATGCCGATTCCTGGAATATCTATTTTTTAGAACCACGTGACCTGGTTCCTGGTCTACAGTGATTATCGATTTTGTGTACCTCGGATTTTACTGTAGTTGCTTTGCTGCGTGCTGCGCGGCAGGTAAACTTTGAAGCCGAGGAGGAGGGTGATGACATTGATAGTGACAAAGATAATTCTGATAATGATGATGATGATGATGAATTAGCTGAATTCATAGATGATAAGGTCATTCCTTATCAGGAGTATGTACCTCCCAATCCATACCTAGAAAGGTCTTTACAGTTGATGATGATGAGTTCAGGTTTAACGACGCATCAACCCATGAGGGTCATTTGCGTCAAAATGGTGAACTAACATGGTTCTGTAGTGAAACGATTATAATGATAAGTCATAAATGCATAAAATGTAAAACTAGAATGACTTTAAAAATTAAAGCAGTTATACTTTGTTAAAAAGATTGATGTGTTTTAAAAACATAAGTATGTTATCATTTGGTACATTTTCAAATAAGTATCTCAGGTCATTTGTTTGGAAGAATTGACGTCGTACATGTGAGAATTCAATGCAATCGATCAGAAAGTGTTTTACCGTAAAAGGTTCATTACAGCTGATACAAAATGGCTGATCTTCTCGTTTAAGTAGATAAGAATGTGTGAGTCTAGTATGACCTATACGTAGACGAGTAAGAACCACTTCTTCTCGCCTTAATGACCGATAAATATTATTTTTACCAAGAACCGGTTTTATTTCATGTAGTTTATTGAATGTCGCTCTGTCCCATGACAGCTGCCATTTGGATAAGATGTACCTGTTCATAAAAGATTTAAAATCTGTACATGGAAGTTTAAAATTCGAAATTTCTAGATCGAGTGAGGCCTTTGCTTTTACGTCGGCAGCCTCGTTACCTTTTATGCCAACATGGCTGGGGAGCCAACAGAACAAAATTTCCTTAGTTTTCGATAACTCATGATGTTTTTCTATCACGTTCTGGATTTTGGGATTTTTTGAAGATGTGTGATTTAGAGATTTCAAAACAGAAAGGGAGTCAGAGAAAATAACGAATTTGTTCTCTAAAGAGTTATTCATAACGTAATCCAAAGCCATATCAATAGCCTTGGATTCAGCAGTGAAAATAGATGAGCCATCAGGAAGACGGATCTTTTCATGATGGCTGCCCGATATATACGCACAGCCAACCTTATCGTCAACTTTTGAGCCATCAGTGTAGATGTCTTGATAATCTGAAAGTCGCGACTGTAATTCTTGGAAGTTTTGTTTCATGAGATGTGAATCAGAAAGTGACTTTTTGCTGTTGTGTAAATCGAAAAGAATATTTGGTTTAGTAATGCACCAGGATGGAATATCAGAAAACGAGTGTTTTTGAATGTTTTTAATGTTAATATTAGTAGATTCTAAAAGTGGTGCTATACGAAGGCCGAAGGATTTAATAGCGTTAGGTTTTCTTTCATAATATTCCTGAAATTGTGGTGGAAATGTGACTTCAAAAGCAGGGTTAGAAGGGTTAGCAGCAAGTCTGATTGCATACTGAAGGGACAATTTTTCTCTGCGTAGCCATAACGATGGCTCATCTGCTTCCACGTTAAGACTCGATACTGGAGATGTGCGAAAAGCTCCCAATGCTAAACGAAGTCCTTGATTATGTACAGTGTCTAACATCTGTAGATAAGATTTTCTAGCAGATCCATATACGATGGACCCATAATCAAGTTTTGATCGAATTAAAGAACGATACAGGTGAAGAAGAGTTGTTCTGTCCGCTCCCCAACTTGTGTGAGATAAAACTTTTAAAAGGTTTAATGCTTTTAAACATTTCGCTTTCAAGTATTTTATATGGGGTATGAAGGAGAGTTTTTTATCAAATATAACCCCAAGAAATTTAGATTCAGCAACAACTGGTATTTGAGATCCATATATGTAGAGCGCTGGATCGTTGTGTATTTTCCGTTGGTGACAGAAATGAACGCACTGAGTTTTCGATTTGGAAAATTTAAAGCCATTTCTAGTTGCCCAGTCTTCAATTCTATTTAGACATTGCTGTAGATGTCTTTCTATTGTGCGCATATTTTTCGAGCGAAAACAAATACAGAAATCATCAACGTACAAAGAACCATCTGTTTTGTAATCCAGACAGTTTATAATATCGTTTAATTTCACGTTGAATAACGTGGTTGAAAGTATGGCTCCTTGAGGAACGCCCTGTTCTTGATCATAGAGATCAGACAGGGTCGATCCTACACGCACTTGTATTGTACGATCTTCAAGAAAACTTTTAATAAAGTTTGGTAGTCTTCCTTTCATACCAAAGTTATGTAGGTCTTTTAAAATTCCATATCGCCAAGTGGTATCATAGGCTTTTTCCAAATCGAAAAATACAGCAACTACATGTTCTCGTTTGATAAAAGCATCACGGATAAAAGTTTCTAGTCTAACTAAATTATCATTGGTACTACGTTCAGCTCGGAATCCCGACTGAAGTTTTGTTATAAGATTGTTAGATTCTAAGTACCAAACAAGTCGTTTGTTTATCATTCTCTCTAGTGTTTTGCAAAGGCAACTTGTTAGCGCTATTGGCCTGTAGTTTGTTGGTTCTGCATGGTCTTTCCCTGGTTTGGGAATAGGTATAATTGTGGCCAAACGCCAGCTTTCTGGAAAAACTCCTGTTGTCCATATACCGTTGAAAATATGTAAAAGTGTGTCAAGGGCGGTTTCGGGAAGGTGTTTAAGCATCTTGTAATGGATGTCATCAGGGCCTGTAGCTGTATCTTTTGATACTGCGATAGCATCTTTAAGTTCTGTAATGTTAAACAGGCTGTTATATTCTTCAGTATTTGAAGAGGTGAAATTAAGTTTGATCTTTTCTTCTTGTTTTTTGATGTTTTGAAACTTCTCTGAATAATTCCGAGATGAAGAATTATCCAAAAAAGTTTCGCCAAGTGTGTTTGCTATCTCTTCCTTTGATGTGGCCTTTGTTCCGCGTTTTGTATTTAAGTGGGTGAAACTGGGTGATTTTGATTTACCAGATATTTTTCGTATCATGTCCCAAATCTTTTTAATTGGAGTTTTATAATTTAAATTCGAAACGTTAGATTGCCATGATTTGCGTTTGGAGGCCTTTATTGTTCGACGAGCCTTTGCTCTGAAATTCTTTACTTTATTCAGGTTCTCCTTTGTTGGATATCTGCAGAACTTTGATAATGCTTGCTTGCGCTGATTTATGGCATCTTTGCATTCATCATTGTACCATGGCTTGCTTTTCTTTGGATTTGTCGAGGTTTTCGGTATACTTTTGTTAGAGATATCGAGAAGAGAAGAAGTAAAATCATCTAGAGGATCCAAGGAATTGTCAAACTGATCTATTTTGAGACTTTCTTCACATAATGAGTGATACAATTCCCAATTTGCTTTATTTAGTTTCCACTTTGCGTTGTGATCGTTCGTGGAATTATTTACGCTTTCAATAATAACAGGGAAGTGGTCACTTCCATGTTGATCTTCACTGACCGTCCAATCGAAATCCAGCAGTAGAGATGGATGACATAGGGAAAGATCTAAAGAAGAAAAATTTCCAGTTGCAGGATGGAGATAGGTGTGAGATTTGTCATTCATAAGACAAAGATCGTTTTTGGTTATAAAGTCTTCAATAATATTACCTTTAGGGTTGTTATCTTTACATCCCCAAAGGATATTGTGACCATTGAAGTCACCAACTAGTATATAGGGTGAAGGGAGTTGTTTGAGTAAAGTGTCTAAATGTTCGGTCTCTAAATGAAAATTTGGAGGTATATACACAGAACAAATAGTAATTTCTTTATCTAAAGTGACAGAAATCGCAACGGCTTGAAGATTGGTTACAAGTTTAATTTCTCGCTGGGGACATGAAGAGTGAACTAAGATTGAGCTTCCACCAGACGGCCTCTGGCCTTCGGAATATATATAATTGTATGTAATGAAATCTCTGATATTTAATTGATCATCAGTTTTTAAAAAAGTTTCTTGCAAGCAAAAAACTGATGGACTCAATAAAGATAAAAGTAATAAGATCTCGTTATAGTTTGACTTTAGACCTCGACAGTTCCACTGTATTATTTTGTGATTTGAATTCATTTTAGAGTTGTTAAATTTTAGTTAGACTAGCAACTAAGGATATGTTATTGGTGATTTTGATCTATTATTGTTGACGTGTGAATGTTCTGATGATCTCGATCTATTTCTGTTAGTTCGTGGGCGATCTGGAGCTTCTCCTACCTCCATATCATCGCTACTGTCACTCAAAGATCCGAATCTGTTATGTTGTTGAATAACATTATTTGAACCTTTTCGTTCTCTGTTTGATGTGCTTGGTCTTTGTGTTCCTTGACTAGATTTTGATTTTGTTTCTTTCGTAGGTGGAGATGAATGACTTCTTGCTTGTCTTTCTTTCTGTTGTTGTTTCTTCCAATCTTTCCTTATCATCTCAATGGTGGCTTTTTTCAGGCCACCCTCTCCTTTTTTCTCCTCAATAGGTGTCTTTGTTTGATTTTTGTTTGTGGTGTTTGTTTGACCTTTTTGTTTCTGCAGATCTTCTGTTTTGCTGTTTGTGTTTGTTGTATTTGATTGTACTGCAGAGTCGAGAATAGTGATCGGATCAGTTTGAGTGGCAGTATCAACCACGGAAACCTTTCTCATAGAAGACTGGGTGATGTTGGCATAACTGATTCCAGGTATTGGAGTTGGGGGGGCCTCAACAAGTTTCCGCGCTTCAACGAAAGAAATATTTCTGGTAAACTTAAGACGTAGAATTTCCTTTTCTTTGTGCCAAATTCGGCATTCTTTAGAGTCAGCACTGTGTTTTTCACCACAATTGACACAGTGTAATTCGTTGCTACATCTACTTTCGAGGTGTTCTCCTGTTTGACCGCATTTCGAACAGATAGGGTCTTTAGAACATCTATCCTCATGGTGTCCATATTTTTGACAATTATGACAACGCAAGGGATTTGGTACGTAGACTTCTACGTTGACTCTAAAGTATGCCACTTTGACCGTTTTGGGTAAAACTGGCGTATTGAAAGTAAAAACAAAGGTGTTTGTGTCTTTTAACTCTCCGTTTCGTTTTATTTTGAATCTTTTTACTCCAGTAACTCCTTGAGATTTTGTGCCCTCGAGAATCTCCTCCTCGCCGCAATTCCTCAATTCGGGACAACGAATTACCCCTTTTGAGGAATTAAGCGAGGTATGGGGGTACACTCGGACTTTCAAGTCGTGAAAAGTCTGTGCACGAAGAAGATTCTCGGCATGGGCTTTCTTGGATACCTCAATGAGTAACTGGTTCGATCTGTTTAGTTTTTTTATGTTTTCCGGTTCACCAGCTATACTCTGTATGACCTTTTGTATCAAAAAAGGAGACAGAGATGTTATCTGTCTGCCCTCTTCTTTGCTTTCAACTAAAATGAAGCGTGGAAAATGTTGATGAGACGTATCATTTGTTGAGGTAGTTGGAGGTTGAGAATTTTCGTCAAAATCTGAATTATCAGTGTCTGGGGTTTGTTTAGTTCTTTTTCTTTTATCATTACCCATGATGAAGTTGTATTAAAATTCGTCCTCCGTGCTCTCCGCCCACCACGGAGCCCAACGAGGGAACACATAAATGGAGTGGCTTTCCTACTCACATGTGCTAGAGATACACAGAAGATATACTCGCACGAGCAAAATGCTGCACGATTGACCCGTTAAGCCGCCGCCTTCTTAGGATTGGAAAGATTGAGAAATAAGAATTATGGGCAAACGGTGAGTATCAGTATGATACAAAAGACAAGGAAGAGAAAGAAAAGGTTTTTCCTAGGGCTTGACGCGACCAGCCGATTGACCGTGCCGGGTCTCACGGACACCCTTCTACACCGAAATCCAGGCCAAAGAGGCGTGTTGAGCCATCAGGAGAGAACAAACTCCCAATAACTCTCAACCTCCAGGATCCCTTCTTCCGGCTTACGGGTTGCCACCCACGGCAAACGGGTGGTATTTCCTCTTCGCTCTTCCCAAAGGGGACAATTACTGCTCATCAAGCTAGCAACGTTCCCAGTGGGAATTGAGCCCCCAGGGCCTCGACAAGGCGGAAAGTTTAATACCCAGGGGTCTTTACAGTTGCCGAGAGGGCTACAGAAGGTTATTAGGGTAAGTTGTTTAATTTAGATATTTCCTATATTTTCAGAAAAGAGAAAGATCGCCTGAACCAGAACTGGATGAAGAGTTACCTAGCATTAAAAGACCAAAGTTGAAAAGTAGAAAAAGAAAGAGATCTCCATCGCCTCCGTTAATTCTCGAACATTCTCCGTCCCCTCCAAGGAGATGTAGATCCCCTAATCTTGGCTTTCCGCCTACCCCTCCAAGGACTCCATCCCCATACAGAGAAGTAGTGACTGAAATAGAGATAAGTGACACAGATACAGTTAGTGAACCGAGTTCGGACGATGGGCAGCCAAAGAAAAAGAGGGTTAGGTTCAATGAAGAGGATGATACCAAAGTTTATGAGAGAGATAGTTCAGAGTACAAGTTAATGCATGAGAAGGACATGAAAAATATGAGACATACCCAAATAAATGTCAAAATGAAGTATAAAGAGTTCTTTCCTATGAGGAAACAAAAGTTAGATAGATATTTATATGACAGGAATTGGAAGAGGGAGAAAAGGGAACAGTCACTACAGCGGTTAAAGGATCTCGTTAATGTACATTTAAGGGTACAGAAGCTTAACAGGGGAGATGATGAGCCCCTGATACCAGAGGAGTCTGCCCTCCCTGGTGTAACACTGGAGGAATTTCCACACGAACCTACAGGTTTTAATCAGCCAGGGTCTGATTACAGTGAGGAACAGTCCAAAATATTGGCTGACCTAAGAAATAGTGAATTCTTAATATTTAGTACTTCATTGAAAAAGTATATGAAGATTGGAATCAATGAACATTGCGTGACAAAGGTGTTCGATGACGATAGTCATGATGACTTTGATATAAGAGAATGTGCCTGTTGTCAAGCTAAAATTTTTATTGGTGACTGGCCCGACCATGTTAAGTCCTATTTCCATCAGATTATGTTTAAGTACAGACTAAAAATGCTTGCATTCTGTTGGGCCGGTAATAAACAAGCAAAGCCCCATAGGGTAGATGAATGCGAACAGTGTCAGAAAAGGCAGAAAGAATTGAGGGAAAATCAGGAGATTAGGACTTTGGATGATATGTTGGTATATAATCCTGTGGAAGATCCGGACTATCAGGCGTACTTAGAGCGCAATAAAGCTGTAAGTAATCCTGGTAGTTCGGACAGGTACTCATGTGAACCGTGCGGTAAATTTAATCTAAGCAAAGAATATTTTGACTGTCATTTAACAGGAAGGAAGCACAAATATAGAATGATGGAGATCAGGCGGGAGAAGAAAAAAGGGGAAAAGTTGTCGAAGGCTGAACACGTTAAAAAAGGTCTGAAACGGAAAGCGGAGGATGAGGAGAAGAAGGCTTTAACCTTTGGCAACTTTTTCAAATTTTTGAAATCCTCTACATCAGCACCAGAACCTGAGTCTGGTGGTGATGAAGGGGAACCTGAGGCTGCTCCTGTTCCTGTTGAAAAAAAAAAAAACATCTTCTAAAAAAAATGAGACTGCAGATGCTGAGTTTGACTCTTGCATCGTTTATGACGATAGCACATATTCTTGTAGAATATGTGACATCGTTATAAAACAAAAGAGGAACGTAAAACCTCACCTGAAAAGCAAGAGGCATACTCAGCAGGCCAAAGAAGTGGTTGCTGTTTCTGATGAAACAGTAACAGGAAAAGGGGAATTAACAGAGGTAGGATTTGTCAGAGAAACTGATAGTCCGCGTCCCGGGTGTCATTTTCTCCTTGAGTTCCAAAGGCCTGTCAAGTACAGGATTGCACGGCGGCTCATGAAAATGGCATGTTCGTGCAGTCTGTGCTTGAAGGCCTTTCGAAGCCAAGAAGTATATGGAAGACATAAAAGCACCCGGAACATAGAAATAGGGTGAAAGTTGAAAAGAAAAAAAAAAGTTGTGGAACAAGCCAGTAGCTGGAGGGCCAGTCACCCATGGTGAAGTCATAAAACAAATATACCAGAAATTCCCATGGCTTTTGAGAAAGAATAAATGTAAAGCTAGAAGAAACTCATGGAAAAAGAAACAGGCATTTTTTGAGAAAGCAGTCATATGCAATGAATTTGGTGGCAGTATTCTAAAGCACTCGCATGCCCATATGTACTGCCAGTCTGCCAAGAAATATACCTTCAGAAAATTTAAGAGGTTATTCGTTAAAATGTTTGGTTTTAGAATTTCGGATATAAGGAGACCTGTAAATTTCCGGGAATGTATCAGGTATGTTACCAAGGAAGACAGGCAAGCTGTTTGCCTGAACATTCCCATGAAATTTACCTCTACCTTATATCGGGCCTATAGATATTTTCTGGAGTGTTCGCAGTCTGGTGTTATATATGGGGATTATGATGATGATGAGTTCAGGTTTAACGACGCATCAACCCATGAGGGTCATTTGCGTCAAAATGGTGAACTAATATGGTTCTGTAGTGAAACGATTATAATGATAAGTCATAAATGCATAAAATGTAAAACTAGAACGAATTTAAAAATTAAAGCAGTTATACTTTGTGAAAAAGATTGATGTGTTTTAAAAACATAAGTATGCTATCATTTGGTACATTTTCAAATAAGTATCTCAGGTCATTTGTTTGGAAGAATTGACGTCGTACATGAGAGAATTCAATGCAATCGATCAGAAAGTGTTTTACCGTAAAAGGTTCATTACAGCTGATACAAAATGGCTGATCTTCTCGTTTAAGTAGATAAGAATGTGTGAGTCTAGTATGACCTATACGTAGACGAGTAAGAACCACTTCTTCTCGCCTTAATGACCGATAAATATTATTTTTACCAAGAACCGGTTTTATTTCATGTAGTTTATTGAATGTCGCTCTGTCCCATGACAGCTGCCATTTGGATAAGATGTACCCGTTGATAAAAGGTTTAAAATCTGCACATGGAAGTTTAAAATTCGAAATTTCTAGATCGAGTGAGGCCTTTGCTTTTACATCGGCAGCCTCGTTACCTTTTATGCCAACATGGCTGGGGAGCCAACAGAATATAATTTCCTTAGTTTTCGATAACTCATGATGTTTTTCTATCAGGTTCTGAATTTTGGGACTTTTTGAAGATGTGTGGTTTAGAGATTTCAAAACAGAAAGGGAGTCCGAGAAAATAACGAATTTGTTATCTAAAGAATTATTCATAACGTAATCCAAAGCCATATCAATAGCCTTAGATTCAGCAGTGAAAATAGATGAGTCATCAGGAAGACGGATCATTTCATGGTGACTGCCCGATATATACGCACAGCCAACCTTTTCTTCAACTTTTGAGCCATCAGTGTAGATGTGTTGATAGTCTGAAAGTCGCGATTGTAATTCTTGGAAGTTTTGTTTCATGAGATGTGAATCAGAAAGTGACTTTTTGCTATTGTGTAAATCGAAAAGAATAGTTGGTTTAGTAATGCACCAGGATGGAATATCAGAAAAAGAGTGCTTTTGGATGTTTTTAGTGTTAATATTAGCAGATTCTAAAAGTGGCGCCACACGAAGGCCGAAGGATTTAATTGCGTTAGGTTTTCTTTCATAATATTCCTGAAATTGTGGTGGAAATGTGACTTCAAAAGCAGGGTTAGATGGGTTAGCAGCAAGTCTGATGGCATACTGAAGGGACAATTTTTCTCTGCGTAGCCATAACGATGGCTCATCTGCTTCCACGTTAAGACTCGATACTGGAGATGTACGAAAAGCTCCCAATGCTAAACGAAGTCCTTGATTATGTACAGTGTCTAACATCTGTAGATAAGATTTTCTAGCAGATCCATATACGATGGACCCATAATCAAGTTTTGATCGAATTAAAGAACGATACAGTTGAAGAAGAGTTGTTCTGTCCGCTCCCCAACTTGTGTGAGATAAAACTTTTAAAAGGTTTAATGCTTTTAAACATTTCACTTTCAAGTATTTTATATGGGGTATGAAGGAGAGTTTTTTATCAAATATAACCCCAAGAAATTTAGATTCAGCAACAACTGGTATTTGAGATCCATATATGTAGAGCGCTGGATCGTTGTGTATTTTCCGTTGTTGACAGAAATGAACGCACTGAGTTTTCGATTTGGAAAATTTAAAGCCATTTCTAGTTGCCCAGTCTTCAATTCTATTTAGACATTGCTGTAGATGTCTTTCTATTGTGCGCATATTTTTCGAGCGAAAACAAATACAGAAATCATCAACGTACAAAGAACCATCTGTTTTGTAATCCAGACAGTTTATAATATCGTTTAATTTCACGTTGAATAACGTGGTTGAAAGTATGGCTCCTTGAGGAACGCCCTGTTCTTGATCATAGAGATCAGACAGGGTCGATCCTACACGCACTTGTATTGTACGATCTTCAAGAAAACTTTTAATAAAGTTTGGTAGTCTTCCTTTCATACCAAAGTTATGTAGGTCTTTTAAAATTCCATACCGCCAAGTGGTATCATAGGCTTTTTCCAAATCGAAAAATACAGCGACTACATGTTCTCGTTTGATAAAAGCATCACGGATAAAAGTTTCTAGTCTAACTAAATTATCATTGGTACTACGTTCAGCTCGGAATCCCGACTGAAGTTTTGTTATCAGATTGTTAGATTCTAAGTACCAAACAAGTCGTTTGTTTATCATTCTCTCTAGTGTTTTGCAAAGGCAACTTGTTAGCGCTATTGGTCTGTAGTTTGTTGGTTCTGCATGATCTTTCCCTGGTTTGGGAATAGGTATAATTGTGGCCAAACGCCAGCTTTCTGGAAAAACTCCTGTTGTCCATATACCGTTGAAAATATGTAAAAGTGTGTCAAGGGCGGTTTCGGGAAGGTGTTTAAGCATCTGGTAATGGATGTCATCAGGGCCTGTAGCTGTATCTTTTGATACTGCGATAGCATCTTTAAGTTCTGTAATGTTAAACAGGCTGTTATATTCTTCAGTATTTGAAGAGGTGAAATTAAGTTTGATCTTTTCTTCTTGTTTTTTGATGTTTTGAAACTTCTCTGAATAATTCCGAGATGAAGAATTATCCAAAAAAGTTTCGCCAAGTGTGTTTGCTATCTCTTCCTTTGATGTGGCCTTTGTTCCACGTTTTGTATTTAAGTGGGTGAAACTGGGTGATTTTGATTTACCAGATATTTTTCGTATCATGTCCCAAACCTTTTTAATTGGAGTTTTATAATTTAAATTCGAAACGTAAGATTGCCATGATTTGCGTTTGGAGGCCTTTATTGTTCGACGAGCCTTTGCTCTGAAATTCTTTACTTTATTCAGGTTCTCCTTTGTTGGATATCTGCAGAACTTTGATAATGCTTGCTTGCGCTGTTTTATGGCATCTTTGCATTCATCATTGTACCATGGCTTGCTTTTCTTTGGATTTGTCGAGGTTTTCGGTATACTTTTGTTAGAGATATCGAGAAGAGAAGAAGTAAAATCATCTAGAGGATCCAAGGAATTGTTAAACTTATCTATTTTTAGACTTTCTTCACATAATGAGTGATACAATTCCCAATTTGCTTTATTTAGTTTCCACTTTGCGTTGTGATCGTTCGTGGAATTATTTACGCTTTCAATAACAACAGGGAAGTGGTCACTTCCATGTTGATCTTCACTGACCGTCCAATCGAAATCCAGCAGTAGAGATGGATGACATAGGGAAAGATCTAAAGAAGAAAAATTTCCAGTTGCAGGGTGGAGATAGGTGTGAGATTTGTCATTCATAAGACAAAGATCGTTTTTGATTATAAAGTCTTCAATAATATTACCTTTAGGGTTGTTATCTTTACATCCCCAAAGGATATTGTGACCATTGAAGTCACCAACTAGTATATAGGGTGAAGGGAGTTGTTTGAGTAAAGTGTCTAAATGTTCGGTCTCTAAATGAAAATTTGGAGGTATATACACAGAACAAATAGTAATTTCTTTATCTAAAGTGACAGAAATCGCAACGGCTTGAAGATTGGTTACAAGTTTAATTTCTCGCTGGGGACATGAAGAGTGAACTAAGATTGAGCTTCCACCAGACGGCCTCTGGCCTTCGGAATATATATAATTGTATGTAATGAAATCTCTGATATGTAATTGATCATCAGTTTTTAAAAAAGTTTCTTGCAAGCAAAAAACTGATGGACTCAATAAAGATAAAAGTAATAAGATCTCGTTATAGTTTGACTTTAGACCTCGACAGTTCCATTGTATTATTTTGTGATTTGAATTCATTTTAGACTTGTTAAATTTTAGTTAGACTAGCAACTAAGGATATGTTATTGGTGATTTTGATCTATTATTGTTGACGTGTGAATGTTCTGATGACCTCGATCTATTTGTGTTAGTTCGTGGGCGATCTGGAGCTTCTCCTAACTCCATATCATCGCTACTGTCACTCAAAGATCCGAATCTGTTATGTTGTTGAATAACATTATTTGAACCTTTTCGTTCTCTGTTTGATGTGCTTGGTCTTTGTGTTCCTTGACTAGATTTTGATTTTGTTTCTTTCGTAGGTGGAGATGAATGACTTCTTGCTTGTCTTTCTTTCTGTTGTTGTTTCTTCCAATCTTTCCTTATCATCTCAATGGTGGCTTTTTTCAGGCCACCCTCTCCTTTTTTCTCCTCAATAGGTGTCTTTGTTTGATTTTTGTTTGTGGTGTTTGTTTGACCTTTTTGTTTCTGCAGATCTTCTGTTTTGCTGTTTTTGTTTGTTGTATTTGATTGTACTGCAGAGTCGAGAATAGTGATCGGATCAGTTTGAGTGGCAGTATCAACCACGGAAACCTTTCTCATAGAAGACTGGGTGATGTTGGCATAACTGATTCCAGGTATTGGAGTTGGGGTCTCAACAAGTTTCCTCGCTTCAACGAAAGAAATATTTCTGGTGAACTTGATACGCAAGATTTCCTTTTCTTTGTGCCAAATTCGGCATTCTTTAGAGTCAGCACTGTGTTTTTCACCACAATTGACACAGTGTAATTCGTTGCTACATCTATTTTCGAGGTGTTCTCCTGTTTGACCGCATTTCGAACAGATAGGGTCTTTAGAACACCTATCCTCATGGTGTCCATATTTTTGGCAATTATGACAACGCAAGGGATTTGGTACGTAGACTTCTACGTTGACTCTAAAGTATGCCACTTTGACCGTTTTGGGTAAAACTGGCGTATTGAAAGTAAAAACAAAGGTGTTTGTGTCTTTTAACTCTCCGTTTCGTTTTATTTTGAATCTTTTTACTCCAGTTACTCCTTGAGATCTTGTGCCCTCGAGAATCTCCTCCTCGCCGCAATTCCTCAATTCGGGACAACGAATTACCCCTTTTGAGGAATTTAGCGAGGTATGAGGGTACACTCGGACTTTCAAGTCGTGAAAAGTCTGTGCACGAAGAAGATTCTCGGCATGGGCTTTCTTGGATACCTCAATGAGTAGCTGATTCGATCTGTGTAGTTTTTTGATGTTTTCAGGTTCACCAGCTATACTCTGTATGATTTTTTGTATAAGAAACGGTGACAGAGATGTTATCTGTCTGTTCTCTTCTTTGCTTTCAATTAAAATGAAGCGTGGAAAGTGTTGAGGAGACGTATCATTTGTTGAGGTAGATGGAGTTTGAGAATTTTCGTCAAAATCTGAATTATCAGTGTCTGGGGTTTGTTTAGTTCTTTTTCTTTTATCATTACCCATGATGAAGTTGTATTAAAATTCGTCCTCCGTGCTCTCCGCCCACCACGGAGCCCAACAAGGGAACACATAAATGGAGTGGTTTTCCTACTCACATGTGCTAGAGATACACAGAAGATATACTCGCACGAGCAAAATGCTGCACGATTGACCCGTTAAGCCGCCGCCTTCTTAGGATTGGAAAGATTGAGAAATAAGAATTATGGGCAAACGGTGAGTATCAGTATGATACAAAAGACAAGGAAGAGAAAGAAAAGATTTTTCCTAGGGCTTGGCGCGACCAGCCGATTGACCGTGCCGGGTCTCACGGACACCCTTCTACACCGAAATCTGGGCCAAAGAGGCGTGTTGAGTCATCAGGAGAGAACAAACTCCCAATAACTCTCAACCTCCAGGATCCCTTCTTCCGGCTTACGGGTTGCCACCCACGGCAAACGGGTGGTATTTCCTCTTCGCTCTTCCCAAAGGGGACAATTACTGCTCACCAAGGTAGCAACGTTCCCAGTGGGAATTGAGCCCCCAGGGCCTCGACAAGGCGGAAAGTTTAATACCCAGGGGATATATGGGGATTATGTACCATCCACCGTGGCTCCTTGCGATCGAAAGGTATTCGAGAGTGCGGTATCTTTGGAGAAGAAGTTAGAGGATGCTAGGTATATCCACGATCGCGTCATGCATATGGAACTCTTGCCATGGCAAGAAGAGTTGGTACAGGAGATTAGGAATGTCCGGGGCTCTGATAGAGCAGTGACGTGGATCGTGGATACACCTGGCGGTGCAGGTAAATCTCTCATGTGTCAGTGGCTGTTGTCACAGGGTGTCTTTGGGAAAGGTATTCTTTTCCAGGACTTGGATTATAGAACAAACAGCTACCTCTACAACTCAGAACGGCTGGTGATGTTCGATATTCCTCGAACTACAACACCAACCGATCTGAGGTTTGTAGAGGATGTGAAGAATGGTTACTTAATATCTACAAAGTATGAATGTTCTAAGAAAATCTTTCCAAGTCCGGTTGTGATTGTCTTTGCCAATGACTACCCTGTGAAAACATTGTTGTCACTGGACAGGTGGAATGTGTTCCATATTGGAACTGACATGGATAATGGAAGGAGAATAGGTGCTTTACTCCGGCATTCGGAGTTTAATGTTTAACAGTTTAACGTTTTTAACTTTTAACAATTTTAACAGTAACTACATGAAAAATACAGTTACAGAATTCAATACCGGTATTGTTGTTGTCTCTTCCTAATTACAAGCAGAAAGGATATGTGGGGGGCATTCAGGTACGCTACACCGGACGCCCATGGGGTGTTCGGTGCGGTGTAGGTGAATGTCCCTGGCTGCAATGTACTGGACGTCCGCCATGAAATAAACACTTGAACTTGCCCAGTACATATCCTTTCTCCCAACTCCAACCCCTAACCTGTAAGTAGGAAAATATAAATAAATATCACAAAAGTTGCAGTTAGTACATATGTATGCTGAAGATTTCTTTTGTAGCTATAATAGGACGTATTACGAATGTTTTCGTAAGGCGTTCCATTAAAGTTGCACCTCTGTGTGTGCTAAGACGTCTGAGCATTCGTCGATCACAAATGATTTTATCTGTACCTTCTGCATAACAATAATCATGTTCCATACATATTTCATCAAGTTTATTAACTGGTGGACCATTGGGTAATGGATTACCCGGTCCGCAATAGTTGTATCCTGGAAGTAACCAACCACTTTTCTGCTGTTGAGATTCGGAAATCTGTTCAGGAAAAATTATAGATCTAGTAGAAATCTGTTCAGGGAATGTGATAGAGCGTTTGGATCTAGTAGGTGTTGATAGATCTGTAAAGAAAGTTACCAGAGATGTGTTAGGTCTGCATCGAATTGGTCTTCGTCGTATGTGATGGTATCCGATGCTTTATACTTTTTTTCCCAATAAAATTCGTCGAACGCTGGTGGAGTCCAAAGTCCTGCATAAATTAAATCCATAATTGATGCAGGTCTGTCGCCAGGATTTGTATAGCGACCCATGCGAATAAGGTCATAACGTGATAGTCATGAAATCATGTCCTCTTCCTCGGTTATTGGGGGACCTTCCTCTTCTTCGGTTATTGGGGGTTGTATTTTTAGTATTTCAATGCATGCATCTTTTAGTGTGTCTAGCTTAGTTGTAGAATCATCGGTAGCATCATCATCAAGATCATCAACCATATCAATTGTGTCAGTTGCTGATAGTTCTGATAACATTTCGCAATCGGAGTCTACTTCATCAGCTGCGCCATCTGTTGTATCTAATGGATATTTTTTACTGTAGAATCCTGATTCAGGGATGCCCTTGGCCATCATAAATTTTTGTAGTTTGGTTTCAAAGTGACGCCATAGGATTTCTTTGGCTTTAGTACCGGCAGAGTCGTAGGCGTGTGCCATTTCATCAAAAAAATCTTGAAGCGAATGTTTACCTGCATCGATCTGTTGTTGGCTACTTCCGTTGATTAGTTTTTTGACGGTCCAGGTGTAATTGTTTGGTACGTTGCATCAGGACCATATACCTTTCCCGTAGCTGCCGTGAGGTCGTTTTTAACTTGGTATGTGTCTACTGGATAGAACTCTCCAGTTGTGGAGAATATATCTACTTTGAAGGAACTTGTGGTTGCAAGCTTTTGACTATCTGTCATATGTGTCATGTCCTCGCCGTTTTCTGTGAAGGTTTGTATACGTTTCTGATAGCCGGCGGGCTGGGTTTTCGTTAATTCTTGAAATGCGATGACGTTTTGTAGCCAGAGGACACTTTGTTTTACTTCTTCTACACGATAGTAGAATATCATTCTGAAGTAGGAGTCATCGAAATCATGGCATTGAAGCAGAGGTTCATGGATTCCAAGTATCCCTACTATAGCTCCGTCGGTATAGATATCATTAGGCGTTGTTCCTGCATTCGTTGACCGTTTGTTGAAATCATGGTTCTCATAGTGACCTATCTCCATATAGTTGATATCGGTATATTCGAGCTGATTTGATTTGTTAAACGCCTTTCCGCCCGTTGTTGATCCGTCAACAACCCATCTGTAATATCTACTGAAGATGGGTTGTATTTTGTTACAAGATCTCATCCATCCAGCTCTGTTTATTGTGAGGGTGTTGCTGGGATCCTTGAGACCACACTGCTGTTCCATTTCTTTAATGAATTGTGGATATACATTTTTCTGGCATACTACGATGACGTAGTCTTTACCGATCTTTGACTCTATGATCCATTTTTGAGCATCTAGGACATTCTGAGTATTGGTGGTTGTAAGAGACGTACCAGATGGTATTGACAGAGACATTTCATATCCCTGATTCCACATTTTTTTATTTGCGCAATTTTTTTTCCACGCTGGCCTCTAGAATTGCAACATCATACAGACGTTGAACTTTTATCTTTTGGTTTAAAGGATCAGTGCTGCTGCTGCAAGCTTCCTCTGGTGGTATTTCTGGAAATTTGACTCCGAATGCCAATCCATAGTACCCTTTATTATTAGTAGGGGTGTCTATTTCAATAATATCCTTTTCAGACGAAAAGAAATTATCTTGAATTGTAAATGATATATCAAGACATTCAGTTCCAGGAGGTAGTCCTCTTTTATTGACTACCGGTTGGTAGTCTGTAGGAATATTTTCCGGAAAGTCAATGTCTTTCACTAGCTTTCCTTTTTTGCACGGCATGGTTACATCACTACTCTTGTATGTCCATCCGTGTCATCGAATGATGTGAGGAGATTGTTTTTTTTGTTTGATTGTTGGAACAGTGTTTCCACAGATTGCGGACAACAAGGCAATGTATACAGCTCTGTCTTGAACCTGAAGAAATAATTGTATCATACAAAATAATACAAGAATTCCGCGGAAGGCGTCATCGCACCTGCTGGCGCAAAAGTCACAGGAGCCACAATCAGAATGTGGTTATTAAATAAGTTTATTTCATTCTTAGCAGTGCTTACTTGGAAAACTGGGTTGAAAAAAAAGTAGACAAAGTGCCAAGTGGGGCATATATATTCCAGGCCAGTCCCATTCCCTCTAATGGCTATATCTTCAGCACTGACTTTTCGTATCATACAGCCCAATGATAATGGAACATTGACGTAAAATGTGTAAGTCACTGGAGCATGAAATTTAGGTCAAGGTCACGGGTCAAGGTACCTGCTAATTCAGTACATCAAGGAGAAGCACAATGCAAGGTATGGTGGTTGTGGGCCTTATAGTTGAGGAGTTATCAAACATCAACGTAAAATTTGTCAGATACAGGTCAAGGTCACTGGGTCAAGGTACCTGCCAAGCCAGTGCAATGAAGTGAAGCACTATGCAAGGTTGAGTGGTTGTAGGTCTTATATTTGAGGAGATACCTAACATCAATATAAAATGTGTCAAAGTCACTGGAGTGCACAATATAGGTCAAGGTCACCAGGTCAAGGTATCTGTCGAGTCAGTACATTGAGAAGAAGTGCTACATAAGGTTTGGTGGTTGAAGGCCTTACAGTTGAGGACATATGGAAGGGTGACGTACACGGTGTAAAAGTCAATGGAGCGTGAAATATAGGTCAAGGTCACCCAGTCAAGGTACCTGAAGAGTATGTACATTGAGGAGAAGCACTATGCAAGGTTTGATGGTTGTAGGCCTTATAGTTGAGGAGATATTGAACGATGACGTAAATTGTGTAAAAGGCACTGGAGCGCAAATTATAGGTCAAGGTCACCGGGTCAAGATACCTGCTAAGTCAGTACATATTGGAGAAGCACTATGCAAGGTTTGGTAGCTAGAGGTCTTACACTTGAGGAGATCTGGAACGTTGACGTAAATTATGTTAGTCACTGCAGCCGAAATATAGGTCAAGGTCACCAGGTCAAAGTATCTGCTAAGTCAGTACATTGAGGAGAAGCACTTTGCAAGGTTTGATGGTTGTAGGCCTTATAGTTGAGGAGTTATTGAATGTCGACGCAAAATATGTCAAAGTCACTGGAGCGCAAAATATAGGTCAAGGTCACCGGGTCAAGGTACCTGCCAAGTCTGTACCTCTAGGAGAAGCACTATGCAAGGTTTGGTAGTTGTACGCCTTAAAGTTGAGAAGATCTGGAACGTCAACGTAAATTGTGTCAAAGTCAATGGAGCGCAAAATATAGGTCAAGGTCACTGGGTCAACATATCTGCCAAGTCAGGAGGTCAGGGAGATGTGTCATGCAAGGTATGATGGTTGTTGTAGAATTGTAGTTGATTAGAATACTAACTTTGACGTAAATGTCGAACTTCGACATAACAGAACTGTTAAGAGACAGATGGACGGAAGAACGGACAGATGAATGGAAAAGCGGGCACCTATGTTGCAAAGTCAGGAGGTCAGGGAGATATTTCATACAAGGTTTGATGGCTGTTTAGTCTTGTAGTTGATTAGAATACTAACTTTGACATAAATGTCGAACTTCGACATAACAGAACTGTTAAGAGACGGATGGACGGACAGACAGACGAACAGACAGACGAATTGAAAAGTGGGCATCTATGTCGCAAAGTCAGGAGGTCAGGGAGATGTTTCATGCAAGGTTTGATGGTTGTTTAGTCTTGTAGTTGATTAAAATACTAACTTTGACATAAATGTCGAACGTCGACATAAATGTTGACAGACGGACGGACGAATGGACAGAAAAACGGAAAAGCGGACGCCTATGTTGCAAGGTCAGGAGGTCAGGGAGATGTTTCATGCAAGGTTTGATGGTTGTTTAGTCTTGTAGTTGATTAGAATACTAACTTTGACATAAATGTCGAACGTCGACATAAATGTTGACAGACGGACGGACGGACGGACTGACGGACGGACGGAAAATCGGACGCCTATATCGCACCCTGCTACAAGCAGGTGCGATAAAAATTGAAAAGAGAAATAAAGCTTGTACCCAAAATCTAGCTTGTGGATTTTCCATCTTATATGGAGACTTCTGAGGTAAGCGGAGACATCTGGTCACCTAGGAGAAGTGCTTCATCTTTTCTATTATGTATCAAGTAGAAAAGAAATGGGTCTCTGGTGTATGGTTGAGAAATTTTCACTGAAAGTTGAACGTCCTTCATGTGTGTTCTTAAGTATCTGTTCTCATACGCTCGCTGTCTTTCCTCTGCGGTGTATGATTCATCTGTTTGTGTTGCTTGGTCAGCCTGATCGTCTTTTAGGTGTTGTTTGAAATATACCTCAAAGTCGTCCTCGCTCTTTACAGAAACATTTCGTACATCTTGTTCAGACATCGCCTCTTATTTTTCTTGCTAATTGTATATCTTTGGACATAAGAGTCACACGTTTTGCGTGAATTGCACAAAGGTTGGCCTCCTCGAGAAGTCCTACCAGGAATGCCTCAGCTGCTTCTTGGATAGCTTGTACAGCAGTTGCTTGAAACCGTTTTTGGTTATCGATGTTAGTGGCTATTTCACGTACTAACCTTCTGACAACGGTAATTTTGCTATGAGAAGATCTGTAGATCTTTGGTATTTCCTTATTTGTCTAAGGGCGACTGTACCGGGACGGTATCTACGATAGTGTCCCTCTTGTCGTTGAACGTCCTTACGTGCTTGTCTCCTTTTTATAGCGAGTCCTTCCCTTTTCAGCTTTTCTGGAAGTGTAAAGTCTTTCTGCGGTAGGCGTATACCTTGTATCGCCTGTATATATTTATTCCTTTTACGTTGAGTAATCTTTGTCCGTGCCATACAGTGTGAAAAAAATGTCTGACACCTTTTCAGCGTTCCGGATAGTTCCGGTTATTCCCGCATAAACACGTAGTTCCGATTGGTTACGGAAACCTGATGACGTCATCATGTGTATGCCGATTCCTGGAATATCTATTTTTAGAACCACGTGACCTGGTTCCCGGTCTACAGTGATTATCGATTTTGTGTACCTCGGATTTTACTGTAGTTGCTTTGCTGCGTGCTGCGCGGCAGGTATATAGTTCTGGAACGTCAACGTAAATTGTGTCAAAGTCAATGGAGCGCAAAATATAGGTCAAGGTCACTGGGTCAACATATCTGCCAAGTCAGGAGGTCAGGGAGATGTGTCATGCAAGGTATGATGGTTGTTGTAGAATTGTAGTTGATTAGAATACTAACTTTGACGTAAATGTCGAACTTCGACATAACAGAACTGTTAAGAGACAGATGGACGGACGAACGGACAGACGAATGGAAAAGCGGGCACCTATGTTGCAAAGTCAGGAGGTCAGGGAGATATTTCATACAAGGTTTGATGGCTGTTTAGTCTTGTAGTTAATTAGAATACTAACTTTGACATAAATGTCGAACTTCGACATAACAGAACTGTTAAGAGACGGATGGACGGACAGACAGACGAACAGACAGACGAATGGAAAAGTGGGCACCTATGTCGCAAAGTCAGGAGGTCAGGGAGATGTTTCATGCAAGGTTTGATGGTTGTTTAGTCTTGTAGTTGATTAAAATACTAACTTTGACATAAATGTCGAACGTCGACATAAATGTTGACAGACGGACGGACGAATGGACAGAAAAACGGAAAAGCGGACGCCTATGTTGCAAGGTCAGGAGGTCAGGGAGATGTTTCATGCAAGGTTTGATGGTTGTTTAGTCTTGTAGTTGATTAGAATACTAACTTTGACATAAATGTCGAACGTCGACATAAATGTTGACAGACGGACGGACGGACGGACGGACTGACGGACGGACGGAAAATCGGACGCCTATATCGCACCCTGCTACAAGCAGGTGCGATAAAAATTGAAAAGAGAAATAAAGCTTGTACCCAAAATCTAGCTTGTGGATTTTCCATCTTATATGGATACTTCTGAGGTAAGCGGAGACATCTGGTCAGCTAGGAGAAGTGCTTCATCTTTTCTATTATGTATCAAGTAGAAAAGAAATGGGTCTCTGGTGTATGGTTGAGAAATTTTCACTGATAGTAGAGATGAAAGATATGAGCAAAACTAAGTTGAACATTAAAATGAAATATTTTGAGTTCTGGCCTCCCAAACAGAAGAAGTTATTAGCTAGGCTTTATGAGGCTGACAGGAAAGATGAGAGTAAAGAGTATGCCTTAAAAAGGTTGAAAGAATGTATAGGGGTACATTTGAGGGTGAATAAGTTAAACAGGGGAGATGATAGACCCTTAACTGAAGCTGAAATGCCCCTACAAGGCATTACTATAGAGAATTTTAAAAATAAATCTCCAGAAAATGTAGAACCTCAGCCTGCTGAAAATGTACATGTACAATCTCAGCATGCTGAAACTGTTGAACTTATTCACCCTGAAAGTGTAGAGTCTGAAAAATGTCTTCAGAAAAGTGTATCATCTGAGTCTGAAAAATGTGTTCAGAAAAGTGTACCATCTGAGTCTGAAAAATGTGTTCAGAATCAATCTGACCTTGTACAGGCAGTGCCTGTACGAGGTCAGATGGATTACTATGACCCAGATGGAGATTTTACTATTTGTCAAAATAAAATTGCAAATGAAATGAAGTATACTGAGTATTTAATCTATAGTACTTCTATGAAAACTTACCTGAAAAGGGGCCTTCACGACAGTGATGTAAAATGGATTTATAATGCAGAAGGTATAGAAGATGATATGAGATATTGTATCTCATGTCAGGTTGATGTGTGTTTGGGCGATTGGCCCGAACACATTAAAACCTATTACCACCAAATTAATCTAAGGTTTAAGAAACGGATGTGGGGTTGTTGCTGGTGGCAGGATAAATTTATTCGTCCACATCAGATTAAAGATTGTACGACATGCAAAAAAATGTCAGAAAAACAAAACACGACAAGATCTTAATGTTGAGGACCTTTTTTTTACAAGGCAGAGGCAGATCAGGAGTACCTGGATTACCTAGACCGTATGAAGGTACAAAAGATTCTTCTAGCTAGTATAGGTGGTCCAGGTACTCCTGAGAGGTACAGTTGTATACCGTGTGGGAAAATGAATTTATCGAAGGAGTACTATGAAACACATCTGACAGGTAGGGCCCATAAAGAAAAAATGAGAAAGGGCAAGACCTCAACAACCCTAGCAACAACTCCACCATCAAGTGGTAGTAAAAATGAAAAAAAAAAAAAAAGTTAGTCCCCCCCAAAAAAAAACTTAGTCCAAAAAAAAAATGAGACTGTTTCTCCGACATTAGATGTTCCACCATCAACGTCAAACGATGTTGATTCTGGGACATCTACATCTACATCTAGTAGGAATACAGGTTTTGATCCTTGTATAGAGCTGTCAAATGATAATATGTATACATGTAAGATTTGCGAAATAGATATTAGGCAAAAAAGGAACGTCAAACCTCACCTAAAAAGTAAAAGACACATAGAGAATACAAAGCATAGGGTAGCAATGAGAGATGAGGCAATTACGGGGACTGGCGATCTCTCTGAAGTAGGTTTTACAAGAAATACTGACAATCCAAGGCCTGGGTGTCATTTTTTAATACTTTTTAAAGGACCTATTAAATATAAGATCGCAAGAAGACTCATGAAAATGGCGTGTTCTTGCGTGTTATGTTTAAAGCCTTTTAGAAGTAGTGAGTTGTACATTAGACATTTGAGTAGTAAGGGGCATAAAGAGAAAGTTAAGTTTGAAAAAGCAAAGAAGAAGCTTGGTGTAAAAGAGTATTTTTTAAGAAGTGTCAAGTTAAGGCAAAAGTGGGAGAAAAGTTTTAATTTCATCAGGAAGGCAGCCGTCTGTAATGAATTTGGGTCATCCAGAATGAAGAATAGCCATGCCCATATGTATTGTCAGACAGAAGAGAAGTACACTTTTCAGAAGTTCAAAAGTGTATTTTTTAAGATGTTTGGAGTGCGGATAACCGACATCCGTAGACCGGTAAATTTCAGGGAATGCGTCAGATATGTGACGAAAGAAGATAAGCAAGCTATATTGCTAAACATTCCCCTGAAATTTACTTCGGCTATGTATCGAGGTTATCGGTACTTCAACGAAGTCTCCTCGTCTGGCGTTGTGTATGGGGATTTTATTCCTTCTACGGTTGCCGCCTCTGACCGGAAGGTTTTCGAAGCTGTTGTGAATTATGAAGGCAAACTCCAGGACGCTAGGCATATTCACCAGAGGGTTAGCAGTCTTGAATTATTGCCCTGGCAACAGGAATTACTGGATGTATTAAATAGTGTTCGTAATTCTAACAGGGCAATAGTTTGGGTGGTAGATGTGCCTGGCGGTGCTGGAAAAAGCATCATGTCGCAATGGCTGTTAGCAATGGGGAATTTTGGGAAAGGTATATTATTTCAGGATTTTGATTACAGAAACAATAGTTATCTGTTCAACGGAGAACAGTTGGTGATATTTGACATCCCTAGACATGCCACACCAACTGATCTCCGTTTTACAGAAGATTGTAAGAATGGCTACATGATTTCAACAAAATATGAATGTAGGCAGAAAATATTTAGCAGTCCTGTCATAGTAGTCTTTTCCAATGAATATCCTGAGAAGACTCTTCTATCGATAGATAGATGGCATGTTTACAGCATTGGTATTGACATGACTGATGGTAATCGTACTGGAAGTTTAACACATCATCTAGAATTTAATGTGTAAGACAATTATCATCAGTCATTTTATCAGTTACTGAGTTATTTATAATAGCAGCTGGCTGTAATCATGTAAAATGTAAAATAACAATGTAAATAAGAACAAAGTACTTACTTGTAATTAAAATTTATTGAAATTGTAATTCTTCTTGTCTTCTTATTGATTAACAGAAAGAATATTTTGGGGGCACTCAGGTACGCGATATCCAACGCCCTTGGGGTGTTAGATACCGTGTAGGTGAATGTCCCTGGCCTCTACATATACAGTTGGCTAGTATATTCTTTCTGAAAGTATGGAGTAAAGCTGAACAAAAGGATCAATGAACAAAACGTATATACAGCAGAACCTATTTACAAGCAGAAAAGATATAACAAAGTTAGTCATGTTTATGTTGTTATCAAACTGTGAAGCCTGCATCTTTCAATACCAGCATAAACATAGATTAACACTTAATTTTGTTTATGATGTTACTCGACTGTGTCTCAGTATCAACATAAACATTAATGAAGTATATATCCTTTCTCCCAACTCCAACCCCTCACTTGTAAATAGATGTAATACGCTAGCCAAATCATAAAAGATGTAATATATACATATATATGCATCTTCACTACTTTAGTCATCTTTGGCAATTGCCCCTAACCACATATATGGAAGAAAGAATGTCATTTCGGATACTTGGACGGATATAAAGTATATACTACAATAAGTATGATGGGTTCTGTGTTTGATGGCATTACTTTGCTATCAGTCTATCCCATGCATGAAACTAACCGCTTCTGACATGACCGGTCGGGTCTTTTAGTATGTTTGGGTAATCTGGAGGGAATGAGGTGTCTGTTGGTGCAGGGTCGTCATGTACGTCTGGGTCTGTTTGTACGCTCCGGCTGTGTACTACAGGTGGTAGTCTTTTCTCAATAGCTGTAATTTTGGCTTTAATCTCGTTGTCGGCATCTACCATAATATTTCGTAAGGTCAGCAATTCGTGGTGCACATTTTTGATCGGTTTGAGGTCATTTTGCAGCTGTAACATCTCGGTTTGCATTGAATTACTTCTTAAAAATAGTCGTTGTATGTCGTCTTGGATGAGATTGACATCTCTTGCTAGAGCTATTTGTTTGTTTTCTAAATGACCGATACCAGTTTCTAATGTATGCACTATCCGCTCAGTATTAGCTTGATTGTTAGTTAGTGTTGTTAGATATCCAATGTCTGCTTTAGTCGTTACAGAATGTATTTCTTTTTGAAGGTGTATGAGTTTCTCTTTTAGGACCTCAATTTCATCTGCTGAAGGACCAAGTAAATTAACCAGCATAGTTTTAAATACTCTTCGACCAGGTTCATTTTGGATTGCCGAATGGATATTAAGAAGTTCCTGTGGCCATTCCATTGTTTATTCGCACTTAAGTAGTCCCTGTTCTGCTGATCTGTTACCTGCGAATGAGAATGGCTGTTTGAGGAGTTCATCACAACTGACATTAACATCATCAATTGAAATATTTTTGAGAAATGGTCGATAGATACTTAAGTAGTTTTGTGCCTCATTGGAATCCGTTAAATTGAAAACATGTTTGAATTCATCGCTTTGTTTTTCATACCAACTTCTCATTTCTTTAGGTATATACTTATTCAGGAGGTACATTCCAGAACCGCGTATTGTAGAAATGCCATATCCACAACCCATTACTAGATCGCTGCAATTTACTGTTTCAGATGTTAAGTATCTAGTCGGAAGTTTGTAGTCATTTTTGACGGGAATAGTAGTCTTTGTCCCATGAGAGTCAGTAGTTTCCTTTTGAGTAGTATATTGCATACCATTGAAGGTATATGTATTATTAACGTCATGTTTTGGTTTTAATCCTCTATAGTATGATGCATAAGTCCATGCACCAAGTTTGGCCAACATATCGCCAGTAACAGTCTTTATATCCTTAGAAATTTCTGCTTCATCATCAATTAACCCTACCAATGAATGATCTTGGTATTCAGATGTCCGTAAGTAATTACTACTTGTGAGGTTTCTGATTATCTCTATTGGATATTCTCTTTTGGGACCACTTTCTAGC
The DNA here is from genome assembly GCA_964016985.1 of Anodontia alba. Classification (NCBI taxonomy): domain Eukaryota; kingdom Metazoa; phylum Mollusca; class Bivalvia; order Lucinida; family Lucinidae; genus Anodontia; species Anodontia alba. The sequence goes on from OZ024835.1 coordinate 53,213,351, forward strand.
ATTCCGAAAAGTGTCTGTGGATTCACGTTAGCAGGTAGTACGTAAACTTCATTACTGTTTAGGTTTCCAGAAGTATGTGAAGCTACGGATTCATTGAATGCAGCGGCAGTTTTACTTCCTCGAAATATTTCATTTAGTGCTAAAAGTTGTTGACCTTCTGCTGTTCGTTCTAGTAAATGATGCCATGTTGGTGTTAACAGGTACCAGAGTTTATAGTATGTAGTCTGAAATTCATCTGGCGCTCCAGAGAAAACAGTTAAAGGATACAATTGCCAGAAATTAGAGATATGATCTTTCTTTGTTTCACTTACAATTAACTTTGTACAGATATAGTTTCTAATACTTTGATAACCAAAACTATCAACATGAGGTTTATAAGACTTTTCATCTGCTCCTGATATACCGCCATATTCGCATAACAGTGGATTGTCATGTAAACTATAAAAATACAGCATACTCCATTGCAAGTTAGCATGACAGTCTACTATTGCCTTCGTTGCAGGTGAGTTTAAGAATTCTTGGACTTTTGCTTGGGCCCCATGCAAACCTTGTATGTCATTCGCATCATTTTCCATATATGCCAAAGTTAATGCTATCATACAAACCCAAGTTAAAAGAGCCTCATAAGCCAATATTCTTTGTTCAAGTTCTGGGAATACCCCATAGTTAATTATTTCATTCTTAGATTTATACGGGCAATAAAAAATCTGATCGTGACCATTGTACCACCAAGCTGCAGGCGGTTTACTCTTACTGAAATGATCGTAATTAGGTATTACGATATCAGTTTTGGCAAGTTCATGGCTAAAATACTCTATGATATCTCCGAGATCATTAACTACAGTTGTGAAAGTATCTCCATTATATGTACTTCCATAAATAAATCTTAAGTAATCTCCTCGTTTTGTAAGCGTTTTGACAGTGTTGTTTCCAAATTGATGGGTGACTAGTGTAGTTTGATCGAATAATTTTTCGAAAATATCGTTATGTAAACCATTCTTCGCATACATAAAGAATTTCCTAGTTTCCCATAAACCCTGGTCAACAAAGGTTTTGAAACGTTTGTTATAAACAAACTGGTATTCTAATCCACTGGTATTTCTGGCATGATCGTTTGATATTTCAATTCTAGAAAACATTTCTTCAGTTCTGTCTCTGTTAATTAAGGTATATTTGATGGAGTCTTTTAGGATTCTTATGACATCTGATAATTTCGTTTGAATTGATAGGTCTTCAAGATCTGTTTCAACACTAGACTGGAAAATAGTACGTCTAACGCTTCGTCTACTTCTAGAACCTGAATGTTTTGATTCCAAGAAATCTTCAAAGGGGGTGGTGGTGGTGGATGCTGTAGGTGTAGTACTAGTGCTACTTGGTGTTGTTGATGTTGTAGATGGAGGTTTATTTTGTTGTAGAAATTCTGGTATAGATGTGTCTTGTACTGTTGATGTAGTGGCCTGAGGAACAAGATCGCGTTTGTCACGTAAGGTATTCTTTTCTTCGATGGATTTGGCATGACTTTTAACACTGGCATCAGCATGAGTGTCAAAAACTGCTTGGTGAGTAGTACTATCAACTGTTATCTCAGCAGGAGTAATTATTTGTACTGTATCAATTCTAGGATTAAAATTGGGCCCTTCATACATGAGACCTGTGTAGATAGTATCTGCGGCAGTGCTATCGCATACTACTTTATCCCATACGTCAGGCCATTGTTCTTCAACCTGTTCTTTTAAAAATATTCTGTTAAACATGAGATGGACCTTTCTAATAGAATTTAATTTTTGATTATCATGTGTAGTACTTGTGACCTTATGCGCTGATGCTATGTTAATTTGATCGCACTGACAAGCAATACCGTCACCATTAGTATTTGCTGTTGATTTAAGTATGCCTCTATTGTTACTCTGCGAATATACAGCTGAATTGGCGATATCGTCTTTTCCATATGTAGGTTTATTTTTAACAGATGTTTCAATATAAACTCCTTTTTGTGGTACATATGGCAAATAACCATCATCATGTAAAGGAGAATATATGATGTTTTTATAATTTTTTCTTAGAAATAGTATTTGTTCATTATAGCCATCTTGAATGGTAGCATTTGTTTGCCATCTAACCTTATGAGCACTTCTTTGTAATGCCATCTTACCAGAACCCATCATTAGTACTGTACCTTCAAATTGCTTAATGCAGGGTACATTGTCGGTAAACTCTCTGAACCCTATTAATTGCCACATGAGTTTATAACCTTTAGTGTCGTTTATTTCTGGACCATTAGGTTGAAAATGTGGATCTGGCAGTTTCACAGTCATAACGTTATAAACGCCATCTTCTGATGTTATTTCTACAGGCATAACCATTATTTCGTTTGTGCGTGTTTTAATAATTTGTCTGCTCTTTTTGTATGTTTTGTCATCAATATCGAAGTATGTATATACTCCTGTATCTACATTCATGAAGTAAGCCTCCTTATAGTTTTTAGCTAAGTCCACCTGATTTTGCTTTTTGAATTGTTTCATCTCAATAGCATCTTGTATTTGTTTAAAAATAGTTAACTTATTTAGATAGGATTCATCCTGCAAAACTGTTGAAATTTTGGACAGAAACTGTTCGAATTTCTGTTTAGTTTGTGGAGGAAGTTCATTGATATATGTAGAAGTAATATTGTATAAACTAGGATTATTTTCTTCAAGATCTACTTTCTTGATATTCCCATCCTCATCTTTAGGCTGAATCCAGTTTCCGTAAGTATCATAAGGCATTGTTCTTTATTTGTTGACTAACTGAGATATGAGTTCTTTGACTTTAAATTGTCTGTAAAGAGATAAACGTAAATTTAAACTTACATATCAGGTAATTCAGATATCCATCTTAGGGTATACCATGAACATAGTTTGGGCCTCTTTCTATAAGAATGAAATACTTTATATAAGTTGTAGTAGATAATATTTAACGTATGTTTGTGGCAGTTCTGGTTTCAGTTTGTTTAGTAGTATCATAACATTTTCTATGTTTGATGTTTTTAAAATATCTGAGAGACCCCACATAAGAGGATTATTTATGTTTTTTATCAGCATCTTCGAATCTAAATTAGAAGTTAGTTTTTTTTTTATCATATTTTCATATGCCTTTTGTTCTAGGTGGTTCAGTGCTTGTAATATGTCATTCTTTTTTAGTTTTGGTTTATTTAGTATTTGTTTGCTATGCTGTTCTACATCAGGTACATGACTTGTGATGACTTTAGCAAAATCTTTAATACCTTGAATGACATGTTTTGTGTCACTGATGTTATCTTCAGTTTCTTTATCTTTAGACGGTGTAGTAATAAGCGGAATAGTTGTTATCATAGTACTTCTTTTTTTACGCCAAATGTAGGCCATACTTAAACCTGTAAATGCACTTAATAGAATAACAAAATATTTATGCTGTTTTAAAGTTAAACCAAATCTGCGGGCATATCTCTTTAATGCATCTCTAATCGGCCTAGTTAATCTTCTAGGTATATTCTGTATAAATGTAGGAATATCTTCTTCCTCAATTGGTAATTCATTTCTAAAAGCATCATTGAATTCAGTTCCACTTTCATCTAAATCTACCGAAACAAATCTATCTTCAGGAATAGTTTCGACATCAAGTTCATCTGCAAAAGATACCCTTTTAGGAACAGTTTCAGATGTATCTATGAGACCCCCCGGCCTTTTAGGAACAGTTTGGACGTCCTCTATAAATGATGATTCTTTCAATTGTTGTATTTGTTTATCTTGAAGTACAATATCATTCATTTCTATGTCAGAAGGTATTTCTTCATAAACAAATCTGCTTCGTGTTGTACCACGTAAAGTTCTCAGTGGTCTAGTTATTAACGAATTTCTCCTAAAAAATTGTCGTGCAAATGTATCGGTTCGAGTACGTCTGGGACTAGTTATAAGTTCAGGTGTGCTTGTTCTCTTATCATTAATGAATATAGTTTCCTCATCTTCCTCTAAAATGTCCCCCAATTGTTGTGGCGAGGGTAAAAATTCTTGCATTTCTATTTCTGCAGGTGCAGTTTCTGTGATTTCAATTTGTGCAGGTGCAGTTTCTGTTGCACGTTCTGATGCAGTTTCAACTGCCACATCTTGTTCAGCTGTTGCAATTGTTTCTTGTATATTTTGTTCTTCTAGAACAGACTGTTCAGCAGCATCAAGTGTTTCTGTGGCAATAAGCTCTCCGGCTTGTTCACTAGTACCTACACCATATACTGAGCTAGACAGGAATGCAGCATTTTCGCCTTCTATGAATGATGTTTCTGCAACACCTCCCAACCCATCTGCTAATGCCGATGTAGTTGAGGATTGTAGTACACTTTCACCGAATTCAGTTAATTCTGCTAATGAAGTTTCAATGTTCTGCTAATTCGATTGTTAATCCAACTGATGCCATATTTACCTATAAACGGGTTGTGGATTTGGCTTTTCTTCGCTTGTAAATGAAATCGGTTTTTCTTCTGAAATGCGTACTCGTTTGGATACAGCTGTGTAGACTCTTGTTTTTCTTTTAGGCATTATCTATTTTAAAGAAAAGATGTAGGTTTTGATAATACTTTACGTTTTCGTGTGTAATATTTTGAAGTCACAGGAAGTTGATATAAATGTTCTGCGAGGCGTTTTCTGAAACAGTGAGTACATACATCTGAATGTAAAGTATATTGTAATTGTTTATGAAATCTACGGATTCCCAGTCTATAACACATTCTGATATTTACATTTTTAACATCATCATAATTCTCATGTCTACATTTACAACAAATTAAAATACATGATATGGTATGTGTACAGTTCAAACATTTCCACATATATCTAATGAAGTCATCTAAAACTTTATTAGTCATGAAAGACTTTAATGTATAAATATTTGAATCATTCTTTTTGGCATTATACATCAAACGGTTATAACTTGGGATGTCATACATGTAAAAAAGTTCTCTATCTGTTTTAGTGTTCAAAGAAGCCATCATCATCGTTTATCCTATCATTGATGTTATTAAAGAATGTTCGCATGATCCATCTCTTCATTTCGCCTACGAAAGGTAGACATTGGTGATGGCATACTCCTTCAACATATCCTTCATCACCATTTAATTTACAATCTATATGACACTCTCCACCATTGTAACAAAATATGCAGTGTGGATAATGCACTACTTTATTACAAATGACACAAAGTAATGTTCTATTATCCATTAGCATGTAATAGTGTACAGTAGGAAAGTTGCACAAAACGTTAGTATAGGTAGAGCAGTATTATGTCCATCTAAATGTTTAATGTGAAATGTCTGCAAATAAAGATAGTATCCTCTAAGAAGCCACCTTACTGTTGTATTCATTGTGACATAACAATGAACAAAACATTAAAACAGTTCTTAGAGTTTTACAACGCAGGCAGACCTATTGGTATTAGGTCTTGGACTTGTATTAGGTCTTGGACTGTCGACTTCGTCAAAATCTGTATCCCTAGATATAAATGGCTGGTTGTCTATGATCGACTTAGTAGGTTTCTTTTGCTTAATGGTGGGCACAGTATTTCCACAAATAGCCGATAATAATGCTATATACACAGCTTTATCCTCAACCTGTCTGAATAATTGTACCATACAAAAAATTAAAATAGTAAATAAAAAAACTGCTTGTATACAAAACCTAGCCTGTGGCATATGTGTAAACATTATAAAGATATATCCTGTATTCCTCTTATTCTTTTAGATAACTGTACGTCTTTAGGTTGAATAGTTACACGTTTAGCATGGATAGCACATAGATTTGCTTCTTCCAAAAGAGTCACTAAATAATGTTCAGCCGCCTCTTGAAGGGCCTGTAATGCAGATTCTTGAAACCTTTTCTCGCTGTCAATATTGGCCGCTAGTTCTCGTACCAATCGTCTAAAGGGCAGTTTCTGTATAAGTAAATCAGTAGATTTTTGATATTTTCTGATTTCACGAAGAGCAACTGTTCCAGGTCTATATCTATGCGGTTTCGGAGGTTGTAATTGCTTCACTGGTTTAGTTTTTCCGCCAGTTTTTTTAATGCCACCCACTTTACCTTTACTACCGAAATGTCTTTGAGTACTAGCTTGAGCAGCAGATCTAAGAGGTTCTATTGAATTATTAAAGTCTTGTTGTTGTACTGTTGCCGGCGGTCTAGGAAATCTAAATGATATCGGACCTGATGTGGGTCCTTTCCGAGCAGTTGTCTTCGTTCTAGCCATTAATCTAATAATCCATATTCCATAAGAAATTAAATGTTCGTACCTTCAATCCTTTTTATTTTGAATTCTTTTTTCTCCAAACGATGTATCCTATACTTTAGGGCAGTATAAAATATCCTTTTCCAAAGTTGTAAACTTTTTTCACTTAAATTTCATCTCCTTTTAACCGGAGCGCACATAAATAAATCTTCTTAGTCAAAAGTTTATATCCAAATGACTATATAACCTTGGTTTTTCCGTAAAACCTACAAAAAATGGTGATTTTTATTTTGCAGGCTCTGATTTTTCAATGTGTCAGCAGAAGATTGAAACAGATATGAAATACACTGAATATTTAGTATACAGTACTAGTTTAAAAACCTATTCAAAGAGGGGATTAAGAGATAGCGATGTGAAAGCAATACTGCTTTGCTGTATTTACCCTTGGTTTTTCCGTTTTGGGGTTTTCCGAATATTTCCGGATATTTCCGTATCGGCTGTTTCCGTAAATCCGATTGGCTACGGAAATCAAAACATGACGCTATACTGTCGTAGGATCTATTTATAGAATTTCCAAGAATTCTATTTTTAGCAACATGATGTCATACACGTGATTAATACGTCATGACGCAATACCGGTTCCCTGTATTTATCGGTTCCCGGATTAGCAGGAAATAGTGTACAATAGGAAACTTGCACAAAATGTCAGTATAGGTAGATAAATGTCTGCAAATAAAGATAGTATCCTCTAAGAAACCACCTTACTGTTGTATTCATTGTGACATAACAATGAACAAAACATTAAAACAGTTCTTAGAGTTTTACAACGCAGGGAGACCTATTGGTGTTAGGTCTTGGACTGTCTACTTCGTCAAAATCTGCATCCCTAGCTATAAATGGCTGGCTCTCTATCATCGACTTAGTAGGTTTCTTTTGCTTAATGGTGGGCACAGTATTTCCACAAATAGCAGATAATAATGCTATATAGACAGCTTTATCCTCTACCTGTCTGAATAATTGTACCATACAAAAAATTAAAATAGTAAATAAAAAAAACTGCTTGTATACAAAATCGAGCTTGTAGCTGTGTGCTACGCGGCAGGTATAAAGTAGTAATGAAAGATGAGAAAGAGAGTGTGGGGGTATGGATGAGGTTGGTTGTGTATATGAGAGAGGGCACGGGTGAGGACAGAGAGATCATTAACAGGAAGGTAATAATATTGAAAGATTATCTAATAAATAAGTATGGTAGTCTAGCTGAGGCCCATATCTCAGAAAGTGAATTAAGAAAGATTTTTCCCCTGCGCCATCAAGATGACTTTAAAAGAGCTATTCGAAGGGTTAGAGTTGAAAAATAGTGAGTTAGAAAAACAGGTTGCGGAAAAAAGCTGAAGCAGGAAGCCAAAAGACAAAAAGTCCGGATTGCTGAATTGCAATTGCTGCCAACTATAACAAGAGCTGATGTCTTGCAACATTAAAGAACGGCAAGCAATCCGGACGGCTATGCCTTAAATGAAAAGACAGTTTATAATAAATGGTGACAATTTTCAGTTTCTTGAAACCTTTTTTGGTTATCGATATTAGTTGCAATTTCACGTACTAACTTTCTGAACGGTAATTTCGCTATGAGGAGATCAGTAGATTTTTGTATTTCCTAATCTGTCTAAGGGCGACTGTACCGGGACGGTATCTACGATAGTGTCCCTCTTGTCTTGCGACCTCCTTTCGTGCTTGTCTCCTTTTTATAGCTTGTCCTTCCCTTTTCAGCTGTTCTGGAAGGGTAAATTCTTTCCGCGGTAGGTGTGCACCTTGTATATCCTGGATGTATTTATTTCTTCTACGTTGTGTAACCTTTATTCGTGCCATAGAGTAGAAAAAAAATATCTGACTTACCTTTTCAGCGTTCCGGATATTTCCGGTTATTCCCGCTTATTTCCGTAGTTCCGATTGGTTACGGAAGCCTGATGACGTCATCATGTATACACATGACAGTGGGCTGATTCCTAGAATATCTATTTTTAGATTCACGTGACCTGGTTCCCGGTCTACAGTGATTATCGATTTTGAATACATTCGGATTTTGCTGTAGCTGCTTTGCTGCCATCAAGATGACTTTAAAAGAGCTATTCGAAGGGTTAGAGTTTTGAAAAATAGTGAGTTAGAAAAACAGGTTGCGGAAAAAAGCTGAAGCAGGAAGCCAAAAGACAAAAAGTCCGGATTGCTGAATTGCAATTGCTGCCAACTATAACAAGAGCTGATGTCTTGCAACATTAAAGAACGGCAAGCAATCCGGACGGCTATGCCTTAAATGAAAAGACAGTTTATAATAAATGGTGACAATTTTCAGTTTCTTGAAACCTTTTTTGGTTATCGATATTAGTTGCAATTTCACGTACTAACTTTCTGAACGGTAATTTCGCTATGAGGAGATCAGTAGATTTTTGTATTTCCTAATCTGTCTAAGGGCGACTGTACCGGGACGGTATCTACGATAGTGTCCCTCTTGTCTTGCGACCTCCTTTCGTGCTTGTCTCCTTTTTATAGCTAGTCCTTCCCTTTTCAGCTGTTCTGGAAGGGTAAATTCTTTCCGCGGTAGGTGTGCACCTTGTATATCCTGGATGTATTTATTTCTTCTACGTTGTGTAACCTTTATTCGTGCCATAGAGTAGAAAAAAAATATCTGACTTACCTTTTCAGCGTTCCGGATATTTCCGGTTATTCCCGCTTATTTCCGTAGTTCCGATTGGTTACGGAAGCCTGATGACGTCATCATGTATACACATGACAGTGGGCTGATTCCTAGAATATCTATTTTTAGATTCACGTGACCTGGTTCCCGGTCTACAGTGATTATCGATTTTGAATACATTCGGATTTTGCTGTAGCTGCTTTGCTGCGTGCTGCGCGGCAGGTATAAAGTGGATCGTACTCTTGAGGCAGACTGAATTCTGTTCGTTGTAGACTAGGAGGTCGTGGGAACCTGAATGTTGAAGATTTCCGAATTGTTTGCTTTGTTCTCGCCATAAAATGAAATGTTCATACCTTAAATCCTGTATAGTGTGGATCCTTTTTCTCGTAGAATCACACTAAGAAATAGTTTTCTCCACAGTTTTAAACTTGCTGATGATAATCCTTTTTTCTTTTTCTCCGGGTAATACATTTAAACCTTCTTGTTCAATGATCGTAACTTGTCTGTACAAGTTTTTGGGTTTTCCGATAATTTATAATAAGTTTTGGTTTTTCCGTGGGTTTTTCCGCTGTTTTACGTAATTTTCCGTAATCGGGTTTTTCCGTCGATTTCCGTAATCCGATCACGTGGTATCTATTTTTAGAATTCCAAGTAATCGGTTTCCCAGTATACCTGGTTCCCGTTATCTATGCTGGTAACCAATATACTTATAATTGGTACCCAGCTTACACATCGTCGTTGTGTAATTTACAGTCCAGACCATTTCCACCATTTCCACAGTAACAATATGCGATATGCACAATGTCGTTACAAATAACACAAAGTGGAAGTGTCTTCTTCATCAGGCGAGCAAACAATAGCAAAGGAATCCTGTACAAAATGTTATAAAGTGTATTCTAGTTTTTTCAATTGATATATTTTTCATATGGATTAGCCGCCGTAGATATTCGTAATATCCTGTTGAAAGAATGTTCAGTAGTTGCATCTGAAATAAATTTTAAATTTGATTTAAACATTAAAACAGACAGATTTAATGTTTGAATCATTTTTTACTTAGAACTGACATAGGAATACTATTTGTAGGACGACTAGGGCTGTCTACTTCATCAAAGTCTTCTTTTGAGGGTTGTAAAAATGTTGGATTTCCTAAGACTGACTTTGGTTTCTTTTGCTTAATAGTTGGAACTGTATTTCCACAAATGGCAGACAAGAGAGCTATATATACAGCTTTATCCTCAACCTGTCTGAATAGTTGTACCATACAGAAAACTAAAATTGCAAGTAGAAATAGTGCTTGTACCCAAAATCTGGCCTGTGAAATAGCTGGTAACATTATTCCTGTCCTCGTAATCTTTTAGCTAACTGTAAATCTTTCGGTTGAATAGTTATACGTTTAGCATGTATTGCGCATAGATTTGCTTCTTCCAGAAGTGAGACGATGTAAGCCTCAGCTGCTTCCTGAATTGCTCGTAATGCTGATTCCTGAAACCTTTTCTGGTTATCAATGTCGAGTGCAAGTTCTCTGACAAGTCGTCTGAATGGTATTTTTTGTATGAGTAGGTCTGTAGATTTTTGATACTTTCTGATCTGTCTGAGAGCAACTGTTCCAGGGCGAAATCTATGGAATGTAGTCCCCGTTGGGTGTTTTATTTTTCCCGACGATATACGGGGATATATTTTTCGGCTTTTTCGGCCAAAATGTCTTGCATTATTCGCCTCTGCAATTTTCTTTTGTTTTAGTGGATCGTACTCTTGAGGCAGACTGAATTCTGTTCGTTGTAGACTAGGAGGTCGTGGGAACCTGACTATTGAAGATTTCCGAACTGTTTGCTTTGTTCTCGCCATAAAATGAAATGTTCGTACCTTAAGTCCTGTATAGTGTGGATTCTTGTTCTCGTAGAATCACACTAACAAATAGTTTTCTCCACAATTTTATACTTTGTGGTGATAATCCTTTTTTCTTCTTCTCCGGGTAACACATTTAAACCTTCTTCTTTAATGATCGTAACTTGTTTGAACAAGTTTTCAGGTTTTCCCATAATTTATAATAAGTTTTGGTTTTTCCGTGGGTTTTTCCGATGTTTTACGTAATTTTCCGTAATCGGGTGTTTCCGTCGATTTCCGTAATCTGACGTAATCCGATCACGTGGTATCTATTTTTAGAATTCCAAGTAATCGGTTTCCCAGTATACCTGGTTCCCGTTATATATGCTGGTAGCCAATATACTTATAATTGGTACCCAGCTTACACTAACTATTGATTTTTGCTGTATTGCTTTGCTGCGTGCTGCGCGGCAGGTCTATAGCATAACTAGGAGCCAGATAAATATACGAGCGGTAACCAGTACACACACCGGGAACCAATAATACAGGGAACCAGTATTGCATCATGACGTATTAATCACGTGTATGACATCATGTTTCTAAAAATAGATTTCTTGGAAATTCTATAAATAGATCCTACGACAGTATATCACGTCATGTTTTGATTTCCGTAACCAATCGGATTTACGGAAACAGCCGATACGGAAAGCAAAGCAATACAGTATATAAAAAAAATCGATAACTAGGAGCCAGATAAATATACGAGCGGTAACCAGTACACACACCGGGAACCAATAATACAGGGAACCAGTATTGCTCGTATATTTATCTGGCTCCTAGTTATCGATTTTTTTTATATACTGTATTGCTTTGCTGTGTGCTGCGCGGCAGGTATAAAGTGCAAAGCAGCTACAGTAAAATCCGAGGTACACAAAATCAATAATCACTGTAGACCGGGAACCAGGTCACGTGATTCTAAAAATAGATATTCCAGGAATCGGCCCATACACATGATGACGTCCTTAGGTTTCCGTAACCAATCGGAACTACGGGTTTAGGCGGGAATAACCGGAAATATCCGGAACGCTGAAAGTAAGTCAGACATTTTTTTTCCACTGTATGGCACGGACAAAGATTACTCAACGTAAAAGGAATAAATATATACAGGCGATACAAGGTATACGCCTACCGCAGAAAGACTTTACACTTCCAGAGAAGCTGAAAAGGGAAGGACTCGCTTTTAAAAGGAGACAAGCACGTAAGGACGTCCAACGACAAGACCCCTGGGTATTAAACTTTCCGCCTTGTCGAGGCCCTGGGGGCTCAATTCCCACTGGGAACGTTGCTAGCTTGGTGAGCAGTAATTGTCCCCTTTGAGAAGAGCGAAGAGGAAATACCACCCGTTTGCCGTGGGTGGCAACCCGTAAGCCGGAAGAAGGGATCCTGGAGGTTGAGAGTTATTGGGGTTTGTTCTCTCCTGATGGCTCAACACGCCTCTTTGGGCGCAGCACGCAGCATAGCAGCTACAGTAAAATCCGAGGTACACAAAATCAATAATCACTGTAGACCGGGAACCAGGTCACGTGATTCTAAAAATAGATATTCCAGGAATCGGCCCATACACATGATGACGTCCTTAGGTTTCCGTAACCAATCGGAACTACGGGTTTAGGCGGGAATAACCGGAAATATCCGGAACGCTGAAAGTAAGTCAGACATTTTTTTTCCACTGTATGGCACGGACAAAGATTACTCAACGTAAAAGGAATAACTATATACAGGCGATACAAGGTATACGCCTACCGCAGAAAGACTTTACACTTCCAGAAAAGCTGAAAAGGGAAGGACTCGCTATAAAAAGGAGACAAGCACGTAAGGACGTCCAACGACAAGACCCCTGGGTATTAAACTTTCCGCCTTGTCGAGGCCCTGGGGGCTCAATTCCCACTGGGAACGTTGCTAGCTTGGTGAGCAGTAATTGTCCCCTTTGAGAAGAGCGAAGAGGAAATACCACCCGTTTGCCGTGGGTGGCAACCCGTAAGCCGGAAGAAGGGATCCTGGAGGTTGAGAGTTATTGGGGTTTGTTCTCTCCTGATGGCTCAACACGCCTCTTTGGCCTAGATTTCGGTGTAGAAGGGTGTCCGTGAGACCCGGCACGGTCAATCGGCTGGTCGCGCCAAGCCCTAGGATGATGATGATGAGTTCAGGTTTAACGACGCATCAACCCATGAGGGTCATTTGCGTCAAAATGGTGAACTAACATGGTTCTGTAGTGAAACGATTATAATGGTAAGTCATAAATACATAAAATGTAAAACTAGAACGAATTTAAAAATTAAAGCAGTTATACTTTGTTAAAAAGATTGATGTGTTTTAAAAACATAAGTATGCTATCATTTGGTACATTTTCAAATAAGTATCTCAGGTCATTTGTTTGGAAGAATTGACGTCGTACATGAGAGAATTCAATGCAATCGATCAGAAAGTGTTTTACCGTAAAAGGTTCATTACAGCTGATACAAAATGGCTGATCTTCTCGTTTGAGTAGATAAGAATGTGTGAGTCTAGTATGACCTATGCGTAGCCGAGTAAGAACCACTTCTTCTCGCCTTAATGACCGATAAATATTATTTTTACCAAGAACCGGTTTTATTTCATGTAGTTTATTGAATGTCGCTCTGTCCCATGACAGCTGCCATTTGGATAATATGTACCTGTTGATAAAAGGTTTAAAATCTGTACATGGAAGTTTAAAATTCGAAATTTCTAGATCGAGTGAGGCCTTTGCTTTTACGTCGGCAGCCTCGTTACCTTTTATGCCAACATGGCTGGGGAGCCAACAGAACAAAATTTCTTTAGATTTCGATAGCTCGTGATGTTTTTCTATCACGTTCTGGATTTTGGGATTTTTTGAAGCTGTGTGATTTAGAGATTTCAAAACAGAGAGAGAGTCAGAGAAAATAACGAATTTGTTCTCTAAAGAGTTATTCATAACGTAATCCAAAGCCATATCAATAGCCTTGGATTCAGCAGTGAAAATAGATGAGCCATCAGGAAGACGGATCTTTTCATGGTGGCTGCCCGATATATACGCACAGCCAACCTTATCTTCAATTTTTGAGCCATCAGTGTAGATGTGTTGATAATCTGAAAGTCGCGATTGTAATTCTTGGAAGTTTTGTTTCATGAGATGTGAATCAGAAAGTGACTTTTTGCTGTTGTGTAAATCGAAAAGAATATTTGGTTTAGTAATGCACCAGGATGGAATATCAGAAAAACAGTGTTTTTGAATGTTTTTAATGTTAATATTAGTAGATTCTAAAAGTGGTGCTATACGAAGGCCGAAGGATTTAATAGCTTTGGGTTTTCTTTCATAATATTCCTGAAATTGTGGTGGAAATGTGACTTCAAAAGCAGGGTTAGACGAGTTAGCAGCAAGTCTGATGGCATACTGAAGAGACAATTTTTCTCTGCGTAGCCACAACGATGGCTCATCTGCTTCCACGTTAAGACTCGATATTGGAGATGTACGAAAAGCTCCCAATGCCAAACGAAGTCCATGATTATGTACAGTGTCTAACATCTGTAGATAAGATTTTCTAGCAGATCCATATACGATGGACCCATAATCAAGTTTTGATCGAATTAAAGAACGATACAGGTGAAGAAGAGTTGTTCTGTCCGCTCCCCAACTTGTGTGAGATAAAACTTTTAAAAGGTTTAATGCTTTTAAACATTTCGCTTTCAAGTATTTTATATGGGGTATGAAGGAGAGTTTTTTATCAAATATAACCCCAAGAAATTTTGATTCAGCAACAACTGGTATTTGAGATCCATATATGTAGAGCACTGGATCGTTGTGTATTTTCCGTTGTTGACAGAAATGAACGCACTGAGTTTTCGATTTGGAAAATTTAAAGCCATTTCTAGTTGCCCAGTCTTCAATTCTATTTAGACATTGCTGTAGATGTCTTTCTATTGTGCGCATATTTTTCGAGCGAAAACAAATACAGAAATCATCAACGTACAAAGAACCATCTGTTTTGTAATCTAGACAGTTTATAATATCGTTTAATTTCACGTTGAATAACGTGGTTGAAAGTATTGCTCCTTGAGGAACGCCCTGTTCTTGATCATAGGGATCAGACAGGGTCGATCCAACACGCACTTGTATTGTACGATCTTCAAGAAAACTTTTAATAAAGTTTGGCAGTCTTCCTTTCATACCAAAGTTATGTAGGTCTTTTAAAATTCCATATCGCCAAGTGGTATCATAGGCTTTTTCCAAATCGAAAAATACAGCGACTACATGTTCTCGTTTGATAAAAGCATCGCGGATAAAAGTTTCTAGTCTAACTAAATTATCATTGGTACTACGCTCAGCTCGGAATCCTGACTGAAGTTTTGTTATAAGATTGTTAGATTCTAAGTACCAAACAAGTCGTTTGTTTATCATTCTCTCTAGTGTTTTGCAAAGGCAACTTGTTAGCGCTATTGGTCTGTAGTTTGTTGGTTCTGCATGATCTTTCCCTGGTTTGGGAATAGGTATAATTGTGGCCAAACGCCAGCTTTCTGGAAAAACTCCTGTTGTCCATATACCGTTGAAAATATGTAAAAGTGTGTCAAGGGCGGTTTCGGGAAGGTGTTTAAGCATCTGGTAATGGATGTCATCAGGGCCTGTAGCTGTATCTTTTGATACTGCGATAGCATCTTTAAGTTCTGTAATGTTAAACAGGCTGTTATATTCTTCAGTATTTGAAGAGGTGAAATTAAGTTTGATCTTTTCTTCTTGTTTTTTGATGTTTTGAAACTTCTCTGAATAATTCCGAGATGAAGAATTATCCAAAAAAGTTTCGCCAAGTGTGTTTGCTATCTCTTCCTTTGATGTGGCCTTTGTTCCACGTTTTGTATTTAAGTGGGTGAAACTGGGTGATTTTGATTTACCAGATATTTTTCGTATCATGTCCCAAACCTTTTTAATTGGAGTTTTATAATTTAAATTCGAAACGTAAGATTTCCATGATTTGCGTTTGGAGGCCTTTATTGTTCGACGAGCCTTTGCTCTGAAATTCTTTACTTTATTCAGGTTCTCCTTTGTTGGATATCTGCAGAACTTTGATAATGCTTGCTTGCGCTGTTTTATGGCATCTTTGCATTCATCATTGTACCATGGCTTGCTTTTCTTTGGATTTGTCGAGGTTTTCGGTATACTTTTGTTAGAGATATCGAGAAGAGAAGAAGTAAAATCATCTAGAGGATCCAAGGAATTGTTGAACTTATCTATTTTGAGACTCTCTTCACATAATGAGTGATACAATTCCCAATTTGCTTTATTAAGTTTCCACTTTGCGTTGTGGTCGTTCGTGGAATTATTTACGCTTTCAATAATAACAGGGAAGTGGTCACTTCCATGTTGATCTTCACTGACCGTCCAATCGAAATCCAGCAGTAGAGATGGATGACATAGGGAAAGATCTAAAGAAGAAAAATTTCCAGTTGCAGGATGGAGATAGGTGTGAGATTTGTCATTCATAAGACAAAGATCGTTTTTGGTTATAAAGTCTTCAATAATATTACCTTTAGGGTTGTTATCTTTACATCCCCAAAGGATATTGTGACCATTGAAGTCACCAACTAGTATATAGGGTGAAGGGAGTTGTTTGAGTAAAGTGTCTAAATGTTCGGTCTCTAAATGAAAATTTGGAGGTATATACACAGAACAAATAGTAATTTCTTTATCTAAAGTGACAGAAACCGCAACGGCTTGAAGATTGGTTTAATTTCTCGCTGGGGACATGAAGAGTGAACTAAGATTGAGCTTCCACCAGACGGCCTCTGGCCTTCTGAATATATATAATTGTATGTAATGAAATCTCTGATATTTAATTGATCATCAGTTTTTAAAAAAGTTTCTTGCAAGCAAAAAAACTGATGGACTCAATAAAGATAAAAGTAATAAGATCTCGTTATAGTTTGATTTTAGACCTCGACAGTTCCAATGTATTATTTTGTGATTTGAATTCATTTTAGAGTTGTTAAATTTTAGTTAGACTAGCAACTAAGGATATGTTATTGGTGATTTTGATCTATTGTTACTATTGTTGACGTGTGAATGTTCTGATGATCTCGATCTATTTCTGTTAGTTCGTGGGCGATCTGGAGCTTCTCCTAACTCCATATCATCGCTACTGTCACTCAAAGATCCGAATCTGTTATGTTGTTGAATAACATTATTTGAACCTTTTCGTTCTCTGTTTGATGTGCTTGGTCTTTGTGTTCCTTGACTAGATTTTGATTTTGTTTCTTTCGTAGGTGGAGATGATTGACTTCTTGCTTGTCTTTCTTTCTGTTGTTGTTTCTTCCAATCTTTCCTTATCATCTCAATGGTGGCTTTTTTCAGGCCACCCTCTCCTTTTTTCTCCTCAATAGGTGTCTTTGTTTGATTTTTGTTTGTGGTGTTAGTTTGACCTTTTTGTTTCTGCAGATCTTCTGTTTTGCTGTTTGTTGTATTTGATTGTACTGCAGAGTCGAGAATAGTGATCGGATCAGTTTGAGTGGCAGTATCAACCACAGAAACCTTTCTCATAGAAGACTGGGTGATGTTGGCATAACTGATTCCAGGTATTGGAGTTGGGGGTGCCTCAACAAGTTTCCGCGCTTCAACGAAAGAAATATTTCTGGTAAACTTAAGACGTAGAATTTCCTTTTCTTTGTGCCAAATTCGGCATTCTTTAGAGTCAGCACTGTGTTTTTCACCACAATTGACACAGTGTAATTCGTTACTACATCTACTTTCGAGGTGTTCTCCTGTTTGACCGCATTTCGAACAGATAGGGTCTTTAGAACACCTATCCTCATGGTGTCCATATTTTTGACGATTATGACAACGCAAGGGATTTGGTACGTAGACTTCTACGTTGACTCTAAAGTATGCCACTTTGACCGTTTTGGGTAAAACTGGCGTATTGAAAGTAAAAACAAAGGTGTTTGTGTCTTTTAACTCTCCGTTTCGTTTTATTTTGAATCTTTTTACTCCAGTAACTCCTTGAGATTTTGTGCCCTCGAGAATCTCCTCCTCGCCGCAATTCCTCAATTCGGGACAACGAATTACCCCTTTTGAGGAATTAAGCGAGGTATGGGGGTACACTCGGACTTTCAAGTCGTGAAAAGTCTGTGCACGAAGAAGATTCTCGGCATGGGCTTTCTTGGATACCTCAATGAGTAACTGGTTCGATCTGTTTAGTTTTTTTATGTTTTCCGGTTCACCAGCTATACTCTGTATGACCTTTTGTATCAAAAAAGGGGACAGAGATGTTATCTGTCTGCCCTCTTCTTTGCTTTCAACTAAAATGAAGCGTGGAAAATGTTGAGGAGACGTATCATTTGTTGAGGTAGTTGGAGGTTGAGAATTTTCGTCAAAATCTGAATTATCAGTGTCTGGGGTTTGTTTAGTTCTTTTTCTTTTATCATTACCCATGATGAAGTTGTATTAAAATTCGTCCTCCGTGCTCTCCGCCCACCACGGAGCCCAACGAGGGAACACATAAATGGAGTGGCTTTCCTACTCACATGTGCTAGAGATACACAGAAGATATACTCGCACGAGCAAAATGCTGCACGATTGACCCGTTAAGCCACCGCCTTCTTAGGATTGAAAAGATTGAGAAATAAGAATTATGGGCAAACGGTGAGTATCAGTATGATACAAAAGACAAGGAAGAGAAAGAAAAGGTTTTTCCTAGGGCTTGACGCGACCAGCCGATTGACCGAGCCGGGTCTCACGGACACCCTTCTACACCGAAATCCAGGCCAAAGAGGCGTGTTGAGTCATCAGGAGAGAACAAACTCCCAATAACTCTCAACCTCCAGGATCCCTTCTTCCGGCTTACGGGTTGCCACCCACGGCAAACGGGTGGTATTTCCTCTTCGCTCTTCCCAAAGGGGACAATTACTGCTCACCAAGCTAGCAACGTTCCCAGTGGGAATTGAGCCCCCAGGGCCTCGACAAGGCGGAAAGTTTAATACCCGGGGGCCAAGCCCTAGGAAATATCTTTTCTTTCTCTTCCTTGTCTTTTGTATCATACTGATACTCACCGTTTGCTCATAAGTCTTATTTCTCAACCTTTCCAATCCTAAGAAGGCGGCGGCTCAACGGGTCAATCGTGCAGCATTTTGCTCGTGCGAGTATATCTTCTGTGTATCTCTAGCACAAAGTGAGTAGGAAAGCCACTCCATTTATGTGTTCCCTTGTTGGGCTCCATGGTGGGTGGAGAGCATGGAGGACGAATTTTAATACATTTTCATCATGGGTTATGATAAAAGAAAACGAACTAGACAATGTACAGACTCAGATATTTCAGATTTTGACGATTGCACTCAACCTCCAACTACCTCAAATGATACACCTCAACATTTTCCACGCTTCATTTTAGTTGAAAGCAAAGACGAGAAGAGACAAATAACATCTTTGTCCCCGTTTTTAATACAAAAAGTAATACAAAGTATAGCTGGTGAACCCGAAAACATAAAAAAAACTACACAGGTCCAATCAGCTGCTCATTGAGGTATCCAAGAAAGCCCATGCCGAGAATCTACTTCGTGCACAGACTTTTCACGACTTGAAAGTTCGAGTGTACCCTCATACCTCGCTTAATTCCTCAAAAGGGGTAATTCGTTGCCCCGAATCGAGGAATTGCGGCGAGGATGAGATTCTCGAGGGCACAAGATCTCAAGGAGTAACTGGGGTTAAAAGATTCAAAGTAAAACGAAACGGAGAGTTAAAAGACACAAACACCTTTGTCTTTACATTTAATACACCAGTTTTACCTAAAACAGTTAAAGTGGCTTACTTTAGAGTCAACGTAGAAGTCTACATACCAAATCCTTTGCGTTGCCATAACTGCCAAAAATATGGACACCATTAGGATAGGTGTTCCAAAGACCCTATCTGTTCAAAATGTGGTCAAATAGCCGAACACTCCGAAGGTAGATGTACAAACGAATTACACTGCAAATTGTGGTGAAAAACACAGTGCCGACTCTAAAGAATGCCAAATTTGGCACAAGAGGCGCGGAAACTCGTTGAGGCTCCAACTCCAATTCCTGGAATAAGTTATGCAAACATCACCCAGTCTTCTATGAAAAAAGTTTCTGTGGTTGATACTGCCACTCAAACTGATCCAATAACTATCATAGACTCTGCAGTTCAATCAAGTTTAACAAACACAAACAGCCAAACAGAAGAACTGCAAAGACAAAAAGTTCAAACAAACAACGCAACCAGAAGTCAAACAAAGACACCTATTGAAGAGAAAAAAACAGAGGTTGGCCTGAAAAAAGCCACCATTGAGATGATAAAAAAAGATTTGAAGAAACAACAACAGAAAGAAAGACAAGCAAGAAGTCATTCATCACCATCTAAGAAAGATCAAACAAAAATAAAATCTAGTCAAGGAACAAAAAAACTAGTCCCATCAAACAGAGAACGAAAAGGTGAAAATGATGATATTCAACAGCATAACCGATTTGAATCTTTGAGTGACAGTAGCGATGATATGGAGTTAGGAGAAGCTCCAGATCGCCCACGAACTAACAAAAATAGATCAAGATCAAGAGAAAATACTCACGCCAGTAGTAGTAATAATAGATCAAAGTCACCAATAACATATCCTTAGTTTCTAGTCTAACTAAAATCTAACAACTCTTAAATGAATTCAAATCACAGAATAATACAATGGAACTGTCGAGGTCTAAGGTCAAACTATAATGAGATCTTATTACTTTTATCTTTATTGAGTCCATCAGTTTTTTGCTTGCAAGAAACTTTTTTAAAAACTGATGACCAATTTAATATCAGAGGTTTCAATACATACAATTATATATATTCGGAAGGCCAGAGGCCGTCTGGTGGAAGCTCCATCTTAGTTCACTCTTCATGTCCGCAGCGAGAAATTAAACTTGTAACCAATCTTCAAGCCGTTGCGGTTTCTGTCACTTTAGATAAAGAAATTACTATTTGTTCTGTGTATATACCTCCGAAATTTCATTTAGAGACCGAACATTTAGACACTTTACTCAAACAACTTCCTTCACCCTATATACTAGTTGGTGACTTCAATGGTCACAATATCCTTTGGGGATGTAAAGATAACAACCCTAAAGGTTATATTATTGTCAATAAGTTCTGCTAATTCGATTGTTAATCCAACTGATGCCATATTTACCTATAAACGGGTTGTGGATTTGGCTTTTCTTCGCTTGTAAATGAAATCGGTTTTTCTTCTGAAATGCGTACTCGTTTGGATACAGCTGTGTAGACTCTTGTTTTTCTTTTAGGCATTATCTATTTTAAAGAAAAGATGTAGGTTTTGATAATACTTTACGTTTTCGTGTGTAATATTTTGAAGTCACAGGAAGTTGATATAAATGTTCTGCGAGGCGTTTTCTGAAACAGTGAGTACATACATCTGAATGTAAAGTATATTGTAATTGTTTATGAAATCTACGGATTCCCAGTCTATAACACATTCTGATATTTACATTTTTAACATCATCATAATTCTCATGTCTACATTTACAACAAATTAAAATACATGATATGGTATGTGTACAGTTCAAACATTTCCACATATATCTAATGAAGTCATCTAAAACTTTATTAGTCATGAAAGACTTTAATGTATAAATATTTGAATCATTCTTTTTGGCATTATACATCAAACGGTTATAACTTGGGATGTCATACATGTAAAAAAGTTCTCTATCTGTTTTAGTGTTCAAAGAAGCCATCATCATCGTTTATCCTATCATTGATGTTATTAAAGAATGTTCGCATGATCCATCTCTTCATTTCGCCTACGAAAGGTAGACATTGGTGATGGCATACTCCTTCAACATATCCTTCATCACCATTTAATTTACAATCTATATGACACTCTCCACCATTGTAACAAAATATGCAGTGTGGATAATGCACTACTTTATTACAAATGACACAAAGTAATGTTCTATTATCCATTAGCATGTAATAGTGTACAGTAGGAAAGTTGCACAAAACGTTAGTATAGGTAGAGCAGTATTATGTCCATCTAAATGTTTAATGTGAAATGTCTGCAAATAAAGATAGTATCCTCTAAGAAGCCACCTTACTGTTGTATTCATTGTGACATAACAATGAACAAAACATTAAAACAGTTCTTAGAGTTTTACAACGCAGGCAGACCTATTGGTATTAGGTCTTGGACTTGTATTAGGTCTTGGACTGTCGACTTCGTCAAAATCTGTATCCCTAGATATAAATGGCTGGTTGTCTATGATCGACTTAGTAGGTTTCTTTTGCTTAATGGTGGGCACAGTATTTCCACAAATAGCCGATAATAATGCTATATACACAGCTTTATCCTCAACCTGTCTGAATAATTGTACCATACAAAAAATTAAAATAGTAAATAAAAAAACTGCTTGTATACAAAACCTAGCCTGTGGCATATGTGTAAACATTATAAAGATATATCCTGTATTCCTCTTATTCTTTTAGATAACTGTACGTCTTTAGGTTGAATAGTTACACGTTTAGCATGGATAGCACATAGATTTGCTTATTCCAAAAGAGTCACTAAATAATGTTCAGCCGCCTCTTGAAGGGCCTGTAATGCAGATTCTTGAAACCTTTTCTCGCTGTCAATATTGGCCGCTAGTTCTCGTACCAATCGTCTAAAGGGCAGTTTCTGTATAAGTAAATCAGTAGATTTTTGATATTTTCTGATTTCACGAAGAGCAACTGTTCCAGGTCTATATCTATGCGGTTTCGGAGGTTGTAATTGCTTCACTGGTTTAGTTTTTCCGCCAGTTTTTTTAATGCCACCCACTTTACTTTTACTACCGAAATGTCTTTGAGTACTAGCTTGAGCAGCAGATCTAAGAGGTTCTATTGAATTATTAAAGTCTTGTTGTTGTACTGTTGCCGGCTGTCTAGGAAATCTAAATGATATCGGACCTGATGTGGGTCCTTTCCGAGCAGTTGTCTTCGTTCTAGCCATTAATCTAATAATCCATATTCCATAAGAAATTAAATGTTCGTACCTTCAATCCTTTTTATTTTGAATTCTTTTTTCTCCAAACGATGTATCCTATACTTTAGGGCAGTATAAAATATCCTTTTCCAAAGTTGTAAACTTTTTTCACTTAAATTTCATCTCCTTTTAACCGGAGCGCACATAAATAAACCTTCTTAGTCAAAAGTTTATATCCAAATGACTATATAACCTTGGTTTTTCCGTAAAACCTACAAAAAATGAGGGTGATTTTTATTTTGCAGGCTCTGATTTTTCAATGTGTCAGCAGAAGATTGAAACAGATATGAAATACACTGAATATTTAGTATACAGTACTAGTTTAAAAACCTATTCGAAGAGGGGATTAAGAGATAGCGATGTGAAAGCAATACTGCTTTGCTGTATTTACCCTTGGTTTTTCCGTTTTGGGGTTTTCCGAATATTTCCGGATATTTCCGTATCGGCTGTTTCCGTAAATCCGATTGGCTACGGAAATCAAAACATGACGCTATACTGTCGTAGGATCTATTTATAGAATTTCCAAGAATTCTATTTTTAGCAACATGATGTCATACACGTGATTAATACGTCATGACGCAATACCGGTTCCCTGTATTTATCGGTTCCCGGATTAGCAGGAAATAGTGTACAATAGGAAACTTGCACAAAATGTCAGTATAGGTAGAGCAGTATTATATCCATCTAAATGTTTGATGTTAAATGTCTGCAAATAAAGATAGTATCCTCTAAGAAACCACCTTACTGTTGTATTCATTGTGACATAACAATGAACAAAACATTAAAACAGTTCTTAGAGTTTTACAACGCAGGGAGACCTATTGGTGTTAGGTCTTGGACTGTCTACTTCGTCAAAATCTGCATCCCTAGCTATAAATGGCTGGCTCTCTATCATCGACTTAGTAGGTTTCTTTTGCTTAATGGTGGGCACAGTATTTCCACAAATAGCAGATAATAATGCTATATAGACAGCTTTATCCTCTACCTGTCTGAATAATTGTACCATACAAAAAATTAAAATAGTAAATAAAAAAACTGCTTGTATACAAAATCGAGCTTGTGGCATATGTTTAAACATTATAAAGATATATCCTGTATTCCTCTTATTCTTTTAGATAACTGTACGTCTTTAGGTTGAATAGTTACACGTTTAGCATGGATAGCACATAGATTTGCTTCTTCCAAAAGAGTCACTAAATAATGTTCAGCCGCCTCTTGAAGGGCCTGTAATGCAGATTCTTGAAACCTTTTCTCGCTGTCAATATTGGCCGCTAGTTCTCGTACCAATCGTCTGAAGGGCAGTTTCTGTATAAGTTAATCAGTAGATTTTTGATATTTTCTGATTTCACGAAGAGCTACTGTTCCAGGTCTATATCTATGCGGTTTAGGATGAGGTTGGAGTTGCTTCACTGGTTTAGTTTTTCCCCCAATTTTTTTTAATTGCACCACTTTACCTTTACCTCCGAAATGTCGTTTAGTATTAGCTTGAGCAGCAGCTCTAACAGAGTCTACCATTGATTGCGCATTACTAAATTCTTGTTGTGGTATTTGAGGAGGTCTTGGAAATCTAAAGGTTGAGGGACCTGATGTTGGCCCTTTACGAGCAGTTGTCTTCGTTCTAGCCATAAATTTAAGCTTCCATTATAAATTAAATGTTCGTACCTTCAATCCTCCTGAATTTCAACTGTTTTTTCTCCAAAGAATTTATCCTATATGTTGAGGCAGTATAAAATATCCTTTTACAAAGTTGTAAACTTTTTTGAGATAAATTTAGTCTCCTTTTACCTCGAGCGCACATAAATAAACCTTCTTAGTGTAAAGTTTATATCCAAATGACTATATAACCTTGGTTTTTCCGTTTTGGGTTTTTCCGAATATTTCCGGGTATTTCCGTATCGGAGTTTTCCGTCATTCCGATTGGTTACGGAAATCAAAACATGACGCTATATACTGTCGTAGGATCTATTTATAGAATTTCCAAGAAATCTATTTTTAGAAACATGATGTCATACACGTGATTAATACGTCATGACGCAATACCGGTTCCCTGTATTTATTGGTTCCCGGTGTGTGTACTAGTTATCGATTTTTTATATACTGTTTTGCTTTGCTGTGTGCTACGCGGCAGGTATAAAGTAGTAATGAAAGATGAGAAAGAGAGTGTGGGGGTATGGATGAGGTTGGTTGTGTATATGAGAGAGGGCACGGGTGAGGACAGAGAGATCATTAACAGGAAGGTAATAATATTGAAAGATTATCTAATAAATAAGTATGGTAGTCTAGCTGAGGCCCATATCTCAGAAAGTGAATTAAGAAAGATTTTTCCCCTGCGCCATCAAGATGACTTTAAAAGAGCTATTCGAAGGGTTAGAGTTGAAAAATAGTGAGTTAGAAAAACAGGTTGCGGAAAAAAGCTGAAGCAGGAAGCCAAAAGACAAAAAGTCCGGATTGCTGAATTGCAATTGCTGCCAACTATAACAAGAGCTGATGTCTTGCAACATTAAAGAACGGCAAGCAATCCGGACGGCTATGCCTTAAATGAAAAGACAGTTTATAATAAATGGTGACAATTTTCAGTTTCTTGAAACCTTTTTTGGTTATCGATATTAGTTGCAATTTCACGTACTAACTTTCTGAACGGTAATTTCGCTATGAGGAGATCAGTAGATTTTTGTATTTCCTAATCTGTCTAAGGGCGACTGTACCGGGACGGTATCTACGATAGTGTCCCTCTTGTCTTGCGACCTCCTTTCGTGCTTGTCTCCTTTTTATAGCTAGTCCTTCCCTTTTCAGCTGTTCTGGAAGGGTAAATTCTTTCCGCGGTAGGTGTGCACCTTGTATATCCTGGATGTATTTATTTCTTCTACGTTGTGTAACCTTTATTCGTGCCATAGAGTAGAAAAAAAATATCTGACTTACCTTTTCAGCGTTCCGGATATTTCCGGTTATTCCCGCTTATTTCCGTAGTTCCGATTGGTTACGGAAGCCTGATGACGTCATCATGTATACACATGACAGTGGGCTGATTCCTAGAATATCTATTTTTAGATTCACGTGACCTGGTTCCCGGTCTACAGTGATTATCGATTTTGAATACATTCGGATTTTGCTGTAGCTGCTTTGCTGCCATCAAGATGACTTTAAAAGAGCTATTCGAAGGGTTAGAGTTTTGAAAAATAGTGAGTTAGAAAAACAGGTTGCGGAAAAAAGCTGAAGCAGGAAGCCAAAAGACAAAAAGTCCGGATTGCTGAATTGCAATTGCTGCCAACTATAACAAGAGCTGATGTCTTGCAACATTAAAGAACGGCAAGCAATCCGGACGGCTATGCCTTAAATGAAAAGACAGTTTATAATAAATGGTGACAATTTTCAGTTTCTTGAAACCTTTTTTGGTTATCGATATTAGTTGCAATTTCACGTACTAACTTTCTGAACGGTAATTTCGCTATGAGGAGATCAGTAGATTTTTGTATTTCCTAATCTGTCTAAGGGCGACTGTACCGGGACGGTATCTACGATAGTGTCCCTCTTGTCTTGCGACCTCCTTTCGTGCTTGTCTCCTTTTTATAGCTAGTCCTTCCCTTTTCAGCTGTTCTGGAAGGGTAAATTCTTTCCGCGGTAGGTGTGCACCTTGTATATCCTGGATGTATTTATTTCTTCTACGTTGTGTAACCTTTATTCGTGCCATAGAGTAGAAAAAAAAATATCTGACTTACCTTTTCAGCGTTCCGGATATTTCCGGTTATTCCCGCTTCCGTAGTTCCGATTGGTTACGGAAGCCTGATGACGTCATCATGTATACACATGACAGTGGGCTGATTCCTAGAATATCTATTTTTAGATTCACGTGACCTGGTTCCCGGTCTACAGTGATTATCGATTTTGAATACATTCGGATTTTGCTGTAGCTGCTTTGCTGCGTGCTGCGCGGCAGGTATAAAGTGGATCGTACTCTTGAGGCAGACTGAATTCTGTTCGTTGTAGACTAGGAGGTCGTGGGAACCTGAATGTTGAAGATTTCCGAATTGTTTGCTTTGTTCTCGCCATAAAATGAAATGTTCATACCTTAAATCCTGTATAGTGTGGATCCTTTTTCTCGTAGAATCACACTAAGAAATAGTTTTCTCCACAGTTTTAAACTTGCTGATGATAATCCTTTTTTCTTTTTCTCCGGGTAATACATTTAAACCTTCTTGTTCAATGATCGTAACTTGTCTGTACAAGTTTTTGGGTTTTCCGATAATTTATAATAAGTTTTGGTTTTTCCGTGGGTTTTTCCGCTGTTTTACGTAATTTTCCGTAATCGGGTTTTTCCGTCGATTTCCGTAATCCGATCACGTGGTATCTATTTTTAGAATTCCAAGTAATCGGTTTCCCAGTATACCTGGTTCCCGTTATCTATGCTGGTAACCAATATACTTATAATTGGTACCCAGCTTACACATCGTCGTTGTGTAATTTACAGTCCAGACCATTTCCACCATTTCCACAGTAACAATATGCGATATGCACAATGTCGTTACAAATAACACAAAGTGGAAGTGTCTTCTTCATCAGGCGAGCAAACAATAGCAAAGGAATCCTGTACAAAATGTTATAAAGTGTATTCTAGTTTTTTCAATTGATATATTTTTCATATGGATTAGCCGCCGTAGATATTCGTAATATCCTGTTGAAAGAATGTTCAGTAGTTGCATCTGAAATAAATTTTAAATTTGATTTAAACATTAAAACAGACAGATTTAATGTTTGAATCATTTTTTACTTAGAACTGACATAGGAATACTATTTGTAGGACGACTAGGGCTGTCTACTTCATCAAAGTCTTCTTTTGAGGGTTGTAAAAATGTTGGATTTCCTAAGACTGACTTTGGTTTCTTTTGCTTAATAGTTGGAACTGTATTTCCACAAATGGCAGACAAGAGAGCTATATATACAGCTTTATCCTCAACCTGTCTGAATAGTTGTACCATACAGAAAACTAAAATTGCAAGTAGAAATAGTGCTTGTACCCAAAATCTGGCCTGTGAAATAGCTGGTAACATTATTCCTGTCCTCGTAATCTTTTAGCTAACTGTAAATCTTTCGGTTGAATAGTTATACGTTTAGCATGTATTGCGCATAGATTTGCTTCTTCCAGAAGTGAGACGATGTAAGCCTCAGCTGCTTCCTGAATTGCTCGTAATGCTGATTCCTGAAACCTTTTCTGGTTATCAATGTCGAGTGCAAGTTCTCTGACAAGTCGTCTGAATGGTATTTTTTGTATGAGTAGGTCTGTAGATTTTTGATACTTTCTGATCTGTCTGAGAGCAACTGTTCCAGGGCGAAATCTATGGAATGTAGTCCCCGTTGGGTGTTTTATTTTTCCCGACGATATACGGGGATATATTTTTCGGCTTTTTCGGCCAAAATGTCTTGCATTATTCGCCTCTGCAATTTTCTTTTGTTTTAGTGGATCGTACTCTTGAGGCAGACTGAATTCTGTTCGTTGTAGACTAGGAGGTCGTGGGAACCTGACTATTGAAGATTTCCGAACTGTTTGCTTTGTTCTCGCCATAAAATGAAATGTTCGTACCTTAAGTCCTGTATAGTGTGGATTCTTGTTCTCGTAGAATCACACTAACAAATAGTTTTCTCCACAATTTTATACTTTGTGGTGATAATCCTTTTTTCTTCTTCTCCGGGTAACACATTTAAACCTTCTTCTTTAATGATCGTAACTTGTTTGAACAAGTTTTCAGGTTTTCCCATAATTTATAATAAGTTTTGGTTTTTCCGTGGGTTTTTCCGATGTTTTACGTAATTTTCCGTAATCGGGTGTTTCCGTCGATTTCCGTAATCTGACGTAATCCGATCACGTGGTATCTATTTTTAGAATTCCAAGTAATCGGTTTCCCAGTATACCTGGTTCCCGTTATATATGCTGGTAGCCAATATACTTATAATTGGTACCCAGCTTACACTAACTATTGATTTTTGCTGTATTGCTTTGCTGCGTGCTGCGCGGCAGGTCTATAGCATAACTAGGAGCCAGATAAATATACGAGCGGTAACCAGTACACACACCGGGAACCAATAATACAGGGAACCAGTATTGCATCATGACGTATTAATCACGTGTATGACATCATGTTTCTAAAAATAGATTTCTTGGAAATTCTATAAATAGATCCTACGACAGTATATCACGTCATGTTTTGATTTCCGTAACCAATCGGATTTACGGAAACAGCCGATACGGAAAGCAAAGCAATACAGTATATAAAAAAAATCGATAACTAGGAGCCAGATAAATATACGAGCGGTAACCAGTACACACACCGGGAACCAATAATACAGGGAACCAGTATTGCATCATGACGTATTAATCACGTGTATGACATCATGTTTCTAAAAATAGATTTCTTGGAAATTCTATAAATAGATCCTACGACAGTATTGGTTCCCTGTATTATTGGTTCCCGGTGTGTGTACTGGTTACCGCTCGTATATTTATCTGGCTCCTAGTTATCGATTTTTTTTATATACTGTATTGCTTTGCTGTGTGCTGCGCGGCAGGTATAAAGTGCAAAGCAGCTACAGTAAAATCCGAGGTACACAAAATCAATAATCACTGTAGACCGGGAACCAGGTCACGTGATTCTAAAAATAGATATTCCAGGAATCGGCCCATACACATGATGACGTCATTAGGTTTCCGTAACCAATCGGAACTACGGGTTTAGGCGGGAATAACCGGAAATATCCGGAACGCTGAAAGTAAGTCAGACATTTTTTTTCCACTGTATGGCACGGACAAAGATTACTCAACGTAAAAGGAATAAATATATACAGGCGATACAAGGTATACGCCTACCGCAGAAAGACTTTACACTTCCAGAGAAGCTGAAAAGGGAAGGACTCGCTTTTAAAAGGAGACAAGCACGTAAGGACGTCCAACGACAAGACCCCTGGGTATTAAACTTTCCGCCTTGTCGAGGCCCTGGGGGCTCAATTCCCACTGGGAACGTTGCTAGCTTGGTGAGCAGTAATTGTCCCCTTTGAGAAGAGCGAAGAGGAAATACCACCCGTTTGCCGTGGGTGGCAACCCGTAAGCCGGAAGAAGGGATCCTGGAGGTTGAGAGTTATTGGGGTTTGTTCTCTCCTGATGGCTCAACACGCCTCTTTGGGCGCAGCACGCAGCATAGCAGCTACAGTAAAATCCGAGGTACACAAAATCAATAATCACTGTAGACCGGGAACCAGGTCACGTGATTCTAAAAATAGATATTCCAGGAATCGGCCCATACACATGATGACGTCCTTAGGTTTCCGTAACCAATCGGAACTACGGGTTTAGGCGGGAATAACCGGAAATATCCGGAACGCTGAAAGTAAGTCAGACATTTTTTTTCCACTGTATGGCACGGACAAAGATTACTCAACGTAAAAGGAATAACTATATACAGGCGATACAAGGTATACGCCTACCGCAGAAAGACTTTACACTTCCAGAAAAGCTGAAAAGGGAAGGACTCGCTATAAAAAGGAGACAAGCACGTAAGGACGTCCAACGACAAGACCCCTGGGTATTAAACTTTCCGCCTTGTCGAGGCCCTGGGGGCTCAATTCCCACTGGGAACGTTGCTAGCTTGGTGAGCAGTAATTGTCCCCTTTGAGAAGAGCGAAGAGGAAATACCACCCGTTTGCCGTGGGTGGCAACCCGTAAGCCGGAAGAAGGGATCCTGGAGGTTGAGAGTTATTGGGGTTTGTTCTCTCCTGATGGCTCAACACGCCTCTTTGGCCTAGATTTCGGTGTAGAAGGGTGTCCGTGAGACCCGGCACGGTCAATCGGCTGGTCGCGCCAAGCCCTAGGAAAAATCTTTTCTTTCTCTTCCTTGTCTTTTGTATCATACTGATACTCACCGTTTGCTCATAAGTCTTATTTCTCAACCTTTCCAATCCTAAGAAGGCGGCGGCTCAACGGGTCAATCGTGCAGCATTTTGCTCGTGCGAGTATATCTTCTGTGTATCTCTAGCACAAGTGAGTAGGAAAGCCACTCCATTTATGTGTTCCCTTGTTGGGCTCCATGGTGGGTGGAGAGCATGGAGGACGAATTTTAATACATTTTCATCATGGGTTATGATAAAAGAAAACGAACTAGACAATGTACAGACTCAGATATTTCAGATTTTGACGATAGCACTCAACCTCCAACTACCTCAAATGATACACCTCAACATTTTCCACGCTTCATTTTAGTTGAAAGCAAAGACGAGAAGAGACAAATAACATCTTTGTCCCCGTTTTTAATACAAAAAGTAATACAAAGTATAGCTGGTGAACCCGAAAACATAAAAAAAACTACACAGGTCCAATCAGCTGCTCATTGAGGTATCCAAGAAAGCCCATGCCGAGAATCTACTTCGTGCACAGACTTTTCACGACTTGAAAGTTCGAGTGTACCCTCATACCTCGCTTAATTCCTCAAAAGGGGTAATTCGTTGCCCCGAATCGAGGAATTGCGGCGAGGATGAGATTCTCGAGGGCACAAGATCTCAAGGAGTAACTGGGGTTAAAAGATTCAAAGTAAAACGAAACGGAGAGTTAAAAGACACAAACACCTTTGTCTTTACATTTAATACACCAGTTTTACCTTAAACAGTTAAAGTGGCTTACTTTAGAGTCAACGTAGAAGTCTACATACCAAATCCTTTGCGTTGCCATAACTGCCAAAAATATGGACACCATTAGGATAGGTGTTCCAAAGACCCTATCTGTTCAAAATGTGGTCAAATAGCCGAACACTCCGAAGGTAGATGTACAAACGAATTACACTGCAAATTGTGGTGAAAAACACAGTGCCGACTCTAAAGAATGCCAAATTTGGCACAAGAGGCGCGGAAACTCGTTGAGGCTCCAACTCCAATTCCTGGAATAAGTTATGCAAACATCACCCAGTCTTCTATGAAAAAAGTTTCTGTGGTTGATACTGCCACTCAAACTGATCCAATAACTATCATAGACTCTGCAGTTCAATCAAGTTTAACAAACACAAACAGCCAAACAGAAGAACTGCAAAGACAAAAAGTTCAAACAAACAACGCAACCAGAAGTCAAACAAAGACACCTATTGAAGAGAAAAAAACAGAGGTTGGCCTGAAAAAAGCCACCATTGAGATGATAAAAAAAGATTTGAAGAAACAACAACAGAAAGAAAGACAAGCAAGAAGTCATTCATCACCATCTAAGAAAGATCAAACAAAAATAAAATCTAGTCAAGGAACAAAAAAACTAGTCCCATCAAACAGAGAACGAAAAGGTGAAAATGATGATATTCAACAGCATAACCGATTTGAATCTTTGAGTGACAGTAGCGATGATATGGAGTTAGGAGAAGCTCCAGATCGCCCACGAACTAACAAAAATAGATCAAGATCAAGAGAAAATACTCACGCCAGTAGTAGTAATAATAGATCAAAGTCACCAATAACATATCCTTAGTTTCTAGTCTAACTAAAATCTAACAACTCTTAAATGAATTCAAATCACAGAATAATACAATGGAACTGTCGAGGTCTAAGGTCAAACTATAATGAGATCTTATTACTTTTATCTTTATTGAGTCCATCAGTTTTTTGCTTGCAAGAAACTTTTTTAAAAACTGATGACCAATTTAATATCAGAGGTTTCAATACATACAATTATATATATTCGGAAGGCCAGAGGCCGTCTGGTGGAAGCTCCATCTTAGTTCACTCTTCATGTCCGCAGCGAGAAATTAAACTTGTAACCAATCTTCAAGCCGTTGCGGTTTCTGTCACTTTAGATAAAGAAATTACTATTTGTTCTGTGTATATACCTCCGAAATTTCATTTAGAGACCGAACATTTAGACACTTTACTCAAACAACTTCCTTCACCCTATATACTAGTTGGTGACTTCAATGGTCACAATATCCTTTGGGGATGTAAAGATAACAACCCTAAAGGTTATATTATTGTCAATAAGTTCTGCTAATTCGATTGTTAATCCAACTGATGCCATATTTACCTATAAACGGGTTGTGGATTTGGCTTTTCTTCGCTTGTAAATGAAATCGGTTTTTCTTCTGAAATGCGTACTCGTTTGGATACAGCTGTGTAGACTCTTGTTTTTCTTTTAGGCATTATCTATTTTAAAGAAAAGATGTAGGTTTTGATAATACTTTACGTTTTCGTGTGTAATATTTTGAAGTCACAGGAAGTTGATATAAATGTTCTGCGAGGCGTTTTCTGAAACAGTGAGTACATACATCTGAATGTAAAGTATATTGTAATTGTTTATGAAATCTACGGATTCCCAGTCTATAACACATTCTGATATTTACATTTTTAACATCATCATAATTCTCATGTCTACATTTACAACAAATTAAAATACATGATATGGTATGTGTACAGTTCAAACATTTCCACATATATCTAATGAAGTCATCTAAAACTTTATTAGTCATGAAAGACTTTAATGTATAAATATTTGAATCATTCTTTTTGGCATTATACATCAAACGGTTATAACTTGGGATGTCATACATGTAAAAAAGTTCTCTATCTGTTTTAGTGTTCAAAGAAGCCATCATCATCGTTTATCCTATCATTGATGTTATTAAAGAATGTTCGCATGATCCATCTCTTCATTTCGCCTACAAAAGGTAGACATTGGTGATGGCATACTCCTTCAACATATCCTTCATCACCATTTAATTTACAATCTATATGACACTCTCCACCATTGTAACAAAATATGCAGTGTGGATAATGCACTACTTTATTACAAATGACACAAAGTAATGTTCTATTATCCATTAGCATGTAATAGTGTACAGTAGGAAAGTTGCACAAAACGTTAGTATAGGTAGAGCAGTATTATGTCCATCTAAATGTTTAATGTGAAATGTCTGCAAATAAAGATAGTATCCTCTAAGAAGCCACCTTACTGTTGTATTCATTGTGACATAACAATGAACAAAACATTAAAACAGTTCTTAGAGTTTTACAACGCAGGCAGACCTATTGGTATTAGGTCTTGGACTTGTATTAGGTCTTGGACTGTCGACTTCGTCAAAATCTGTATCCCTAGATATAAATGGCTGGTTGTCTATGATCGACTTAGTAGGTTTCTTTTGCTTAATGGTGGGCACAGTATTTCCACAAATAGCCGATAATAATGCTATATACACAGCTTTATCCTCAACCTGTCTGAATAATTGTACCATACAAAAAATTAAAATAGTAAATAAAAAAACTGCTTGTATACAAAACCTAGCCTGTGGCATATGTGTAAACATTATAAAGATATATCCTGTATTCCTCTTATTCTTTTAGATAACTGTACGTCTTTAGGTTGAATAGTTACACGTTTAGCATGGATAGCACATAGATTTGCTTCTTCCAAAAGAGTCACTAAATAATGTTCAGCCGCCTCTTGAAGGGCCTGTAATGCAGATTCTTGAAACCTTTTCTCGCTGTCAATATTGGCCGCTAGTTCTCGTACCAATCGTCTAAAGGGCAGTTTCTGTATAAGTAAATCAGTAGATTTTTGATATTTTCTGATTTCACGAAGAGCAACTGTTCCAGGTCTATATCTATGCGGTTTCGGAGGTTGTAATTGCTTCACTGGTTTAGTTTTTCCGCCAGTTTTTTTAATGCCACCCACTTTACCTTTACTACCGAAATGTCTTTGAGTACTAGCTTGAGCAGCAGATCTAAGAGGTTCTATTGAATTATTAAAGTCTTGTTGTTGTACTGTTGCCGGCGGTCTAGGAAATCTAAATGATGTCGGACCTGATGTGGGTCCTTTCCGAGCAGTTGTCTTCGTTCTAGCCATTAATCTAATAATCCATATTCCATAAGAAATTAAATGTTCGTACCTTCAATCCTTTTTATTTTGAATTCTTTTTTCTCCAAACGATGTATCCTATACTTTAGGGCAGTATAAAATATCCTTTTCCAAAGTTGTAAACTTTTTTCACTTAAATTTCGTCTCCTTTTAACCGGAGCGCACATAAATAAACCTTCTTAGTCAAAAGTTTATATCCAAATGACTATATAACCTTGGTTTTTCCGTAAAACCTACAAAAAATGAGGGTGATTTTTATTTTGCAGGCTCTGATTTTTCAATGTGTCAGCAGAAGATTGAAACAGATATGAAATACACTGAATATTTAGTATACAGTACTAGTTTAAAAACCTATTCAAAGAGGGGATTAAGAGATAGCGATGTGAAAGCAATACTGCTTTGCTGTATTTACCCTTGGTTTTTCCGTTTTGGGGTTTTCCGAATATTTCCGGATATTTCCGTATCGGCTGTTTCCGTAAATCCGATTGGCTACGGAAATCAAAACATGACGCTATACTGTCGTAGGATCTATTTATAGAATTTCCAAGAATTCTATTTTTAGCAACATGATGTCATACACGTGATTAATACGTCATGACGCAATACCGGTTCCCTGTATTTATCGGTTCCCGGATTAGCAGGAAATAGTGTACAATAGGAAACTTGCACAAAATGTCAGTATAGGTAGAGCAGTATTATATCCATCTAAATGTTTGATGTTAAATGTCTGCAAATAAAGATAGTATCCTCTAAGAAACCACCTTACTGTTGTATTCATTGTGACATAACAATGAACAAAACATTAAAACAGTTCTTAGAGTTTTACAACGCAGGGAGACCTATTGGTGTTAGGTCTTGGACTGTCTACTTCGTCAAAATCTGCATCCCTAGCTATAAATGGCTGGCTCTCTATCATCGACTTAGTAGGTTTCTTTTGCTTAATGGTGGGCACAGTATTTCCACAAATAGCAGATAATAATGCTATATAGACAGCTTTATCCTCTACCTGTCTGAATAATTGTACCATACAAAAAATTAAAATAGTAAATAAAAAAAACTGCTTGTATACAAAATCGAGCTTGTGGCATATGTTTAAACATTATAAAGATATATCCTGTATTCCTCTTATTCTTTTAGATAACTGTACGTCTTTAGGTTGAATAGTTACACGTTTAGCATGGATAGCACATAGATTTGCTTCTTCCAAAAGAGTCACTAAATAATGTTCAGCCGCCTCTTGAAGGGCCTGTAATGCAGATTCTTGAAACCTTTTCTCGCTGTCAATATTGGCCGCTAGTTCTCGTACCAATCGTCTGAAGGGCAGTTTCTGTATAAGTTAATCAGTAGATTTTTGATATTTTCTGATTTCACGAAGAGCTACTGTTCCAGGTCTATATCTATGCGGTTTAGGATGAGGTTGGAGTTGCTTCACTGGTTTAGTTTTTCCCCCAATTTTTT
This sequence comes from Anodontia alba, assembly GCA_964016985.1. Classification (NCBI taxonomy): domain Eukaryota; kingdom Metazoa; phylum Mollusca; class Bivalvia; order Lucinida; family Lucinidae; genus Anodontia; species Anodontia alba. The sequence goes on from OZ024835.1 coordinate 53,249,478, forward strand.
TTAATTGCACCACTTTACCTTTACCTCCGAAATGTCGTTTAGTATTAGCTTGAGCAGCAGCTCTAACAGAGTCTACCATTGATTGCGCATTACTAAATTCTTGTTGTGGTATTTGAGGAGGTCTTGGAAATCTAAAGGTTGAGGGACCTGATGTTGGCCCTTTACGAGCAGTTGTCTTCGTTCTAGCCATAAATTTAAGCTTCCATTATAAATTAAATGTTCGTACCTTCAATCCTCCTGAATTTCAACTGTTTTTTCTCCAAAGAATTTATCCTATATGTTGAGGCAGTATAAAATATCCTTTTACAAAGTTGTAAACTTTTTTGAGATAAATTTAGTCTCCTTTTACCTCGAGCGCACATAAATAAACCTTCTTAGTGTAAAGTTTATATCCAAATGACTATATAACCTTGGTTTTTCCGTTTTGGGTTTTTCCGAATATTTCCGGGTATTTCCGTATCGGAGTTTTCCGTCATTCCGATTGGTTACGGAAATCAAAACATGACGCTATATACTGTCGTAGGATCTATTTATAGAATTTCCAAGAAATCTATTTTTAGAAACATGTCATACACGTGATTAATACGTCATGACGCAATACCGGTTCCCTGTATTTATTGGTTCCCGGTGTGTGTACTAGTTATCGATTTTTTATATACTGTTTTGCTTTGATGTGTGCTACGCGGCAGGTATAAAGTAGTAATGAAAGATGAGAAAGAGAGTGTGGGGGTATGGATGAGGTTGGTTGTGTATATGAGAGAGGGCACGGGTGAGGACAGAGAGATCATTAACAGGAAGGTAATAATATTGAAAGATTATCTAATAAATAAGTATGGTAGTCTAGCTGAGGCCCATATCTCAGAAAGTGAATTAAGAAAGATTTTTCCCCTGCGCCATCAAGATGACTTTAAAAGAGCTATTCGAAGGGTTAGAGTTGAAAAATAGTGAGTTAGAAAAACAGGTTGCGGAAAAAAGCTGAAGCAGGAAGCCAAAAGACAAAAAGTCCGGATTGCTGAATTGCAATTGCTGCCAACTATAACAAGAGCTGATGTCTTGCAACATTAAAGAACGGCAAGCAATCCGGACGGCTATGCCTTAAATGAAAAGACAGTTTATAATAAATGGTGACAATTTTCAGTTTCTTGAAACCTTTTTTGGTTATCGATATTAGTTGCAATTTCACGTACTAACTTTCTGAACGGTAATTTCGCTATGAGGAGATCAGTAGATTTTTGTATTTCCTAATCTGTCTAAGGGCGACTGTACCGGGACGGTATCTACGATAGTGTCCCTCTTGTCTTGCGACCTCCTTTCGTGCTTGTCTCCTTTTTATAGCTAGTCCTTCCCTTTTCAGCTGTTCTGGAAGGGTAAATTCTTTCCGCGGTAGGTGTGCACCTTGTATATCCTGGATGTATTTATTTCTTCTACGTTGTGTAACCTTTATTCGTGCCATAGAGTAGAAAAAAAATATCTGACTTACCTTTTCAGCGTTCCGGATATTTCCGGTTATTCCCGCTTATTTCCGTAGTTCCGATTGGTTACGGAAGCCTGATGACGTCATCATGTATACACATGACAGTGGGCTGATTCCTAGAATATCTATTTTTAGATTCACGTGACCTGGTTCCCGGTCTACAGTTATTATCGATTTTGAATACATTCGGATTTTGCTGTAGCTGCTTTGCTGCCATCAAGATGACTTTAAAAGAGCTATTCGAAGGGTTAGAGTTTTGAAAAATAGTGAGTTAGAAAAACAGGTTGCGGAAAAAAGCTGAAGCAGGAAGCCAAAAGACAAAAAGTCCGGATTGCTGAATTGCAATTGCTGCCAACTATAACAAGAGCTGATGTCTTGCAACATTAAAGAACGGCAAGCAATCCGGACGGCTATGCCTTAAATGAAAAGACAGTTTATAATAAATGGTGACAATTTTCAGTTTCTTGAAACCTTTTTTGGTTATCGATATTAGTTGCAATTTCACGTACTAACTTTCTGAACGGTAATTTCGCTATGAGGAGATCAGTAGATTTTTGTATTTCCTAATCTGTCTAAGGGCGACTGTACCGGGACGGTATCTACGATAGTGTCCCTCTTGTCTTGCGACATACTTTCGTGCTTGTCTCCTTTTTATAGCTAGTCCTTCCCTTTTCAGCTGTTCTGGAAGGGTAAATTCTTTCCGCGGTAGGTGTGCACCTTGTATATCCTGGATGTATTTATTTCTTCTACGTTGTGTAACCTTTATTCGTGCCATAGAGTAGAAAAAAAATATCTGACTTACCTTTTCAGCGTTCCGGATATTTCCGGTTATTCCCGCTTATTTCCGTAGTTCCGATTGGTTACGGAAGCCTGATGACGTCATCATGTATACACATGACAGTGGGCTGATTCCTAGAATATCTATTTTTAGATTCACGTGACCTGGTTCCCGGTCTACAGTGATTATCGATTTTGAATACATTCGGATTTTGCTGTAGCTGCTTTGCTGCCATCAAGATGACTTTAAAAGAGCTATTCGAAGGGTTAGAGTTTTGAAAAATAGTGAGTTAGAAAAACAGGTTGCGGAAAAAAGCTGAAGCAGGAAGCCAAAAGACAAAAAGTCCGGATTGCTGAATTGCAATTGCTGCCAACTATAACAAGAGCTGATGTCTTGCAACATTAAAGAACGGCAAGCAATCCGGACGGCTATGCCTTAAATGAAAAGACAGTTTATAATAAATGGTGACAATTTTCAGTTTCTTGAAACCTTTTTTGGTTATCGATATTAGTTGCAATTTCACGTACTAACTTTCTGAACGGTAATTTCGCTATGAGGAGATCAGTAGATTTTTGTATTTCCTAATCTGTCTAAGGGCGACTGTACCGGGACGGTATCTACGATAGTGTCCCTCTTGTCTTGCGACCTCCTTTCGTGCTTGTCTCCTTTTTATAGCTAGTCCTTCCCTTTTCAGCTGTTCTGGAAGGGTAAATTCTTTCCGCGGTAGGTGTGCACCTTGTATATCCTGGATGTATTTATTTCTTCTACGTTGTGTAACCTTTATTCGTGCCATAGAGTAGAAAAAAAATATCTGACTTACCTTTTCAGCGTTCCGGATATTTCCGGTTATTCCCGCTTATTTCCGTAGTTCCGATTGGTTACGGAAGCCTGATGACGTCATCATGTATACACATGACAGTGGGCTGATTCCTAGAATATCTATTTTTAGATTCACGTGACCTGGTTCCCGGTCTACAGTTATTATCGATTTTGAATACATTCGGATTTTGCTGTAGCTGCTTTGCTGCCATCAAGATGACTTTAAAAGAGCTATTCGAAGGGTTAGAGTTTTGAAAAATAGTGAGTTAGAAAAACAGGTTGCGGAAAAAAGCTGAAGCAGGAAGCCAAAAGACAAAAAGTCCGGATTGCTGAATTGCAATTGCTGCCAACTATAACAAGAGCTGATGTCTTGCAACATTAAAGAACGGCAAGCAATCCGGACGGCTATGCCTTAAATGAAAAGACAGTTTATAATAAATGGTGACAATTTTCAGTTTCTTGAAACCTTTTTTGGTTATCGATATTAGTTGCAATTTCACGTACTAACTTTCTGAACGGTAATTTCGCTATGAGGAGATCAGTAGATTTTTGTATTTCCTAATCTGTCTAAGGGCGACTGTACCGGGACGGTATCTACGATAGTGTCCCTCTTGTCTTGCGACCTCCTTTCGTGCTTGTCTCCTTTTTATAGCTAGTCCTTCCCTTTTCAGCTGTTCTGGAAGGGTAAATTCTTTCCGCGGTAGGTGTGCACCTTGTATATCCTGGATGTATTTATTTCTTCTACGTTGTGTAACCTTTATTCGTGCCATAGAGTAGAAAAAAAATATCTGACTTACCTTTTCAGCGTTCCGGATATTTCCGGTTATTCCCGCTTATTTCCGTAGTTCCGATTGGTTACGGAAGCCTGATGACGTCATCATGTATACACATGACAGTGGGCTGATTCCTAGAATATCTATTTTTAGATTCACGTGACCTGGTTCCCGGTCTACAGTGATTATCGATTTTGAATACATTCGGATTTTGCTGTAGCTGCTTTGCTGCCATCAAGATGACTTTAAAAGAGCTATTCGAAGGGTTAGAGTTTTGAAAAATAGTGAGTTAGAAAAACAGGTTGCGGAAAAAAGCTGAAGCAGGAAGCCAAAAGACAAAAAGTCCGGATTGCTGAATTGCAATTGCTGCCAACTATAACAAGAGCTGATGTCTTGCAACATTAAAGAACGGCAAGCAATCCGGACGGCTATGCCTTAAATGAAAAGACAGTTTATAATAAATGGTGACAATTTTCAGTTTCTTGAAACCTTTTTTGGTTATCGATATTAGTTGCAATTTCACGTACTAACTTTCTGAACGGTAATTTCGCTATGAGGAGATCAGTAGATTTTTGTATTTCCTAATCTGTCTAAGGGCGACTGTACCGGGACGGTATCTACGATAGTGTCCCTCTTGTCTTGCGACCTCCTTTCGTGCTTGTCTCCTTTTTATAGCTAGTCCTTCCCTTTTCAGCTGTTCTGGAAGGGTAAATTCTTTCCGCGGTAGGTGTGCACCTTGTATATCCTGGATGTATTTATTTCTTCTACGTTGTGTAACCTTTATTCGTGCCATAGAGTAGAAAAAAAATATGACTTACCTTTTCAGCGTTCCGGATATTTCCGGTTATTCCCGCTTATTTCCGTAGTTCCGATTGGTTACGGAAGCCTGATGACGTCATCATGTATACACATGACAGTGGGCTGATTCCTAGAATATCTATTTTTAGATTCACGTGACCTGGTTCCCGGTCTACAGTGATTATCGATTTTGAATACATTCGGATTTTGCTGTAGCTGCTTTGCTGCGTGCTGCGCGGCAGGTATAAAGTGGATCGTACTCTTGAGGCAGACTGAATTCTGTTCGTTGTAGACTAGGAGGTCGTGGGAACCTGAATGTTGAAGATTTCCGAATTGTTTGCTTTGTTCTCGCCATAAAATGAAATGTTCATACCTTAAATCCTGTATAGTGTGGATCCTTTTTCTCGTAGAATCACACTAAGAAATAGTTTTCTCCACAGTTTTAAACTTGCTGATGATAATCCTTTTTTCTTTTTCTCCGGGTAATACATTTAAACCTTCTTGTTCAATGATCGTAACTTGTCTGTACAAGTTTTTGGGTTTTCCGATAATTTATAATAAGTTTTGGTTTTTCCGTGGGTTTTTCCGCTGTTTTTGTTTGTTTGATTTGGGCTTAACGTCGCTTTCAACCTTTTTCAGTCATATTGCGACGGTGTCTGGATGTGGCAGGGAGCTCAATGCTCACTTTTAGAGTGCTGCCTCACTGAAATATCACGCCCCAGACACTTTGACATGATATTCCACCCAGTCACATTATACTGACACTGAGCTGACCAGTTCTAGCTCTACTTTCTTAATGCTGAGCGCCAAGCGAAAGATGATGATGATGAGTTCAGGTTTAACGACGCGTCAACCCATGAGGGTCATTTGCGTCAAAGTGGTGAACTAACATGGTTCTGTAGTGAAACGATTATAATGGTAAGTCATAAATGCATTAAATGTAAAACTAGAAAGAATTTAAAAATTTAACAGTTATACTTTGTTAAAAATATTGATGTGTTTTAAAAACATAAGTATATTATCAGTTGGTACATTTTCAAATAAGTATCTCAGGTCATTTGTTTGGAAGAATTGACGTCGCGTATCGGAGAATTCAATGCAGTTGATCAGAAAGTGTTTCACCGTAAAAGGTTCATTACAGCTGATACAAAATGGCTGATCTTCTCGTTTGAGTAGATAAGAATGTGTGAGTCTAGTATGACCTATACGTAGACGAGTGAGAACCACTTCTTCTCGCCTTAATGATCGATAAATGATATTTTTACTAAGAACCGGTTTTACTTCGTGTAGTTTATTGAATGTCGCTCTGTCCCATGACAGCTGCCATTTGGATAAGATGTACCTGTTGATAAAAGGTTTAAAATCTGTACATGGAAGTTTAAAATTCGAAATTTCTAGATAGAGTGAGGCCTTTGCTTTTACGTCGGCAGCCTCGTTACCTTTTATGCCAACATGGCTGGGGAGCCAACAGAACAAAATTTCCTTAGTTTTCGATAACTCATGATGTTTTTCTATCAGGTTCTGAATTTTGGGATTTTTTGAAGATGTGTGGTTTAGAGATTTCAAAACAGAAAGGGAGTCCGAGAAAATAACGAATTTGTTCTCTAAAGAGTTATTCATAACGTAATCCAAAGCCATATCAATAGCCTTGGATTCAGCAGTAAAAATAGATGAGCCATCAGGAAGACGGATCTTTTCATGGTGGCTGCCCGATATATACGCACAGCCAACCTTATCTTCAACTTTTGAGCCATCAGTGTAGATGTGTTGATAAACTGAAAGTCGCGACTGTAATTCTTGGAAGTTTTGTTTCATGAGATGTGAATCAGAAAGTGACTTTTTGCTGTTGTGTAAATCGAAAAGAATATTTGGTTTAGTAATGCACCAGGATGGAATATCAGAAAAAGAGTGTTTTTGAATGTTTTTAATGTTAATATTAGAAGATTCTAAAAGTGGTGCTATACGAAGGCCGAAGGATTTAATAGCGTTAGGTTTTCTTTCATAATATTCTTGAAATTGTGGTGGAAATGTGACTTCAAAAGCAGGGTTAGAAGAGTTAGTAGCAAGTCTGATGGCATACTGAAGAGACAATTTTTCTCTGCGTAGCCACAACGATGGCTCATCTGCTTCCACGTTAAGACTCGATACTGGAGATGTACGAAAAGCTCCTAATGCCAAACGAAGTCCTTGATTATGTACAGTGTCTAACATCTGTAGATAAGATTTTCTAGCAGATCCATATACGATGGACCCATAATCAAGTTTTGATCGAATTAAAGAACGATACAGGTGAAGAAGAGTTGTTCTGTCCGCTCCCCAACTTGTGTGAGATAAAACTTTTAAAAGGTTTAATGCTTTTAAACATTTCGCTTTCAAGTATTTTATATGGGGTATGAAGGAGAGTTTTTTATCAAATATAACCCCAAGAAATTTCGATTCAGCAACAACTGGTATTTGAGATCCATATATGTAGAGCACTGGATCGTTGTGTATTTTCCGTTGTTGACAGAAATGAACGCACTGAGTTTTCGATTTGGAAAATTTAAAGCCATTTCTATTTGCCCAGTCTTCAATTCTATTTAGACATTGCTGTAAATGTCTTTCTATTGTGCGCATATTTTTCGAGCGAAAACAAATACAGAAATCATCAACGTACAAAGAACCATCTGTTTTGTAATCCAGACAGTTTATAATATCGTTTAATTTCACATTGAATAACGTGGTTGAAAGTATTGCTCCTTGAGGAACGCCCTGTTCTTGATCATAGAGATCAGACAGGGTCGATCCTACACGCACTTGTATTGTACGATCTTCAAGAAAACTTTTAATAAAGTTTGGTAGTCTTCCTTTCATACCAAAGTTATGTAGGTCTTTTAAAATTCCATATCGCCAAGTGGTATCATAGGCTTTTTCCAAATCGAAAAATACAGCGACTACATGTTCTCGTTTGATAAAAGCATCACGGATAAAAGTTTCTAGTCTAACTAAATTATCATTGGTACTACGTTCAGCTCGGAATCCCGACTGAAGTTTTGTTATAAGATTGTTAGATTCTAAGTACCAAACAAGTCGTTTGTTTATCATTCTCTCTAGTGTTTTGCAAAGGCAACTTGTTAGCGCTATTGGTCTGTAGTTTGTTGGTTCTGCATGATCTTTCCCTGGTTTGGGAATAGGTATAATTGTGGCCAAACGCCAGCTTTCTGGAAAAAACTCCTGTTGTCCATATACCGTTGAAAATATGTAAAAGTGTGTCAAGGGCGGTTTCCGGAAGGTGTTTAAGCATCTGGTAATGGATGTCATCAGGGCCTGTAGCTGTATCTTTTGATACTGCGATAGCATCTTTAAGTTCTGTAATGTTAAACAGGCTGTTATATTCTTCAGTATTTGAAGAGGTGAAATTAAGTTTGATTTTTTCTTCTTGTTTTTTGATGTTTTGAAACTTCTCTGAATAATTCCGAGATGAGGAATTATCCAAAAAAGTTTCGCCAAGTGTGTTTGCTATCTCTTCCTTTGATGTGGCTTTTGTTCCACGTTTTGTATTTAAGTGGGTGAAACTGGGTGATTTTGATTTACCAGATATTTTTCGTATTATATCCCAAACCTTTTTAATTGGAGTTTTATAATTTAAATTCGAAACGTAAGATTTCCATGATTTGCGTTTGGAGGCCTTTATTGTTCGACGAGCATTTGCTCTGAAATTCTTTACTTTATTCAGGTTCTCCTTTGTTGGATATCTGCAGAACTTTGATAATGCTTGCTTGCGCTGTTTTATGGCATCTTTGCATTCATCATTGTACCATGGCTTGCTTTTCTTTGGATTTGTCGAGGTTTTCGGTATACTTTTATTAGCTATGTCAAGAAGAGAAGTAAAATCATCTAGAGGGTCCAAGGAATTGTCAAACTTATCTATTTTGAGACTTTCTTCGCATAATAAGTGGTATAATTCCCAATTTGCTTTATTTAGTTTCCACTTTGCGTTGTGATCATTCGTGGAATTATTTACGCTTTCAATAATAACAGGGAAGTGATCACTTCCATGTTGGTCTTCACTGACCGTCCAGTCGAAGTCCAGCAGGAGAGATGGGTGACATATGGAAAGATCTAAAGAAGAAAATTTTCCTGTTGCAGGATGGAGATAAGTGTGAGATTTGTCATTCATAAGACAAAGATCGTTTTTGGTTATAAAGTCTTCAATAATATTACCTTTAGGGTTGTTATCTTTACATCCCCAAAGGATATTGTGACCATTGAAGTCACCAACTAGTATACAGGGTGAAGGGAGTTGTTTCAGTAAAATGTCTAAATGTTCGGTCTCTAAATGAAAATTCGGAGGTATATACACAGAACAAATAGTAATTTCTTTATCTAAAGTAACAGAAACCGCAACGGCTTGAAGATTGGTTACAAGTTTAATTTCTCGCTGCGGACATGAAGAGTGAACTAAGATTGAGCTTCCACCAGACGGCCTCTGGCCTTCTGAATATATATAATTGTATGTAATGAAATCTCTGATATTTAATTGATCATCAGTTTTTAAAAAAGTTTCTTGCAAGCAAAAAACTGATGGATTCAATAAGGATAAAAGTAATAAGATCTTGTTATAGTTTGACTTTAGACCTCGACAGTTCCATTGTATTATTTTGTGATTTGAATTCATTTTAGAGTTGTTAGATTTTAGTTAGACTAGCAACTAAGGATATGTTATTGGTGATTTTGATCTATTATTACTATTGTTGACGTGTGAATGTTCTGATGATCTCGATCTATTTCTGTTAGTTCGTGGGCGATCTGGAGCTTCTCCTAACTCCATATCATCGCTACTGTCACTCAAAGATCCGAATCTGTTATGTTGTTGAATAACATGATTTGAACCTTTTCGTTCTCTGTTTGATGTGCTTGGTCTTTGTGTTCCTTGACTAGATTTTGATTTTGTTTCTTTCGTAGGTGGAGATGATTGACTTCTTGCTTGTCTTTCTTTCTGTTGTTGTTTCTTCCATCTTTTCTTATCATCTCCATGGTGGCTTTTTTCAGGCCACCCTCTCCTTGTTTCTCCTCAATAGCTGTCTTTGTTTGATTTTTGTTTGTGGTGTTTGTTTGACCTTTTTGTTTCTGCAGATCTTCTGTTTTGCTGTTTGTTGTATTAGATTGTACTGTAGAGTCGAGAATAGTGATCGGATCGGTTTGAGTGGCAGTATCAACCACAGAAACCTTTTTCATAGAAGACTGGGTGATGTTGGCATAACTGATTCCAGGTATTGGGGTTGGGGCCTCAACAATTTTCCGCGCTTCAGCAAAAGAGATATTTCTGGTGAATTTTACTCTTAAAATTTCTTTTTCTTTGTGCCAGATTTGACATTCTTTTGAATTTGCATTATGATTTTGTCCACAGTTTATGCATTTTGGTGTTTTTTGACAATCTTTTTCACTGTGGCTTGTCATTTCACCACAGTTTGGACATACTGGGTCTCTAGAACATCTGTCCTCATGATGTCCATATTTCTGACAATGGTGGCAACGTAGTGGATTCGGTATGTAAATCTCCACATTGACTCTAAAATATGCAACCTTTACAGTTTTTGGTAAAGTTGGTGTATTAAACGTGAAAACGAAAGTATTTGTGTCTTTTAATTTACCGTCTCGTCTAATTTTAAATCTTTTTACTGCTGTCACGCCTTGCTGTTTTGTACCGTCTAATATCTCCTGTTCGCTGCAATCTCGTAATTCTGCGCAGCGAATTACCCCTTTAGACGTGTTCAGAGATGTATGGGGATACACACGTACTTTTAGGTCTTGAAAAGTCGTGGTACGTAGGAGATTTTCGGCATGTGCCTTCTTTTTAACTTCGATGAGGAGCTGATTTGTCCTTTGAAGTTTTTTAATACTTTCTGGTTCACCAGATATACTTTGAATGACTTTCTGAATTAAAAATGGAGATAGGGATGTTATACTTTTATTTTCTTGTAAGCTTTCAATTATAATGAAACGCGGAAAATGTTGAGAACTATTTTCAGATGGGGTTTTGAAAGAGTATTCTTCATTGTCTGATTGATCATCATCTGAGATATTTTGGTTAGTCCGTTTCCGTTTATTGAATGTATCCATGAAGAAAAAAGAAAACGTTTCATCCCCCGTGCTCTCCGCCCACCGTGGAGCCCTACTAGGGAACACTTAAAAGGAGTGGCTTTCCAAACTCCTTAGTGTTAGAGATACACAGAAGATATACTCGTACGATTAAGTAGTCGCACGATTGACCCGTTTAGCCGCCGCCTTCTAGGAATGGAAAGGTTGTGAAAATAAGACTGATGAGCAAACGGTATGTATCAGGTTGATACGAAAGACAAGGAAGAGAAAGTAAAGGATTATTCCTAGGGCTTGGCGCGACCAGCCGATTGATCGTGCCGGGCCACACGACCACCCGTCTACACCGAAATCCAGGCCAAAGAGGCGTGTTGAGCATCTGAATGAACGTACTCCAGATAACCCTCAACCTCCAGGACTCCTTCTTCCGGCTTACGGGACGCCACCCACGGCAAACAGGTGGTACTTCCTTTAGCTCTTCCCAGTGGGGACAAAGACTGTATCACACCGATGTTCCCAGTGGAAATTGAGCCCCCAGGGCCTCGGCAAGGTAGGAAGTCTAATAACCGGGGGCCAAGCGAAAGAGCAGCTAGTACCATTTTTAAAGTCTTTGGTATGACCCGGCCGGGGATCGAACCCGCAACCTCCCGGTCACAAAGCGGACGCTCTACCACTGAGCCACTGTGCCGGTCTTTTCCGCTGTTTTACGTAATTTTCCGTAATCGGGTTTTTCCGTCGATTTCCGTAATCCGATCACGTGGTATCTATTTTTAGAATTCCAAGTAATCGGTTTCCCAGTATACCTGGTTCCCGTTATCTATGCTGGTAACCAATATACTTATAATTGGTACCCAGCTTACACATCGTCGTTGTGTAATTTACAGTCCAGACCATTTCCACCATTTCCACAGTAACAATATGCGATATGCACAATGTCGTTACAAATAACACAAAGTGGAAGTGTCTTCTTCATCAGGCGAGCAAACAATAGCAAAGGAATCCTGTACAAAATGTTATAAAGTGTATTCTAGTTTTTTCAATTGATATATTTTTCATATGGATTAGCCGCCGTAGATATTCGTAATATCCTGTTGAAAGAATGTTCAGTAGTTGCATCTGAAATAAATTTTAAATTTGATTTAAACATTAAAACAGACAGATTTAATGTTTGAATCATTTTTTACTTAGAACTGACATAGGAATACTATTTGTAGGACGACTAGGGCTGTCTACTTCATCAAAGTCTTCTTTTGAGGGTTGTAAAAATGTTGGATTTCCTAAGACTGACTTTGGTTTCTTTTGCTTAATAGTTGGAACTGTATTTCCACAAATGGCAGACAAGAGAGCTATATATACAGCTTTATCCTCAACCTGTCTGAATAGTTGTACCATACAGAAAACTAAAATTGCAAGTAGAAATAGTGCTTGTACCCAAAATCTGGCCTGTGAAATAGCTGGTAACATTATTCCTGTCCTCGTAATCTTTTAGCTAACTGTAAATCTTTCGGTTGAATAGTTATACGTTTAGCATGTATTGCGCATAGATTTGCTTCTTCCAGAAGTGAGACGATGTAAGCCTCAGCTGCTTCCTGAATTGCTCGTAATGCTGATTCCTGAAACCTTTTCTGGTTATCAATGTCGAGTGCAAGTTCTCTGACAAGTCGTCTGAATGGTATTTTTTGTATGAGTAGGTCTGTAGATTTTTGATACTTTCTGATCTGTCTGAGAGCAACTGTTCCAGGGCGAAATCTATGGAATGTAGTCCCCGTTGGGTGTTTTATTTTTCCCGACGATATACGGGGATATATTGTTCGGCTTTTTCGGCCAAAATGTCTTGCATTATTCGCCTCTGCAATTTTCTTTTGTTTTAGTGGATCGTACTCTTGAGGCAGACTGAATTCTGTTCGTTGTAGACTAGGAGGTCGTGGGAACCTGACTATTGAAGATTTCCGAACTGTTTGCTTTGTTCTCGCCATAAAATGAAATGTTCGTACCTTAAGTCCTGTATAGTGTGGATTCTTGTTCTCGTAGAATCACACTAACAAATAGTTTTCTCCACAATTTTATACTTTGTGGTGATAATCCTTTTTTCTTCTTCTCCGGGTAACACATTTAAACCTTCTTCTTTAATGATCGTAACTTGTTTGAACAAGTTTTCAGGTTTTCCCATAATTTATAATAAGTTTTGGTTTTTCCGTGGGTTTTTCCGATGTTTTACGTAATTTTCCGTAATCGGGTGTTTCCGTCGATTTCCGTAATCTGACGTAATCCGATCACGTGGTATCTATTTTTAGAATTCCAAGTAATCGGTTTCCCAGTATACCTGGTTCCCGTTATATATGCTGGTAGCCAATATACTTATAATTGGTACCCAGCTTACACTAACTATTGATTTTTGCTGTATTGCTTTGCTGCGTGCTGCGCGGCAGGTCTATAGCAAGGCTAGTATACCTGCCGCAGCAAAGACAGCAAACCAGTATACTGAATAGAATAGAATAAATTCAAATGTTTGGCGGGGCAGCCATTTTAGCGTTTGTTGTTGTGTTTGACATTCAAAATATTTTTTGAGAACTGTTGTTTCTCGTGATTTCAAAGTAGTAAATATGGCAGAATTTATTAGTTGGGAAGCTGAAGAGGAGGAGGGATATGAAGGGGAGGAGGATTTGGAGGTTGATGATGACATCTCTGATTTTATTGTGGGTGATGACGAGGTGTTGACTGCTGAGCCCTTTCCGTATAGGAACCCTTATTTGATGCAATCCCTGAAGTTACCCCGGGGATTGGAGGATGTAGTTAAGAAGAATTCTAATAGAGTAAGTTAATATTTATATATTTTTTGGGTTTTTTTCAGAAACGTAAGAGGGTGGTTATCCAACCACAGACTCCAAAGAGGGTGGTTATCCAACCACAGACTCCAAAGGACAGTACCCCAGTACCCGTCGCCACATCTACACCCAAGTCTATTTTAAAAACGTCAGAGAATTATACTCAGGGGGAAGAAGAACCCCCTGAAAAGTTATTGGTCATTTGTCCTGTTGCTGAATCGTCTTTTTCATATACACGTAAGCCAGCAGAATTTAAAAAAATGTTTGATAAAAGGTTGAAAGACATGAAGGTGACAAAAGTTCCCGCAAAGAAGAAGTTCTCTGAGTGGTTCCCAGAAAAAAGGGAAAAATGGTATGGGGTTTTACAAAATAAATTGTCAACAGTTGAAAAAAAGGAGAAGGCATTCAAGCGGTTGAAGACCGTCTTGAATGTCCACTTAAGGGTATCGAAATTGAAGAGGAGCGGGTCTCCTTTACATGAGGATGAGGAAGCTTTACAGGGAATGGATGCCAACTCCTTCGGCCCTCCTAGCCCTCCTACACCTCCTATATCTGAGGATGAGGAGAGTCCATCTCCTGTAAAGTTTTTTCGTCATGTGTATGACGACGATGAAGAGGATTTCCCGCCTCTACCTCAGGCTCCACCATGTCTGTCGCCTATACCTGTTATCCCAGAGTGTTCTTCTCCTCCTCCTGGAGGTCTGTCTCCTTTAAAGGGGACGGACAGTGCAGAGAGGATGCAGGAGAAGATTGATGATTTATTGAAGTCTGTGTCCGTCACTGCTTCTCCTGTTTCTCATTCTACTCCTCCAAGATGTTCTTCTCCTCCTCCTCCTGGAGGTCTGTCTCCTTTAAAGGGGACGGACAGTGCAGAGAGGATGCAGGAGAAGATTGAAGATTTAGAGAAAGCAATGATGGAGACAGACGCGTTTCTCTCGAAGATGAGGGCGTCTTCTCTACCTATTGCTTCTTCTGAATCTTCAACCGATCAAATTTCTTCTCCTTCTAGTCCTCCAAGATGTGGGTCGCCTTTAAATATGCAAACTGATTCATCTCCTTTAAAGGCGCCCGTATCTCCTTTAAAGGCGACCGACAGTATTGATAGGATGGAGGAGAAGATTTTTGATTTGGACATGTGTGAGAACGATGAAGAAACAGCAGAAATGGACAAGTTAAAAAAGGTATTTAATCGGTTTGTACAAGTGACGAATACGCATACCAAGCTGTTGCACAAAGTGCAATTATTGTTACAGGAACCTCTCCCTGAGGATCCTCAGGCAGTGGACGTTGAGGATACTCAGGAAGAGGACATGGAGCCCAAGGTAGAGGAGTTTGACCGTTTTTCATTTTCAGCGCCAGGGTATGGTCCTACCCCCGAAATCAATAATAGGATTGCAGAGGCGAATGCTGAACGTAAAAAACGTCAACAGACCGACGAGGAGCCAGAGCCAGTTATTGGAGATGTGTTATTAGAGAAAATTGTTGGTGGTGATCTGGCTCCGGCTCCTTGTACGTCTGAGAAGAAAGATTTTTATGATGAGGGGACAGATTATTCCCTGGCCCATGCTCGTGTCCGAGATCAAATGATCAGGAGTGATTATTTGATTCTCGGACAGGACAGAACATTTCAGAAAGTTTCGATACATGATCATGGCGTACATTTTCCTCTCGATGATACTAAGCATCGAGATGAAGATGTACGTGTGTGTTCTATGTGTGATAATACACGAATTTTTTTGGGTGATTGGCCTCTTCATATTAGGAGTGCTTATCACCAAATTAAATTCGCTATAAAGAAGAAGCTAGCGGGTTGTTGCTTTTTGAGGAATAAAAATATTCGTCCGCATCTGTGGAATCAATGCGACGTATGTTTGAAAATGAGAGAGAATGTACGGAGCAATCCGGAATTGCTGGATACATCGTTGAACGACTGGTCTGTGTACAATCCTCTCTCTGATCAAACATATCAGGAGCATTTAGACAGAGTAGCCATTGCAGAACGTGCTACTTCTGGTTTTAGTTGTGAGCCTTGTGGGAAAAGGAATTTATCGAAGGAATATTTCGATAAACATATTTCAGGCAAGGCTCATAAATTAAAAATGAAGCAGATCGGAGCCGAAAAGAAACAGCTTGGGACTTCTGTTTCTAATAAGAAACGGAAGTCTGATTCTTCTGTAAATACCTCTACTAAGAAGAAGCGATTTGCAGATCGTATCCCAGACACTACTTGGGATGCAACTGAATCTGTTACTGATGATACAAGTAATAGAAACAGTACTTCTGCAAACACTTCTACTTCTAGGAATACAGATACAGATCGTATCCCAGACAATACTTGGGATCCATCTGAATCTACCAGTACTTCGTCGGCACCTGCAAGGAAGGTAGATGTCTCTTCAGACTTCGATTCGTGCATAAAGGCAAATGACGACAAGTCTTTTCTGTGTACAATTTGTGACTGCAGAATTGCACAGAAAAGAAATGTAAAACCACATTTGAAGTCGAAGAGACATCAAAATAATTGTAAAACTGAAATTGCCAGTTCCGACGAAGAGGCTACTGGGTCTGGTAATCTTGATGAACTTGGGTTTGCAAGGGACACAACAAGTCCAAGACCAGGGTGCCATTTTTTACTGGAGTTTAACCGGCCAGTAAAGTACAAGATTGCCAGGCGTCTTCTTAGGAGTGTCGCCCCCTGCACTGTGTGCTTGAAAAGATTCAGGAGTTTAGGCGTGTTGAGAAGGCATAAGGAAAGTAAAGCACACAGGGAAATGTTAAAGGTTACGATTGCAAAAAAAAGGAAAATGAACAAAAAAGTTGCAGGTGGCGATATTACACATGGGGAAATCATTGCCAAAATATATGAAAGGTTTCCACACTTAAAATTAAAATTTTTATCTAAACGTAAAATTTTAAGAAGGAAACTGATAAAAGAACAGCAATTCATTGACAAAGCAGTCATTTGTAATGAGTTTGGAGGAGAATTGTTTAAAAATTCTCACTCACATATGTATCTCCAAACTCATGACAAATATACTTTCAAGAAAATGAAGAAAGTATTTAAGAAGAAATTTAACCAGAAGATTAACGACATTCGTCGCCCTATGAATTTCAGAGAGTGTTGTAAATATTGTACAAAAGAAGATAGGGCTGCGGTTGTTGTTAACGTTCCTCTTAAATTTACTTCGACTGTTTTCAGGGCTGCGAGATACTTTCAGGAAAGTAATTCTGCCACTGCCAACTATGGTGACTACATACCATCCACCATAGCTGGCTGTGATAGGAAAATATTTGAATCCGTACTGGCGACAGAAGGCAAGTTAAATGAGTCCATATGTATGGCAGAGAGAACAAAATCTGTGCAGTTATTAGCCTGGCAGAACGAGTTATTGACGGAATTAGAGGCAGTACGTGGTTCAAATAGGAAGGTAATATGGATTGCTGACATCGCTGGGGGTGCAGGAAAATCGGTCCTGTGCCAATGGCTGATGTCGTATTCTCAGGGATACGGGTCGACAATTCTATTTCAAGACTTTGATTATAGGAATAACAGCTTTCTGTATTCGAAGGAGAAGATGGTACTTTTTGATCTACCTCGTACTTCAAAACCAGATAATTTAAAATTTATCGAGGATTTGAAGAATGGGTATATCATAAGTACGAAATATGAAGTGAGAAAGAAAGTTTTTGAATCTCCTGTAGTGATTGTCTTTTCAAACTCCTACCCTGAGAAAACGTTATTGTCAATTGATCGATGGCATGTTTTCAATATTAGTAGAGGTGTTGGTGATGATGATGATCATTTAGTATTTCATCCTGAATATAATAGATTAATATAAATGATCATCATCTCTACATAAACAAATAGACAGATGAATAATATCAGAAATATTTAATTACAGACATATAATAAATATTTAATTATAATACTTAGCTGCGTATGTACCAGCTACTTATTATATTATATATTGAATGCTTGAAGAAAAAAGTCTATATGATACCAAATGCTTCATCTATTCTTTTTTGTATTAGATAGAATAGATACGGATCATTCTTAAATGACTGTGGAATGGTGACGTGGAGCGTTATTCCTTTCATATGTTCATTTAGGTATGCACTTTCCTTGTCTGTCTTTTTTTCTTCAAGTGTTGGTATCTGTTCAGTTTCTGTTTCATTCGTAGATTGCTACAAATATATATATATCATAGTGTGCGCATGGGAACCATTCAGAGAATATAGTGCAATATAATATATAAAATGTGCAATATAGAACTTGTGAACATGAACAAAGCAATTTGAACAAACAATATATAAAAAGATAAAATGTGCAATTCGAGTACTGCTACTTTTTGTTCGATGGCAACTATTTTCTGTGCTAGTTGGTGTTCTATTCTAGCAAGTGCCTCGAATTTTTGCGTGACATCAGCGGAAAGGGTATTGAGCTGTTGTGATATCTGCAGAAGGTAATGCACACTGGTTTCAGGCGGGAGTGAACTTTCTATTGCTAAGATTTTAATTCTGAGGTCCTTCAGTTCCGTAAGGTGGCTGTCGTAGTCGAGTACATCACTTAATATCGATTTAAAAATTCTGTTGCCATGTTCTGTGCTAATAGCCTTTTCGAGTTTAACGAGTTCTTCTGGCCAATCCATCTTTATTCGCTTTTAAGCATTCCCTGTTCTGGTTGTCTGTTACCTGCGAATGAGAATGGCTGTTTAAGAAGTTCCTCACAAGAAACATTAACATTGTCTGTGGAAATATTTGGTAGAAATGGCCTGTATACTGTGAGGTAATTTGTACCTTGTACTGATTCACATAAAGTGAACACCTTTTTGAAATCTGCATTTTGTTGATCGTACCAAGTTTTCATTTCCTCTGGTATATACTTATTGAACAAATACATACCAGAACCACGTATTGTGGCTATGCCATACCCACATCCCATGAGTAGATCGCTGCAATTTACAGTCTCAGTTCCTAGATATCTTGTGGGAAGTTTATAATCTGTTTGTACATTTGTAGTGGTGGTACCAGTTGATGTAGTTGTGGATTGTGGACGTTGATAGCGCATACCTTTAAATGTATATGCATTGTCTTTGTCATGTTGTGGTGTTAGTCCTCTGTAGTATGATGCATATGTCCAAGCACTAAGTTTTGCTAGCATGTCTGCTGTAACAGTGTTTACCTCAGCTGTAATTGTTGTCTCGTCGTCTATTAACCCCACCAAGGAATGATCCTGATAATCAGATGTCTTTAAGTAATTTGTTGATGTCAGATTTCTGATTATCTCTATCGGATATTCCCTCTTAGGGCCACTCTCTACCATACCGAACAATGTCTGAGGATTTACATTAGTAGGAAGAACATAAACATCATCAGAATCTAGAACACCTGAAGTATGGGATGATACTGATTCATTGAATGCCGTTGCAGTTTTATGTCCCCTAAATATTTCATTCATTTGTAAGAGTTGTTGGCCTTCGTTAGTTCGTTCAAGCATATGATGCCATGTGGGAGTTAGCAGGTACCACATTTTGTAGTATGTTGTTAGATATTCACTTGGTGTGGCTGGGAAGACAGTGAGAGGATACAACTGCCAAAAATTTAAGATTTGCCCTTTCCTTGTTTCACTGACAATTAATTTTGTGCATATTGTATTTCGTATACTTTTATAACCATAGCTGTCCTTGTGGGGTTTGTATTTGGTCTCATCGCATCCTGAGATAGCACCATATTCGCATAGCAAAGGATTATCATGTAAACTGTAAAAGTACAACATGCCCCATTTCAATTGTGTAGAACAGTTGGTTATTGCTGTTGCTGCAGGAGACGTCAAATATTCCTGAACCTTAGTTTGAGCCCCATGCAAACCTTGTATATCGTTTGCGTCATTTTCCATGTATGCCAATGTTATTGCCATCATACCGATCCAAGTCAAGAGAGCTTCATATGCTAACAGTCTCTGTTCGAATTCTGGGTTTGTACCATAGTCAATGAGGTCGTTCTTACTTACATATGGACATTCATATCTGTTACCGTGCCCATCAAACCACCAATCTACTGGTGGTTTACCTTGAGATAGTTCATCATATGATGGGATCACTATGTGATCTTTTGCTAGGTGAAAGGAGTAGTATTCTATGAAGTCTGCTATATCATTAACTATAGTTGTGAATGTATCACCGTTGTATGTACTTCCATACATGAATCTTAGATAATCACCTCTTTTCGTGAGTGTTTTTACTGATTTTGTTCCGAACGTGTGTTGTACTAACGTGGTTTGATCAAATAGGTGAGCAAAGATGTCATTGTTTACACCATCTTTAGCATACATGAATAATTTCCGAGCTTCCCACAGTCCCTGGTCAACGAATGTTTTGAACCGTTTATTGTAGACAAACTGGTATTCTAATCCAGTTGTATTTCTTGCATGGTCATTTGATATTTCAATTCTAGAGAACATTTCTTCGCTTCTATTCCTATTAATTAAGGTGTATTTGATGCAGTCTTTTAGTTTTATTAGGATATCTGATATTCCCATTTCGCTGATCACATCCTCTAAGTCTGAAACACCTGAATCAAAAAATGGAACGTCATACGCTTCTTTTACGCCTAGAGCCATGCGAATTCATAAAGTCTCTGAACGACCCATATGTTTGATCTGCAGGTTCGCCACCGGTAGCGCCATTTGCAGCGCTACCGGTTGCAGCGCTACCGGTTGCAGCGCTACCGGTTATGCCAACTAACCCCCCGAGTTTTAGATACTCCGGTGTAGAATCAGATGTACTTGACTGAATGTCAGGTAAATCACGCTTGTCTCGCAAGGTATTTTTCTGCTGAAGGGTTTTTGCATGGGATTTAACGGTATCGTCAGCGTGGCTTTGGAAAACTGTTTGATGCGTGTTATCAGGAGCTACATCTGCTGGAGTTATGATTTGTACAGTGTCAATCCTGGGATTAAAGTTCGGACCCTCATACATGAGACCTGTATACAATGTATCTGCTGCAGTGCTATCACATATCAGCTGATTCCATACGTCAGGCCATTTTTCCTCTGTCTGTTCACGCAGAAGTATTCTATTGAAGATCAGATGGACTTTTCTGATAGAATTCAGTTTGCAATATCATCTTGTCCATAAGTGGGTTTATTTTTTATAGATGTTTCAATATATACACCCTTTTGCGGTACATATGGCAAATATCCATCATCATGTAAAGGCGAATAGATGATATTCTTATAATTTTTTCTGAGGAATAGTATTTGTTCATTGTAGCCATCTGCAAGCGCGGCTGATGTTTGCCACCTGACCTTATGAGCGCTTCTTTGTAATGCCATCTTACCGGAACCCATCATTAATACTGTACCTTCAAATTGTTTGATACATGGTACATTATCACTGAACTCTCTAAAACCTATTAATTGCCACATTAGTTTATATCCATTGACTTTTTTTATTTCGTCACCATCAGGAAGGTGATGTGGATCTGGTAATTTCACTGTCATTACATTGTATAAGCCATCTTCAGATGTTATCTCTACAGGCATATACATCAGTTCATTCGTTCGTATTTTGATAATTTCTCTGCTTCTTTTGTAGTGTTTGTCATCAATATCAAAATAGGTGTAGACACCGGTATCTACATTCATGAAATATGCTTCTTTATAGTTTTTTGCTATATCTATTTGATTTTGTTTCTTGAATTGTTTCATTTCAACTGCATCTTGTATCTGTTTTAGAATTGGAAATTTATCCAAATATGTTTGATCCTGCAATAGTGTTTGTAGTCTTCCTAGAAATTGGTCGAATTTCTGTTTTGTTTGAGGCGGCAGTTCACCTATATATGCAGATGTGATATTGTATAGGCTAGGGTCAGATTCATCAAGATCAACTTTCTTGATATTTCCGTCGTCGTCCTTTGGCTGAATCCAGTTGCCGTATGCATCATATTGTGACATGATTGTCTTATTTGCTGACTAATTGACTGCTGACTAACTGACTTATCAGATCTTTCACTTTAAATTGTCTGTAAGAAAAGAGAGAACACTTACATGTTTGGTATTGGTAATTGAGAGATCCATCTGAGTGTATACCAAGTAGGTCTTACAGGATTCTTTCTATAAGAATGAAATTACTTTTAAGGCAACAAATCATTTAAGGCAATTGCAAAACATTATACTTTGCAAGTGATTGTGGTATTTGGGGTGCCAATTGATTCAGAAGTACCATCACATTATTAATATTGGACTTACCTAAAACTTCTGATAAACCCCACATTAAAGGATTATTAATATTGTTTACAAGAGTTTTTAAATCTAATTCTGAAGTTAATTTTTTTTTAATCATATTTTCATAAGCTACCTGTTCAAGGTGGTTGATTGCTTGAATCAGTATTTCCTTTGTTAATTTTTTGGTTGCTTTGAACAGATGTTTCATTTTTTTTTTCTACATCGGGTACATTTGAAGTGATGACTTTAGCGAAATCCTTTATTCCTTGCATGACCGTTTTAATATCAGTTTTGTCATCTGTGGGATGCTGTTTTTGGTCTGGGGTGCCAAAAGAAGTTATGACATGTCGTTTTGTTGGTCCAGCTAATAAATATGCCAAATTTAAACCCGTTACAGCAGCCAGAAAAAGCACGAAATACTTATGATGTTTTATAGTTAATCCAAATCTGCGTGCGTATTTTTTTAAGCTATTAAGGAGAGGCCTACGTAACCGCCTGGGAATATTTTCTATGAAAGTAGGAATTCCTTCTTCCTCAATTGGTAATGTACCCCTAAAACCATCTTCTGCTTCAGGCACTTCAGGCAGTATTTCCATATCGCCTGATTCAGCTATAGAAAAGACTCTTTTAGGAATAGTTTGAGATGATCCAAGGCCTGAATCACCCAGTAATTCATCATCTACATCTTCAAATGTTCTTTGAGGTTTAGGAACAGTTTCAGATGATTCAACATCCAATTCATCTACAAAAGATGTTTCTGCTTGTCGTGTAAGGTTTTGCAATTGCCTGTCTTGAACGACAATATCATCCATTTCTATATGAGAGGGTAAATTTTCATAAATGAACCTTGTTCTAGCTCTACCGGCTAAACGTCTTAGGGGTCTAGTTACTAATGAATTTCTTTCAAAGAATTCTCTCGCAAATCTAGAAGTTCTAGGGCGAGGTTCTTCTAAAGGACGGGCTACTCCTTCAGCTGGCGTACTAGTTCGTGGTTGAATGAATGCTGTTTCCTGATCATCAGCAAATATTGTTTCTGATTGCGGAGTGAATTGTTGTAGTTCTATTTCTTCAGGTGCTTGTTCAAGTGAAATTACAGGTTGAGTTTCAAGTGCGGCATCTTGTTGGGCTGCTGCAAATGATTCCTCTATTTGCTGTCCGCCTACAGTTGATTCTTCAATAGTATCAAGCGTTTCCTCAGCCAGTATTTCACCTGCTTGTTCACTAATACCTGTACCTGCACCATACACTTCAGTGCCAACAAAAGCTGCATTTTCACCTGCTTCTACAAATGATGTCTCAGCAACATTTGCCAAGCCATCTATTAGAGCTGTTGCATTTGCAGATTGTTCTACTGCAATCTCAGTTGCTAATGACTCAACAAATTCTATTAATTCTACTGCAGCAAGACCTGTTGCCATAATTACCTATAGACGGGTTGTGGAACTGGTTTTTCGTCTCTGTTGAATGGTTTGAGGTGGTCTTCCTCTTTGAAATGTACCCTTTTGCTGTTTGTTTCTTTTGTGCTGGCTCTTGTTTTTCGTTTAGGCATTATCTGATCGAAAGGAAATAAATAGTCTGGTTTTGAGAATAGTCTACATTTCCGAGTGTAATATTTACTGATAGGTAATTGATATAAATGTTCTGCAATGCGTTTTCTAAAACAGTTTTTACATACTGTCTGGGTTTTTTTGTAAATTATTTGTTGATGAATTCTATGTATTAGCATTCTATATGAGTATCTTTCATGTTCGCATTTAGAACAACTTAAGTGGCAACTGATCTGATGTGTACAGTTTAAACACTTCCACATGAATCTAGTAAACTCATCCAAATCTTCGCTCATGAACGACTTTAAGGTATATATGTTCGAATCAATGTTTTTAGCTTTATAGATTAGAAGGTTGTGACTTTTAATGGCATACATATAGTAAAGTTCTCTATCACTAGGTTTCATAGAATCCCTCATCAGTATTTTGTTCATTTTGTGTTAAATCTTTAGTGAATAAGTATTTGCGAAGTAATGATAGGAAAGGTAGACATTGTCTGTGATATACTCCCTCAAAATACCCATCGTCGTTGTGTAATTTACAGTCCAGACCATTTCCACCATTTCCACAGTAACAATATGCGATATGCACAATGTCGTTACAAATAACACAAAGTGGAAGTGTCTTCTTCATCAGGCGAGCAAACAATAGCAAAGGAATCCTGTACAAAATGTTATAAAGTGTATTCTAGTTTTTTCAATTGATATATTTTTCATATGGATTAGCCGCCGTAGATATTCGTAATATCCTGTTGAAAGAATGTTCAGTAGTTGCATCTGAAATAAATTTTAAATTTGATTTAAACATTAAAACAGACAGATTTAATGTTTGAATCATTTTTTACTTAGAACTGACATAGGAATACTATTTGTAGGACGACTAGGGCTGTCTACTTCATCAAAGTCTTCTTTTGAGGGTTGTAAAAATGTTGGATTTCCTAAGACTGACTTTGGTTTCTTTTGCTTAATAGTTGGAACTGTATTTCCACAAATGGCAGACAAGAGAGCTATATATACAGCTTTATCCTCAACCTGTCTGAATAGTTGTACCATACAGAAAACTAAAATTGCAAGTAGAAATAGTGCTTGTACCCAAAATCTGGCCTGTGAAATAGCTGGTAACATTATTCCTGTCCTCGTAATCTTTTAGCTAACTAAATCTTTCGGTTGAATAGTTATACGTTTAGCATGTATTGCGCATAGATTTGCTTCTTCCAGAAGTGAGACGATGTAAGCCTCAGCTGCTTCCTGAATTGCTCGTAATGCTGATTCCTGAAACCTTTTCTGGTTATCAATGTCGAGTGCAAGTTCTCTGACAAGTCGTCTGAATGGTATTTTTTGTATGAGTAGGTCTGTAGATTTTTGATACTTTCTGATCTGTCTGAGAGCAACTGTTCCAGGGCGAAATCTATGGAATGTAGTCCCCGTTGGGTGTTTTATTTTTCCCGACGATATACGGGGATATATTTTTCGGCTTTTTCGGCCAAAATGTCTTGCATTATTCGCCTCTGCAATTTTCTTTTGTTTTAGTGGATCGTACTCTTGAGGCAGACTGAATTCTGTTCGTTGTAGACTAGGAGGTCGTGGGAACCTGACTATTGAAGATTTCCGAACTGTTTGCTTTGTTCTCGCCATAAAATGAAATGTTCGTACCTTAAGTCCTGTATAGTGTGGATTCTTGTTCTCGTAGAATCACACTAACAAATAGTTTTCTCCACAATTTTATACTTTGTGGTGATAATCCTTTTTTCTTCTTCTCCGGGTAACACATTTAAACCTTCTTCTTTAATGATCGTAACTTGTTTGAACAAGTTTTCAGGTTTTCCCATAATTTATAATAAGTTTTGGTTTTTCCGTGGGTTTTTCCGATGTTTTACGTAATTTTCCGTAATCGGGTGTTTCCGTCGATTTCCGTAATCCGATCACGTGGTATCTATTTTTAGAATTCCAAGTAATCGGTTTCCCAGTATACCTGGTTCCCGTTATATATGCTGGTAGCCAATATACTTATAATTGGTACCCAGCTTACACTAACTATTGATTTTTGCTGTATTGCTTTGCTGCGTGCTGCGCGGCAGGTCTATAGCAAGGCTAGTATACCTGCCGCAGCAAAGACAGCAAACCAGTATATTGAATAGAATAGAATAAATTCAAATGTTTGGCGGGGCAGCCATTTTAGCGTTTGTTGTTGTGTTTGACATTCAAAATATTTTTTGAGAACTGTTGTTTCTCGTGATTTCAAAGTAGTAAATATGGCAGAATTTATTAGTTGGGAAGCTGAAGAGGAGGAGGGATATGAAGGGGAGGAGGATTTGGAGGTTGATGATGACATCTCTGATTTTATTGTGGGTGATGACGAGGTGTTGACTGCTGAGCCCTTTCCGTATAGGAACCCTTATTTGATGCAATCCCTGAAGTTACCCCGGGGATTGGAGGATGTAGTTAAGAAGAATTCTAATAGAGTAAGTTAATATTTATATATTTTTTGGGTTTTTTTCAGAAACGTAAGAGGGTGGTTATCCAACCACAGACTCCAAAGAGGGTGGTTATCCAACCACAGACTCCAAAGGACAGTACCCCAGTACCCGTCGCCACATCTACACCCAAGTCTATTTTAAAAACGTCATAGAATTATACTCAGGGGGAAGAAGAACCCCCTGAAAAGTTATTGGTCATTTGTCCTGTTGCTGAATCGTCTTTTTCATATACACGTAAGCCAGCAGAATTTAAAAAAATGTTTGATAAAAGGTTGAAAGACATGAAGGTGACAAAAGTTCCCGCAAAGAAGAAGTTCTCTGAGTGGTTCCCAGAAAAAAGGGAAAAATGGTATGGGGTTTTACAAAATAAATTGTCAACAGTTGAAAAAAAGGAGAAGGCATTCAAGCGGTTGAAGACCGTCTTGAATGTCCACTTAAGGGTATCGAAATTGAAGAGGAGCGAGTCTCCTTTACATGAGGATGAGGAAGCTTTACAGGGAATGGATGCCAACTCCTTCGGCCCTCCTAGCCCTCCTACACCTCCTATATCTGAGGATGAGGAGAGTCCATCTCCTGTAAAGTTTTTTCGTCATGTGTATGACGACGATGAAGAGGATTTCCCGCCTCTACCTCAGGCTCCACCATGTCTGTCGTCTATACCTGTTATCCCAGAGTGTTCTTCTCCTCCTCCTCCTGGAGGTCTGTCTCCTTTAAAGGGGACGGACAGTGCAGAGAGGATGCAGGAGAAGATTGATGATTTATTGAAGTCTGTGTCCGTCACTGCTTCTCCTGTTTCTCATTCTACTCCTCCAAGATGTTCTTCTCCTCCTCCTCCTGGAGGTCTGTCTCCTTTAAAGGGGACAGACAGTGCAGAGAGGATGCAGGAGAAGATTGATGATTTATTGAAGTCTGTGTCCGTCACTGCTTCTCCTGTTTCTCATTCTACTCCTCCAAGATGTTCTTCTCCTCCTCCTCCTGGAGGTCTGTCTCCTTTAAAGGGGACGGACAGTGCAGAGAGGATGCAGGAGAAGATTGAAGATTTAGAGAAAGCAATGATGGAGACAGACGCGTTTCTCTCGAAGATGAGGGCGTCTTCTCTACCTATTGCTTCTTCTGAATCTTCAACCGATCAAATTTCTTCTCCTTCTAGTCCTCCAAGATGTGGGTCGCCTTTAAATATGCAAACTGATTCATCTCCTTTAAAGGCGCCCGTATCTCCTTTAAAGGCGACCGACAGTATTGATAGGATGGAGGAGAAGATTTTTGATTTGGACATGTGTGAGAACGATGAAGAAACAGCAGAAATGGGCAAGTTAAAAAAGGTATTTAATCGGTTTGTACAAGTGACGAATACGCATACCAAGCTGTTGCACAAAGTGCAATTATTGTTACAGGAACCTCTCCCTGAGGATCCTCAGGCAGTGGACGTTGAGGATACTCAGGAAGAGGACATGGAGCCCAAGGTAGAGGAGTTTGACCGTTTTTCATTTTCAGCGCCAGGGTATGGTCCTACCCCCGAAATCAATAATAGGATTGCAGAGGCGAATGCTGAACGTAAAAAACGTCAACAGACCGACGAGGAGCCAGAGCCAGTTATTGGAGATGTGTTATTAGAGAAAATTGTTGGTGGTGATCTGGCTCCGGCTCCTTGTACGTCTGAGAAGAAAGATTTTTATGATGAGGGGACAGATTATTCCCTGGCCCATGCTCGTGTCCGAGATCAAATGATCAGGAGTGATTATTTGATTCTCGGACAGGACAGAACATTTCAGAAAGTTTCGATACATGATCATGGCGTACATTTTCCTCTCGATGATACTAAGCATCGAGATGAAGATGTACGTGTGTGTTCTATGTGTGATAATACACGAATTTTTTTGGGTGATTGGCCTCTTCATATTAGGAGTGCTTATCACTAAATTAAATTCGCTATAAAGAAGAAGCTAGCGGGTTGTTGCTTTTTGAGGAATAAAAATATTCGTCCGCATCTGTGGAATCAATGCGACGTATGTTTGAAAATGAGAGAGAATGTACGGAGCAATCCGGAATTGCTGGATACATCGTTGAACGACTGGTCTGTGTACAATCCTCTCTCTGATCAAACATATCAGGAGCATTTAGACAGAGTAGCCATTGCAGAACGTGCTACTTCTGGTTTTAGTTGTGAGCCTTGTGGGAAAAGGAATTTATCGAAGGAATATTTCGATAAACATATTTCAGGCAAGGCTCATAAATTAAAAATGAAGCAGATCGGAGCCGAAAAGAAACAGCTTGGGACTTCTGTTTCTAATAAGAAACGGAAGTCTGATTCTTCTATAAATACCTCTACTAAGAAGAAGCGATTTGCAGATCGTATCCCAGACACTACTTGGGATGCAACTGAATCTGTTACTGATGATACAAGTAATAGAAACAGTACTTCTGCAAACACTTCTACTTCTAGGAATACAGATACAGATCGTATCCCAGACAATACTTGGGATCCATCTGAATCTACCAGTACTTCGTCGGCACCTGCAAGGAAGGTAGATGTCTCTTCAGACTTCGATTCGTGCATAAAGGCAAATGACGACAAGTCTTTTCTGTGTACAATTTGTGACTGCAGAATTGCACAGAAAAGAAATGTAAAACCACATTTGAAGTCGAAGAGACATCAAAATAATTGTAAAACTGAAATTGCCAGTTCCGACGAAGAGGCTACTGGGTCTGGTAATCTTGATGAACTTGGGTTTGCAAGGGACACAACAAGTCCAAGACCAGGGTGCCATTTTTTACTGGAGTTTAACCGGCCAGTAAAGTACAAGATTGCCAGGCGTCTTCTTAGGAGTGTCGCCCCCTGCACTGTGTGCTTGAAAAGATTCAGGAGTTTAGGCGTGTTGAGAAGGCATAAGGAAAGTAAAGCACACAGGGAAATGTTAAAGGTTACGATTGCAAAAAAAAGGAAAATGAACAAAAAAGTTGCAGGTGGCGATATTACACATGGGGAAATCATTGCCAAAATATATGAAAGGTTTCCACACTTAAAATTAAAATTTTTATCTAAACGTAAAATTTTAAGAAGGAAACTGATAAAAGAACAGCAATTCATTGACAAAGCAGTCATTTGTAATGAGTTTGGAGGAGAATTGTTTAAAAATTCTCACTCACATATGTATCTCCAAACTCATGACAAATATACTTTCAAGAAAATGAAGAAAGTATTTAAGAAGAAATTTAACCAGAAGATTAACGACATTCGTCGCCCTATGAATTTCAGAGAGTGTTGTAAATATTGTACAAAAGAAGATAGGGCTGCGGTTGTTGTTAACGTTCCTCTTAAATTTACTTCGACTGTTTTCAGGGCTGCGAGATACTTTCAGGAAAGTAATTCTGCCACTGCCAACTATGGTGACTACATACCATCCACCATAGCTGGCTGTGATAGGAAAATATTTGAATCCGTACTGGCGACAGAAGGCAAGTTAAATGAGTCCATATGTATGGCAGAGAGAACAAAATCTGTGCAGTTATTAGCCTGGCAGAACGAGTTATTGACGGAATTAGAGGCAGTACGTGGTTCAAATAGGAAGGTAATATGGATTGCTGACATCGCTGGGGGTGCAGGAAAATCGGTCCTGTGCCAATGGCTGATGTCGTATTCTCAGGGATACGGGTCGACAATTCTATTTCAAGACTTTGATTATAGGAATAACAGCTTTCTGTATTCGAAGGAGAAGATGGTACTTTTTGATCTACCTCGTACTTCAAAACCAGATAATTTAAAATTTATCGAGGATTTGAAGAATGGGTATATCATAAGTACGAAATATGAAGTGAGAAAGAAAGTTTTTGAATCTCCTGTAGTGATTGTCTTTTCAAACTCCTACCCTGAGAAAACGTTATTGTCAATTGATCGATGGCATGTTTTCAATATTAGTAGAGGTGTTGGTGATGATGATGATCATTTAGTATTTCATCCTGAATATAATAGATTAATATAAATGATCATCATCTCTACATAAACAAATAGACAGATGAATAATATCAGAAATATTTAATTACAGACATATAATAAATATTTAATTATAATACTTAGCTGCGTATGTACCAGCTACTTATTATATTATATATTGAATGCTTGAAGAAAAAAGTCTATATGATACCAAATGCTTCATCTATTCTTTTTTGTATTAGATAGAATAGATACGGATCATTCTTAAATGACTGTGGAATGGTGACGTGGAGCGTTATTCCTTTCATATGTTCATTTAGGTATGCACTTTCCTTGTCTGTCTTTTTTTCTTCAAGTGTTGGTATCTGTTCAGTTTCTGTTTCATTCGTAGATTGCTACAAATATATATATCATAGTGTGCGCATGGGAACCATTCAGAGAATATAGTGCAATATAATATATAAAATGTGCAATATAGAACTTGTGAACATGAACAAAGCAATTTGAACAAACAATATATAAAAAGATAAAATGTGCAATTCGAGTACTGCTACTTTTTGTTCGATGGCAACTATTTTCTGTGCTAGTTGGTGTTCTATTCTAGCAAGTGCCTCGAATTTTTGCGTGACATCAGCGGAAAGGGTATTGAGCTGTTGTGATATCTGCAGAAGGTAATGCACACTGGTTTCAGGCGGGAGTGAACTTTCTATTGCTAAGATTTTAATTCTGAGGTCCTTCAGTTCCGTAAGGTGGCTGTCGTAGTCGAGTACATCACTTAATATCGATTTAAAAATTCTGTTGCCATGTTCTGTGCTAATAGCCTTTTCGAGTTTAACGAGTTCTTCTGGCCAATCCATCTTTATTCGCTTTTAAGCATTCCCTGTTCTGGTTGTCTGTTACCTGCGAATGAGAATGGCTGTTTAAGAAGTTCCTCACAAGAAACATTAACATTGTCTGTGGAAATATTTGGTAGAAATGGCCTGTATACTGTGAGGTAATTTGTACCTTGTACTGATTCACATAAAGTGAACACCTTTTTGAAATCTGCATTTTGTTGATCGTACCAAGTTTTCATTTCCTCTGGTATATACTTATTGAACAAATACATACCAGAACCACGTATTGTGGCTATGCCATACCCACATCCCATGAGTAGATCGCTGCAATTTACAGTCTCAGTTCCTAGATATCTTGTGGGAAGTTTATAATCTGTTTGTACATTTGTAGTGGTGGTACCAGTTGATGTAGTTGTGGATTGTGGACGTTGATAGCGCATACCTTTAAATGTATATGCATTGTCTTTGTCATGTTGTGGTGTTAGTCCTCTGTAGTATGATGCATATGTCCAAGCACTAAGTTTTGCTAGCATGTCTGCTGTAACAGTGTTTACCTCAGCTGTAATTGTTGTCTCGTCGTCTATTAACCCCACCAAGGAATGATCCTGATAATCAGATGTCTTTAAGTAATTTGTTGATGTCAGATTTCTGATTATCTCTATCGGATATTCCCTCTTAGGGCCACTCTCTACCATACCGAACAATGTCTGAGGATTTACATTAGTAGGAAGAACATAAACATCATCAGAATCTAGAACACCTGAAGTATGGGATGATACTGATTCATTGAATGCCGTTGCAGTTTTATGTCCCCTAAATATTTCATTCATTTGTAAGAGTTGTTGGCCTTCGTTAGTTCGTTCAAGCATATGATGCCATGTGGGAGTTAGCAGGTACCACATTTTGTAGTATGTTGTTAGATATTCACTTGGTGTGGCTGGGAAGACAGTGAGAGGATACAACTGCCAAAAATTTAAGATTTGCCCTTTCCTTGTTTCACTGACAATTAATTTTGTGCATATTGTATTTCGTATACTTTTATAACCATAGCTGTCCTTGTGGGGTTTGTATTTGGTCTCATCGCATCCTGAGATAGCACCATATTCGCATAGCAAAGGATTATCATGTAAACTGTAAAAGTACAACATGCCCCATTTCAATTGTGTAGAACAGTTGGTTATTGCTGTTGCTGCAGGAGACGTCAAATATTCCTGAACCTTAGTTTGAGCCCCATGCAAACCTTGTATATCGTTTGCGTCATTTTCCATGTATGCCAATGTTATTGCCATCATACCGATCCAAGTCAAGAGAGCTTCATATGCTAACAGTCTCTGTTCGAATTCTGGGTTTGTACCATAGTCAATGAGGTCGTTCTTACTTACATATGGACATTCATATCTGTTACCGTGCCCATCAAACCACCAATCTACTGGTGGTTTACCTTGAGATAGTTCATCATATGATGGGATCACTATGTGATCTTTTGCTAGGTGAAAGGAGTAGTATTCTATGAAGTCTGCTATATCATTAACTATAGTTGTGAATGTATCACCGTTGTATGTACTTCCATACATGAATCTTAGATAATCACCTCTTTTCGTGAGTGTTTTTACTGATTTTGTTCCGAACGTGTGTTGTATTAACGTGGTTTGATCAAATAGGTGAGCAAAGATGTCATTGTTTACACCATCTTTAGCATACATGAATAATTTCCGAGCTTCCCACAGTCCCTGGTCAACGAATGTTTTGAACCGTTTATTGTAGACAAACTGGTATTCTAATCCAGTTGTATTTCTTGCATGGTCATTTGATATTTCAATTCTAGAGAACATTTCTTCGCTTCTATTCCTATTAATTAAGGTGTATTTGATGCAGTCTTTTAGTTTTATTAGGATATCTGATATTCCCATTTCGCTGATCACATCCTCTAAGTCTGAAACACCTGAATCAAAAATGGAACGTCATACGCTTCTTTTACGCCTAGAGCCATGCGAATTCATAAAGTCTCTGAACGACCCATATGTTTGATCTGCAGGTTCGCCACCGGTAGCGCCATTTGCAGCGCTACCGGTTGCAGCGCTACCGGTTGCAGCGCTACCGGTTATGCCAACTAACCCCCCGAGTTTTAGATACTCCGGTGTAGAATCAGATGTACTTGACTGAATGTCAGGTAAATCACGCTTGTCTCGCAAGGTATTTTTCTGCTGAAGGGTTTTTGCATGGGATTTAACGGTATCGTCAGCGTGGCTTTGGAAAACTGTTTGATGCGTGTTATCAGGAGCTACATCTGCTGGAGTTATGATTTGTACAGTGTCAATCCTGGGATTAAAGTTCGGACCCTCATACATGAGACCTGTATACAATGTATCTGCTGCAGTGCTATCACATATCAGCTGATTCCATACGTCAGGCCATTTTTCCTCTGTCTGTTCACGCAGAAGTATTCTATTGAAGATCAGATGGACTTTTCTGATAGAATTCAGTTTGCAATATCATCTTGTCCATAAGTGGGTTTATTTTTTATAGATGTTTCAATATATACACCCTTTTGCGGTACATATGGCAAATATCCATCATCATGTAAAGGCGAATAGATGATATTCTTATAATTTTTTCTGAGGAATAGTATTTGTTCATTGTAGCCATCTGCAAGCGCGGCTGATGTTTGCCACCTGACCTTATGAGCGCTTCTTTGTAATGCCATCTTACCGGAACCCATCATTAATACTGTACCTTCAAATTGTTTGATACATGGTACATTATCACTGAACTCTCTAAAACCTATTAATTGCCACATTAGTTTATATCCATTGACTTTTTTTATTTCGTCACCATCAGGAAGGTGATGTGGATCTGGTAATTTCACTGTCATTACATTGTATAAGCCATCTTCAGATGTTATCTCTACAGGCATATACATCAGTTCATTCGTTCGTATTTTGATAATTTCTCTGCTTCTTTTGTAGTGTTTGTCATCAATATCAAAATAGGTGTAGACACCGGTATCTACATTCATGAAATATGCTTCTTTATAGTTTTTTGCTATATCTATTTGATTTTGTTTCTTGAATTGTTTCATTTCAACTGCATCTTGTATCTGTTTTAGAATTGGAAATTTATCCAAATATGTTTGATCCTGCAATAGTGTTTGTAGTCTTCCTAGAAATTGGTCGAATTTCTGTTTTGTTTGAGGCGGCAGTTCACCTATATATGCAGATGTGATATTGTATAGGCTAGGGTCAGATTCATCAAGATCAACTTTCTTGATATTTCCGTCGTCGTCCTTTGGCTGAATCCAGTTGCCGTATGCATCATATTGTGACATGATTGTCTTATTTGCTGACTAATTGACTGCTGACTAACTGACTTATCAGATCTTTCACTTTAAATTGTCTGTAAGAAAAGAGAGAACACTTACATGTTTGGTATTGGTAATTGAGAGATCCATCTGAGTGTATACCAAGTAGGTCTTACAGGATTCTTTCTATAAGAATGAAATTACTTTTAAGGCAACAAATCATTTAAGGCAATTGCAAAACATTATACTTTGCAAGTGATTGTGGTATTTGGGGTGCCAATTGATTCAGAAGTACCATCACATTATTAATATTGGACTTACCTAAAACTTCTGATAAACCCCACATTAAAGGATTATTAATATTGTTTACAAGAGTTTTTAAATCTAATTCTGAAGTTAATTTTTTTTTAATCATATTTTCATAAGCTACCTGTTCAAGGTGGTTGATTGCTTGAATCAGTATTTCCTTTGTTAATTTTTTGGTTGCTTTGAACAGATGTTTCATTTTTTTTTCTACATCGGGTACATTTGAAGTGATGACTTTAGCGAAATCCTTTATTCCTTGCATGACCGTTTTAATATCAGTTTTGTCATCTGTGGGATGCTGTTTTTGGTCTGGGGTGCCAAAAGAAGTTATGACATGTCGTTTTGTTGGTCCAGCTAATAAATATGCCAAATTTAAACCCGTTACAGCAGCCAGAAAAAGCACGAAATACTTATGATGTTTTATAGTTAATCCAAATCTGCGTGCGTATTTTTTTAAGCTATTAAGGAGAGGCCTACGTAACCGCCTGGGAATATTTTCTATGAAAGTAGGAATTCCTTCTTCCTCAATTGGTAATGTACCCCTAAAATCATCTTCTGCTTCAGGCACTTCAGGCAGTATTTCCATATCGCCTGATTCAGCTATAGAAAAGACTCTTTTAGGAATAGTTTGAGATGATCCAAGGCCTGAATCACCCAGTAATTCATCATCTACATCTTCAAATGTTCTTTGAGGTTTAGGAACAGTTTCAGATGATTCAACATCCAATTCATCTACAAAAGATGTTTCTGCTTGTCGTGTAAGGTTTTGCAATTGCCTGTCTTGAACGACAATATCATCCATTTCTATATGAGAGGGTAAATTTTCATAAATGAACCTTGTTCTAGCTCTACCGGCTAAACGTCTTAGGGGTCTAGTTACTAATGAATTTCTTTCAAAGAATTCTCTCGCAAATCTAGAAGTTCTAGGGCGAGGTTCTTCTAAAGGACGGGCTACTCCTTCAGCTGGCGTACTAGTTCGTGGTTGAATGAATGCTGTTTCCTGATCATCAGCAAATATTGTTTCTGATTGCGGAGTGAATTGTTGTAGTTCTATTTCTTCAGGTGCTTGTTCAAGTGAAATTACAGGTTGAGTTTCAAGTGCGGCATCTTGTTGGGCTGCTGCAAATGATTCCTCTATTTGCTGTCCGCCTACAGTTGATTCTTCAATAGTATCAAGCGTTTCCTCAGCCAGTATTTCACCTGCTTGTTCACTAATACCTGTACCTGCACCATACACTTCAGTGCCAACAAAAGCTGCATTTTCACCTGCTTCTACAAATGATGTCTCAGCAACATTTGCCAAGCCATCTATTAGAGCTGTTGCATTTGCAGATTGTTCTACTGCAATCTCAGTTGCTAATGACTCAACAAATTCTATTAATTCTACTGCAGCAAGACCTGTTGCCATAATTACCTATAGACGGGTTGTGGAACTGGTTTTTCGTCTCTGTTGAATGGTTTGAGGTGGTCTTCCTCTTTGAAATGTACCCTTTTGCTGTTTGTTTCTTTTGTGCTGGCTCTTGTTTTTCGTTTAGGCATTATCTGATCGAAAGGAAATAAATAGTCTGGTTTTGAGAATAGTCTACATTTCCGAGTGTAATATTTACTGATAGGTAATTGATATAAATGTTCTGCAATGCGTTTTCTAAAACAGTTTTTACATACTGTCTGGGTTTTTTTGTAAATTATTTGTTGATGAATTCTATGTATTAGCATTCTATATGAGTATCTTTCATGTTCGCATTTAGAACAACTTAAGTGGCAACTGATCTGATGTGTACAGTTTAAACACTTCCACATGAATCTAGTAAACTCATCCAAATCTTCGCTCATGAACGACTTTAAGGTATATATGTTCGAATCAATGTTTTTAGCTTTATAGATTAGAAGGTTGTGACTTTTAATGGCATACATATAGTAAAGTTCTCTATCACTAGGTTTCATAGAATCCCTCATCAGTATTTTGTTCATTTTGTGTTAAATCTTTAGTGAATAAGTATTTGCGAAGTAATGATAGGAAAGGTAGACATTGTCTGTGATATACTCCCTCAAAATACCCATCGTCGTTGTGTAATTTACAGTCCAGACCATTTCCACCGTAACAATATGCGATATGCACAATGTCGTTACAAATAACACAAAGTGGAAGTGTCTTCTTCATCAGGCGAGCAAACAATAGCAAAGGAATCCTGTACAAAATGTTATAAAGTGTATTCTAGTTTTTTCAATTGATATATTTTTCATATGGATTAGCCGCCGTAGATATTCGTAATATCCTGTTGAAAGAATGTTCAGTAGTTGCATCTGAAATAAATTTTAAATTTGATTTAAACATTAAAACAGACAGATTTAATGTTTGAATCATTTTTTACTTAGAACTGACATAGGAATACTATTTGTAGGACGACTAGGGCTGTCTACTTCATCAAAGTCTTCTTTTGAGGGTTGTAAAAATGTTGGATTTCCTAAGACTGACTTTGGTTTCTTTTGCTTAATAGTTGGAACTGTATTTCCACAAATGGCAGACAAGAGAGCTATATATACAGCTTTATCCTCAACCTGTCTGAATAGTTGTACCATACAGAAAACTAAAATTGCAAGTAGAAATAGTGCTTGTACCCAAAATCTGGCCTGTGAAATAGCTGGTAACATTATTCCTGTCCTCGTAATCTTTTAGCTAACTAAATCTTTCGGTTGAATAGTTATACGTTTAGCATGTATTGCGCATAGATTTGCTTCTTCCAGAAGTGAGACGATGTAAGCCTCAGCTGCTTCCTGAATTGCTCGTAATGCTGATTCCTGAAACCTTTTCTGGTTATCAATGTCGAGTGCAAGTTCTCTGACAAGTCGTCTGAATGGTATTTTTTGTATGAGTAGGTCTGTAGATTTTTGATACTTTCTGATCTGTCTGAGAGCAACTGTTCCAGGGCGAAATCTATGGAATGTAGTCCCCGTTGGGTGTTTTATTTTTCCCGACGATATACGGGGATATATTTTTCGGCTTTTTCGGCCAAAATGTCTTGCATTATTCGCCTCTGCAATTTTCTTTTGTTTTAGTGGATCGTACTCTTGAGGCAGACTGAATTCTGTTCGTTGTAGACTAGGAGGTCGTGGGAACCTGACTATTGAAGATTTCCGAACTGTTTGCTTTGTTCTCGCCATAAAATGAAATGTTCGTACCTTAAGTCCTGTATAGTGTGGATTCTTGTTCTCGTAGAATCACACTAACAAATAGTTTTCTCCACAATTTTATACTTTGTGGTGATAATCCTTTTTTCTTCTTCTCCGGGTAACACATTTAAACCTTCTTCTTTAATGATCGTAACTTGTTTGAACAAGTTTTCAGGTTTTCCCATAATTTATAATAAGTTTTGGTTTTTCCGTGGGTTTTTCCGTGGGTTTTTCCGATGTTTTACGTAATTTTCCGTAATCGGGTGTTTCCGTCGATTTCCGTAATCTGACGTAATCCGATCACGTGGTATCTATTTTTAGAATTCCAAGTAATCGGTTTCCCAGTATACCTGGTTCCCGTTATATATGCTGGTAGCCAATATACTTATAATTGGTACCCAGCTTACACTAACTATTGATTTTTGCTGTATTGCTTTGCTGCGTGCTGCGCGGCAGGTCTATAGCAAGGCTAGTATACCTGCCGCAGCAAAGACAGCAAACCAGTATATTGAATAGAATAGAATAAATTCAAATGTTTGGCGGGGCAGCCATTTTAGCGTTTGTTGTTGTGTTTGACATTCAAAATATTTTTTGAGAACTGTTGTTTCTCGTGATTTCAAAGTAGTAAATATGGCAGAATTTATTAGTTGGGAAGCTGAAGAGGAGGAGGGATATGAAGGGGAGGAGGATTTGGAGGTTGATGATGACATCTCTGATTTTATTGTGGGTGATGACGAGGTGTTGACTGCTGAGCCCTTTCCGTATAGGAACCCTTATTTGATGCAATCCCTGAAGTTACCCCGGGGATTGGAGGATGTAGTTAAGAAGAATTCTAATAGAGTAAGTTAATATTTATATATTTTTTGGGTTTTTTTTCAGAAACGTAAGAGGGTGGTTATCCAACCACAGACTCCAAAGAGGGTGGTTATCCAACCACAGACTCCAAAGGACAGTACCCCAGTACCCGTCGCCACATCTACACCCAAGTCTATTTTAAAAACGTCATAGAATTATACTCAGGGGGAAGAAGAACCCCCTGAAAAGTTATTGGTCATTTGTCCTGTTGCTGAATCGTCTTTTTCATATACACGTAAGCCAGCAGAATTTAAAAAAATGTTTGATAAAAGGTTGAAAGACATGAAGGTGACAAAAGTTCCCGCAAAGAAGAAGTTCTCTGAGTGGTTCCCAGAAAAAAGGGAAAAATGGTATGGGGTTTTACAAAATAAATTGTCAACAGTTGAAAAAAAGGAGAAGGCATTCAAGCGGTTGAAGACCGTCTTGAATGTCCACTTAAGGGTATCGAAATTGAAGAGGAGCGAGTCTCCTTTACATGAGGATGAGGAAGCTTTACAGGGAATGGATGCCAACTCCTTCGGCCCTCCTAGCCCTCCTACACCTCCTATATCTGAGGATGAGGAGAGTCCATCTCCTGTAAAGTTTTTTCGTCATGTGTATGACGACGATGAAGAGGATTTCCCGCCTCTACCTCAGGCTCCACCATGTCTGTCGTCTATACCTGTTATCCCAGAGTGTTCTTCTCCTCCTCCTCCTGGAGGTCTGTCTCCTTTAAAGGGGACGGACAGTGCAGAGAGGATGCAGGAGAAGATTGATGATTTATTGAAGTCTGTGTCCGTCACTGCTTCTCCTGTTTCTCATTCTACTCCTCCAAGATGTTCTTCTCCTCCTCCTCCTGGAGGTCTGTCTCCTTTAAAGGGGACGGACAGTGCAGAGAGGATGCAGGAGAAGATTGATGATTTATTGAAGTCTGTGTCCGTCACTGCTTCTCCTGTTTCTCATTCTACTCCTCCAAGATGTTCTTCTCCTCCTCCTCCTGGAGGTCTGTCTCCTTTAAAGGGGACGGACAGTGCAGAGAGGATGCAGGAGAAGATTGAAGATTTAGAGAAAGCAATGATGGAGACAGACGCGTTTCTCTCGAAGATGAGGGCGTCTTCTCTACCTATTGCTTCTTCTGAATCTTCAACCGATCAAATTTCTTCTCCTTCTAGTCCTCCAAGATGTGGGTCGCCTTTAAATATGCAAACTGATTCATCTCCTTTAAAGGCGCCCGTATCTCCTTTAAAGGCGACCGACAGTATTGATAGGATGGAGGAGAAGATTTTTGATTTGGACATGTGTGAGAACGATGAAGAAACAGCAGAAATGGACAAGTTAAAAAAGGTATTTAATCGGTTTGTACAAGTGACGAATACGCATACCAAGCTGTTGCACAAAGTGCAATTATTGTTACAGGAACCTCTCCCTGAGGATCCTCAGGCAGTGGACGTTGAGGATACTCAGGAAGAGGACATGGAGCCCAAGGTAGA
The DNA here is from genome assembly GCA_964016985.1 of Anodontia alba. Classification (NCBI taxonomy): domain Eukaryota; kingdom Metazoa; phylum Mollusca; class Bivalvia; order Lucinida; family Lucinidae; genus Anodontia; species Anodontia alba. The sequence goes on from OZ024835.1 coordinate 53,289,136, forward strand.
GGAGTTTGACCGTTTTTCATTTTCAGCGCCAGGGTATGGTCCTACCCCCGAAATCAATAATAGGATTGCAGAGGCGAATGCTGAACGTAAAAAACGTCAACAGACCGACGAGGAGCCAGAGCCAGTTATTGGAGATGTGTTATTAGAGAAAATTGTTGGTGGTGATCTGGCTCCGGCTCCTTGTACGTCTGAGAAGAAAGATTTTTATGATGAGGGGACAGATTATTCCCTGGCCCATGCTCGTGTCCGAGATCAAATGATCAGGAGTGATTATTTGATTCTCGGACAGGACAGAACATTTCAGAAAGTTTCGATACATGATCATGGCGTACATTTTCCTCTCGATGATACTAAGCATCGAGATGAAGATGTACGTGTGTGTTCTATGTGTGATAATACACGAATTTTTTTGGGTGATTGGCCTCTTCATATTAGGAGTGCTTATCACCAAATTAAATTCGCTATAAAGAAGAAGCTAGCGGGTTGTTGCTTTTTGAGGAATAAAAATATTCGTCCGCATCTGTGGAATCAATGCGACGTATGTTTGAAAATGAGAGAGAATGTACGGAGCAATCCGGAATTGCTGGATACATCGTTGAACGACTGGTCTGTGTACAATCCTCTCTCTGATCAAACATATCAGGAGCATTTAGACAGAGTAGCCATTGCAGAACGTGCTACTTCTGGTTTTAGTTGTGAGCCTTGTGGGAAAAGGAATTTATCGAAGGAATATTTCGATAAACATATTTCAGGCAAGGCTCATAAATTAAAAATGAAGCAGATCGGAGCCGAAAAGAAACAGCTTGGGACTTCTGTTTCTAATAAGAAACGGAAGTCTGATTCTTCTGTAAATACCTCTACTAAGAAGAAGCGATTTGCAGATCGTATCCCAGACACTACTTGGGATGCAACTGAATCTGTTACTGATGATACAAGTAATAGAAACAGTACTTCTGCAAACACTTCTACTTCTAGGAATACAGATACAGATCGTATCCCAGACAATACTTGGGATCCATCTGAATCTACCAGTACTTCGTCGGCACCTGCAAGGAAGGTAGATGTCTCTTCAGACTTCGATTCGTGCATAAAGGCAAATGACGACAAGTCTTTTCTGTGTACAATTTGTGACTGCAGAATTGCACAGAAAAGAAATGTAAAACCACATTTGAAGTCGAAGAGACATCAAAATAATTGTAAAACTGAAATTGCCAGTTCCGACGAAGAGGCTACTGGGTCTGGTAATCTTGATGAACTTGGGTTTGCAAGGGACACAACAAGTCCAAGACCAGGGTGCCATTTTTTACTGGAGTTTAACCGGCCAGTAAAGTACAAGATTGCCAGGCGTCTTCTTAGGAGTGTCGCCCCCTGCACTGTGTGCTTGAAAAGATTCAGGAGTTTAGGCGTGTTGAGAAGGCATAAGGAAAGTAAAGCACACAGGGAAATGTTAAAGGTTACGATTGCAAAAAAAAGGAAAATGAACAAAAAAGTTGCAGGTGGCGATATTACACATGGGGAAATCATTGCCAAAATATATGAAAGGTTTCCACACTTAAAATTAAAATTTTTATCTAAACGTAAAATTTTAAGAAGGAAACTGATAAAAGAACAGCAATTCATTGACAAAGCAGTCATTTGTAATGAGTTTGGAGGAGAATTGTTTAAAAATTCTCACTCACATATGTATCTCCAAACTCATGACAAATATACTTTCAAGAAAATGAAGAAAGTATTTAAGAAGAAATTTAACCAGAAGATTAACGACATTCGTCGCCCTATGAATTTCAGAGAGTGTTGTAAATATTGTACAAAAGAAGATAGGGCTGCGGTTGTTGTTAACGTTCCTCTTAAATTTACTTCGACTGTTTTCAGGGCTGCGAGATACTTTCAGGAAAGTAATTCTGCCACTGCCAACTATGGTGACTACATACCATCCACCATAGCTGGCTGTGATAGGAAAATATTTGAATCCGTACTGGCGACAGAAGGCAAGTTAAATGAGTCCATATGTATGGCAGAGAGAACAAAATCTGTGCAGTTATTAGCCTGGCAGAACGAGTTATTGACGGAATTAGAGGCAGTACGTGGTTCAAATAGGAAGGTAATATGGATTGCTGACATCGCTGGGGGTGCAGGAAAATCGGTCCTGTGCCAATGGCTGATGTCGTATTCTCAGGGATACGGGTCGACAATTCTATTTCAAGACTTTGATTATAGGAATAACAGCTTTCTGTATTCGAAGGAGAAGATGGTACTTTTTGATCTACCTCGTACTTCAAAACCAGATAATTTAAAATTTATCGAGGATTTGAAGAATGGGTATATCATAAGTACGAAATATGAAGTGAGAAAGAAAGTTTTTGAATCTCCTGTAGTGATTGTCTTTTCAAACTCCTACCCTGAGAAAACGTTATTGTCAATTGATCGATGGCATGTTTTCAATATTAGTAGAGGTGTTGGTGATGATGATGATCATTTAGTATTTCATCCTGAATATAATAGATTAATATAAATGATCATCATCTCTACATAAACAAATAGACAGATGAATAATATCAGAAATATTTAATTACAGACATATAATAAATATTTAATTATAATACTTAGCTGCGTATGTACCAGCTACTTATTATATTATATATTGAATGCTTGAAGAAAAAAGTCTATATGATACCAAATGCTTCATCTATTCTTTTTTGTATTAGATAGAATAGATACGGATCATTCTTAAATGACTGTGGAATGGTGACGTGGAGCGTTATTCCTTTCATATGTTCATTTAGGTATGCACTTTCCTTGTCTGTCTTTTTTTCTTCAAGTGTTGGTATCTGTTCAGTTTCTGTTTCATTCGTAGATTGCTACAAATATATATATCATAGTGTGCGCATGGGAACCATTCAGAGAATATAGTGCAATATAATATATAAAATGTGCAATATAGAACTTGTGAACATGAACAAAGCAATTTGAACAAACAATATATAAAAAGATAAAATGTGCAATTCGAGTACTGCTACTTTTTGTTCGATGGCAACTATTTTCTGTGCTAGTTGGTGTTCTATTCTAGCAAGTGCCTCGAATTTTTGCGTGACATCAGCGGAAAGGGTATTGAGCTGTTGTGATATCTGCAGAAGGTAATGCACACTGGTTTCAGGCGGGAGTGAACTTTCTATTGCTAAGATTTTAATTCTGAGGTCCTTTAGTTCCGTAAGGTGGCTGTCGTAGTCGAGTACATCACTTAATATCGATTTAAAAATTCTGTTGCCATGTTCTGTGCTAATAGCCTTTTCGAGTTTAACGAGTTCTTCTGGCCAATCCATCTTTATTCGCTTTTAAGCATTCCCTGTTCTGGTTGTCTGTTACCTGCGAATGAGAATGGCTGTTTAAGAAGTTCCTCACAAGAAACATTAACATTGTCTGTGGAAATATTTGGTAGAAATGGCCTGTATACTGTGAGGTAATTTGTACCTTGTACTGATTCACATAAAGTGAACACCTTTTTGAAATCTGCATTTTGTTGATCGTACCAAGTTTTCATTTCCTCTGGTATATACTTATTGAACAAATACATACCAGAACCACGTATTGTGGCTATGCCATACCCACATCCCATGAGTAGATCGCTGCAATTTACAGTCTCAGTTCCTAGATATCTTGTGGGAAGTTTATAATCTGTTTGTACATTTGTAGTGGTGGTACCAGTTGATGTAGTTGTGGATTGTGGACGTTGATAGCGCATACCTTTAAATGTATATGCATTGTCTTTGTCATGTTGTGGTGTTAGTCCTCTGTAGTATGATGCATATGTCCAAGCACTAAGTTTTGCTAGCATGTCTGCTGTAACAGTGTTTACCTCAGCTGTAATTGTTGTCTCGTCGTCTATTAACCCCACCAAGGAATGATCCTGATAATCAGATGTCTTTAAGTAATTTGTTGATGTCAGATTTCTGATTATCTCTATCGGATATTCCCTCTTAGGGCCACTCTCTACCATACCGAACAATGTCTGAGGATTTACATTAGTAGGAAGAACATAAACATCATCAGAATCTAGAACACCTGAAGTATGGGATGATACTGATTCATTGAATGCCGTTGCAGTTTTATGTCCCCTAAATATTTCATTCATTTGTAAGAGTTGTTGGCCTTCGTTAGTTCGTTCAAGCATATGATGCCATGTGGGAGTTAGCAGGTACCACATTTTGTAGTATGTTGTTAGATATTCACTTGGTGTGGCTGGGAAGACAGTGAGAGGATACAACTGCCAAAAATTTAAGATTTGCCCTTTCCTTGTTTCACTGACAATTAATTTTGTGCATATTGTATTTCGTATACTTTTATAACCATAGCTGTCCTTGTGGGGTTTGTATTTGGTCTCATCGCATCCTGAGATAGCACCATATTCGCATAGCAAAGGATTATCATGTAAACTGTAAAAGTACAACATGCCCCATTTCAATTGTGTAGAACAGTTGGTTATTGCTGTTGCTGCAGGAGACGTCAAATATTCCTGAACCTTAGTTTGAGCCCCATGCAAACCTTGTATATCGTTTGCGTCATTTTCCATGTATGCCAATGTTATTGCCATCATACCGATCCAAGTCAAGAGAGCTTCATATGCTAACAGTCTCTGTTCGAATTCTGGGTTTGTACCATTGTCAATGAGGTCGTTCTTACTTACATATGGACATTCATATCTGTTACCGTGCCCATCAAACCACCAATCTACTGGTGGTTTACCTTGAGATAGTTCATCATATGATGGGATCACTATGTGATCTTTTGCTAGGTGAAAGGAGTAGTATTCTATGAAGTCTGCTATATCATTAACTATAGTTGTGAATGTATCACCGTTGTATGTACTTCCATACATGAATCTTAGATAATCACCTCTTTTCGTGAGTGTTTTTACTGATTTTGTTCCGAACGTGTGTTGTACTAACGTGGTTTGATCAAATAGGTGAGCAAAGATGTCATTGTTTACACCATCTTTAGCATACATGAATAATTTCCGAGCTTCCCACAGTCCCTGGTCAACGAATGTTTTGAACCGTTTATTGTAGACAAACTGGTATTCTAATCCAGTTGTATTTCTTGCATGGTCATTTGATATTTCAATTCTAGAGAACATTTCTTCGCTTCTATTCCTATTAATTAAGGTGTATTTGATGCAGTCTTTTAGTTTTATTAGGATATCTGATATTCCCATTTCGCTGATCACATCCTCTAAGTCTGAAACACCTGAATCAAAAATGGAACGTCATACGCTTCTTTTACGCCTAGAGCCATGCGAATTCATAAAGTCTCTGAACGACCCATATGTTTGATCTGCAGGTTCGCCACCGGTAGCGCCATTTGCAGCGCTACCGGTTGCAGCGCTACCGGTTATGCCAACTAACCCCCCGAGTTTTAGATACTCCGGTGTAGAATCAGATGTACTTGACTGAATGTCAGGTAAATCACGCTTGTCTCGCAAGGTATTTTTCTGCTGAAGGGTTTTTGCATGGGATTTAACGGTATCGTCAGCGTGGCTTTGGAAAACTGTTTGATGCGTGTTATCAGGAGCTACATCTGCTGGAGTTATGATTTGTACAGTGTCAATCCTGGGATTAAAGTTCGGACCCTCATACATGAGACCTGTATACAATGTATCTGCTGCAGTGCTATCACATATCAGCTGATTCCATACGTCAGGCCATTTTTCCTCTGTCTGTTCACGCAGAAGTATTCTATTGAAGATCAGATGGACTTTTCTGATAGAATTCAGTTTGCAATATCATCTTGTCCATAAGTGGGTTTATTTTTTATAGATGTTTCAATATATACACCCTTTTGCGGTACATATGGCAAATATCCATCATCATGTAAAGGCGAATAGATGATATTCTTATAATTTTTTCTGAGGAATAGTATTTGTTCATTGTAGCCATCTGCAAGCGCGGCTGATGTTTGCCACCTGACCTTATGAGCGCTTCTTTGTAATGCCATCTTACCGGAACCCATCATTAATACTGTACCTTCAAATTGTTTGATACATGGTACATTATCACTGAACTCTCTAAAACCTATTAATTGCCACATTAGTTTATATCCATTGACTTTTTTTATTTCGTCACCATCAGGAAGGTGATGTGGATCTGGTAATTTCACTGTCATTACATTGTATAAGCCATCTTCAGATGTTATCTCTACAGGCATATACATCAGTTCATTCGTTCGTATTTTGATAATTTCTCTGCTTCTTTTGTAGTGTTTGTCATCAATATCAAAATAGGTGTAGACACCGGTATCTACATTCATGAAATATGCTTCTTTATAGTTTTTTGCTATATCTATTTGATTTTGTTTCTTGAATTGTTTCATTTCAACTGCATCTTGTATCTGTTTTAGAATTGGAAATTTATCCAAATATGTTTGATCCTGCAATAGTGTTTGTAGTCTTCCTAGAAATTGGTCGAATTTCTGTTTTGTTTGAGGCGGCAGTTCACCTATATATGCAGATGTGATATTGTATAGGCTAGGGTCAGATTCATCAAGATCAACTTTCTTGATATTTCCGTCGTCGTCCTTTGGCTGAATCCAGTTGCCGTATGCATCATATTGTGACATGATTGTCTTATTTGCTGACTAATTGACTGCTGACTAACTGACTTATCAGATCTTTCACTTTAAATTGTCTGTAAGAAAAGAGAGAACACTTACATGTTTGGTATTGGTAATTGAGAGATCCATCTGAGTGTATACCAAGTAGGTCTTACAGGATTCTTTCTATAAGAATGAAATTACTTTTAAGGCAACAAATCATTTAAGGCAATTGCAAAACATTATACTTTGCAAGTGATTGTGGTATTTGGGGTGCCAATTGATTCAGAAGTACCATCACATTATTAATATTGGACTTACCTAAAACTTCTGATAAACCCCACATTAAAGGATTATTAATATTGTTTACAAGAGTTTTTAAATCTAATTCTGAAGTTAATTTGTTTTTAATCATATTTTCATAAGCTACCTGTTCAAGGTGGTTGATTGCTTGAATCAGTATTTCCTTTGTTAATTTTTTGGTTGCTTTGAACAGATGTTTCATTTTTTTTTCTACATCGGGTACATTTGAAGTGATGACTTTAGCGAAATCCTTTATTCCTTGCATGACCGTTTTAATATCAGTTTTGTCATCTGTGGGATGCTGTTTTTGGTCTGGGGTGCCAAAAGAAGTTATGACATGTCGTTTTGTTGGTCCAGCTAATAAATATGCCAAATTTAAACCCGTTACAGCAGCCAGAAAAAGCACGAAATACTTATGATGTTTTATAGTTAATCCAAATCTGCGTGCGTATTTTTTTAAGCTATTAAGGAGAGGCCTACGTAACCGCCTGGGAATATTTTCTATGAAAGTAGGAATTCCTTCTTCCTCAATTGGTAATGTACCCCTAAAACCATCTTCTGCTTCAGGCACTTCAGGCAGTATTTCCATATCGCCTGATTCAGCTATAGAAAAGACTCTTTTAGGAATAGTTTGAGATGATCCAAGGCCTGAATCACCCAGTAATTCATCATCTACATCTTCAAATGTTCTTTGAGGTTTAGGAACAGTTTCAGATGATTCAACATCCAATTCATCTACAAAAGATGTTTCTGCTTGTCGTGTAAGGTTTTGCAATTGCCTGTCTTGAACGACAATATCATCCATTTCTATATGAGAGGGTAAATTTTCATAAATGAACCTTGTTCTAGCTCTACCGGCTAAACGTCTTAGGGGTCTAGTTACTAATGAATTTCTTTCAAAGAATTCTCTCGCAAATCTAGAAGTTCTAGGGCGAGGTTCTTCTAAAGGACGGGCTACTCCTTCAGCTGGCGTACTAGTTCGTGGTTGAATGAATGCTGTTTCCTGATCATCAGCAAATATTGTTTCTGATTGCGGAGTGAATTGTTGTAGTTCTATTTCTTCAGGTGCTTGTTCAAGTGAAATTACAGGTTGAGTTTCAAGTGCGGCATCTTGTTGGGCTGCTGCAAATGATTCCTCTATTTGCTGTCCGCCTACAGTTGATTCTTCAATAGTATCAAGCGTTTCCTCAGCCAGTATTTCACCTGCTTGTTCACTAATACCTGTACCTGCACCATACACTTCAGTGCCAACAAAAGCTGCATTTTCACCTGCTTCTACAAATGATGTCTCAGCAACATTTGCCAAGCCATCTATTAGAGCTGTTGCATTTGCAGATTGTTCTACTGCAATCTCAGTTGCTAATGACTCAACAAATTCTATTAATTCTACTGCAGCAAGACCTGTTGCCATAATTACCTATAGACGGGTTGTGGAACTGGTTTTTCGTCTCTGTTGAATGGTTTGAGGTGGTCTTCCTCTTTGAAATGTACCCTTTTGCTGTTTGTTTCTTTTGTGCTGGCTCTTGTTTTTCGTTTAGGCATTATCTGATCGAAAGGAAATAAATAGTCTGGTTTTGAGAATAGTCTACATTTCCGAGTGTAATATTTACTGATAGGTAATTGATATAAATGTTCTGCAATGCGTTTTCTAAAACAGTTTTTACATACTGTCTGGGTTTTTTTGTAAATTATTTGTTGATGAATTCTATGTATTAGCATTCTATATGAGTATCTTTCATGTTCGCATTTAGAACAACTTAAGTGGCAACTGATCTGATGTGTACAGTTTAAACACTTCCACATGAATCTAGTAAACTCATCCAAATCTTCGCTCATGAACGACTTTAAGGTATATATGTTCGAATCAATGTTTTTAGCTTTATAGATTAGAAGGTTGTGACTTTTAATGGCATACATATAGTAAAGTTCTCTATCACTAGGTTTCATAGAATCCCTCATCAGTATTTTGTTCATTTTGTGTTAAATCTTTAGTGAATAAGTATTTGCGAAGTAATGATAGGAAAGGTAGACATTGTCTGTGATATACTCCCTCAAAATACCCATCGTCGTTGTGTAATTTACAGTCCAGACCATTTCCACCATTTCCACAGTAACAATATGCGATATGCACAATGTCGTTACAAATAACACAAAGTGGAAGTGTCTTCTTCATCAGGCGAGCAAACAATAGCAAAGGAATCCTGTACAAAATGTTATAAAGTGTATTCTAGTTTTTTCAATTGATATATTTTTCATATGGATTAGCCGCCGTAGATATTCGTAATATCCTGTTGAAAGAATGTTCAGTAGTTGCATCTGAAATAAATTTTAAATTTGATTTAAACATTAAAACAGACAGATTTAATGTTTGAATCATTTTTTACTTAGAACTGACATAGGAATACTATTTGTAAGACGACTAGGGCTGTCTACTTCATCAAAGTCTTCTTTTGAGGGTTGTAAAAATGTTGGATTTCCTAAGACTGACTTTGGTTTCTTTTGCTTAATAGTTGGAACTGTATTTCCACAAATGGCAGACAAGAGAGCTATATATACAGCTTTATCCTCAACCTGTCTGAATAGTTGTACCATACAGAAAACTAAAATTGCAAGTAGAAATAGTGCTTGTACCCAAAATCTGGCCTGTGAAATAGCTGGTAACATTATTCCTGTCCTCGTAATCTTTTAGCTAACTGTAAATCTTTCGGTTGAATAGTTATACGTTTAGCATGTATTGCGCATAGATTTGCTTCTTCCAGAAGTGAGACGATGTAAGCCTCAGCTGCTTCCTGAATTGCTCGTAATGCTGATTCCTGAAACCTTTTCTGGTTATCAATGTCGAGTGCAAGTTCTCTGACAAGTCGTCTGAATGGTATTTTTTGTATGAGTAGGTCTGTAGATTTTTGATACTTTCTGATCTGTCTGAGAGCAACTGTTCCAGGGCGAAATCTATGGAATGTAGTCCCCGTTGGGTGTTTTATTTTTCCCGACGATATACGGGGATATATTTTTCGGCTTTTTCGGCCAAAATGTCTTGCATTATTCGCCTCTGCAATTTTCTTTTGTTTTAGTGGATCGTACTCTTGAGGCAGACTGAATTCTGTTCGTTGTAGACTAGGAGGTCGTGGGAACCTGACTATTGAAGATTTCCGAACTGTTTGCTTTGTTCTCGCCATAAAATGAAATGTTCGTACCTTAAGTCCTGTATAGTGTGGATTCTTGTTCTCGTAGAATCACACTAACAAATAGTTTTCTCCACAATTTTATACTTTGTGGTGATAATCCTTTTTTTTTTCTCCGGGTAACACATTTAAACCTTCTTCTTTAATGATCGTAACTTGTTTGAACAAGTTTTCAGGTTTTCCCATAATTTATAATAAGTTTTGGTTTTTCCGTGGGTTTTTCCGATGTTTTACGTAATTTTCCGTAATCGGGTGTTTCCGTCGATTTCCGTAATCTGACGTAATCCGATCACGTGGTATCTATTTTTAGAATTCCAAGTAATCGGTTTCCCAGTATACCTGGTTCCCGTTATATATGCTGGTAGCCAATATACTTATAATTGGTACCCAGCTTACACTAACTATTGATTTTTGCTGTATTGCTTTGCTGCGTGCTGCGCGGCAGGTCTAAAGTAGTAATGAAAGATGAGAAAGAGAGTGTGGGGGTATGGATGAGGTTGGTTGTGTATATGAGAGAGGGCACGGGTGAGGACAGAGAGATCATTAACAGGAAGGTAATAATATTGAAAGATTATCTAATAAATAAGTGGTAGTCTAGCTGAGGCCCATATCTCAGAAAGTGAATTAAGAAAGATTTTTCCCCTGCGCCATCAAGATGACTTTAAAAGAGCTATTCGAAGGGTTAGAGTTGAAAAATAGTGAGTTAGAAAAACAGGTTGCGGAAAAAAGCTGAAGCAGGAAGCCAAAAGACAAAAAGTCCGGATTGCTGAATTGCAATTGCTGCCAACTATAACAAGAGCTGATGTCTTGCAACATTAAAGAACGGCAAGCAATCCGGACGGCTATGCCTTAAATGAAAAGACAGTTTATAATAAATGGTGACAATTTTCAGTTTCTTGAAACCTTTTTTGGTTATCGATATTAGTTGCAATTTCACGTACTAACTTTCTGAACGGTAATTTCGCTATGAGGAGATCAGTAGATTTTTGTATTTCCTAATCTGTCTAAGGGCGACTGTACCGGGACGGTATCTACGATAGTGTCCCTCTTGTCTTGCGACCTCCTTTCGTGCTTGTCTCCTTTTTATAGCTAGTCCTTCCCTTTTCAGCTGTTCTGGAAGGGTAAATTCTTTCCGCGGTAGGTGTGCACCTTGTATATCCTGGATGTATTTATTTCTTCTACGTTGTGTAACCTTTATTCGTGCCATAGTGTAGAAAAAAAATATCTGACTTACCTTTTCAGCGTTCCGGATATTTCCGGTTATTCCCGCTTATTTCCGTAGTTCCGATTGGTTACGGAAGCCTGATGACGTCATCATGTATACACATGACAGTGGGCTGATTCCTAGAATATCTATTTTTAGATTCACGTGACCTGGTTCCCGGTCTACAGTGATTATCGATTTTGAATACATTCGGATTTTGCTGTAGCTGCTTTGCTGCCATCAAGATGACTTTAAAAGAGCTATTCGAAGGGTTAGAGTTTTGAAAAATAGTGAGTTAGAAAAACAGGTTGCGGAAAAAAGCTGAAGCAGGAAGCCAAAAGACAAAAAGTCCGGATTGCTGAATTGCAATTGCTGCCAACTATAACAAGAGCTGATGTCTTGCAACATTAAAGAACGGCAAGCAATCCGGACGGCTATGCCTAAAGACAGTTTATAATAAATGGTGACAATTTTCAGTTTCTTGAAACCTTTTTTGGTTATCGATATTAGTTGCAATTTCACGTACTAACTTTCTGAACGGTAATTTCGCTATGAGGAGATCAGTAGATTTTTGTATTTCCTAATCTGTCTAAGGGCGACTGTACCGGGACGGTATCTACGATAGTGTCCCTCTTGTCTTGCGACCTCCTTTCGTGCTTGTCTCCTTTTTATAGCTAGTCCTTCCCTTTTCAGCTGTTCTGGAAGGGTAAATTCTTTCCGCGGTAGGTGTGCACCTTGTATATCCTGGATGTATTTATTTCTTCTACGTTGTGTAACCTTTATTCGTGCCATAGAGTAGAAAAAAAATATCTGACTTACCTTTTCAGCGTTCCGGATATTTCCGGTTATTCCCGCTTATTTCCGTAGTTCCGATTGGTTACGGAAGCCTGATGACGTCATCATGTATACACATGACAGTGGGCTGATTCCTAGAATATCTATTTTTAGATTCACGTGACCTGGTTCCCGGTCTACAGTGATTATCGATTTTGAATACATTCGGATTTTGCTGTAGCTGCTTTGCTGCTTGCTGCGCGGCAGGTATAAAGTGGATCGTACTCTTGAGGCAGACTGAATTCTGTTCGTTGTAGACTAGGAGGTCGTGGGAACCTGAATGTTGAAGATTTCCGAATTGTTTGCTTTGTTCTCGCCATAAAATGAAATGTTCATACCTTAAATCCTGTATAGTGTGGATCCTTTTTCTCGTAGAATCACACTAAGAAATAGTTTTCTCCACAGTTTTAAACTTGCTGATGATAATCCTTTTTTCTTTTTCTCCGGGTAATACATTTAAACCTTCTTGTTCAATGATCGTAACTTGTCTGTACAAGTTTTTGGGTTTTCCGATAATTTATAATAAGTTTTGGTTTTTCCGTGGGTTTTTCCGCTGTTTTACGTAATTTTCCGTAATCGGGTTTTTCCGTCGATTTCCGTAATCCGATCACGTGGTATCTATTTATAGAATTCCAAGTAATCGGTTTCCCAGTATACCTGGTTCCCGTTATCTATGCTGGTAACCAATATACTTATAATTGGTACCCAGCTTACACTAACTATTGATTTTTGCTGTATTGCTTTGCTGCGTGCTGCGCGGCAGGTCTATAACAAGGCTAGTATACCTGCCGCAGCAAAGACAGCAAACCAGTATTTGAAAAGAATAGAATAAATTCAAATATTTGGCGGGGCAGCCATTATAGCGTTCTTGTTGTATGTAAACAGCGGCGTATTGTATATTCAAAATTTTTTTTTGGGAACTGTTGTTTGTGGAGGTTTGAAAGTATTAGAAATGGCAGAGTTTATTAATTGGGAGGCGGAAGAGGAGGAGGGATTTGAAGGGGAGGAGGATATGGACGTAGATGAGGACATGTCAGATTTTATTGTGAATGATAATGAAGTGTTGTCTGCGGAGCCTTATTCATATAGCAATCCATACTTAAGTCAATCCCTGAAGTTACCCCGGGGATTGGAGGAAATTGTTAAGAAGAATTCAAATAGGGTAAGTTAATATTTATAGTTATTTTTTTTGTTTTTTCAGAAACGTAAGAGGGTAGTAATACAACCATGCCAATCGTCTACTCCAAAGGATAGTAGTGGGGTACCACCAGTACCCGTGGCGACGTCCACGCCTAAATCTATTTTGAAGAACTCGTCCGGGAATGTATGTAGTTTGTCTCAGGGGGAAGAAGAACCCCCTGAAAAGTTACTAGTTATTAATGCTATGCCTGTGTCGTCATTTACATATACACGGAAGCAACCTGAATTTAAGAAAATGTTCGGTAAGAATTTAAAGGATATGAAAGCTACCAAAGTTCCTGTAAAGAGGAAGTTCTCTGAGTGGTTCCCAGAAAAAAAGGAAAAATGGTATGGGGTATTGGAAGATGAGTTTTCAACTGTTGAAAAAAAGGAAAAGGCATTTAAGCGGTTGAAAACCGTCTTAAATGTCGATTTAAGGGTATCCAAATTGCAGAGGAGCGGGTCTCCTTTACATGAGGATGAGGAAGCGTTACAGGGAATGGATGCCAACTCCTTCCGGCCTCCTAGCCCTCCTACACCTCCTATCTTTGAGGATGAGGAGGGTCCATCTCCTGTAACATTTTCTCGTCATGTGTATGAAGAGGAGGAAGATGATGTCCCGCCTCTACCTCAGGCCCCACCTTTACTTTTGGAGTCTACATGTCTGTCTCCTATACCGGTGATCTCAGAGTGTTCTTCTCCTCCTCCTCCTGGATGTCTGCCTCCTTTAAAGGGGACGGACAGTGCAGACAGGATGGAGGAGAAGTTTAAGTATTTGGATGCAGCAGTGAAGGAGAGACGAGTCTCTGGTTAGGATGAGGATGGACGTGCAGTATTCAGGTGTGCCGTCGTTTTCTTCACAGTGTTCTTCTCCTCCTCCTCCTGGATGTCTGTCTCCTTTAAAGGGGACGGACAGTATAGAGAGGATGGAGAAGATTGATGATTTAGATAGAGCAGTGAGGGAGACAGACGAGTATCTCGCGAGGATGAACGAGACGATTGTAGAGACAGACAGGGTATTAGCAGGAGTGCGGTCTGACTCGTCTTCTCTCCCTACTGCTTCTCCTGAATCTTCAATCGATCAAATACCTACAGCAGTTTTCTTCTCCTTCTACTCCTCCAAGATGTGGGTCGCCTTTAAATCTGCAATCTGATTCCGAGTCTCCTTTAAAGGCGCCCGTATCTCCTTTAAAGGCGACCGACAGTATTGACAGGATGGAGAAGATTTTTGATTTAGACATGTGTGAGACAGATGAAGAAACGGCAGAGATGGACAAGTTGAAGAAGGTATTTGATCGATTTAAAAGAGTGACCGATATGCACACCAGGCTATTGCACAGAGTGCAATTGTTACAGGAACCTCTCCCTGAGGATCCTCAGGCAGAGGAGGTGGAGGATCCTCAGGAAGAGGAGGTGGAGCCGCAGGTAGAGGAATTTGATACTTTTTCATTTGCAGCGCTAGGGTATGGTCCTACCCCCGAGATCAATGATAGGATTAAAAAGTCGTATGCTGAACGTCAACGTCAGCAGACAGACGAGGAGCCAGAGCCAGTTATTGGAGAGGTTTTACTGGAGAAGATTGTTAGTAGTGATCTGGCTCCGGCTCCTTGTACGTCTGAGAAAAAGAAGGATTTTTACGATGAGGGGACGGATTATTCCCTGGCTCATGGTCGTGTCCGAGATCAAATGATCCGGAGTGATTATTTAATTCTCGGACAGGACCGAAAATATCAGAAAGTATCCTTACATGATCATGGTGTACATTTTCCTCTCGATGATACTAAGCATCGAGATGAAGATGTACGCGTCTGTTCTGTTTGTGATAATACACGAATTTTTTTGGGTGATTGGCCCCTTCATATTCGGAGCTCTTATCACCAAATTAAATTCGCTATAAGGAAGAAGCTAGCGGGCTGTTGCTTTTTGCGTAATAAAAATATTCGTCCGCATCTGTGGAATGAATGCGACGTATGTTTGAAAATGAGAGAGAATGTACGGAGCAATCCGGAATTGCTGGATACATCGTTGAACGACTGGTCTGTGTACAATCCTCTCTCTGATCAAACATATCAGGAGCATTTAGACAGAGTAGCTATTGCAGAACGTGCTACTTCTGGTTTTACTTGTGAGCCTTGTGGGAAAAAGAATTTATCGAAGGAATATTTCGATAAGCATATTTCAGGCAAGGCTCATAAGATAAAAATGAAGCAGATGGGAGCCGAAAAGAAACAGCTTGGGACTTCTGTTTCTAATAAGAAACGGAAGTCTGATTCTTCTGCAAACACCTCAAGTTCTAAGAAGTCCAGATTTGCAAACATCTCAGATAATACTTGGGGTGATTCTGCTGATTCTGTTCAGGATGTTCAGGAGACAGTTGAGGATACTAGTAACATTTCTGCTAGTTCTTCGTCGTCGCCTGCAAGGAAGGTAGATGCCTCTTCAACTTTTGATTCTTGTATTAAGGAAAGTGATAACAAGTCTTTTCTGTGCACAATTTGCGATTTGACAATTGCACAGAAAAGAAATGTTAAACCTCATCTAAAGTCGAAGAGGCATTTAAATAATTGCAAGGCGCAAGTTGCAGTTCCAGACGAGGACGCTGCTGGGTCTGGCAATTTGAATGAGCTTGGTTTTGTACGTGAAACCCCTGATAAAACTGCAAGGCCAGGTACACATTTTTTACTGGAATTCAACAGACCAGTAAAATATAAAATTGCCAGACGACTTCTTAGAACAGTTTCTGCCTGCAATGTTTGTTTGCTCTTCTTTAGACATCAAGGTATTCTAAGAAGGCATAAGGAGAGCAAACAACATAAGGAAATGGTTAGGATACAGTTGTCGAAAAAAAGATTAATGAATAAGAAGGTTGCAGGCGGCGATGTTACACATGGCCAAATAATATCAAAGATTTATGAGAGGTTTCCGTGGTTAAAGTTTAAATCTAGAAGGCAGATTTTAAGACGGAAACTTATAAAGGAGCAACAGTTTGTCGACAAGGCGGCCATTTGTAATGAGTTTGGGGGTGAATTATTCAAAAATTCTCATTGCCATATGTACCTCCAGACTCATGACAAATACACTTTTAAACAAATGAAAAAATTAATAAAAAAGAAATTTCATCAGAAGGTTGATGACATTCGCCGTCCTATAAATTTTAGAGAGTGCATTCGTTATGTAACGAAGGAAGATAGGGCGGCGACTGTTGTGAACATTCCGCTGAAATTCACGTCAACAGTGTTTAGGGCCGCCAGATACTTCCAGGAAACTTTTTCTGCCATTGCTAATTACGGTGATTACATCCCATCCACCGTAGCTGCCAGTGACAGAAAAGTATTTGAGGCTGTACTTTCCGCAGAGGGCAGGTTGGCTGAAGTATGTGTAATGGGAGAACGGGTGAAATCTGTTGTCTTGTTACCATGGCAAGAGGAATTGATGAAAGAAATGCGGGAAGTACAGACTTCAGACAGGAAGGTCTTATGGATTGTCGACATAGCCGGTGGTGCTGGAAAGTCAGTTCTGTGCCATTGGCTGATGACGTTTTGTAAGGGTTTTGGTTCGAGTATTCTGTTTCAAGATTTTGACTATAGGAATAATAGTTACTTGTATGGAAAAGAAAAACTTGTGCTGTTTGATCTACCCAGGTCTTCAAAACCTGATAATCTGAAATTTATAGAGGATTTGAAGAATGGGTACATCATCAGTACAAAGTACGAGGTTCGGAAAAAGGTATTTCCGAGTCCTGTAGTCATTGTCTTTTCAAACTCATACCCTGACAAAACACTGTTATCCATCGATAGGTGGCATGTGTTTAACATAAGCAGAGGTGTTGGTAATGATGATGATCATTTAGTATTTCATCCTGAATATAATCGATTAATCTAAATGATCATCATCTCTACATAAACAAACAGACAGATGAATAATATCATAAATATTTAATTATAATACAGACAGATGAATAATATCATAAATATTTAATTATAATCCTTAGCTACATATATATTAGCTACTTATTATATTATATATTGAATGCTTGAAGAAAAGTCTATATGATACCAAATGCTTCATCTATTCTCTTTTGTATCAGATAGAACAGATACGGGTCATTCTTAAATGACTGTGGAATGGTGACGTGGAGCGTTATTCCTTTCATATGTTCATTTAGGTATGCACTTTCCTTGTCTGTCTTTTTTTCTTCAAGTGTTGGTCTCTGTTCAGTTTCTGCATTTTCATTCATACATTGCTACAAATATATATGATAGTGTGCGTATGGGAACCATTCAGTGAACAACTCTAGGCATAGTGCAATATAATATATAAAATGTGCAATAGAACTTGTGAACAAATATAACGTGAACAAAGCAATTTGAACAAACAATATATAAAGTGAACAAAGATACAACTATGAACAATTTGAACAAACAATATATAAAGTGAACAAAGATACAACTATGAACAATACTATGAACAATTTGAACAAACAATATATAAAGTGAACAAAGATACAACTATGAACAATTTTTGAACAGTGAACATATGTACATATATGAAAAAGTTTAATAATATTGTGATTGATGGAAATATGTTTTAGTTATTGTTTATGATGTTAACAAGATCTGTTTTCGTTATATTTTTTGTTACCACCATAAATACTAACTTGTACATTATATATATTTAAATCAAAAACATGCCTAATTCATATTAGCCATCATGTTGTTTATTTAAATATATGTATGAATCAATCACAATATTTAACACATATTGGTTGAACAATAAAAATTTAAATCATATTGATTTAGATATAATTATACGTATATTCTTTTGTTTTAATTCAAAAAGAAAAAATGTAACAGATTCTGATTATAATTTATATCAAAACTATTATATCATGATGACAATGTTATAATAGTATTAGTATAAAAAAGGATACTGTTATATTCTTTCTCCCATATTTCGTCCTTACACAAAAATGTCCACCTTCACTACTTTAGTCATCTTTGGCAATTGCCCCTAACCGGTATACGGAAGAAAGATAGTCATTTCGGATACTTAGATGGTCATATATGTGATGGGTTCCGGTTTGACAGAGATAATTACTTTGCGATTTTGTCCCAAATGTGATAGCCTGCACCTGTTGGGCCATACATTCCAATTGCGGTCATGAGTGGATTCTTGAATGGGTTGTTGATTTTGGGGTCATTCTGAGGGTCGTCGTTTTTGGGGTCATTCTGAGGGTCGTCGTTTTTGGGGTCATTCTGAGGGTCGTCGTTTGCTGGGACTTCTAGTGCATCTGATGCACTTGCAGCTGCGTGGGCTACGTCGGCTACTGCGTGGGCTGCGTCGGACGCTACGTCGGCCTGTTCGAGTGCTGCTACTTTTTGTTCAATGACAACTATTTTCTGTGCGAATTGTGCCATTCCGGATTCTAGTTGGTGTTCTATTCTAGCCAGTGCATCGAATTTATTCGTGACATCAGCGGAAAGGGTATTGATCTGTTGTGATATTTGCAGAAGGTAATGTATACTGGTGTCAGGCGGTAGTGAACTTTCTATTTCTAAGATTTTAATTTTGAGGTCCGTTAGTTCCGTAACGTGGCTGTCGTAGTCGAGTACATCACTTAATATAGATTTAAAAATTCTGTTGCCATGTTCTGTGCTAATAGCCTTTTGTAGTTTAACGAGTTCTTCTGGCCAATCCATCTTTATTCGCTTTTAAGCATTCCCTGTTCTGGTTGTCTGTTACCTGCGAATGAGAATGGCTGTTTAAGAAGTTCCTCACAAGAAACATTAACATTGTCTGTGGAAATATTTGGTAGAAATGGCCTGTATACTGTGAGGTAATTTGTACCTTGTGCTGATTCACACAAAGTGAAAACCTTTTTGAAATCTGCATTTTGTTGATCGTACCAAGTTTTCATTTCCTCTGGTATGTACTTATTGAACAGATACATACCAGAACCACGTATTGTGGCTATGCCATACCCACATCCCATGATTAGATCGCTGCAATTTACAGTCTCAGTTCCTAGATATCTTGTGGGAAGTTTATAATCTGTTTGTACATTTGCAGTGGTGGTACCAGTTGTTGTAGTTGTGGTTTGTGGACGTTGATAGCGCATACCGTTAAATGTATACGCATTGTCTTTGTCATGTTGTGGTGTTAGTCCTCTGTAGTATGATGCATATGTGCTAGCATGTCTGCTGTAACAGTGTTTATTTCAGTTGAAATTGCTTTGTCGTCGTCTAGTAACCCCACTAAGAAATGGTCCTGATAATCCGATGTCTTTAAGTAATTTGATGATGTCAGATTTCTGATTATCTCTATCGGATATTCCCTCTTAGGGCCACTCTCTATCATACCGAACAATGTCTGAGGATTTACATTAGTAGGAAGAACATAAACATCCTCAGAATCTAGAACACCTGAAGTATGGGACGATACTGATTCATTGAATGCAGTTGCAGTTTTATGTCCTCTAAATATTTCATTCAGTGCTAAGAGTTGTTGGCCTTCGTTAGTTCGTTAAAGCAGATGATGCCATGTGGGAGTTAGCAGGTACCACATTTTGTAGTATGTTGTTAGAAATTCACTTGGTGTGGCTGAGAAGATAGTGAGAGGATACATCTGCCAGAAATTTAAGATATGCCCTTTCCTTGTTTCACTGACAATTAATTTTGTGCATATTGCATTTCGTATAGTTTTATAACCATAACTGTCCTTATGGGGTTTGTATTTGGTCTCATCGGATCCTGATATAGCACCATACTCGCATAGCAAAGGATTATCATGTAAACTGTAAAAGTACAACATGCCCCATTTCAATTGTGCAGGACAGTTGGTTATTGCTGTTGCTGCAGGAGAGGTCAAAAATTCCTGAACCTTAGTTTGAGCCCCATGCAAACCTTGTATATCGTTTGCGTCATTTTCCATGTATGCCAATGTTATTGCCATCATACCGATCCAAGTCAAGAGAGCTTCATATGCTAATATTCTCTGTTCAAATTCTGGGTTTGTACCATAGTCAATGAGGTCGTTCTTACTTACATATGGACATTCATATTTGTTACCGTGCCCATCAAACCACCAATCTAGCGGTGGTTTACCTTGAGATAGTTCATCATATGATGGGATCACTATTTGATCTTTTGCTAAGTGATAGGAGTAGTATTCTATGAGGTCTGCTACATCATTAACGATAGTTGTGAATGTATCACCGTTGTATGTACTTCCATACATGAATCTTAGATAATCACCTCTGTTCGTGAGTGTTTTTACTGATTTTGTTCCGAAAGTGTGTTGTACTAAAGTGTTTTGATCAAATAGGTGAGCAAAGATGTCATTGTTTACACCATCTTTAGCATACATGAATAATTTCCGAGTTTCCCACAGTCCCTGGTCAACGAATGTTTTGAACCGTTTATTGTAGACAAACTGGTATTCTAATCCAGTTGTATTTCTCGCATGGTCATTTGATATTTCAATTCTAGAGAACATTTCTTCGCTTCTATTCCTATTAATTAAGGTGTATTTGATACAGTCTTTTAGTTTTGTTAGGATATCTGATATTCCTATTTCGCTGGTCACATCGTCTAAGTCTGAAACACCTGAATCAAAAATGGAACGTCGGACGCTTCTTTTACGCCTAGAGCCACGAGAATTCATAAAGTCTCTGAACGACCCATATGTTTGATCTGCACGTTCGCTACCGGTAGCGCCGTTTGCAGCGCTACCGGTTGCAGCGCCACCGGTTATGCCAACTAACCCACCGAGTTTTAGATACTCCGGTGTAGAATCAGATGTACTTGGCTGAATGTCAGGTAAAGCACGCTTGTCTCGCAAGGTATTTTTATCCTGAAGGGTTTTTGCATGGGATTTAACGGTATCGTCAGCGTGGCTTTGGAAAACTGTTTGATGCGTGTTATCAGGAGCTACATCTGCTGGAGTTATGATCTGTACAGTGTCAATCCTGGGATTAAAGTTCGGACCCTCATACATGAGACCTGTATACAATGTATCTGCAGCAGTGCCATCACATACTATCTGATTCCATATTTCAGGCCATTTTTCCTCTGTCTGTTCACGCAGAAGTATTCTATTGAAAATCAGATGGACTTTTCTGATAGAATTCAGTTTTTGATTGTCGTGTGTAGTGCTTTTAAATTTATGAGCAGATGCTATGTTGATTTGGTCACACTGACAGGGAATACCGTCTCCATTTGTGTTTGCTGTTGATTTTAGGACGCCCCTACTATTAGTTTGATTATATACTGCTGAATTTGCAATATCATCTTGTCCATAAGTGGGTTTATTTTTGATAGATGTTTCAATATATACACCCTTTTGCGGTACATATGGCAAATAACCATCATCATGTAAAGGCGAATAGATGATATTCTTATAATTTTTTCTGAGGAATAGTATTTGTTCATTGTAGCCATCTCCAAGCGCGGCTGATGTTTGCCACCTGACCTTATGAGCGCTTCTTTGTAATGCCATCTTACCGGAACCCATCATTAATACTGTACCTTCAAATTGTTTGATACATGGTACATTATCACTGAACTCTCTAAAACCTATTAATTGCCACATTAGTTTATATCCATTGACTTTTTTTATTTCGTCACCATCAGGAAGGTGATGTGGATCTGGTAATTTAACTGTCATTACATTGTATAAGCCATCTTCAGATGTTATCTCTACAGGCATATACATCAGTTCATTCGTTCGTATTTTGATAATTTCTCTGCTTCTTTTGTAGTGTTTGTCATCAATATCAAAATATGTGTATACACCGGTATCTACATTCATGAAATATGCTTCTTTGTAGTTTTTTGCTATATCTATTTGATTTTGTTTCTTGAATTGTTTCATTTCAACTGCATCTTGTATCTGTTTTAGAATTGGATATTTATCCAAATATGTTTGATCCTGCAATAGTGTTTGTATTCTTCCTAGAAATTGGTCGAATTTCTGTTTTGTTTGAGGCGGCAGTTCACCTATGTATGCAGATGTGATATTGTATAGGCTAGGGTCAGATTCATCAAGATCAACTTTCTTGATATTTCCGTCGTCGTCTTTTGGCTGAATCCAGTTGCCGTATGCATCATATTGTGACATGATTGTCTTATTTGCTGACTAACTGACTTATCAGATCTTTCACTTTAAATTGTCTGTAAGAAAAGAGAGAACACTTACATGTTTGGTATTGGTAATTGAGAGATCCATCTGAGTGTATACCAAGTAGGTCTTACAGGCTTCTTTCTATAAGAATGAAATTACTTTTAAGGCAACAAATAATTATACTTTTGAATGTGATAGAAAGAAGAATGAAAGTATTTTTAAGGCAATTGCAAAACATTATACTTCGCAAGTGATTGTGGTATTTGGGGTGCCAATTGATTGAGAAGTACCATAACATTATTAATATTTGACTTACCTAAAACTTCTGATAAACCCCACATTAAAGGATTATTAATATTGTTTACGAGAGTTTTTAAATCTAATTCTGAAGTTAATTTTTTTTTAATCATATTTTCATAAGCTACCTGTTCAAGGTGGTTGATTGCTTGAATCAGTATTTTCTTTGTTAGTTTTTTGGTTGCTTTAAACAGATGTTTCATTTTTTTTTTCTACATCGGGTACATTTGAAGTGATGACTTTAGCGAAATCCTTTATTCCTTGCATGACTGTTTTAATATCAGTTTTGTCATCTGTGGGATGCTGTTTTTGGTCTGGGGTGCCAAAAGAAGTTATCACATGTCGTTTTGTTGGTCCAGCTAATAAATATGCCAAATTTAAACCCGTTACAGCAGCCAGAAAAAGCACGAAATACTTATGATGTTTTATATTTAATCCAAATCTGCGTGCGTATTTTTTTAAGCTATTAAGGAGAGGCCTACGTAATCGCCTGGGAATATTTTCTATGAAAGTAGGAATTCCTTCTTCCTCAATTGGTAATGTACCCCTAAAACCATCTTCTGCTTCAGGCACTTCAGGCAATATTTCCATATCGCCTGATTCAGCTATAGAAAAGACTCTTTTAGGAATAGTTTGAGATGATCCAAGGCCTGAATCATCACCCAGTAATTCATCACCTACATCTTCAAATGTTCTTTGAGGTTTGGGAACAGTTTCAGATGGTTCAGTTGCAACATCCAATTCATCTACAAAAGATGTTTCTGCTTGTCGTGTAAGGTTTTGCAATTGCCTGTCTTGAACGACAATATCATCCATTTCTATATGAGAGGGTAAATTTTCATAAATGAACCTGGTTCTAGCTCTACCGGCTAAACGTCTTAGCGGTCTAGTTACTAATGAATTTCGTTCAAAGAATTCTCTCGCAAATCTAGAAGTTCTAGGGCGAGGTTCTTCTAAAGGACGGGCTACTCCTTCAGCTGGCGTACTAGTTCGTGGTTGAATGAATATTGTTTCCTCATCATCAGCAGATTCTAATTGCGGAGTGAATTGTTGTAGTTCTATTTCTTCAGGTGTAGTTTGTGCAAGTGAAATTTCAGGTTGAGTTTCAATTGCGGCATCTTGTTGGGCTGCTGCAAATGATTCCTCTATTTGCTGTCCGCCTACAGTTGATTCTTCAATAGTATCAAGCGTTTCCTCAGCCAGTATTTCACCTGCTTGTTCACTAATACCTGTACCTGCACCATATACTTCAGTGCCAACAAAAAGCTGCATTTTCACCTGCTTCTACAAATGATGTCTCAGCAACATTTGCCAAGCCATCTAGTATAGCTGTTGCATTTGCAGACTGTTCTACTGCAATTTCAGTTGCTAATGACTCAACAAATTCTATTAATTCTACTGCAGCAACACCTGTTGCCATAATTACCTATAGACGGGTTGTGGAACTGGTTTCTCGTCTCTTTTGAATGGTTTGATTTGGTCTTCTTCTTTGAAATGTACCCTTTTGATGTTTGTTTCTTTTGTGCTGGCTCTGGTTTTTCTTTTAGGCATGATCTGGTCTAAAGAAAATATTTAGTCTGGTTTTGATAATAGTCTACATTTCCGAGTGTAATATTTACTAATAGGTAATTGATATAAATGTTCTGCAATGCGTTTTCTAAAACAGTTTTTACATACTGTCTGTTTTTTTTGGTAAATTATTTGTTGATGAATTCTATGTATTAGCATTCTGTATGAGTATCTTTCATGTTCGCATCTGATGTGTACAGTTTAAACACTTCCACATGAATCTAGTAAACTCATCCAAATCTTCGCTCATGAACGACTTTAAGGTATATATGTTCGAATCAATGTTTTTAGCTTTATACATTAGAATGTTGTGACTTTTAATGGCATACATATAGTAAAGTTCTCTATCACTAGGTTTCACAGAATCCCTCATCAGTATTATGTTCATTTTGTGTTAAATCTTTACTGAATAAGTATTTGCGAAGTAATGATATGAAAGGTAGACATTGTCTGTGATATACTCCCTCAAAATATCCATCGTCGTTGTGTAATTTACAGTCCAGACCATTTCCACCATTTCCACAGTAACAATATGGGATATGGACAATGTGGTTACAAATAACACAAAGTGGAAGTGTCTTCTTCATCAGGCGACCAAACAATAGCAAAGGAATCCTGTACAAAATGTTATAAAGTGTATTCTAGTTTTTTCAATTGATATATCTTTCATACACATTAGCCGTCGTACATATTCGTAATATCCTGTTGAAAGAATGTTCAGTAGTTGCATCTGAAATAAATTTTAAATTTGATTTAAACATTAAAACATACAGATTTAATGTTTGAATCATTTTTTACTTAGAACTGACATAGGAATACTATTTGTAGGACGACTAGGGCTGTCTACTTCATAGTCTTCTTTTGAGGGTTGTAGAAATGTTGAATTTGATAAAACTGCCTTTGGTTTCTTTTGCTTAATAGTTGGAACGGTATTTCCACAAATGGCAGATAACAGGGCTATATATACAGCTTTATCCTCCACCTGTCTGAAGAGTTGTATCATACAGAAAACTAAAATTGCAAGTAGAAATAGTGCTTGTACCCAAAATCTGGCCTGTGAAATAGCTGGTAACATTATTCCTGTCCTCGTAATCTTTTAGCTAACTGTAAATCTTTCGGTTGAATAGTTATACGTTTAGCATGTATTGCGCATAGATTTGCTTCTTCCAGAAGTGAGACTATGTAAGCCTCAGCTGCTTCCTGGATTGCTCGTAATGCTGATTCCTGAAACCTTTTCTGGTTATCAATGTCGAGTGCAAGTTCTCTGACGAGTCTTCTGAATGGTAGTTTTTGTATTAGTTGGTCTGTTGATTTCTGAAATTTTCGTATGTCTCGTAATGCGACTGTTCCTGGTCGGAATCTTCGCATGCGTACTGCTTTTTTGTCCCGGGGATATATTTTTCGGCTAAATTTTCTTGCATTATTCGCCTCTGCAATTTTCTTTTGCTTTAGTGGATCGTACTCTTGAGGCAGACTGAATTCTGTTCGTTGTAGACTAGGAGGTCGTGGGAACCTGAATGTTGAAGATTTCCGAATTGTTTGCTTTGTTCTCGCCATAAAATGAAATGTTCATACCTTAAATCCTGTATAGTGTGGATCCTTTTTCTCGTAGAATCACACTAAGAAATAGTTTTCTCCACAGTTTTAAACTTGCTGATGATAATCCTTTTTTCTTTTTCTCCGGGTAACACATTTAAACCTTCTTGTTCAATGATCGTAACTTGTCTGTACAAGTTTTTGGGTTTTCCGATAATTTATAATAAGTTTTGGTTTTTCTGTGGGTTTTTCCGCTGTTTTACGTAATTTTCCGTAATCGGGTTTTTCCGTCGATTTCCGTAAATAAGTATGGTAGTCTAGCTGAGGCCCATATATCAGAAAGTGAATTAAGAAAGATTTTTCCCCTGCGCCATCAAGATGACTTTAAAAGAGCTATTCGAAGGGTTAGAGTTGAAAAATAGTGAGTTAGAAAAACAGGTTGCGGAAAAAAGCTGAAGCAGGAAGCCAAAAGACAAAAAGTCCGGATTGCTGAATTGCAATTGCTGCCAACTATAACAAGAGCTGATGTCTTGCAACATTAAAGAACGGCAAGCAATCCGGACGGCTATGCCTTAAATGAAAAGACAGTTTATAATAAATGGTGACAATTTTCAGTTTCTTGAAACCTTTTTTGGTTATCGATATTAGTTGCAATTTCACGTACTAACTTTCTGAACGGTAATTTCGCTATGAGGAGATCAGTAGATTTTTGTATTTCCTAATCTGTCTAAGGGCGACTGTACCGGGACGGTATCTACGATAGTGTCCCTCTTGTCTTGCGACCTCCTTTCGTGCTTGTCTCCTTTTTATAGCTAGTCCTTCCCTTTTCAGCTGTTCTGGAAGGGTAAATTCTTTCCGCGGTAGGTGTGCACCTTGTATATCCTGGATGTATTTATTTCTTCTACGTTGTGTAACCTTTATTCGTGCCATAGAGTAGAAAAAAAATATCTGACTTACCTTTTCAGCGTTCCGGATATTTCCGGTTATTCCCGCTTATTTCCGTAGTTCCGATTGGTTACGGAAGCCTGATGACGTCATCATGTATACACATGACAGTGGGCTGATTCCTAGAATATCTATTTTTAGATTCACGTGACCTGGTTCCCGGTCTACAGTGATTATCGATTTTGAATACATTCGGATTTTGCTGTAGCTGCTTTGCTGCCATCAAGATGACTTTAAAAGAGCTATTCGAAGGGTTAGAGTTTTGAAAAATAGTGAGTTAGAAAAACAGGTTGCGGAAAAAAGCTGAAGCAGGAAGCCAAAAGACAAAAAGTCCGGATTGCTGAATTGCAATTGCTGCCAACTATAACAAGAGCTGATGTCTTGCAACATTAAAGAACGGGAAGCAATCCGGACGGCTATGCCTTAAATGAAAAGACAGTTTATAATAAATGGTGACAATTTTCAGTTTCTTGAAACCTTTTTTGGTTATCGATATTAGTTGCAATTTCACGTACTAACTTTCTGAACGGTAATTTCGCTATGAGGAGATCAGTAGATTTTTGTATTTCCTAATCTGTCTAAGGGCGACTGTACCGGGACGGTATCTACGATAGTGTCCCTCTTGTCTTGCGACCTCCTTTCGTGCTTGTCTCCTTTTTATAGCTAGTCCTTCCCTTTTCAGCTGTTCTGGAAGGGTAAATTCTTTCCGCGGTAGGTGTGCACCTTGTATATCCTGGATGTATTTATTTCTTCTACGTTGTGTAACCTTTATTCGTGCCATAGAGTAGAAAAAAAATATCTGACACCTTTTCAGCGTTCCGGATATTTCCGGTTATTCCCGCTTATTTCCGTAGTTCCGATTGGTTACGGAAGCCTGATGACGTCATCATGTATACACATGACAGTGGGCTGATTCCTAGAATATCTATTTTTAGATTCACGTGACCTGGTTCCCGGTCTACAGTGATTATCGATTTTGAATACATTCGGATTTTGCTGTAGCTGCTTTGCTGCGTGCTGCGCGGCAGGTATAAAGTAATACTAGTATACCTGCCGCAGCAACACAGCAGGGGTACTGTCCGAAATTATGTTACATATGTGACGGGTACCAAAGTTATATAGCGTTAATTTTTAGCGGGTTTAGTAGTGTTTGATGGTTTTTAAGTAAAATTATGTAGAAAATGGGACTTTTATAGTGATATTCATGGCAGAATTTATAAACTCTGAAGCTGAGGAGGAGGGGGAGTATGAGTGATGTTGATGAGAATGAAACTGAAAATGACAGTGATAATAACTTTATAAATGATGATGATGATGAAATTATTCCCTATCAGGAGTATATTCCTCCGAATCCGTATCTGGGACAACGTATTCAATTACCGAGGGGCCTGGATGCAGTTGTAAATAGGGTAAGTTCCTTAATTTTTAAATTTTCTATTTTCAGAAGAGGAAAACATCCAAGTCTCCCTCACCCCTCCAAAAAAAGAGGATAAGACGTATTGCAGGTGTGAAGAAAAGGAAACGGTCACCGTCACCCATCAGTGTATCCTCTGAATCAGAATCAGAACCTGAACTTATAGAGATTTCGTCGGAATCAGAATCTCATCCCAAAAAGGTGAAAAAGTTTCAAATATGTCTCGAGGAAAACGAATGTGTTGAATATATCAGAGATCCGCAGGAGTATGTCGCCATGCATCGGAAGAAATATAAGAACATGAGGCAAACAATGCCCTTAAGGAACCCTTTAAAGATTTCTTCCCAAAGAAAAGAGAACTATTTGTAAACAGAATACGTGACAATCGGTATGGTGTAGAAGGTCGTAAATTTTATTGCGACAGATTAAAGAAACTAATCAATGTCCATCACAGGGTGAGAAAATGGAAGTCCGGAAGCATTGAGCCTCTCCTTCCGGAGGAGGAGGTAGAATTTGATATAAACAAAATACTGGGGAATTGTTCTGAACCAGACGTTGACTGGGTCCCTAAGATTCCTGAGATATACAATACTTCTCAATATGCGTATGATTTACCCCAGTTGTTGACCGTTGTAGTCAGAAGGATGATTTTACTGAGAAACAAGCAAAAATGTTAGCAGACATAAACGCCGCCGAATATTTAGTGTACTCAAGACAGGAACGCAAGTTCTTTCGGCTTGACTTGTGACAGATCCTTAATTCATCCTGTGAATGACGTGAAACATCCAGAGGAGGACTTAAGGTACTGTCAATGTTGTGATGTGAACATTTTCATTGGGAAAGAACTTGGTATGCTTGTGTTGGTATGGTAATAAACATATCAGTCCTCATGGGGTAAAGGAATGTGAAGTTTGCGAGAAGGAGTTGAAGATTCTTAAGGATACACCGGATTTGTGTGAGTGGGATGACTATTCCATGTACGATCAGACAAAAGACCCGGAGCACATGCAGTATTTGGAACGTCAGAAAGTTTCACTTAGCGCATGTGCTACGGATCGGTACAGCTGTATTCCTTGTGGTAAGCATAACTTATCCAAGGATTACTATGAGGCCCACCTCACTGGTAAAGCACATAAATTTAAAATGCAGGAAGAAAAAAAGGGTAATAAAAAGCAGAAAATAGTTGAAGTAGAAAAGGGTAAGAAACGGAAAGCAGATGATGCTGAAAAAAAGGAGTCGTTAACATTTGATATTTTTTTTAAGTTTTTAGGGAATCGCAGAAAAAATCTGAATCAACCCCAGAACCGGAGAGGTCTGATGCTGATGCAGAGGATCCAGTTACTGTCTCAAAAGAAAAAAAAATTCTAATGCTGCTGAGTTTGACTCGTGCATTGTTTATAGCGATGGCATATATACCTGTAGTGTATGTGACATCGTTATTAAACAAAAGCGTAATATAAAACCACACCTGAAGAGCAGGAGACATGCTCAACAGACAAAAGAAGTAATCGCTCTGCCGGATGAGACAGAGACAGTGACAGGAAAAGGAGACCTTGATGAACTTGGGTTTGCCAGACCGAAAAATGATGATTCGAAACCAAGACCTGGATGCCATTTTCTCTTAGAATTCCAAAGACCGATCAAATACAAAATCTCAAAACGATTAATGAAGGTAGCTTGTTCATGTCGGGTGTCTCACTGCCTTTAGATCTCCGGAGCTATTAAGTAGGCACAAGTCAACAGCACAGGGAAAAGGTTAAGCGTATAAAGAATAAAAAGCGTAAGTTGGCCAAACTTGTTGCAGGTGGCCCGATGACGCATGGAGATATACTTCGGGCGATTTTTGATAGATACCCTCATTTTTTATGTAAATCTTGGAGGACCGATAATTTCAAGCGTAAAAGGGTGGAAAAGCAGCAGGGTTTCATATCAAAAGCAGCTATCTGCAATGAATTAGGCTCAATGCTCAGAAAGCATAGCCACAGTCACATGTATTGTCAAACTGTAGAGAAATACACGTTTGCACACTTTAAGAAACTGTTCTTTAAGATGTTTGGAATTAAAATTGCTGACATTCGTAGACCTGTTAACTTCAGGGAATGTGTGAGGTATTGTACAAAGGAAGACAACCAGGCGGTCATCCTCAACATTCCGATGAAGTTCACATCTACAATGTATCGGGCATATAAATACCATAATGAATGCGGAAATGCAGGTATTATCTATGGGGACTACATCCCATCAACTGTTGTGGCATGCGACAGAAAGGTCTTCGAGAGTGTGGTGCAGTTTGAAAGTAAACTGCAAGATGCCGGGTATATCTATGACCGTGTGGAATGTATGCAGTTGGTTCCGTGGCAGGAACAATTGATTGTGGAAATGGGAAATGTACAGGAGTCCAACAGAGCGGTGATATGGGTCGTGGATGTACCCGGGGGTGCAGGGAAGTCCCTCATGTGCCAATGGTTGATGTCACAGGGTATCTTTGGCAAGGGCATACTATTTCAGGAGATGGACTATAGAACTAATAGTTACTTATATAACTCAGAACGTCTGGTGTTGTTTGATCTTCCTAGGTCATCAACACCAGCCGATCTGAGGTTTATTGAAGACCTGAAAAATGGTTACCTTATATGTACGAAATATGAGTGTAAGCAAAAAATATTTGGAAGTCCTGTAATAGTTGTCTTTGCCAACGAGTACCCTGTCAAGACACTTCTGTCCGTCGATAGGTGGTACGTATTCCATATAAAGGACACTACAGCAGATGGATTGAGAACTGGTAATTTAATTCGACATCCAGAGTATAACGAATTGAATACAATGTATAACTTGTTTTCAACAGAACAATCATAAGAATTAGTTACAGAATTTAATACCGGTATTGTTGTTGTCTTCTTCCTATTTACAAGCAGAAAGGATATGTGGGGGGCATTCAGGTACGCGACACCGGACGCTCATGGGGTGTTCGGTGAGGTGTAGGTGAATGATGATGATGAGTTCAGGTTTAACGACGCATCAACCCATGAGGGTCATTTGCGTCAAAATGGTGAACTAACATGGTTCTGTAGTGAAACGATTATAATGATAAGTCATAAATGCGTAAAATGTAAAACTAGAACGAATTTAAAAATTAAAAAGATTGATGTGTTTTAAAAACATAAGTATGTTATCAGTTGGTACATTTTCAAATAAGTATCTCAGGTCATTTGTTTGGAAGAATTGACGTCGTATATGAGAGAATTCAATGCAATCGATCAGAAAGTGTTTTACCGTAAAAGGTTCATTACAGCTGATACAACATGGCTGATCTTCTCGTTTCAGTAGATAAGAATGTGTGAGTCTAGTATGACCTATACGCAGACGAGTTAGAACGACTTCTTCTCGCCTTAATGATCGGTACATGTTATTTTTACCAAGAACCGGTTTTATTTCATGTAGTTTATTGAATGTCGCTCTGTCCCATGACAGCTGCCATTTGGGTAAGATGTACCTGTTGATAAAAGGTTTAAAATCTGTACATGGAAGTTTAAAATTCGAAATTTCTAGATCGAGTGAGGCCTTTGCAGTCTCGTTACCTTTTATGCCAACATGGCTGGGGAGCCAACAGAATAAAATTTCCTTAGTTTTCGATAACTCGTGATGTTTTTCTATCACGTTCTGGATTTTGGGTTTTTTTGAAGATGTATGATTTAGAGATTTCAAAACAGTAAGGGAGTCAGAGAAAATAACGAATTTGTTCTCTAAAGAGTTATTCATAACGTAATCAATAGCCTTGGATTCAGCAGTGAAAATAGATGAGCCATCAGGAAGACGGATCTTTTCATGGTGGCTGCCCGATATATACGCACAGCCAACCTTATCGTCAACTTTTGAGCCATCAGTGTAGATGTGTTATCATCTGAAAGTCGCGACTGTAATTCTTGGAAGTTTTGTTTCATGAGATGTGAGAAAGTGACTTTTTGCTGTTGTGTAAATCGAAAAGAATATTTGGTTTAGTAATGCACCAGGATGGAATATCAGAAAAAGAGTGTTTTTGAATGTTTTTAATGTTAATATTAGTAGATTCTAAAAGTGGTGCTATACGAAGGCCAAAGGATTTAATAGCGTTAGGTTTTTTCATAATATTCCTGGAAATGTGGTCGAAATTTGACTTCAAAAGCAGGGTTAGATGGGTTAGCAGCAAGTCTGATGGCATACTGAAGAGACAATTTTTCTCTGCGTAGCCATAACGATGGCTCATCTGCTTCCACGTTAAGACTCGATACTGGAGATGTACGAAAAGCTCCCAATGCCAAATGTACAGTGTCTAACATCTGTAGATAAGATTTTCTAGCAGATCCATATACGATGGACCCATAATCAAGTTTTGATCGAATTAAAGAACGATACAGGTGAAGAAGAGTTGTTCTGTCCGCTCCCCAACTTGTGTGAGATAGAACTTTTAAAAGGTTTAATGCTTTTAAACATTTCGCTTTCAAGTATTTTATATGGGGTATGAAGGAGAGTTTTTTATCAAATATAACCCCAAGAAATTTTGATTCAGCAACAACTGGTATTTGAGATCCATATATGTAGAACGCTGGATCGTTGTGTATTTTCCGTTGGTGACAGAAATGAACGCACTGAGTTTTCGATTTGGAAAATTTAAAGCCATTTCTAGTTGCCCAGTCTTCAATTCTATTTAGACATTGCTGCAGATGTCTTTCTATTGTGCGCATATTTTTCGAGCGAAAACAAATACAGAAATCATCAACGTACAAAGAACCATCTGTTTTGTAATCCAGACAGTTTATAATATCGTTTAATTTCACGTTGAATAACGTGGTTGAAAGTATTGCTCCTTGCGGAACGCCCTGTTCTTGATCATAGAGATCAGACAGGGTTGATCCTACACGCACTTGTATTGTACGATCTTCAAGAAAAGTTTTAATAAAGTTTGGTAGTCTTCCTTTCATACCAAAGTTATGTAGGTCTTTTAAAATTCCATATCGCCAAGTGGTATCATAGGCTTTTTCCAAATCGAAAAATACAGCGACTACATGTTCTCGTTTGATAAAAGCATCACGGATAAAAGTTTCTAGTCTAACTAAATTATCATTGGTACTACGTTCAGCTCGGAATCCCGACTGAAGTTTTGTTAGAAGATTGTTAGATTCTAAGTACCAAACAAGTCGTTTGTTTATCATTCTCTCTAGTGTTTTGCAAAGGCAACTTGTTAGCGCTATTGGTCTGTAGTTTGTTGGTTCTGCATGATCTTTCCCTGGTTTGGGAATAGGTATTATTGTGGCCAAATGCCAGCTTTCTGGAAAAACTCCTGTTGTCCATATACCGTTGAAAATATGTAAAAGTGTGTCAAGGGCGGTTTCGGGAAGGTGTTTAAGCATCTGGTAATGGATGTCATCAGGGCCTGTAGCTGTATCTTTTGATACTGCGATAGCGTCTTTAAGTTCTGTAATGTTAAACAGGCTGTTATATTCTTCAGTATTTGAAGAGGTGAAATTAAGTTTGATTTTTTCTTCTTGTTTTTCGATGTTTTGAAACTTCTCTGAATAATTCCGAGATGAAGAATTATCCAAAAAAGTTTCGGCAAGTGTGTTAGCTATCTCTTCCTTTGATGTGGCCTTTGTTTCACGTTTTGTATTTAAATGGGTGAAACTGGGTGATTTTGATTTACCAGATATTTTTCGTATCATGTCCCAAACCTTTTTAATTGGAGTTTTATAATTTAAATTCGAAACGTAAGATTTCCATGATTTGCATTTGGAGGCCTTTATTGTTCGACGAGCCTTTGCTCTGAAATTCTTTACCTTATTCAGGTTCTCCTTTGTTGGATATCTGCAGAACTTTGATAATGCTTGCTTGCGCTGATTTATGGCATCTTTGCATTCATCATTGTACCATGGCTTGCTTTTCTTTGGATTTGTCGAGGTTTTCGGTATACTTTTGTTACAGATATCGAGAAGAGAAGAAGTAAAATCATCTAGAGGATCCAAGGAATTGTTAAACTTATCTATTTTGAGACTTTCTTCACATAATGAGTGATACAATTCCCAATTTGCTTTATTTAGTTTCCACTTTGCGTTGTGATCGTTCGTGGAATTATTTACGCTTTCAATAATAACTGGGAAGTGGTCACTTCCATGTTGATCTTCATTGACCGTCCAATCGAAATCCAGCAGTAGAGATGGATGGCAAAGGGAAAGATCTAAAGAAGAAAAATTTCCAGTTGCAGGATGGAGATAGGTGTGAGATTTGTCATTCATAAGACAACGATCGTTTTTGTTTGGTTATAAAGTCTTCAATAATATTACCTTTAGGGTTGTTATCTTTACATTCCCAAAGGATATTGTGACCATTGAAGTCACCAACTAGGATATAGGGTGAAGGGAGTTGTTTGAGTAAAGTGTCTAAATGTTCGGTGTCTAAATGAAAATTTGGAGGTATATACACAGAACAAATAGTAATTTCTTTATCTAAAGTGACAGAAACCGCAACGGCTTGAAGATTGGTTACAAGTTTAATTTCTCGCTGGGGACATGAAGAGTGAACTAAGATTGAGCTTCCACCAGACGGCCTCTGGCCTTCTGAATATATATAATTGTATGTAATGAAATCTCTGATATTTAATTGATCATCAGTTTTTAAAAAAGTTTCTTGCAAGCACAAAACTGATGGACTCAATAAAGATAAAAGTAATAAGATCTCGTTATAGTTTGACTTTAGACCTCGACAGTTCCATTGTATTATTTTGTGATTTGAATTCATTTTAGAGTTGTTAGATTTTAGTTAGACTAGCAACTAAGGATATGTTATTGGTGATTTTGATCTATTATTACTATTGTTGACGTGTGAATGTTCTGATGATCTCGATCTATTTCTGTTAGTTCGTGGGCGATCTGGAGCTTCTCCTAACTCCATATCATCGCTACTGTCACTCAAAGATCCGAACTTGTTATGTTGTTGAATAACATTATTTGAACCTTTTCGTTCTCTGTTTGATGTGCTTGGTCTGTGTGTTCCTTGACAGATTTTGATTTTGTTTCTTTCGTAGGTGGAGATGATTGACTTCTTGCTTGTCTTTCTTTCTGTTGTTGTTTCTTCCAATCTTTCCTTATCATCTCAATGGTGGCTTTTTTCAGGCCATCCTCTCCTTTTTTCTCCTCAATAGGTGTCTTTGTTTGATTTTTGTTTGTGGTGTTTGTTTGACCTTTTTGTTTCTGCAGATGTTCTGTTTTGCTGTTTGTGTTTGTTGTATTTGATTGTACTGCAGAGTCGAGAAAAGTGATCGGATCAGTTTGAGTGGCAGTATCAACCACAGAAACCTTTCTCATAGAAGACTGGGTGATGTTGGCCTCAACAAGTTTTCGCGCTTCAACGAAATAAATATTTCTGGTAAACTTAAGACATAGAATTTCCTTTTCTTTGTGCCAAATTCGGCATTCTTTAGAGTCAGCACTGTATTTTTCACCACAATTGACACAGTGTAATTCGTTGCTACATCTACTTTCGAGGTGTTCTCCTGTTTGACCGCATTTCGAACAGATAGGGTCTTTAGAACACCTATCCTCATGGTGTCCATATTTTTGACAATTATGACAACGCAAGGGATTTGGTACGTAGACTTCTACGCTGATTCTAAAGTATGCCACTTTGACCGTTTTGGGTAAAACTGGCGTATTGAAAGTAAAAACAAAGGTGTTTGTGTCTTTTAACTCTCCGTTTCGTTTTATTTTGAATCTTTTTACTCCAGTAACTCCTTGAGATTTTGTGCCCTCGAGAATCTCCTCCTCGCCGCAATTCCTCAATTCGGGACAACGAATTACCCCTTTTGAGGAATTAAGCGAGGTATGGGGGTACACTCGGACTTTCAAGTCGTGAAAAGTCTGTTTCCGGTTCACCAGCTATACTCAGACCTTTTGTATCAAAAAAGGGGACAGAGATGTTATCTGTCTGCCCTCTTCTTTGCTTTCAAATAAAATGAAGCGTGGAAAATGTTGAGGAGACGTATCATTTGTTGAGGTAGTTGGAGGTTGAGAATTTTCGTCAAAATCTGAATTATCAGTGTCTGGGGTTTGTTTAGTTCTTTTTCTTTTATCATTACCCATGATGAAGTTGTACGTCCTCCGTGCTCTCCGCCCACCACGGAGCCCAACGAGGGAACACATAAATGGAGTGGCTTTCCTACTCACATGTGCTACAGGGATTATTCTGGCCCAAGATTTTTGTGAGAGAAAAAATCCCATTTGGACAAAAACAGTGAGAGATTTTCAAATTCAGTGAGATTTTTTTTTCGCTCGCTCGGACAAACTGAGTGAGATTTTTTTTTTTTTTTTTTTTTTTGTAAAGGCCAGATTTTGTATCAGAATTGCATGTATAAGTATTATTATTGCTTATTTTGTAATGTACTCTAAATCAGGTTAATAAAATTGTTATATATAGGGTGTTTGATTATTTTAAGTATCATTATTTTCATGTTTACTGCAAGTGTTTATATATAAATTTGAACTTTCTGGAAAATCATGTTTAAATAACAAGTTGTTTATATTCTTTTTAGAATTTCCAAATGGAATAGTCTAGATTAAGCTATTTTTGGCATGTCACAGAACATTTAAATTGTTCTTGACAAATTCTGGAAAATAAGTGATGCCTCTAGTACTCTATTTTTTCTTTAGAATGTTCTTTGATATTATATAAGGAGAGAAGATTTTCATATGAGCATCTTTGTACACTTTCATTTTTTATTGGATTACTTCAATGTTTCATTAATTCTGGAATTAAACTCTGAATTCAGGGACTTTAAATTGTGGGATCAAAAAACTGCAATTCAAAGGATTTGTTTCAGAAATTCTTCAGGAATTATTTCTCTGGGATTTTGTGACATTATCCAATGATTTTTTTTACCTGGGAGTTCCAATTCATATACTCATAATTTTTCTCTAGGACTCACAAATTTTATAAAAGTAAGTCCCTGAACTCACAAAAAAACAGTATATATCTGCTCTAAAATATATTACAGATTCATGATTTTCTCACAGGACTTATGGAATTTCAATTGAGACTGAATAGAATCAAACTGTAAATAAATCACTGATTATCTTGAAAGGTACCGTTTACATTTATTTTTCTGTCTTGCACATTTTCTTATTTTTTGTTATCAACTAATACTGTAAATAATTTTAAAGCTTGTTGCTGGTTTCACTTTCATTTCTTACTCGTTACGCCTGGCTCGTAATAAAATGCAAACGGCTGAATAAGGGCTTCATGGGCTTGTTATTCATCAAGCTCAGCTCGGTCTTGTGTTTGATCCGAGATCGTCATCCGAATCAGGGGAGGAGAGCGTGGCCGCTTCTGTCGAGCTGGGTTGTGCTCGAACAAGATACTTTAACATGTTGCCATCCCGACTGGACGGCTTCGGGTCGGATAATTTTCTTTCTTTTTTTTCTGAGTCGGCGGACATGTTTTTGCTGACTCGAGGTAGCGATCAAATAAACGCTTACTTAAACCAGAGACCGACAATGAGTTTTTACGATAAAGCTTTTCAATGATACAGATTAATGAATGGTTACCTGCGTTCGTATGTGTAATGAATTTTGGCGCCACAATAATTCAGAAACCGGTCGAACAGAACAGTCCGATAGTCTCGAAATGAACCCCATGTGCAATATAGGAACTTAACGGCGCAAAATGAGAAAAATTCAGCGTGCGATTTTTTTTCTCACTCCTGGAATTTTGATGCGATTTCTTGCAAAAAAAAGCGAGAATATCGCGATATCGCGCCAGAAAATGATCCCTGGTGCTAGAGATACACAGAAGATATACTCGCACGAGCAAAATGCTGCACGATTGACCCGTTAAGCCGCCGCCTTCTTTGGATTGGAAAGATTGAGAAATAAGAATTATGGGCAAACGGTGAGTATCAGTATGATACAAAAGATAAGAGAAAAAAAAGGTTTTTCCTAGGGCTTGACGCGACCAGCCGATTGACCGTGCCGGGTCTCACGGACACCCTTCTACACCGAAATCCAGGCCAAAGAGGCGTGCTGAGTCATCAGGAGATAACAAACTCCCAATAACTCTCAACCTCCAGGATCCCTTCTTTCGGCTTACGGGTTGCCACCCACCGCAAACGGGTGGTATTTCCTCTTCGCTCTTCCCAAAGGGGACAATTACTGCTCACCAAGCTAGCAACGTTCCCAGTGGGAATTGAGCCCCCAGGGCCTCGACAAGGCGGAAAGTTTAATACCCAGGTGGGTAGACCGATAGAACATTTTTCAAGTAAACAGCGGCCTTGGCCTTGAGTCCAGGACCCTGAAAGTCGATCGAGATATTATACCCAACATTTATGTGAAGTTATTTTAAAATCCATCAATAAATATAGAAGCTAGAGTAATGAAATCTTTTTAAATAGCCACAGTAACCTTGATCTTGAGACTAGGACCCTGAAAGTCGAACTGACTCGAGATATTATCATACCAAATATTTGTATGAAGTTATATTATAATCCATCAATAAATGTAGGTGCAAGAGCGATGACAAAAGGTGAACATACATTACAGGACAAACCCAATATCCTCTCGCACTTCGTTGTGCGAGGGGATAAAAAACCTGACCAGACTCTTATTGACTAGTAGCTAGTCTAGTTCTGAGCCTACAGGGATTTTCCCAGCTGACTTGGATAACCAACAGTCTGTTGAGTTGAGATCGTTCATTCGGCAGCTTTATATGATGAAGCAAAGGGGTAGTATTTCTGCTACATATGTGCACAGAGAATTTGAGAAAGATGCAGTCATAAAGGGTATATCAGCTTCTGACCTACAGCCTCTTGATACCTGCATCAACTGCTGTAGTGGAGAGGGACTTCAGCTTAATGAATGATGTCTGTACTCCACTCAGGAACAGGCTAACCCAAAATCATTTGACCTGCTTTGTGCAGATCATAAATGAAGGTCTAGAATGTCTTACCCAGTTAGCATTCTACATAAATCTATAACGGCTGACGGGCCGATAACGGCCCGCTATAGATTTATGTAGAATGCTAGCTGGGTAGTGAGGTTATGCTTGATGAGTTGACTGAACTGTGCAAAAGTCAGAAAAAAAAAGAAAACTGGAGTTATAAATTACAAGACTGAGTGCATGTTACAGCATTAATCACGATCATCATTCACCATTTTTTTTTATTCAAATTTAAATGAAACACCTTTAGCATGAACTGTAGTTTAAACAGAATGGCAAATAGAATAGTCCCTGGTCAGACTGTTCCCAAGAACAGTTTAAGCAGGGTCTACTCAATTTGCATGCAATAGCATGTCTCACTAAATCCCAATATCTGTAACTTTACACAGATAATGCAATGCAGTTCAGCAGTGTTTTTAACAGTGGTTTTGAGAGCCATCATACCTGTAGTTGCATCCTGATCCTGAATTCCATGCAAAGGTTTAACTCTAGTCTGGTCACCGTCTGTTCAGTTATTCAAGTAAAAAGGTAAATTTTGAGTAATTTTATTAATATTACTAAAACTAGTCATATCATATAATTAAATACAGTAGTGGTTCTCTAGTCACTGTTTAGTTGTTTAAAGTAAGCCGAAGTACATGTATATTTACCTGCTTGTATTACTAGTCATATTTTCTTAATGGTGAATTAATAAAAAATCACTAAAATAGTTATGTCATCATGACAGCAGAATAAAAACTTCACTTGCTAGTTCTAGTCATCATTTTGATCAGAGCCAGATTTTGCATGTTTACGCAATAATTTTCCCAATTTCTCGGGCCCCTGGTCGAAATTAGCAGGAAAATCCCTGGCCTATTTTAATTTCAAAGTCACATGCATGTTGTAACAAAACTTGATGATTATAAAGACTTTAGTCAAATTATCTGAAACGTTGACTCAATATGACGCGAATTAGAAGAATTTTCCATAAACACAGCGTATGAAATCCCTTTTATAAGTTATTAGAAAGGAGAGCATTTCTGCTACAGTGCAGACAACTGCCTGCTACTTAATAGCACGTGCTTATGGCATTATTCTTGGCTAATTGACAATGGTAGTCATTTCAGAAATAGCGTATATTTATAGAGTAAACCAATGGACTTTCCGGGACTATGGAAGCGTCCTAGTGCCAGGTGAAACAAATATTTGTCCTATGTAGGAGATAGTAACTCCTACGCAGGAGATAATGTCCTACGTATGAGTTAGTAACTCCTACGTAGGAGACTCCTACGTAGGAGATTACGTAGAATAAGTAGGATAAGGAGTTATTCCTACGTAGGACTAAATAACTCCTACGTAGGAGATAATGTCTTACGTAGGAGATAGTAACGCCTACGTAGGAGATAGTAACTCCTACATAGGAGATAGTAAGTCCTACGTAGCAGATACTAAGTCCTACGTAGGAGTTAGTTGTAACGTATGTTAGCTATTATACTATTGCTTGAGTTCAAGCAAAGACGTATAAAATTACAAGATTCGCAACTAAACGAAATCCCGCAATATCTCGTGCGTCCCTGTGTTAAGAGTCCTACGGTCGCGGGAGCCGCGCGAGACTTTCGTTACCAAGACAACACAGGTACGCTATCGCCGGTATCGCTCGAAAGAGCGAACAACCATGACCGTAATTCTTGATTGTTTTCTCTCACAGCATAAATAAACATTATCTTTTTTTTTTTTTTTTTTTTTTTTCACAAGGCGTCATTCATACTATTTAATTGATAAAAAGGAGAAATGAATTTGTAAAAGTCTGCGATTTTCAAGAGGCGAAAGCTGAGGGCGAAAGACATCGAAGATTCACAGCTGCCGGTAAAAATCTGTCAGGTGTTTTCATTTCGACTATTTTCTGTCCCGATCAGCATCAGAATCTCAGTGATACTTGATTTTTTTTAATTTATTCATTCGGGGTTTTACGTTTCTTTCAAGATTATTTCACTTATATCGAGGCGACCGTTAATCAGATGCGGGCCTGACGATGTTTTTGGAGTTACAAAACTGGCAATGCCCTACAACTGTGTTCCATAACAAATAATGGGTAGGATGAATGAAATAAACATTTTCACCTGTTCTATGATGATTTAAGACCTGAAATGCTGGCCAACACAGGATAAGATATAATTTTAACTAATAATAATAATATCTGACATAAAAATCAGAAAACTGAAAAGTTTTATGTGTTACAAAATGGGCAATGCCCCGTCAATTATTCCATAACAAACAATGGGAGGGCGTTTGGAATAAACATATAAACTCATAAATATTACATATTTTAGGACGATACAGGGCTTGAAATGCGGGCCAACACAGGTTCAGGTATAACTGTAACTAACAGTAATAATATCTGACAGAAAATTTAGAAAACTGAAATGTTTTTTGCGTTACAAAATGGGTAATGCCTTGGCAACAACCAGTGGTTCCAGTGAATATAAAGGGTGGGGGTATATGAAATACAACACACGTTTAATGCATGTTTTGGCCGATTTAGCACTTTAAAATGCTGGCCAAAACAGGATCAGATATAATTTTAACTAAAAATTATAGTATCAGACAGAAAACGCAGAAAACTGAAATGTTTTTCGTGTTACAAAAGGGCAATGATTTGGAAAACTCGCATCAGTCTTTCATCACTCAGTGTGTACAGCACTGTTCAACGTCTTCTTTCTTAGTTGGTTCGGCAGATGTGCAAAAATAACTGGGTAGTTAGTAAACTTGAGACATTCAAGGACCTATTTCGTTCCCTTAAATTCGCTACCAGACTATTAACCTGCCAAAAGGTCGGAACCAATCACATTATATACCTTACAAAAATCCCTCCACGTCAGTCCCACGCGTCATTACAGCATCCGTATCAAAATGGCCGCGAGCGGACCTCATAGAAGAAGACTACGAAGATTCCATTGTACCAAGCACCAGTGGACTGCCACATATAAAAGATACACCAAATGAGGTATGTCTTTAATTACCTACTGGAAACACTGACCGGCGCTTCCTAGAATCTATTACATACTATGAGCCTGATTCCGTTCCAAGACGGTGCCATCTCGGCTTCTGATGACCCAGTTTTCAGTGAGAAACTTGTTGAAACTGAAGTGTAGATCAAGAGCTTCAGCTACAGTATGGAACTTCAGTGGCGCCATTTCAGTTGCACCAATCTAATATCAAGCTTACATGCATAATTCGTCCGTTTTTTTTTTTTTTTTTCTTTACTTTTTTTTCTTTTCTTTAATAACCTGACAGAATGACCTACTTTTAAAATGTGAAGGCACAGACACGGTTATTTGTTTGTGTTGAGGTTTTACGGCCCAGTCAACCCAATGGGGTCATGTCGAGCGCGGTCAGTTTACCTAACCACACGTTGACTGGGCAGGCTTAGTCCTCTAAGCGGTTAACCAGTATTGTGGACATTCTTTAGCCAGAAACTGACAACTGCCCTTCTTGAATCAGCGGAAGGGAGAGAATGACCGTAGAAAATATTTCATGATCAGTCTCCACGAAAGAATATTGCCAACCTCCGCGGGGGTTGAACCCGCGACCTCCTGGTCTCCAGTCGGACGCCGCATCCAACTGAGCCACTGAGGCCGGCACGGTTATTTGAGCATGTGTTTTCGAACGATCTCTCGCATTTCGTTTTTATCTTATTCAATATTGAACAATATAGAGCCATAATAAGTTTCCCGCCTCTAAAAAACATTTAAAAGAAAACAAAAACAACCACAAAAAACAACAACAACAACAAAATCATTTGAGTTTTTGCTTAATACAAATTGATGGATTTTTTATCAGATTTTTTGATCCAGTATACATTACATGTATGTCCTTGTTATTGATTAATACATTACTTTTCCAAGCAGTTATGGCCCTTGATTGTCATCAAATTGTGATTTTCTTATATATTCTGAGATAGGGTACACAGATATGTACTTGTTTTGCAGGTTTTAAGCTTGACTTGAAATTTAGGGAGACGTTTCTTCTCTTTCTAGAAACGATAGAGAGGAGATTTAGTTTTAATTCACATTTCTCTGAGATAGGGTACACAGATATGTACTTGTTTTGCAGGTTTTAAGCTTGACTTGAAATTTAGGGAGACGTTTCTTCTCTTTCCAGAAAAGATAGAGAGGAGATTTAGTTTTAATTCATATTTCCCTATACATTGATTCTATA
The DNA here is from genome assembly GCA_964016985.1 of Anodontia alba. Classification (NCBI taxonomy): domain Eukaryota; kingdom Metazoa; phylum Mollusca; class Bivalvia; order Lucinida; family Lucinidae; genus Anodontia; species Anodontia alba. The sequence goes on from OZ024835.1 coordinate 53,332,454, forward strand.
TAGTTGACCTCCCTCAGCTGCAAATAGGTATAAGTTTGACAATAGAGGGAGACTGTTTCTCTCCAGTCGTCCTTTACCCTATTCCCTGCTGTGTGTAATTGTATGATGTATGCAGTGTTCCAGCTAGTTCAATTAATCTATTTTTGGACATCTTGCAATTATCTCCCATTTTGTTTCATCCTGGAGTACCGGCTTAGTTATGACACACTATATCACAGAAACAAGCATTAATTTTTTATTTGGCTAAACAAAGGCTTGAAGAGTCATTTGATGTATAAACACAGTGCTCCGGCTATGATTTGAGGGCAGATGGGTGTCAATTAGGGCATTTTTTGCGCGGTCATGCAAGAATAAGGGCACCATGTGTCATGAAATGTCAGATCTTGTTTTCTGGGAAAAATAAGATAATATATTTCACCCAGACTGCTAAGCGTTAAAAGTTTTATGTGTATTCTAGATTGATGCATTTATTGTGGAATGAGAATATATTTTGCAATGTCTTGGTACTAAGCATATCATATTCAGTGTGAGGTCCATGCAAACAGTGCCCTACCTGGCGTCCCTCTGCTTTCAAACCCTAACTGGTGCAATGGTTAGATCTGGTTTGAGATTGCTGGTCTCCCTCCCCACCCCACCAACCCCCACCAAAACAAATCTTTTTTAGTATTTTCTGAAAAGAAGTTTGAATTTTGTTTTTTGTTGTACATTTGGCTTTTTTGCACTAAAATTTTTATATTACTACATGGCTTCATATAAGGTTTTAATAATTACTCAGAATAATTTCAGAATTTTTTCCCTTATCTCCATCAAAACCTTGGGCACTGTTTCTAGGAAAATAATCCAAAAATAAATAAAAAGTAAGCAGTAAAAAAGCAAAGTTTTCCCTACTGTCCTAACTATTTTTATACCCCGGCACACAATAGTGGCGGGATGTTGTCGGTTCATGTTGGACATTCATGTGTCCGTCTGTCAATTGTGTGTCTGTCCGTCCATCCATATTTCGTTTCAGGATTATAACTTGAGTAAACGTCAGTGGATTTCCACCAAACTTGGTGCGTGCATTGATATTATAGAGATCTGGTTTGGGATTGATAATAGGCCAATTTTGTCAAATTTTGACAAGGTTGTCTGCCCGAGACATGTCCATATTTTTGTATCCAGACAATAACTTAAGTAAATGTCAAGGGATTTTATTTTAACCCAGCTTACATGTAGTAGATGCATTGATATTAAGGAGATACATGTATAGTCTGGGATTGCTAATGGGCAAATTTTGTCAATTTTTGACAGTTATCTGCCTGTGACACGATAATGGCAGGGAATTATCATTTTACTTTTATATTTTATATTTTCTGACATGAAATTGAAACCCTAAAATTCCCACCCCCCTTTTTTTTGGCAGAGTCCACTACACAATAGTGATGTTGTATTAAAGGTATTGTTTCAAATTATTTCAGTCATGCTATCGACTTTTCTGCTTATTTCTTCCCACTCAGCACTGCCAGGATTATGCCATATTAATTTAGTTGCTTTCTGTTTGGTTGTTGCTGTGAGAGCAAGTAACATTTCAAAATTGAGAAATTTTAAACAACAATCCATCTTAAAACATGATTATAATTTATTAATTTGTGAAGAAAGGATTGAAAATACCTGTCAAACACTTGTAAGTGAATAAGCAATTGATTTGTTATTTGAAAATGTATAAATTACATCTTTTCCAAAACCATCAAAGTAATTTAATTTGTGTTTGTAGATGTATGAAATGGGTGTTCCATCTTCAAGACCCGAGCTTGGAACTTTTTCTGCCTCAGCCCTTGAAACCCAGGGTAAGTTGAAATTGAATTTGTCATACATGTACATTTTACAAATTTATAAACAGTCATGCAGAAGCTGCTGAAATATAAATTTATAAATGTGCAACATATCTTGCATTGCTTAGTAGGGTTGGTTATGTATTTCTTCAGGGTCAGATCCAGTGGGGATTTAGCGTTGTAAGTGTTGGATACTGTATTTAACCCAAAATTACATTCCTTATTCTGTACCTTTAACTTACGAAATTTCGACAAGTCGATTTTTCTACCTGTGAATGTATCTAAAATTGCTGATAAATTTGCTTGATGAGTGGCAAACATTGTAGACCCTGATCAGGGTCACATTCTCTAGGTTCTGATTTCGATCCCCTGGGTATTAAACTTTCCGCCTTGTCGAGGCCCTGGGGGCTCAATTCCCACTGGGAACGTTGCTGGCTTGGTGAGCAGTAATTGTCCCCTTTGGGAAGAGCGAAGAGGAAATACCACCCGTTTGCCGTGGGTGGCAACCCGTAAGCCGGAAGAAGGGATCCTGGAGGTTGAGAGTTATTGGGAGTTTGTTCTCTCCTGATGACTCAACACGCCTCTTTGGCCCAGATTTCGGTGTAGAAGGGTGTCCGTGAGACCCGGCACGGTCAATCGGCTGGTCGCGCCAAGCCCTAGGAAAAATCTTTTCTTTCTCTTCCTTGTCTTTTGTATCATACTGATACTCACCGTTTGCCCATAATTCTTATTTCTCAATCTTTCCAATCCTAAGAAGGCGGCGGCTTAACGGGTCAATCGTGCAGCATTTTGCTCGTGCGAGTATATCTTCTGTGTATCTCTAGCACATGTGAGTAGGAAAACCACTCCATTTATGTGTTCCCTTGTTGGACTCCGTGGTGGGCGGAGAGCACGGAGGACGAATTTTAATACAACTTCATCATGGGTAATGATAAAAGAAAACGAACTAAACAAACCCCAGACACTGATAATTCAGATTTTGACGAAAATTCTCAAACTCCATCTACCTCAACAAATGATACGTCTCCTCAACACTTTCCACGCTTCATTTTAATTGAAAGCAAAGAAGAGAACAGACAGATAACATCTCTGTCACCGTTTCTTATACAAAAAATCATACAGAGTATAGCTGGTGAACCTGAAAACATCAAAAAACTACACAGATCGAATCAGCTACTCATTGAGGTATCCAAGAAAGCCCATGCCGAGAATCTTCTTCGTGCACAGACTTTTCACGACTTGAAAGTCCGAGTGTACCCTCATACCTCGCTAAATTCCTCAAAAGGGGTAATTCGTTGTCCCGAATTGAGGAATTGCGGCGAGGAGGAGATTCTCGAGGGCACAAGATCTCAAGGAGTAACTGGAGTAAAAAGATTCAAAATAAAACGAAACGGAGAGTTAAAAGACACAAACACCTTTGTTTTTACTTTCAATACGCCAGTTTTACCCAAAACGGTCAAAGTGGCATACTTTAGAGTCAACGTAGAAGTCTACGTACCAAATCCCTTGCGTTGTCATAATTGCCAAAAATATGGACACCATGAGGATAGGTGTTCTAAAGACCCTATCTGTTCGAAATGCGGTCAAACAGGAGAACACCTCGAAAATAGATGTAGCAACGAATTACACTGTGTCAATTGTGGTGAAAAACACAGTGCTGACTCTAAAGAATGCCGAATTTGGCACAAAGAAAAGGAAATCTTGCGTATCAAGTTCACCAGAAATATTTCTTTCGTTGAAGCGAGGAAACTTGTTGAGACCCCAACTCCAATACCTGGAATCAGTTATGCCAACATCACCCAGTCTTCTATGAGAAAGGTTTCCGTGGTTGATACTGCCACTCAAACTGATCCGATCACTATTCTCGACTCTGCAGTACAATCAAGTACAACAAACACAAACAGCAAAACAGAAGATCTGCAGAAACAAAAAGGTCAAACAAACACCACAAACAAAAATCAAACAAAGACACCTATTGAGGAGAAAAAAGGAGAGGGTGGCCTGAAAAAAGCCACCATTGAGATGATAAGGAAAGATTGGAAGAAACAACAACAGAAAGAAAGACAAGCAAGAAGTCATTCATCTCCACCTACGAAAGAAACAAAATCAAAATCTAGTCAAGGAACACAAAGACGAAGCACATCAAACAGAGAACGAAAAGGTTCAAATAATGTTATTCAACAACATAACAGATTCGGATCTTTGAGTGACAGTAGCGATGATATGGAGTTAGGAGAAGCTCCAGATCGCCCACGAACTAACAGAAATAGATCGAGATCATCAGAACATTCACACGTCAACAATAATAGATCAAAATCACCAATAACATATCCTTAGTTGCTAGTCTAACTAAAATTTAACAAGTCTAAAATGAATTCAAATCACAAAATAATACAATGGAACTGTCGAGGTCTAAAGTCAAACTATAACGAGATCTTATTACTTTTATCTTTATTGAGTCCATCAGTTTTTTGCTTGCAAGAAACTTTTTTAAAAACTGATGATCAATTGCATATCAGAGATTTCATTACATACAATTATATATATTCCGAAGGCCAGAGGCCGTCTGGTGGAAGCTCAATCTTAGTTCACTCTTCATGTCCCCAGCGAGAAATTAAACTTGTAACCAATCTTCAAGCCGTTGCGATTTCTGTCACTTTAGATAAAGAAATTACTATTTGTTCTGTGTATATACCTCCGAATTTTCATTTAGAGACCGAACATTTAGACATTTTACTGAAACAACTCCCTTCACCCTGTATACTAGTTGGTGACTTCAATGGTCACAATATCCTTTGGGGATGTAAAGATAACAACCCTAAAGGTAATATTATTGAAGACTTTATAACCAAAAACGATCTTTGTCTTATGAATGACAAATCTCACACTTATCTCCATCCTGCAACAGGAAAATTTTCTTCTTTAGATCTTTCCATATGTCACCCATCTCTCCTGCTGGACTTCGACTGGACGGTCAGTGAAGACCAACATGGAAGTGATCACTTCCCTGTTATTATTGAAAGCGTAAATAATTCCACGAATGATCACAACGCAAAGTGGAAACTAAATAAAGCAAATTGGGAAGTATATTACTCATTATGCGAAGAAAGTCTCAAAATAGATCAGTTTGATAATTCCTTGGACCCTCTAGATGATTTTACTTCTTCTCTTCTTGACATAGCTAATAAAAGTATACCGAAAACCTCGACAAATCCAAAGAAAAGCAAGCCATGGTACAATGATGAATGCAAAGATGCCATAAAACAGCGCAAGCAAGCATTATCAAAGTTCTGCAGATATCCAACAAAGGAGAACCTGAATAAATTAAAGAATTTCAGAGCAAAGGCTCGTCGAACAATCAAGGCCTCCAAACGCAAATCATGGCAATCTTACGTTTCGAATTTAAATTATAAAACTCCAATTAAAAAGGTTTGGGACATGATACGAAAAATATCTGGTAAATCAAAATCACCCAGTTTCACCCACTTAAATACAAAACGTGGAACAAAGGCCACATCAAAGGAAGAGATAGCAAACACACTTGGCGAAACTTTTTTGGATAATTCTTCATCTCGGAATTATTCAGAGAAGTTTCAAAACATCAAAAAACAAGAAGAAAAGATCAAACTTAATTTCACCTCTTCAAATACTGAAGAATATAACAGCCTGTTTAACATTACAGAACTTAAAGATGCTATCGCAGTATCAAAAGATACAGCTACAGGCCCTGATGACATCCATTACCAGATGCTTAAACACCTTCCGGAAACCGCCCTTGACACACTTTTACATATTTTCAACGGTATATGGACAACAGGAGTTTTTCCAGAAAGCTGGCGTTTGGCCACAATTATACCTATTCCCAAACCAGGGAAAGATCATGCAGAACCAACAAACTACAGACCAATAGCGCTAACAAGTTGCCTTTGCAAAACACTAGAGAGAATGATAAACAAACGACTTGTTTGGTACTTAGAATCTAACAATCTTCTAACAAAACTTCAGTCGGGATTCCGAGCTGAACGTAGTACCAATGATAATTTAGTTAGACTAGAAACTTTTATCCGTGATGCTTTTATCAAACGAGAACATGTAGTCGCTGTATTTTTCGATTTGGAAAAAGCCTATGATACCACTTGGCGATATGGAATTTTAAAAGACCTACATAACTTTGGTATGAAAGGAAGACTACCAAACTTTATTAAAAGTTTTCTTGAAGATCGTACAATACAAGTGCGTGTAGGATCGACCCTGTCTGATCTCTATGATCAAGAACAGGGCGTTCCTCATTCCTAAGGAGCCATACTTTCAACCACGTTATTCAACGTGAAATTAAACGATATTATAAACTGTCTGGATTACAAAACAGATGGTTCTTTGTACGTTGATGATTTCTGTATTTGTTTTCGCTCGAAAAATATGCGCACAATAGAAAGACATCTACAGCAATGTCTAAATAGAATTGAAGACTGGGCAACTAGAAATGGCTTTAAATTTTCCAAATCGAAAACTCAGTGCGTTCATTTCTGTCAACAACGGAAAATACACAACGATCCAGCGCTCTACATATATGGATCTCAAATACCAGTTGTTGCTGAATCTAAATTTCTTGGGGTTATATTTGATAAAAAACTCTCCTTCATACCCCATATAAAATACTTGAAAGCGAAATGTTTAAAAGCATTAAACCTTTTAAAAGTTTTATCTCACACAAGTTGGGGAGCGGACAGAACAACTCTTCTTCACCTGTATCGTTCTTTAATTCGATCAAAACTTGATTATGGGTCCATCTTATATGGATCTGCTAGAAAATCTTATCTACAGATGTTAGACACTGTTCATAATCAAGGACTTCGTTTAGCATTGGGAGCTTTTCGTACATCTCCAGTATCGAGTCTTAACGTGGAAGCAGATGAGCCATCGTTATGGCTACGCAGAGAAAAATTGTCCCTTCAGTATGCCATCAGACTTGCTGCTAACCCTTCTAACCCTGCTTTTGAAGTCACATTTCCACCACAATTTCAGGAATATTATGAAAGAAAACCTAACGCTATTAAATCCTTCGGCCTTCGTATAGCACCACTTTTAGAATCTACTAATACTAACATTAAAAAGATTCAAAAACACTCGTTTTCTGATATTCCATCCTGGTGCATTACTAAACCAAATATTCTTTTCGATTTACACAACAGCAAAAAGTCACTTTCTGATTCACATCTCATGAAACAAAACTTCCAAGAATTACAGTCGCGACTTTCAGATTATCAACACATCTACACTGATGGCTCAAAAGTTGAAGATAAGGTTGGCTGTGCGTATATATCGGGCAGCCACCATGAAAAGATCCGTCTTTCTGATGGCTCATCTATTTTCACTGCTGAATCCAAGGCTATTGATATGGCTTTGGATTACGTTATGAATAACTCTTTAGAGAACAAATTCGTTATTTTCTCTGACTCCCTTTCTGTTTTGAAATCTCTAAATCATACATCTTCAAAAAATCCCAAAATCCAGAACGTGATAGAAAAACATCACGAGCTATCAAAAACTAAGGAAATTTTGTTCTGTTGGCTCCCCAGCCATGTTGGCATAAAAGGTAACGAGGCTGCCGACGTAAAAGCAAAGGCCTCACTCGATCTAGAAATTTCGAATTTTAAACTTCCATGTACAGATTTTAAATCTTTTATCAACAGGTACATCTTATCCAAATGGCAGCTGTCATGGGACAGAGCGACATTCAATAAACTACATGAAATAAAACCGGTTCTTGGTAAAAATAATATTTATCGGTCATTAAGGCGAGAAGAAGTGGTTCTTACTCGGCTACGCATAGGTCATACTAGACTCACACATTCTTATCTACTCAAACGAGAAGATCAGCCATTTTGTATCAGCTGTAATGAACCTTTTACGGTATAACGATTTCTGATCGATTGCATTGAATTCTCTCATGTACGACGTCAATTCTTCCAAACAAATGACCTGAGATACTTATTTGAAAATGTACCAAATGATAGCATACTTATGTTTTTAAAACACATCAATCTTTTTAACAAAGTATAACTGCTTTAATTTTTAAATTCGTTCTAGTTTTACACTTTATGCATTTATGACTTACCATTATAATCGTTTCACTACAGAACCATGTTAGTTCACCATTTTGACGCAAATGACCCTCATGGGTTGATGCGTCGTTAAACCTGAACTCATCATCATCATCATCTGATTTCGATCTGCACTGCTTGTCAGATAACGGAGAACTAATCAAAACTTTTAATTTGATCAAAACAGAAAACTTTGTTTAAGCCTAGTCCTGCTTAACCTGGATATACTCTGCCTTTGCAAACAGTGTAGATCCAGATCATTTAGCTTCTTTAAATCTGGGTCTGCACTGTTTGTCATTCAGTATGTGAATTTGTATCAACAATCTGGATCAAGTATTCTGATCGGCTGAAAATTAGAAGTGGGCATGGCATCTTAATTTATTCAGCATGACAAGGGTTAATTATCCCAAATCTGCCCCAGGCCTATGTCAAATCATATACAAGGCAGTTGTAAAACTGAACTTTGATGAAAATTGCCCCTTAAAATTTGGTAACTCAATGTTTTGTTCTTGTTGCTGTTTCCTTTTGCTTTAGTGGGCAACAGACCTTCGTCAATGTTAGCTGACCTTAGTGGCTCAGTTTGATGCACGTCCGACTAGTGTTCATGAGGTTATACATGTAATTCACCTGATTAGCAACATTCTGTCGTGGAGATCAATCATGATAATTTCTACAGTCATTCTCTCCCTTCTGCTGAGTCAAGAAGGGCAGTTTTCAGTTTCTGTCAAAAGAATGTGCAGAATACTCAATCAGTACTGGTAAACCGCCTAGAGGATTAAGTCTGCCCAGTAAAAGTGTGGCTACTGTAGGTAAATTGACCACTCTCCACATTACCCCATTGGGTTGATTGGGCCATAAAAGTGCAACACAAACATCATCATTGGTTCAAATGTAGCAAACATCATAGTACTGTACTGACGAGTTGATGTACAATGTACTGCCATATTGTCATTTTTGAGAACATTTATACATTATTTATACATTATCCAGTCCCGAAGCACAATATACATTGTATATATTATGATAGAATACTTGTCTTTTGGCTTGGTTGCCATGGCAACAGAAAGCTCCCATAGATTTATAATTGGAAAGTATCGTGAATGTTTGTCTACCCAGTTTATGTGTTAATTTTTGACAAGCAGCCATTTGTTTGCTTGCCACCATGGCAAAATTGTTGGAGTAGGAAATTTATAAAGCACCAGCAAAGAAAGAAGACCCTGTTAAGCACCAGCAGGGAAAGAAAATTCTGTTGAGCTTGTCTTGACTGGCCTTGTAAAGACACATAGGACATGTAGTATAGGTGGGAGTTCAACATGCGATTGAATTACCTTTTCTACCATGCAAATGGGTCATCCTAGAGCTTTCAGAGAGGGAGAAGTTTTGCGACAATTTCAGTGTTTTAGTGAGAAGTTTTGGTCCAAATTTTAGATTTCCCTGTACATTCTGTGCATTTTCACTTCTCCCTCACCTCAAGATAAGAGTATGTCAGCCAGCTCTCTAGGATAACGGTATTAACCCTTGCCATCATTTCTTCATTTATTCAATAAAGATGAGAGCTTGGTAAGTCCTGCATTCTGGCAAATATAGAGAATGGCCATTGAGACCAAGCTTTATGTTTCACTCAAAATTTTATTCTCTGAGGTTTATCTTCCCCTACCCCTGTGCTGTATACATGTATAAAATGATGATATTGTTTAACACCTTCAAAACCAAGAACTGCTCCAATGATGATCCTTCCATTAGTTGAATGAAAAAATGGTACTTAACATCTGCAGTGGCTGTATCACTCAGCTGAGTGAGTCGTGGCCTGTGGGCCTCTTGTTAATATGTAAAATGCTGATAGAGGTTCATGAGATCTTTTGTGTCAAAAACAGTCTGTTCTTATTACATGTAAGTATTAAGTAAGAGCTTCATGATAGTGGCAGAGTATTAAGCAACCTTTGATGTCTGTCCGTCAATCCACACTTCATTTCAGGAAAAAACCTTCCTACTGTTTTCATCAGATTGCTTTGAAACTTTGTGGACAGTTAGACCATGAGACGGTCAGCACATACTGTTTTGAGGTTACATTACACAATTATTGCTCTTATAAGGTTTTCATCTCAAATTTGTTGTTGGATAAACAGAAGATGTGGAGAATTGCAGCCAGGTTACAGTGCACCAAATTTTCATATTCTTTTAAGGTTACTGTACACCAAATTTTCACAGTTATATCTTCAAGTGCTTTCAGCTTAACTCTTCCTACAGTTTTAATCAGTACCAGTTGAGACTATGAAGTGTTACTGCACATATTGATTCAAGGTTACAGTACACCATTTTTTTGTAGAGTTGTTACACATCAAACACTGCCTTAATTTCTACCTGTTTTGTTATCCTGCAGTGGCTAGATATCATGCAGTGTCTGTAATGCTTGTATTGGTAATGTAATGGCGTCTAGATATCTAGATGTATAAGCTGTTTTACAAAACATGCTTTTGCTATTTTTTTCAGGGTGGCAAACAGTAATAAGAGAAAATTTGCAGTTATGCAACGAAGCTATCCACCAACAAGAACACCTCTGTTAACTTATACAAAGAACAACTAAAGACAACTTCATGTTCTTGTAGGAGAATACAGTTTTTGACATGGCCACCTCTGGTGTAATAGAAGGGTGTTTATATGCTGTTGTTTTTCAAGGAGGCACATATAATTATGTTCGTTTTTTTGAGAGTGGCATTTTCAAGGGTTTTTTCGAAAGTAGAGGTGAGTTACTCTTAAATTGTTGCAGCATACTGAAATCATTTTACCAGACACTACACCAAACTCCTGTCTTTTATTGTTACTTCTTTTCTTAATTTACCAGATTATATATATTGTCGCACCTGCATGGCTGAGTAAGTTGTGCAAGTTTCCGTCAGTTCGTTCATTCAGTGTACTTCCCCTCAACCTGGTGTCCACCTAAATGAGATTTACAAACTGTCAACCTTTACAGTTTGTTTCATTTTACCACTGATTGTATAATGTCACTGAGCTAAACAAGAGAGACAACTCTCACTCTTCTGGTGTTTGTGTTATGTGCCCTTAATCAGTGATTTAAATGTTTTTATGCGCCGCCACTAAAAAAGTGGCGGGGTTTTATGTTATACCCTCTGAAATTTTGAGTGTCCGTCCATCCATCTGTCCGTCCGTCCATCCGTCTGTCAGCGCCCCAACCATTCTTCTGCCCGCAACTCCTCCTACAGTTTGAGGCCAATCCTTTTCAAACTTTACAGGCGCTTTTAGGATGGTCTGAAGATATGCATATTGTTTTTTCAGAATCCTGAAATTATTTTTTATCACATTTTTTGCATTTTTAACTTAGACTTTTTTCGAGCCCTAATACTACAAAAATGTATAGGGAGTATGTACTTTCTGCCCGTAACTACTCCTACAGTTTTAGGCCAATCCTTTTCAAACTTTACATGCGTTTTTAGGATGGTCTGAAGATATGCATATTGTTTCTTCAGAATCCTGAAATTATTTTTTATCACATGTTTTGCATTTTTAACTTAGACTTTTTTCGAGCCCTAATACTACAGAAATGTGTAGGGGGTATGTACCTTCTGCCCGCAACTCCTTCTACACTTTTAGGCCAATCCTTTTCAAACTTTACAGGCACTTTTAGGATGGTCTGAAGATGTGCATATTGTTTTTTTTAAGAATCCTGAATTTATTTTTTATCACATTTTTTGCATTTTTAAATTAGACTTTTTTCGAGCCCTAATACTAAGAACTGTATAGGGAGTATGTACCTTCTGCCCGCAACTCCTCCTACAGTTTTAAGCCAATCATTTTCAAACTTTACAGGCACTTTTAGGATGGTCTGAAGATATGCATATTGTTTTTTCAGTATCCTGAAATTATTTTTTTATTACATTTTTTGCATTTTTAACTTAGACTTTTTTCGAGCCCTAATACTACAGAAATGTATAGGGAGTATGTACCTTGTACACACGACTCCTCCTACATTTTCAGGCCGATCTTTTTGAAACCTTACACACACGTTTAGGATGGTCTGAAGATATGCATATTGTTTTTTTTTTTTAGAATCCTGAAAGTACTTTTTAGCTCACCTGAGCTCTGCTCAGGATGAGCTATTGTGATCACATTTCGTCCGTCGTCCGTCCGTGCGTGCGTCCGTCCGTCCATTAATATTTTCAAATGACTTCTCCTCTGAAGCCGCTGAGCCAATTTTGCTCAAATTTCATATGGAGCCTCCTTAGGGTGGGGGAACGAAAAATTGCTAAAATGGTCGCGGTCATTTGACCAAGATGGCCGCCACGCCCATATATGGTAAAAACCTTTAAAAATCTTCTCCTCCAGAACCGAGAATGACTTGGGGCTGAACCTTGGCAGGAATCATCGGGGACGGGAGATGTATCAAAATTGCGAAAAGAATTGTCGTACGTTGACGTTTGACCTTTTTACGGCAAGGTCAAGTTTGTTTCCCTATGCATTTGTATGGGAAAAACCTTTAAAAATTTTCTTCTCCAAAACCGAGCATGCCTTATGGCTGAATCTCTGCATATATCTTCAGGAACAGGAGGGCTACCAAAATTGCTAAAATAATGGTCGTACATTGACATTTGACCTTTTTACGGTAAGGTCAATTTTGCTTCCTTATGCATTTGTATGGGAAAAATGTTCAGAATTTCAAACAACTTCTCCTCTGGAGCCGCTGGGCCAATTTTGCTCAAATTTCATATGGAGCCACCTTAGGTAGGGGGAACAAAAGATTGCTAAAATGTTCATGGTTCGTTGACCAAGATGGCCGCCATGCCCATATATGGTAAAAACCTTTAAAAATTTTCTCTAGAACCGAGGATGCTTTTGGGCTGAATGTTTGCATAAATCATCGGGGACAGGGGGTCTACCAATTTGCTAAAATATTGGTCAAATATTCACATTTGACCTTTTTACGGCAAGGTCAAGTTTGCTTCCTTATGCATTTGTATTGGAAAAAACTTTTAAAAATCTTATTCTCCAAAACCGAGGATGGCTTGTGGCTGAATCTTTGCATATATCATCTGGAACGGGCGGTCTACCAAAGTTGCTAAAATAATTGTCATACATTGACGTTCAACCTTTTTACGGCGAGGTCAAGTTTGCTTCTGTATGCATTTGTATGGGCCCCATACATTTGTATGGAAAAAATGTTGATAATTTCAAATGGCTTTTCCTCTGACGCCTCCGGGGCAGTGTTGCTCAAATTTCATGCAGAGCCTCCGTGGGCAGGAGAATGAAAGATTGCTAAAATGGGTATGGTCCATTGATCAAAATGGCTGCCATGCCCGTATCTGGTAAAAACCTTTAAAAATCTTCTTCTCCATAACCAAATAAGCTCTGGGTCCTAATCTTTGCACAAATTATGGGAGACAAGAGATCTACCAAAATTGCTAAAATTATGATTCTATGTTGACGTTTGACCTTTTTACATCCAAGTCAAATTTGCTTCCCCATTTGTATGGGCCATATACATTTATATTGAAAGTATCAAAGTGACTTGTAGATCAACAGTAGTTAAAATTGTTCTGATTGGAAATCTAAGATGGCCATCATCTGATTTATATTTATAATATTTCCCTGCCACTGTGCTGTTTACATGTATAAAATCATGATTCTTCAGAAACCACTTAGCCAATTTCCACCAAATTTCACATTGATCCTTCTGTTGAAATGTGATTGATAGTTTATTCAAATGATCATGCTCCATTGACTGTCAGGCCCATACATGTATATTCTTCTTCAAAACTAAGAACTGCTCAAATGATGATATTTTCATTAGTTGCGATGATAGGATTGGAAAAATGTTGCATAACATCTGCATGTCTGCAGTGGCTATGTCACTCAGGTGAGCGAATTGTGGCCCGTGGGCCTCTTGTTATCACTTTTTCTTGCATTTTTAACTTAGACTTTTTTGTGTGTTTTTTTTTTTTTTTTTTTTTTTTTTTTTTTGTGTGTGTTATGAAATAACTGTTTATTGCTTCTCTTCATGTTTAACTTAGATTGTTTTAACCCTTATACTACAGAAGTGCATAGGGAATATGTCGCTGTGGCGGGGCATGGTGCATGGCTTGCAGTTTTATTTAATTTTAGTATGCAGATGCGACATAAACTTCAACGAGGGTCTTTATATTTTTATACCCCGCCACACAATAGTGTCGGGGTATTATGGTATCACATTGACTGTCCGTCCGGCCATCCTTTTGTCGTACATCTGTATTTTCTTTTGCAGATGATAACTTATGCTGTCAATGGGTTTTCACCAAATTTGGTGTGTGCATTGGTATTGTAGGGATCTGGCGGCCATCTTGAAAAACGTATTTTTCGCTTCTTTTCCTGAACCGAAAGGCTTATTGACTTTAACTAAGTAGGAAGCATCAGGGTGACTTGTAGAACATGAAAAGCTAAAACCGACGATAGTAAAATCCAAGATGACCGCCATGGCGGCCATCTTGAAAATCTATTTTTCGCTGCTTCTCCTAAGCCCAAAAGCCAATTGACTCCAAACTTGGTAGGAAACATTGGGGTAACTTCGAGGGTTATTTGCCAAAAGGTCGTAAGTGCATTTTTTATAAATCTAAGAAAACTTGATTTTAGTGTTTTGCTTCCTTGTAGTTAAGACATCGTTATTTATACCAAAATGGCCTTGACATATCTTAAAGCATTTTGTCAGGAGAATCCAATGTACATGCATCTACATAGACTTAGTACTCTGTTGGTGGTTTATATGCCCTTTTATCACTTACGACCTTATGGTCTGTGAGATTTATACCACAAGGGTTGATGGAAAAAAGACCCAAGTGCACTTACGATGAAATGTCTTTCCGTTTTCTTCTGTTTTATTACACAGCAGTTAGTGCGAAAAGGACTTAAGTGAACTTAAGATGAAAAGACTTTCCCTTGTATTCTGTTTTATCAAACAATGGTTTGTGAAAAAAGGCCTCAAGTGTACTTACGATAAAATGTATTTCAATTATATTCTGTTTTATTACAAAATGTTCAGTGAGAAAAGAACTCAAGTAAACTTGCGATGCTATGCTTTTCAGTTTTATTTCATTTAATGACATCAAATCAAGTGGAGAAATATCTTAAAGTCACTTACTTCTATAAGGCGCAAAGGACTTCTATTGTTCTATGGTGTTTGAAATGCATTTACAGCCGTTAAGAATACACATCCCCACAAAGCTTACAGTTCAAGAGGTTTAGTGTTGGATCCAGTCGACTGTGACATGTCATTTGAGCAATCTTACAAAATCACATGTGCTATCATCATAAGATGCCTATCAGCCGGTCAGTCTACACAGTCTTCCCAGTGTTTTTCGTGCAGAGGACACTAAATCCTTGATTTCTTTAATTCAGCTTATGCAAAGTGGATATGCAGACTACTTTTGTGTGTGTTTGCTCCGTATGTGACTTTATAGGAGCTGTTTGTGTCCTTGCTCATTTGTAATTAGCATACCCTTTACTTGAGAGAGTACAAAATGAATGATTCTGTTTCGAACTATATTATTACACCAAGTCAACATGAAAAATACTGTTCGCATTTATATGTCATTGGTATATGAAATAATTATTTCACTCATCGTTCATTAAAAGTTTCAAACTTTCTCATAGTTTACACATACTCAAAATTGTGTTTCTTTTGTGTTGTCGTTTATTGCACAAACGTAACACATTTTGTCATAGTGTGAACATACTCGAAATTGTGTTTCTTTTGCCTTATTATTTTTGCACAAAAGTAACACATTTTGTCATAGTATAAACATACTCGAAATTGTGTTTCTTTTGCCTTATTATTTATTGCACAAAAGCAACACATTTTGTCATAGTATAAACATACTCGAAATTGTGTTTCTTTTGCCGTTTCATTTATTGCACAAAAGTAACACATTTTGTCATAGTATAAACATACTCGAAATTATGTTTATTTTGCCTTATTATTTATTGCACAAAAGTAACACATTTTGTCATAGTGTAAACATACTCGAAATTGTGTATCTTTTGCCTTATTATTTATTGCATAAAAGTAACACATTTTGTCATAGTATAAACATACTCGAAATTGTGTTTCATTTGCCGTTTCATTTATTGCACAAAAGTAACACACTTTGTCATAGTATAAACATCATTCGAACATTGTATTTCACTCTTCCTCAGAATCAACCATGTCCTCCATGTTGTCTGGTTCTGCAAGGGCATCACGCACTGACTTGTTACATGGTAAGCCCTTATAATACCAATGGAACTCAGGCGGAATAACTGCAGC
Source organism: Anodontia alba (assembly GCA_964016985.1). NCBI lineage: Eukaryota > Metazoa > Mollusca > Bivalvia > Lucinida > Lucinidae > Anodontia > Anodontia alba. The sequence goes on from OZ024835.1 coordinate 53,348,656, forward strand.
ATCGCACAAGGACAGCAAATCAGATTTCTTTGCTTCTGAGATAGGAATCTTGTCATTGTAACATTGGGGTATATTGGTTCCAGCAGTCTTTCCACGTCTAGTTGTAGATCTTAATTTCAAACAGTTAAATTCTTCAGCTTCAAAGTTGTATTTAAAATAAATACAGTCGGGTTCAAGTTTACGGTAGTTAAACCATTTCACTTTCATCCATTCGACCCTTTTGCCTCGAGTGTCAGTCTGATTGGGTGGAAGTACCTGACTTGTTAGTGGTTTAAAATTGAGAAAATCCATGTGTTTTAGTGGCATAACTGTATACGGCTTATTTCGCCTTGCTACTTGAATGATAGTTTCCCACTGGTGAGGATAGTATATCGAGGTATGCTTCTTTGCACGTTCTATGGCAGCATGGATCGAGTCACACTCATTCTGGGAGTGTCCAGATTCTAGGAACTTTTGGTTTATCGTCTGTACATTTGGAATACTAGATACAGCATGGAGCATGGCCATACACACAAATCGATTTCTGTTCTGTCCTGTACATGTATCCGAATATAAGCACACATCTGTTACGGACAGAGGCAAAGATTTTATATACATCAGAAGGCACGTTGCTATTTCGTTACTCCCACGTTTGCCTTCTGTCTCATTCCAAAGATAGCACTTGCCTCTTGCATCACCCAAAGAATAAACTGACAAATTATAACAACTTAGCTTCCTTTTATAGTAAGCCTGATTCACTAATGAACATGGGACTGGCAGAACTGCTTCAAGATCGAAAGCAGCAGTATGGTAGGACCGGTTTTCCTTTGAATACTTTTTGTCGCTATCCTTTTCTTGCCGTGCTCGAACTTTTCTTTCCATGTGCTGTTGATACTTCTCTTTCAGTTCTGGATTATTATCCTTGGACTGATAATACATATTACAAGTATTGCATTGGTCCTTTTTGGGCACATGAAACGAATAATTGTAATCGTTACAGAAAATAGTTCGGTATGTCTGTTCGCTTGAAGCTTTCTTTTTCTTTGATTTGCATTCCTGACGATAGAGGGTGTACATTTTTCTTATATTCAGATCACTTCCTAAATACTGTCTTTTTGAATCTTTTCTTGTATAGTGCCCTTCCACCACGGGGAATGACTCTATGTGACTTTTAATGTCTTCGACTTTCGCGTCTGGTGTTTTATTATGGGGTGTATGTTGTCCTCTTTTGTCCTTTGTTGTAAACACCCCAGCACTTGAGCGTGTTACAGCATATTCAATTGCTTTTTCTCCCAAATCTAGTGTTTTCATAAAGAATGATTTGCAGACCCGGTGCTGTTGCTGTCCAACCACAAGAGAGAAAATCCTTGACTTTTTTCGTCGTGTTTTTGCTTGAAATTTAATGCGCTGAGGATCATTTTCCATCACACTTTTACATATAAAATCCCTTTGTCGGTCATTATTTCCTAGACTCCAAAATGTCTTAAAAATGTTTGTCCTTTCCACTTCACTGATTTTCTCTCCACACTTGTATCTGCATTTTTGACAATTATGGGGTTTTAATGACCGTGCGTCTACCTTCTGACCTTTGGCATTGATATATTCCTTTCCAGAAAGTCGTAATTGTTTTCTAACATTCTTTTTCCAGTTTTCAGGGTGTGCTTTTCTTTTCCTGCTCCTTTTCTTCTTTTCAGGAGATACATATTTTGCTCTTTTTCTTGGTGTTATTCCTGTAGGCGATGACGGCATCCTTTTCTTAGCGCTGTCTTTAGCACCTGCATTTACCTCACATGATTCCACATTCTCTGTTTTATTTGGTGTGGCTTGTTGGGTTGTTTCAGTCCTTTCCTTTTCAGGTGTTTTTGCTTTATCAAACTCCTCACTGCATGGTATGTCCTCTGAATCAGAGTCTGGTTATGTGAAATACAAATATCATAATGTTCATATCCTTTCAGGGCTATGTAAGCCAATGTTAAAACTTCTTCAGATCTCACTTCAGTTAATGTTGGTTGAATTTCAATTAGTTGATTATTCCTGTTACTTGAATAAATGATTACTTCCCTTCCCATCATGTTTGCTATGGCAAGGGGAAGCAAATCACAAAGCTCTGTAGACCAATGTCCGTCACCTTTAAGAAATTCCACTTGACTATCGTATATCTCCTGCAGTTCGCGGTGTGACCCTTTATTACTTATATTTGAGAGAAAGCTGATGTATTCTGCTTTATTGATTTGAAGATGGTCTACTACAGCTTTTCGCACCTGATGTGGGCTTTCAAAGTTCGGTGTTACTTCTCTTACTGCACTGAAAAAGCAGTTTCCATCTCCCTCAATCGTTTTACGTCTCAGTCCATTACTATTTAAAAGAGTATCCAAACTTCTCTCGTGGAATTTCAAGAGTACTTGTTTCACACGGTATGTATTTAAACTCTCAACTTTAGCCCTCTCCAGATTTGCATTAATTACATCAAAGTTTGTGGATGATTTAGTCAAATCATTTATCGTTGTTTTTCTTGTGGCACTCTGTTTTATGGGGTTTCTTTGTGTTGACTTTGTAAACAACTTTCTTTTACTGGTTTTGTCCCAGGTCTGTTTTCTAGCAGTTTTTGGTCTACCGGGAGTTTTACGCTTGTTTTTACTGAGCTGAGAGGATTTCTTTTTCCAGGCCTTATCTCTGATTCTCTGAGAAACATTATTGGTCTTTGTTATCTGAATAGGTTTCTTTGGAGGGTTTTGTTGATTCTTTGTTTTTTTCTTCTTTCGTCTGGGTTTTTCTATATCTGTATCGCTATCGGATTCAGACGCTAGCAAGTCCTTTTTCTTTACTTTAAAGTCTGGGTCTTTTGCAGGGTCATCAAGGTCTTCGTGCTCTGTTTGGTCAAATTCATGTTGCTGTTTCCTACTTTGTCGTGCTATTTCTGCCAGTGTTTGGTCATCGTCTGAAGAAGACTGCTGCTCTGAAATGTTTGTTGATGCTTTAATTTTGATCTTCCTCTTTCTCTTTGTAGGTCCACTTCTGATGTGTGTACCTGCAGTTTGCTCGTCAGAATTAGGTTCAGTCCCTTCTCTAAATGTTTGAATTGAACCATCACTCACAATGTTTTTTCTTTTTTCGGACACGTCGCTTTCAATCCCCTTATCCAAGACCTCACCAGCAACTTGTTCATCATTTCCTTTTGAGTTTTCGTTATCATTTTCTGATGGTTCTTTTTCCATAGTTTTGTTTTTTGTCTCAAGCTGGCATTGGTTTTCATTTCTTAAAGGTTTGTTCGCATTTTCCGTTTGCTTATCGTCCGAGTTTGAGGAGTTTGTTTCATTTTTATTTTCATTTGCGGACTTGCCATTCTCCGTGGCTGTGTCAGTCACATCATCTGTGTCCATATCTTGACTATGATTTGCATATTCCCGCCTAGTTTCACTTTCTATATCGCTAGCATTGCGTGAATATTGTTTGTAAGTATACTCCTTTGTATCAGTTTCATTGTTTTTGTCATCAGTTTCATTAATGTGTTGTTTGCCATTTGCACTGGTACTTGTGTTTCGGGACACATCATCTTTAACAGATTTGTCGTCTTCGCCGTTTGTAGACTGTTTATCGTTTGTATTTTCATTTTCCAAGTATTTACTCTCAACAATCCTATTTAACAATGTACTGTCTTTTTCATTTGTGTTTTCAGGCAGTCCACTTGTGGTTTGTTCTCTAGCCGCATTAGTGTCAGATATGCATTGTTGGTGTAGGTCAGTGTTATTTTTGTGTGTAGTGTCGATCAGATCGAACTCATCATTAAATACATCTTCCAAGCCACTTAGTTCCTTAGCTGAGATCTCAGTCTCACTTTTGTGTTCCACAGCATTGCTAGGCATGTTTGCATTTTCATTCAGATCAAAATCGTTATCGAACAACCCCTCCAAATCAGTTAGATCGTCGTATGCATCCATTTGTATTCTGGAACAAAATGACCAAGATCATAATAAGTAGTCCCTCGCATATCACAGTTTATCTATGATATATTATGTTCTGAAGTAATTATATACATGGCTGTAATACTGACATTTTAGATAAAAATGTTTGTGTCTCTTATGAAACATAAATTTTAGGTACCCGTTAGTAACCGCCTCAAGGCGGTTCTAATGAGTACCCACAGTCTATATTTTAAAATAGAAAAGAAACAATCCGGAACTGATGCAATCAGATTCCGAATACTGCCCACAATATTACTTGGGAAAGGAACCTAAACAGAGATTAACAGCAATTTACAATATAGACAGCTAGTAATCCGAGTCAGCAACTCTTTCCCAAATAGGTGGTAGAAACACACACACACACACACCTATATAAATACATTGGATTTTTTTGGCCAAAAAATGAAAATTCTCAGATGCAAAACTTTGATATTTATCTTATTTCTGCTCAAAACATACATTGTGGGTACTCGTTAGAACCGCCTCTTTGATGTGGTTCTTACGAGTACCCACAATATATGTTTAGGAGCATAAATAAAAAATTAGTGTCTATCCCTGTAAACCCCAGTTTAACTATGAAAAAGTGGGGTTGGGGTTGGGGGGTAAAATATTATAGGCGCGTTTTCGTTATGACACACACACACACACACACACACACACACACACACACACACACACACACACACACTTTTAAGGGACATGCTTGCTTGCATTAAGTATGCATTATGCTAAAGATATAACATAAAGCTTACCCTATTTAACACTTTATTCCATGACAGAAAATGTTTCAACACAGCTCTAAGCCATCTCTGAACTGAACAACATCTAGTAAACCAACACAAAACTGTTGATAAAGGGAGCAGAATGTTTATTTTATACAAGTTTCCCACAATCTGGTGCTAACGAGGTTTAGTCATAAAATATCAAATTACATTGGCATGTGTTTTACATCTTAAATGTACTTACTACCCATTTTTTCATTAAAATGAAATACTGATTTGCAAAGCCATAAGGCGGTAAATGCACTTAAGAGTTAAGTTCGCCAATCATATTATCTGCTAGAAAATCTTATCTACAGATGTTAGACACTGTACATAATCAAGGACTTCGTTTGGCATTGGGAGCTTTTCGTACGTCTCCAATATCGAGTCTTAACGTGGAAGCAGATGAGCCTTCGTTATGGCTACGCAGAGAAAAATTGTCCCTTCAGTACGCCATCAGACTTGCTGCTAACCCTTCTAACCCTGCTTTTGGAGTCACATTTCCACCACAATTTCAGGAATATTATGAAAGAAAACCTAACGCAATTAAATCCTTCGGCCTTCGTATAGCACCACTTTTAGAATCCTCTAATATTAACACTAAAAACATCCAAAAGCACTCTTTTTCTGATATTCCATCCTGGTGCATTACTAAACCAACTATTCTTTTCGATTTACACAATAGCAAAAAGTCACTATCTGATTCACATCTCATGAAACAAAACTTCCAAGAATTACAATCGCGACTTTCAGACTATCAACACATCTACACTGATGGCTCAAAAGTTGAAGAAAAGGTTGGCTGTGCGTATATATCGGGCAGTCACCATGAAAAGATCCGTCTACCTGATGGCTCATCTATTTCCACTGCTGAATCCAAGGCTATTGATATGGCTTTGGATTACGTTATGAATAATTCTTTAGATAACAAATTCGTTATTTTCTCTGACTCCCTTTCTGTTTTGAAATCTCTAAACCACACATCTTCAAAAAGTCCCAAAATTCAGAACTTGATAGAAAAACATCACGAGTTATCGAAAACTAAGGAAATTATATTCTGTTGGCTCCCCAGCCATTTTGGCATAAAAGGTAACGAGGCTGCCGATGTAAAAGCAAAGGCCTCACTCGATCTAGAAATTTCGAATTTTAAACTTCCATGTACAGATTTTAAACCTTTTATCAACAGGTACATCTTATCTAAATGGCAGCTGTCATGGGACAGAGCGACATTCAATAAACTACATGAAATAAAACCGGTTCTTGGTAAAAATACCATTTATCGATCATTAAGGCGAGATGAAGTAGTTCTTACTCGTCTACGTATAGGTCATACTAGACTCACACATTCTTATCTGCTTAAACGAGAAGATCAGCCATTTTGTATCAGCTGTAATGAACCTTTTACGGCGAAACACTTCCTGATCGACTGCATTGAATTCTCTCATGTGCGACGTCAATTCTTTCAAACAAATGACCTGAGATACTTATTTGAAAATGTACCTGCTGATAATATACTGTTCTTTTTAAAACACATCAACCTTTTTAACAAAGTCTAACTGCTTTAATTTTTAAATTCGTTCTAGTTTTACATTTTATGCATATATAACTTACCTTTATAGCCGTTTCATTACAGAACCATGTTAGTTTACCATTTTGACGCAAATGACCCTCATGGGTTGATGCGTCGTTAAACCTGAACTCATCATCATCATCATCGCCAATCATATCAATATTAACTAACCAAATAGAAGAGACAAAACATCTGAAGTGCGCTTACTACTAAAATGCTCAGTTTTCTGTTTCAGGAACATGCAAGCATTGTTCTGACAATAAGTCGTAAGTGCTCTTATGGCAAAAAGTCCCAACAAAACTCAGATAATTTGTCAATGACAAAAATGAATTATACGCACTTACGACATTACAAGTCTGAAGGATGTACTAATTTGTACTTACGATTTTTGATCTAAATTGCATATCTAATTAACTAATTAACATGCCAACTTCAAACTTTGGGAGAACTTAAAGGGTTATTAATCCTACACATTTCTGACAAAAAGTTGATTTTCATCAAAACTGCACTTACGACCTTTTGGCAAATAACCCTCGACTTATAGATTAAAAATAAAATTGTCCCTATTGGAAATCCAAGATGGCCAGCATGTCGGCCATCTTGAGAGTCAATTTTTCGCTTCTCCATCTGAACTGAAAGGCCAGTTGACTCGAAACTTGGCAGGAAGCATTGGGATGACTTGAAGATCAAAAGTAGCTAAAATCGTCCTGACCAGAAATCCAAGATAGCTGCCTTGACCGCCATCTTGAAAATCTATTTTTCGCTTCTTCTCCTAAACCAAAAAGCCAATTGACGCCAAACTTGGTAGGAAACATTGGGATGACATAGATCAAATATAGCTAAAATCGTTCCAATCGGAAATCCAAGATGGATGGCCGCCATGGCGGCCATCTTGAAAATTTATTTTTCGCTTCTTCTCTTGAATCAAAAGACCTATTGACTTTAAACTTGGCAGGAAGCATCAGGGTGACTTGTAGATCAAAAATAGCTAAAATCGTCCCAGTTGGAAGTCCAAGATGGCCTCCATTGCAGCCATGTTGTTTTATATATAGGGAAACCTTTTAAAAATCTTTTTGTCTGGAACCAGAAGGCCCTCGCCTTTGATATTTGGTTACATGGCTCCATCTAGTTCACAAGCCTATTCAACAATAAGGCACCATGCAATCATGCTTCTGTCCAGTACCCCAGTCTGTCATCTGAAAACATTCATTTTCAATAAGTTTTAAACATACAAAGTCCCATGAAAAGAAATCCTTAGTATTTTAGAATATACTAGAGACAATGACACTCAGGTGAGGGAATTAGGGCCCTCTGGGCCTTCTTGTCATAGTGAAATATGCAAGGCGCTTCTTGTGAGTATTCACAACATATGTTTTCATGGAGTAATAAGAGAAATATTATCTGGATACCCCTGTTATCAATCTGGAGCCATGAATAAGAACCTGGAGGAGGGCTAAAATAAGAATGAATAATTCTGACAAGTCAAATGTTAGTCAGTAATGCTGTTTTACAAAACTGATGATCAATGATGAAATTGGGGCCAATTCCAAACACTAAATAGCAATCAGCAGTCAGTATTTATACACACTTTCTTATTCTTTATTAGAACTTCTATAAATATACTGTAATAACCCTAGTTATTCTGACAATACAAACAAGTCTCAACCACTAAAAGTGAAGACTGTTTGAAACAGTGAATAAGAAAATAACAGAAATTGTTTAACATAGTCTGTAATTTCTAGATTCTTTGTTACACAGTCATTGGTTTGCCTTTCGGCTGTTATACAAACCCATACTACCGCACCTTGCAAAAGACGCCTTTCAGTGACTCCCAGTCAGTCTAGATTCATACACCTTGCAGCAGTTGAAAAATTTATGAATAAACATCTAGTTGAGTGCACTGCTGGAGAAGTAACTGAGAACACCTTGATATAATCATTGCAAGCACAAAAAGGCAGAAAGGGCCAGACGTGTTAGCTGGTCAATTATTAACTCCATACGTATGCCATAGCTCCAGACGAAGGGAGTATATAGATAACTATTTTCCGCAGGACTAAGAATTTTCTAGGGATATGCTGATTTCGTGGATTTCAATGAGTTTTATACCTCCCCATTGTAGTGGCAGGGTATTATGGTATACTCTTCAGTGTGTGTCCATCTATTTGTCCACCCGTCTTTCCTCTCTTTGTTTTAGTACAATTTCTACAGTTTTCATACCATCATGTTGAATTCTGATCAGCCCAAATAAAAAAGAAATATGTGTTCAGGAGTTTAGGGTAACATGTTCGGAAAAAAATAGATAGGGTAGACAGGGATTCTTTTTTTATGTCCGCGGTAGCGGTAGCAGTGACCTATTGTTTTTGCCCTGTTTGTTTGTTGGTTGGACAACTTTAACATTGGTCATAATTTTTTAACCCTTTGAGATAGAGCCTTTATATTTGGCATGTAACTTTCTTGTGACAAGGGCTTCCCTCTCATATTAAAATTTTGACCTTAACCTTGACCTGTGACCTACTTTAAAGAAGAATTAACATTGGTCATAACTTTTGAACTGTTTCAGATAGAGCTTTCATTTGTAGGTTCCTTATGACAAGGGCTTCCCGCGTACAAGAAATTTGGACCTGTGACCTTGACCTGTGACCTACTTTAAAGAAAAAATTGACCTTGGTCACGGAAATTTTTAATTAAAATGTGTTTAAAGAGCTTATGTTTTCCAAACCATATCATGGATTTGCTTTATATTTGCTATGATGATACAGGTCCAAAGGGTTATTTGACAATAACCCCACCCATGCTTATGACTTCAAGGTCAAGGTCACAGACTTCGAAATTTTTAACGCTAATGTTTTTAAGAGTTCATATTTTCCAAACCATATGGTGGATTGGGTTTATATTTGATACAACGATAGATACAGGTCCAAAATGATATCAGTAATACCCCTACCCATGCCTCAAGGTCAAGGTCACACATACAGAAATTTTTAATTTGAAGTATGTTTAGAGCTCATATTTTCCAAACCATATAATGGATTTGCTTCATATTTGGTTACCAAAGGATGATAGTTACAGGTCTGAAGTTTTATTCAGTCATACCCCTGACCCAGACCTCAAGGTCAAGGTCACAGAATTAGATGTCAAAGTTTTCAAGAGCTCATATTTTCCAAATCATACAATGGGATGATAGATACAGGTCAAAGTTTTTATTCAGCAATACCCATGCCTATGACCTCAAGGTCAAGGTCATAGACTTACAAATTTTGATCGTAAACATTTTAAAAACTCATATTTTCTGAACCATATGATTGTTTTGGTTCATTTTTGGTATGATGATAGCTACGGGTTCAGAGTTCTATTCAATGATACCCGGCCCATGCCCATGACCTAAGGGTCAAGGTCACAGGCTCATTTTAAAAAAGGTTGGTGTCTTGGATTCATATTTCATACCCCTGGGTATTAAACTTTCCGCCTTGCCGAGGCCCTGGGGGCTCAATTCCCACTGGGAACGTTGCTAGCGTGGTGAGCAGTAATTGTCCCCTTTGGGAAGAGCGAAGAGAAAATACCACCCGTTTGCCGTGGGTGGCAGCCCGTAAGCCGGAAGAAGGGATCCTGGAGGTTGAGAGTTATTGGGAGTTTGGTCTCTCCTGATGGCTCAACACGCCTCTTTGGCCTGGATTTCGGTGTAGAAGGGTGTCCGTGAGACCCGGCACGGTCAATCGGCTGGTCGCGCCAAGCCCTAGGAAATATCTTTTCTTTCTCTTCCTTGTCTTTTGTATCATACTGATACTCACCGTTTGCCCATAATTCTTTTTTCGTAACCTTTCCAATCCTAAGAAGGCGGCGGCTTAACGGGTCAATCGTGCAGCATTTTGCTCGTGCGAGTATATCTTCTGTGTATCTCTAGCACAAGTGAGTAGGAAAACCACTCCATTGATGTGTTCCCTTGTTGGGCTCCGTGGTGGGCGGAGAGCATGGAGGACGAATGTTAATACATCTTTATCATGGGTTCTAATCGAAGAAAAAGAACTAAACAATGTTCAGAATCTGATATTTCAGATGTTAACGAAAGCACTCAACCTCCAACAACCTCAAACAAAGATACATCATCTCAACATTTTCCGCGTTTCATTTTAGTTGAAAGCAAGGAAGAAAACAAACCAGTAACATCTTTATCTCCGTTTGTAATACAAAAAGTCATTCAAAGTATAGCTGGTGAGCCGGAAAACATAAACTACACAGGTCGAATCAGCTACTCATTGAGGTATCCAAGAAAGCCCATGCCGAGAATCTTCTACGTGCACAGACTTTTCACGACTTGAAAGTCCGGGTGTACCCTCATACTTCGCTGAACTCCTCAAAGGGGGTAATTCGTTGCCCCGAATTGGGGAATTGCAGCGAGGAGGAGATTCTCGAAGGCACAAGATCTCAAGGAGTAACTGCAATAAAACGATTCAAAGTTAAACGAAACGGAGAGTTAAAAAACACAAACACCTTTGTCTTTACATTCAATACATCAGTTCTACCAAAAACAATAAAAGTAGCATACTTTAGAGTCAACGTAGAAGTCTACATACCAAATCCTTTGCGTTGTCATCATTGCCAGAAATATGGACAACATGAGGATAGGTGTTCTAAGGACCCTATCTGTTCGAAATGCGGTCAGGTAGCAGAACACCCAGAAAGTCAATGTAGAAACGAACTGCACTGTGTCAATTGTGGTGAAAAACACAGTGCTGACTCTAAGGAATGCCAAGTTTGGCACAAAGAAAAAGAAATCTTACGTCTTAAGTTTACCAGAAATATTTCTTTCATTGAAGCGCGGAAACTTGTTGAGGCCCCAACTCCAATTCCAGGAATCAGTTATGCCAACATCACCCAGTCTTCCATGAAAAAGGTTTCTGTGGTTGATACTGCCACTCAAACCGATCCGATCAATATTCTCGACTCTGCAGTTCAATCAAGTTCAACAAACACAAACAGCCAAACAGAAGATCTGCAGAAACAAAAAGGTCCAACAAACACTACAAACAAAAATCAAACAAAGACACCTTCTGAAGAGAAAAAAGGAGATGGTGGCCTGAAAAAAGCCACCATTGAGATGATAAGAAAAGATTGGAAGAAACAACAACAGAAAGAAAGACAAACAAGAAGTTAATCATCTCCACCTACGAAAGAAACAAAATCAAAATCTAGTCAAGGAACACAAAGACCAAGCACATCAAACAGAGAACGAAAAGGTTCAAATAATGTTATTCAACAACATAACAGGTTCGGATCTTTGAGTGACAGTAGCGATGATATGGAGTTAGGAGAAGCTCCAGATCGCCCACGAACTAACAGAAATAGATCGAGATCATCAGAACATTCACACGTCAACAATAGTAATAATAGATCAAAATCACCAATAACATATCCTTAGTTGCTAGTCTAACTAAAATCTAACAACTCTAAAATGAATTCAAATCACAAAATAATACAATGGAACTGTCGAGGTCTAAAGTCAAACTATAACGAGATCTTATTACTTTTATCCTTATTGAATCCATCAGTTTTTTGCTTGCAAGAAACTTTTTTAAAAACTGATGATCAATTAAATATCAGAGATTTCAATACATACAATTATATATATTCAGAAGGCCAGAGGCCGTCTGGTGGAAGCTCAATCTTAGTTCACTCTTCATGTCCGCAGCGAGAAATTAAACTTGTAACCAATCTTCAAGCCGTTGCGGTTTCTGTTACTTTAGATAAAGAAATTACTATTTGTTCTGTGTATATACCTCCGAATTTTCATTTAGAGACCGAACATTTAGACATTTTACTGAAACAACTCCCATCACCCTGTATACTAGTTGGTGACTTCAATGGTCACAATATCCTTTGGGGATGTAAAGATAACAACCCTAAAGGTAATATTATTGAAGACTTTATAACCAAAAACGATCTTTGTCTTATGAATGACAAATCTCACACTTATCTCCATCCTGCAACAGGAAAATTTTCTTCTTTAGATCTTTCCATATGTCACCCATCTCTCCTGCTGGACTTCGACTGGACGGTCAGTGAAGACCAACATGGAAGTGATCATTTCCCTGTTATTATTGAAAGCGTAAATAATTCCACGAATGATCACACACTCATCTCCATCCTGCAACAGGAAAATTTTCTTCTTTAGATCTTTCCATATGTCACCCATCTCTCCTGCTGGACTTCGACTGGACGGTCAGTGAAGACCAACATGGAAGTGATCACTTCCCTGTTATTATTGAAAGCGTAAATAATTCCACGAATGATCACAACGCAAAGTGGAAACTAAATAAAGCAAATTGGGAAGTATATTACTCATTATGCGAAGAAAGTATCAAAATAGATCAGTTTGACAATTCCTTGGACCCTCTAGATGATTTTACTTCTTCTCTTCTTGACATAGCTAATAAAAGTATACCGAAAACCTCGACAAATCCAAAGAAAAGCAAGCCATGGTACAATGATGAATGCAAAGATGCCATAAAACAGCGCAAGCAAGCATTATCAAAGTTCTGCAGATATCCAACAAAGGAGAACCTGAATAAAGTAAAGAATTTCAGAGCAAAGGCTCGTCGAACAGTAAAGGCCTCCAAACGCAAATCATGGAAATCTTACGTTTCGAATTTAAATTATAAAACTCCAATTAAAAAGGTTTGGGACATGATACGAAAATTATCTGGTAAATCAAAATCACCCAGTTTCACCCACTTAAATACAAAACGTGGAACAAAGGCCACATCAAAGGAAGAGATAGCAAACACACTTGGCGAAACTTTTTTGGATAATTCTTCATCTCGGAATTATTCAGAGAAGTTTCAAAACATCAAAAAACAAGAAGAAAGAATCAAACTTAATTTCACCTCTTCAAATACTGAAGAATATAACAGCCTGTTTAACATTACAGAACTTAAAGATGCTATCGCAGTATCAAAAGATACAGCTACAGGCCCTGATGACATCCATTACCAGATGCTTAAACACCTTCCCGAAACCGCCCTTGACACACTTTTATCTATTTTCAACGGTATATGGACAACAGGAGTTTTTCCAGAAAGCTGGCGTTTGGCCACAATTATATCTATTCCCAAACCAGGGAAAGATCATGCAGAACCAACAAACTACAGACCAATAGCGCTAACAAGTTGCCTTTGCAAAACACTAGAGAGAATGATAAACAAACGACTTGTTTGGTACTTAGAATCTAACAATCTTATAACAAAACTTCAATCGGGATTCCGAGCTGAACGTAGTACCAATGATAATCAAGTTAGACTAGAATCTTTTATCCGCGATGCTTTTATAAAACGAGAACATGTAGTCGCTGTATTTTTCGATTTGGAAAAAGCCTATGATACCACTTGGCGATATGGAATTTTAAAAGACCTACATAACTTTGGTATGAAAGGAAGACTACCAAACTTTATTAAAAGTTTTCTTGAAGATCGTACAATACAAGTGCGTGTAGGATCGACCCTGTCTGATCTCTATGATCAAGAACAGGGCGTTCCTCAAGGAGCAATACTTTCAACCACGTTATTCAACGTGAAATTAAACGATATTATAAACTGTCTGGATTACAAAACAGATGGTTCTTTGTACGTTGATGATTTTTGTATTTGTTTTCGCTCGAAAAATATGCGCACAATAGAAAGACATCTACAGCAATGTCTAAATAGAACTGAAGACTGGGCAACAAGAAATGGCTTCAAATTTTCCAAATCAAAAACGCAGTGCGTTCATTTCTGTCAACAACGGAAAATACACAATGATCCAGCACTCTACATATATGGATCTCAAATACCAGTTGTTCCCGAATCAAAATTTCTTGGGGTTATATTTGATAGAAAACTCTCCTTCATACCCCATATAAAATACGTGAAAGCGAAATGTTTAAAAGCATTAAACCTTTTAAAAGTGTTATCTCACACAAGTTGGAGTGCGGACAGAACAACTCTTCTTCATCTATATCGTTCTTTAATTCGATCAAAACTTGATTATGGGTCCCTCGTATATGGATCTGCTAGAAAATCTTATCTACAGATGTTAGACACTGTACATAATCAAGGACTTCGTTTGGCATTGGGAGCTTTTCGTACGTCTCCAATATCGAGTCTTAACGTGGAAGCAGATGAGCCATCGTTATGGCTACGCAGAGAAAAATTGTCCCTTCAGTACGCCATCAGACTTGCTGCTAGCCCTTCTAACCCTGCTTTTGAAGTCACATTTCCACCACAATTTCAGGAATATTATGAAAGAAAACCTAACGCAATTAAATCCGTCGGCCTTCGTATAGCACCACTTTTAGAATCCTCTAATATTAACACTAAAAACATCCAAAAGCACTCTTTTTCTGATATTCCATCCTGGTGCATTACTAAACCAACTATTCTTTTCGATTTACACAATAGCAAAAAGTCACTATCTGATTCACATCTCATGAAACAAAACTTCCAAGAATTACAATCGCGACTTTCAGACTATCAACACATCTACACTGATGGCTCAAAAGTTGAAGAAAAGGTTGGCTGTGCGTATATATCGGGCAGTCACCATGAAAAGATCCGTCTACCTGATGGCTCATCTATTTTCACTGCTGAATCCAAGGCTATTGAAATGGCTTTGGATTACGTTATGAATAATCCTTTAGATAACAAATTCGTTATTTTCTCTGACTCCCTTTCTGTTTTGAAATCTCTAAACCACACATCTTCAAAAAGTCCCAAAATTCAGAACTTGATAGAAAAACATCACGAGTTTTCGAAAACTAAGGAAATTATATTCTGTTGGCTCCCCAGCCATGTTGGCATAAAAGGTAACGAGGCTGCCGATGTAAAAGCAAAGGCCTCACTCGATCTAGAAATATCGAATTTTAAACTTCCATGTACAGATTTTAAACCTTTTATCAACAGGTACATCTTATCTAAATGGCAGCTGTCATGGGACAGAGCGACATTCAATAAACTACATGAAATAAAACCGGTTCTTGGTAAAAATACCATTTATCGATCATTAAGGCGAGATGAAGTAGTTCTTACTCGTCTACGTATAGGTCATACTAGACTCACACATTCTTATCTGCTTAAACGAGAAGATCAGCCATTTTGTATCAGCTGTAATGAACCTTTTACGGCGAAACACTTCCTGATCGACTGCATTGAATTCTCTCACGTCAATTCTTTCAAACAAATGACCTGAGATACTTATTTGAAAATGTACCTGCTGATAATATACTGTTCTTTTTAAAACACATCAACCATTTTAACAAAGTCTAACTGCTTTAATTTTTAAATTCGTTCTAGTTTTACATTTTATGCATATATAACTTACCTTTATAGCCGTTTCATTACAGAAACATGTTAGTTTACCATTTTGACGCAAATGACCCTCATGGGTTGATGCGTCGTTAAACCTGAACTCATCATCATCATCATCATCATCATATTTCATACACAGCTATATAATCATAAAATGTAGGTCAAAATCAATTTGGGGTAAAAGCTGCCAATTATTATGAGCGTTATGGCCCTTTTTTTCAACTTCCATTTTTTTTTTGCAAAATGTCTGCATGTGGATGAGGATGGCCCTCGGCGAGGGTATCGGAGTCATATTGACACATTTTTTTGTTTTTTCTTCTTTTGTAGGCTGGATATCGTTTTGACACTGGTGAGACCATTTCGTTTCCCTATGTTACTACAGTATACATGATGCATGGACCTGCACAATACAAGGTAAAAAGACATTATTCATGTTATTGGTGGAATTATTTGCTCTTGATTTCGCTGTCTCATACACATGGCATAGTTGGGTTTGTGTCTTTGCAAACCTCCAACAATTTTCAAGGTTATAGTTTGAAGCTGAAACCATAGTAAGGATATAGACTGAGCATGTGCATAAAGGTCACAGAACCTCAGTCAAACTATAGAGTTACGAGGGATGTTCGAAATGAATTGCTTATTGTCCTCTAGCTCGATATCCACGTGGGGCACGATAAAAACCAATACATACCAGTATAGGGTTATTCAATATCTACACAATGGTGTATAAATGTATATGTTAGACTAAGTGTAAGACATAAAATTTGCCATTTGAATACACGCAGTCATTGACCACTGCAGTAAAAATGGTTGGTAGAAGCGTCGACAAAAAAGATGAATTACGGGCTTACATCAAAGCTCGCTCAAAACTTGGTTGTTCTTTGAAGAAGCTGGGGACTGAATTTTCTACTGCTTTTGGACCTTCTTGTGTGTCATGACACAGTTCGGCGGTGGAAAAAGAAATTTGAGTCTGGTGTAGAGTCCATCAAAAATGCACCGAAATCAGGTAGGCCAAATTCTACATCTCGTAAAGAAATCGTTTCCAAAATAAAGGACCCCTAGGTATTAAACTTTCCGCCTTGTCGAGGCCCTGGGGGCTCAATTCCCACTGGGAACGTTGCTAGCTTGGTGAGCAGTAATTGTCCCCTTTGGGAAGAGCGAAGAGGAAATACCACCCGTTTGCCGTGGGTGGCGTCCCGTAAGCCGGATGAAGGGGTCCTGGAGGTTGAGGATTATCTGAGGTTCAGTGCTTCAGGTATCCAACACACCTCTTTGGCCTGGATTTCGGTTAGACGGGTGGCCGTGCGGTCCGGCACGGTCAATCGGCTGGTCGTGCCAAGCCCTAGGAATAATCTTTCACTTTCTCTTCCTTGCCTTTTGTATTAATCTGAATACACACCGTTTGCTCATAAAGTCTTTTTCACAACCTTTCCATTTCTAGAAGGCGGCGGCTTAACGGACCAATCGTGCAGCTTCTTGCTTGTACGAGTATATCTTCTGTGTAGCTCTAACACTTGAGGTAGGAAATCCACTCACTAAAGTGTTCCCTTGTTGGGCTCCACGGTGGGCGGAGAGCACGGAGGATGAATCATACAATCTTTTCATCATGGGGAAAGATAAAAAAAGAAAAAAACCTACCCAAGACGACACATCAGATGCTGAGATATCGGACAACGGCGACAACATAACAAATGACACTACGACTCAACATTTTCCGCGCTTTTTGCTGATTGAAAGTATAGAAGAAAATCAGAACATCACTTCTTTATCACCTTTCGTTATTCAAAAAGTTATATTAGGAATTGCTGGTGAACCAGAAAACATTAAAAAATTGTACAGATCTAATCAGCTGCTCGTTGAGATCAGTAAAAAATCTCATGCTGAGAATCTCCTGAGGACAACATTATTTCATAGTTTGAAAGTGAGAGTATTTCCTCATACTTCGCTGAATTCCTCAAGAGGGGTAATTCGTTGCCCTGATTTGAGGAACTCGAGCGAGGAGGAGATTCTCGAAGGCACTCGATCTCAAGGAGTAACTGCTGTAAAACGATTCAAGATAAAAAGGAACGGCCAATTAAAAGACACGAACACCTTTGTTTTTACTTTTAATACCCCAACACTACCAAAAACAGTCAAAGTGGCATACTTTAGAGTTAGTGTCGAGATCTACATTCCAAATCCGTTACGCTGCCACAGTTGCCAGAAATATGGACACCATGAAAACAGGTGTACGAAAGACCCTATCTGTGCAAATTGTGGCGAGCCGGCAAATCACACGGAACAAAATTGTGGAAATGCTCCTAGTTGTGTTAACTGTGGTGAAAAGCACAGTGCTAACTCTAAAGAATGCCAGGTTTGGCACAGAGAAAAAGAAATTTTGACTGTAAAATTCACAAGAAATATCTCGTTTCCAGAAGCGCGAAAAATCGTTGAGTCCCCTACACCTATTCCTGGAGTCAGCTATGCCAGCATTGCACAGTCACCTGTAAAAAAGGTAACTGTTGAAGATGCTGTCACTCAAACTGATCCGATTCCTGGTCTCAAACCTCTAGAAAAATTAAAACCTAAAAATACATCTGAAGACCAAAAGAACAATAGTACAAGTCAAACATCACCACAACCAACTGAAACAAATAAAACTGAAAAAGTGCTGAAAAACGCTACTTTAGAAATGATCAAAAAAGATTTGGAAAAACAACAACAAAAACAACAACTATCTCAAAAACAAATTATATCAGACAGACAACGCAAAGGTTCAAGAGACAATATTAAGAATCGCAATCGTTTCGAATGTTTGAGTGACAGCAGCGATATGGAGTTCGAAAACCCAACACCACGAAGTGGTAATAATAGATCGAGGTCACCGATTGTACCTCCATAATTTCTAGTCTTATCAAATTCTCTCCACACAATGGATTTAAAACATAAAATAATACAATGGAATTGTCGAGGTCTTAAGTCAAACTATAATGAAATCCTATTACTTCTGTCCTTATTAAACCCATCGATTTTTTGTTTACAAGAAACCTTTTTAAAAACTAATGACAACATCGATATCAAAGGTTTCAAATCATATAACTATATCCATTCTGAAGGTCAAAGACCATCTGGTGGCAGTTCAATTTTTGTCAAATCTTGTTTGCCACAAAGAGAGATCAAAATTAAAACACAGCTACAAGCTGTTGCAATCTCAGTCACGTTGGATAAAGAAACTACAATTTGTTCTGTATATATACCCCCTGCGTTTTCCTTAACAACTGAACATCTCCATTCATTACTTAGTCAACTTCCTACACCTTATATTTTAGTAGGTGACTTTAATGGGCACAACACTTTTTGGGGATGTAAAGATAATAACAGTAGAGGAGACATTATTGAAAATTTTATTGCAAATAACAATCTTTGCTTGATGAATGATAAATCTTACACTTACCTCCATCCTGCAACAGGACATTTATCTTCTTTAGATCTCTCTTTGTGTCACCCATCTCTCCTTTTAGACTTTGACTGGTCCGTATATGCTGATCAGTGCGGAAGTGATCACTTCCCTGTTATTATTGAAAACGTAAATAATTCCACGAACGATCACAACACAAAGTGGAAACTAAATAAAGCAAATTGGGAATTATATTACTCGTTATGCGAAGGTCTCAAAACAGATAAGTTTGACAATTCCTTGGACCCTCTAGATGATTTTACTTCTTCTCTTCTTGACATCGCTAATAAAAGTATACCGAAAACCTCGACAAATCCAAAGAAAAGCAAGCCATGGTACAATGATGAATGCAAAGATGCCATAAAACAGCGCAAGCAAGCATTATCAAAGTTCTGCAGATATCCAACAAAGGAGAACTTGAATAACGTTAAAAACTTCAGAGCAAAGGCCCGTCGAACAATAAAGGCCTCCAAACGCAAATCATGGAAATCTTACGTTTCAAACTTAAATCATAAAACTCCAATTAAAAAGGTTTGGGATATGATACGAAAAATATCTGGTAAATCTAAATCACCCAGTTTCACCCACTTAAATACAAAACGTGGAACAAAGGCCACATCAAAGGAAGAGATAGCAAATACACTTGGCGAAACTTTTTTGGATAATTCCTCATCTCGGAATTATTCAGAGAAGTTTCAAAACATCAAAAAACAAGAAGAAAAGATCAAACTTAATTTCACCTCTTCAAATACTGAAGAATATAACAGTCTGTTTAACATAACAGAACTTAAAGATGCTATCGCAATATCAAAAGATACAGCTACAGGCCCTGATGACATCCATTACCAGATGCTTAAACACCTTCCCGAAACCGCCCTTGACACACTTTTACATATTTTCAACGATATATGGACAACAGGAGTTTTTCCAGAAAGCTGGCGTTTGGCCACAATTATACCTATTCCCAAACCAGGGAAAGATCATGCAGAACCAACAAACTACAGACCAATAGCGCTAACAAGTTGCCTTTGCAAAACACTAGAGAGAATGATAAACAAACGACTTGTTTGGTACTTAGAATCTAACAATCTTATAACAAAGTTTCAGTCGGGATTCCGAGCTGAACGTAGTACCAATGATAATTTAGTTAGACTAGAAACTTTTATCCGGGATGCTTTTATCAAAAGAGAACATGTAGTCGCTGTATTTTTCGATTTGGAAAAAGCCTATGATACTACTTGGCGATACGGAATTTTGAAAGACCTGCACAACTTTGGTCTAAAAGGAAGACTACCAAACTTTATTAAAAGTTTTCTTGAAGATCGTACTATACAAGTGCGTGTAGGATCGACCCTTTCTGACCTCTATGATCAAGAGCAGGGCGTTCCTCAAGGAGCCATACTTTCAACCACTTTATTCAACGTGAAATTAAACGATATTATAAACTGTCTGGATTACAAGACGGATGGTTCTTTGTACGTTGATGATTTCTGTATATGTTTTCGCTCGAAAAATATGCGCACAATAGAAAGACATCTACAGCAATGTCTAAACAGAATTGAAGACTGGACAACAAGTAATGGCTTCAAATTTTCCAAATCGAAAACTCAGTGCGTTCATTTCTGTCAATGATCCAGCACTCTACATATATGGATCTCAAATACCAGTTGTTGCTGAATCAAAATTTCTTGGGGTTATATTTGATAGAAAACTCTCCTTCATACCCCATATAAAATACTTGAAAGCGAAATGTTTAAAAGCATTAAACCTTTTAAAAGTTTTATCTCACACAAGTTGGGGAGCGGACAGAACAACTCTTCTTCACCTGTATCGTTCTTTAATTCGATCAAAACTTGATTATGGGTCCATCGTATATGGATCTGCTAGAAAATCTTATCTACAGATGTTAGACACTGTACATAATCAAGGACTTCGTTTGGCATTGGGAGCTTTTCGTACATCTCCAGTATCGAGTCTTAACGTGGAAGCAGATGAGCCATCGTTATGGCTACGCAGAGAAAAATTGTCTCTTCAGTATGCCATCAGACTTGCTGCTAACCCTTCTAACCCTGCTTTCGAAGTCACATTTCCACCACAATTTCAGGAATATTATGAAAGAAAACCTAACGCTATTAAATCCTTCGGCCTTCGTATAGCACCACTTTTAGAACCTGCTAATATTAACATTAAAAACATTCAAAAACACTCTTTTTCTGATATTCCATCCTGGTGCATTACTAAACCAAATATTCTTTTCGATTTACACAACAGCAAAAAGTCACTTTCTGATTCACATCTCATGAAACAAAACTTCCAAGAATTACAGTCGCGACTTTCAGATTATCAACACATCTACACCGATGGCTCAAAAGTTGAAGATAAGGTTGGTTGTGCGTATATATCGGGCAGCCACCATGAAAAGATCCGTCTTCCTGATGGCTCATCTATTTTCACTGCTGAATCCAAGGCTATTGATATGGCTTTGGATTACGTTATGAATAACTCTTTAAAGAACAAATTCGTTATTTTCTCGGACTCCTTTTCTGTTTTGAAATCTCTAAACCACACATCTTCAAAAAATCCCAAAATTCAGAACCTGATAGAAAAACATCATGAGTTATCGAAAACTAAAGAAATTTTGTTCTGTTGGCTCCCCAGCCATGTTGGCATAAAAGGTAACGAGGCTGCCGACGTAAAAGCAAAGGCCTCACTCTATCTAAAAATTTCGAATTTTAAACTTCCATGTACAGATTTTAAACCTTTTATCAACAGGTACATCCTATCAAAATGGCAGCTGTCATGGGACAGAGCGACATTCAATAAACTACACGAAATAAAACCGGTTCTTGGTAAAAATACCATTTATCGATCATTAAGGCGAGAAGAAGTGGTTCTCACTCGTCTACGTATAGGTCATACTAGACTCACACATTCTTATCTACTCAAACGAGAAGATCAGCCATTTTGTATCAGCTGTAATGAACCTTTTACGGTGAAACACTTTCTGATCAACTGCATTGAATTCTCCCATATGCGACGTCAATTCTTCAAAACAAATGACCTGAGATACTTATTTGAAAATGTACCGACTGATAACATACTTATGTTTTTAAAACACATCAATATTTATAACAAAGTATAACTGTTTTAATTTTTAAATTCTTTCTAGTTTTACATTTAATGCATTTATGACTTATCATTATAATCGTTTCACTACAGAACCATGTTAGTTTCACCACTTTGACGCAAATGACCCTCATGGGTTGATGCGTCGTTAAACCTGAACTCATCATCAAAATAAAGGAAATCATTGAAGGAGATGCCGGATTTACAGTTCGTGATATTGCACGAAAGGTAGGCATATCACTTTCAACGGTTCACCTTATTTTGAAGAAGCATTTGAAAGTCAGAAAGATTTCTGCTAGATGGGTGCCACATCTGTTGACTGACGAGCAAAAGAGGCAACGGGTTTAAGTGGCCAAAAAGCTGCTTCAAATGTTTCCAAAATATGACAAAAAGCAGTTTGCCAATGTCGTCACAGGTGATGAAACCTAGGTCCATTATTTTGAGCCCGTCAGAAAGGTTAGCAATAAGATCTGGGCCACTAAACACAGCAAACGCCCAATAATTGCCAAACGTTCTTTGAGTACAAAGAAGGTTTTGTATGCAATCTTCTCTGGTGAAGGAGTCGCAATAAAAGTGCCAGTGAAAAAGGGCAAAAGCACCACCGGAAAGTACTACAAAGACGTAGTACTGAAGAAACTGAAAAAGTATTATCAGAAACGACGCCCTGCCACTGGTTTTAAACATGTCCGTCTTCTACATGACAATGCCCCAGCTCATACTTCCGCAATAGTTACGGCGTTTGTGAAGAAAGAAAAAGTAACTGTTTTGCCTCACCCCCCGTATTCCCCAGACCTTGCCCCATGTGATTTCTTTTTGTTTCCGAAATTGAAAGCATTCCTTGCTGGGCGGAAATACCAGTCCCGACAGGCACTTGGATCTGCCATTCATCAGTACCTTATTACTGTGTCCAAATCAGCGTACCGTGACGCCTTCAAGAAGTGGATACATCGGCTGAAACTTCGCATTTCTAGCCACGGGGAGGACTTTGAGGGCATGAAATGAGTACTTCTGGGCTAGCTTGAAATTTGAGGTCTCCAGACAGAAATAAGCAATTCATTTCGAACATCCCTCGTATGTAACCATGATTTACGCAGAAAATATTTATTATAGACATGATATGGTATGGTTCATGTTGCCACAACCACTGCCATTTAACAGGTAATGATTTGAAACTTGATTCAAAGCAAGGTAAGTATAGACTGGGCATGTGCATAAAGTTCACAGAACTCTGATCAAAGTTTTATCGTAAGAGTTGGAAATTTGTACAATGGCAAGAATACAGGTTGAGCTTGTGCATGAAGCTCACATGACTGACAGTCCAATGACAAATGTACAAAGACAAGGTGGCAGTGGCAGCCCCCTTTTTTTAGGGACCTTCTAGTTTTTCTAGCTCGTTCCGCAGTCTCTGCATTATTACAAATTTTCATTTTAGAAAATGTATGCCAAAAATTTAAACCATTTTGATGTACAAACTTTTAGGACAATTACAGTGGTGACTGATTTCATGTAATAAATCTTTCAATGGAATTTTACACAAACATTATTTAGAGCAGTTTGAAACATATTATAGAGGTATGGGAAGGATTTGCTACCCTGAGGTTGAAGGTGCACTGTATTGTGTCTCTTCTTTATGTCTTCTTTTGTTTCCTACCACTTATTTATGCATCATTGATATGTGAGGGTTTATTATGACTAATACAGTCATGCCTGGCTTAAAGACCGCCTGTATTTAACAGTCACCTGTCTTTAACATTTTCTGGTCCAGCTGAAGGAAAATAAATTTACCTGTATTAAGCAAGCACCTATTTTCAGAAGCCACTTTTTGGCTTTCCCCAGGTGTTGCTTAACACAGGTTTGACTGTAACCAATGTGTCTAGGCTAATGAAACTTCATACACATAACTCTCATGATGCACCTATCCACTGCCATCAGCTGTTACTGACTTTTACCTCCTTTTTGTGCATGACATGAACAACATCTGTGTATTTAGCTCAGTTTAGCAGTCTCGACATAGCCTTTTGACAGATTGCTTGTTTGAAATAAGGAACAAGCTTAATTCTTGTAATTGGAATTTTTGTGCAACATTTTAAAGTAGTTAAATAATTTGTATTTTTAATGTTCTGTTTCAGATACATATTACACAGTGCCTAGTAAGAAGCAGACAGTGTGATGTCGAACGTGGACAAACTGAATCTGTGCCTTTCCTGACAAGAGAGACTGATTTTTTTTTTTTTTTTTTTTTTGTATTTTTACATAGATGAATGTAGGCCTTTGTGAACTGGCTACTTTAACAACTGAATATAAAATGAAATTAATTCTGTATGTGTACCAAAATACTGGATGAAATTTAAAAGCTCCATATTCCTCAAAAATAAACTTTTTATATCAAGAAAGGTTAGGTAAAATAATATATAGTCTTAATACAATTATAAGACGTTGCATTTGATAGCCTGTAAAATTTCAGGTAGTCTCTCTTTTTTTGAACTGGATCAAAAATAATTTTTTTTTTTTTTTTATCGTGTCCCTGAATTAATGTGCCAACATTAATTCAGAGATACTATTAAAAAAAAAAAAAAGAAGAAAATCTTCTCATTTCAAGAATGAGAGTCTTAACTGAAATTGTACAGGCTGTCAGCTGCCACATTTTATGATTGTCTTAATACCATATGTCAATTTATTAAACTTTTGTTGGAAAGTAAAATGCCATTTTTTGAGGAATAAGGAGCCTTTAACAATCACATCCGAGTTCATCATCGTAATTATGCATCTTTCATACATCTTAGCATCATTTATTTATCTTCTGTCTGGTATTGAAATTTTTGTAACTTTCATGGGGAAAGCCGTTAAATGTCCCTCAGCAGTTATCTGAAATTATTTAAATCATAGTCTAATTATGTGGCTTGAACACAACATTTTGAAATATACATTTTGAACCTTTTTTTTTTTTTTTTTTTTTTTTTTTCTTTTGTAGATTTCTTTCAAAATACATTACCTTTACACACTCATGTGAAATGCATACTTCTAAGATATGGCCTAAACAAATTAGGTATTGATATTTTCCTTCATTCTCCACAAATGTTGTCAGTACTAATTAAAAGCACCTAATATATGAGATTCAAATGAGTACCTGCACCATACATTTCCATTAAGCAACTAGAAAAAACATTCATCTGGATAGTCATCTTATCTCAAGAGTTTTATGCAATATTTCATTTATGCTATATAATATGGAGAAAATGAGGAACGTTAGACTATCAAGTACATCTGGATATTATTATGCAATACAAAAGATTTATAGAAGTAGCAAATTGAAAACAGGTTTAAAAACTGAAAATTGCCAAGGATTTATACCTCAACATCCTACTCCAACCCCCCCTGGGTATTAAACTTTCCGCCTTGCCGAGGCCCTGGGGGCTCAATTCTCACTGGGAACGTTGCTAGCGTGGTGAGCAGTAATTGTCCCCTTTGGGAAGAGCGAAGAGAAAATACCACCCGTTTGCCGTGGGTGGCAGCCCGTAAGCCGGAAGAAGGGATCCTGGAGGTTGAGAGTTATTGGGAGTTTGGTCTCTCCTGATGGCTCAACACGCCTCTTTGGCCTGGATTTCGGTGTAGAAGGGTGTCCGTGAGACCCGGCACGGTCAATCGGCTGGTCGCGCCAAGCCCTAGGAAATATCTTTTCTTTCTCTTCCTTGTCTTTTGTATCATACTGATACTCACCGTTTGCCCATAATTCTTTTTTCTTAACCTTTCCAATCCTAAGAAGGCGGCGGCTTAACGGGTCAATCGTGCAGCATTTTGCTCGTGCGAGTATATCTTCTGTGTATCTCTAGCACAAGTGAGTAGGAAAACCACTCCATTGATGTGTTCCCTTGTTGGGCTCCGTGGTGGGCGGAGAGCATGGAGGACGAATTTTAATACATCTTTATCATGGGTTCTAATCGAAGAAAAAGAACTAAACAATGTTCAGAATCTGATATTTCAGATGTTAACGAAAGCACTCAACCTCCAACAACCTCTACCAAAGATACATCATCTCAACATTTTCCGCGTTTCATTTTAGTTGAAAGCAAGGAAGAAAACAAACCAGTAACATCTTTATCTCCGTTTGTAATACAAAAAGTCATTCAAAGTATAGCTGGTGAGCCGGAAAACATAAAGAAACTACACAGGTCGAATCAGCTACTCATTGAGGTATCCAGGAAAGCCCATGCCGAGAATCTTCTACGTGCACAGACTTTTCACGACTTGAAAGTTCGGGTGTACCCTCATACTTCGCTGAACTCCTCAAAGGGGGTAATTCGTTGCCCCGAATTGGGGAATTGCAGCGAGGAGGAGATTCTCGAAGGCACAAGATCTCAAGGAGTAACTGCAATCAAACGATTCAAAGTTAAACGAAACGGAGAGTTAAAAAACACAAACACCTTTGTCTTTACATTCAATACATCAGTTCTACCAAAAACAATAAAAGTAGCATACTTTAGAGTCAACGTAGAAGTCTACATACCAAATCCTTTGCGTTGTCATCATTGCCAGAAATATGGACACCATGAGGATAGGTGTTCTAAGGACCCTATCTGTTCGAAATGCGGTCAGGTAGCAGAACACACAGAAAGTCAATGTAGAAACGAACTGCACTGTGTCAATTGTGGTGAAAAACACAGTGCTGACTCTAAAGAATGCCAAGTTTGGCACAAAGAAAAAGAAATCTTACGTCTTAAGTTTACCAGAAATATTTCTTTCATCGAAGCGCGGAAACTTGTTGAGGCCCCAACTCCAATTCCTGGAATCAGTTATGCCAACATCACCCAGTCTTCTATGAAAAAGGTTTCTGTGGTTGATACTGCCACTCAAACCGATCCGATCAATATTCTCGACTCTGCAGTTCAATCAAGTTCAACAAACACAAACAGCCAAACAGAAGATCTGCAGAAACAAAAAGGTCAAACAAACACTACAAACAAAAATCAAACAAAGACACCTTCTGAAGAGAAAAAAGGAGATGGTGGCCTGAAAAAAGCCACCATTGAGATGATAAGAAAAGATTGGAAGAAACAACAACAGAAAGAAAGACAAGCAAGAAGTCAATCATCTCCACCTACGAAAGAAACAAAATCAAAATCTAGTCAAGGAACACAAAAACCAAGCACATCAAACAGAGAACGAAAAGGTTCAAATAATGTTATTCAACAACATAACAGGTTCGGATCTTTGAGTGACAGTAGCGATGATATGGAGTTAGGAGAAGCTCCAGATCGCCCACGAACTAACAGAAATAGGTCGAGATCATCAGAACATTCACACGTCAACAATAGTAATAATAGATCAAAATCACCAATAACATATCCTTAGTTGCTAGTCTAACTAAAATCTAACAACTCTAAAATGAATTCAAATCACAAAATAATACAATGGAACTGTCGAGGTCTAAAGTCAAACTATAACGAGATCTTATTACTTTTATCCTTATTGAATCCATCAGTTTTTTGCTTGCAAGAAACTTTTTTAAAAACTGATGATCAGTTAAATATCAGAGATTTCAATACATACAATTATATATATTCAGAAGGCCAGAGGCCGTCTGGTGGAAGCTCAATCTTAGTTCACTCTTCATGTCCGCAGCGAGAAATTAAACTTGTAACCAACCTTCAAGCCGTTGCGGTTTCTGTTACTTTAGATAAAGAAATTACTATTTGTTCTGTGTATATACCTCCGAATTTTCATTTAGAGACCGAACATTTAGACACTTTACTGAAACAACTCCCTTCACCCTATATACTAGTTGGTGACTTCAATGGTCACAATATCCTTTGGGGATGTAAAGACAACAACCCTAAAGGTAATATTATTGAAGACTTTATAACCCAAAACGATCTTTGTCTTATGAATGACAAATCTCACACTTATCTCCATCCTGCAACAGGAAAATTTTCTTCTTTAGATCTTTCCATATGTCACCCATCTCTCCTGCTGGACTTCGACTGGACGGTCAGTGAAGACCAACATGGAAGTGATCACTTCCCTGTTATTATTCAAAGCGTAAATAATTCCACGAATGATCACAACGCAAAGTGGAAACTAAATAAAGCAAATTGGGAATTATATCACTTATTATGCGAAGAAAGTCTCAAAATAGATAAGTTTGACAATTCCTTGGACCCTCTAGATGATTTTACTTCTTCTCTTCTTGACATAGCTAACAAAAGTATACCGAAAACCTCGACAAATCCAAAGAAAAGCAAGCCATGGTACAATGATGAATGTAAAGATGCCATAAAACAGCGCAAGCAAGCATTATCAAAGTTCTGCAGATATCCAACAAAGGAGAACCTGAATAAAGTAAAGAATTTCAGAGCAAAGGCTCGTCGAACAATAAAGGCCTCCAAACGCAAATCATGGCAATCTTACGTTTCGAATTTAAATTATAAAACTCCAATTAAAAAGGTTTGGGACATGATACGAAAAATATCTGGTAAATCAAAATCACCCAGTTTCACCCACTTAAATACAAAACGTGGAACAAAGGCCACATCAAAGGAAGAGATAGCAAACACTCTTGGCGAAACTTTTTTGGATAATTCTTCATCCCGGAATTATTCAGAGAAGTTTCAAAACATCAAAAAACAAGAAGAAAAGATCAAACTTAATTTCACCTCTTCAAATACTGAAGAATATAACAGCCTGTTTAACATTACAGAACTTAAAGATGCTATCGCAGTATCAAAAGATACAGCTACAGGCCCTGATGACATCCATTACCAGATGCTTAAACACCTTCCCGAGACCGCCCTTGACACACTTTTACATATTTTCAACGGTATATGGACAACAGGAGTTTTTCCAGAAAGCTGGCGTTTAGCCACAATTATACCTATTCCCAAACCAGGGAAAGATCATGCAGAACCAACAAACTACAGACCAATAGCGCTAACAAGTTGCCTTTGCAAAACACTAGAGAGAATGATAAACAAACGACTTGTTTGGTACTTAGAATCTAACAATCTGATAACAAAACTTCAGTCGGGATTCCGAGCTGAACGTAGTACCAATGATAATTTAGTTAGACTAGAAACTTTTATCCGTGATGCTTTTATCAAACGAGAACATGTAGTCGCTGTATTTTTCGATTTGGAAAAAGCCTATGATACCACTTGGCGATATGGAATTTTAAAAGACCTACATAACTTTGGTATGAAAGGAAGACTACCAAACTTTATTAAAAGTTTTCTTGAAGATCGTACAATACAAGTGCGTGTAGGATCGACCCTGTCTGATCTCTATGATCAAGAACAGGGCGTTCCTCAAGGAGCCATACTTTCAACCACGTTATTCAACGTGAAATTAAACGATATTATAAACTGTCTGGATTACAAAACAGATGGTTCTTTGTACGTTGATGATTTCTGTATTTGTTTTCGCTCGAAAAATATGCGCACAATAGAAAGACATCTACAGCAATGTCTAAATAGAATTGAAGACTGGGCAACTAGAAATGGCTTTAAATTTTCCAAATCGAAAACTCAGTGCGTTCATTTCTGTCAACAACGGAAAATACACAATGATCCAGCGCTCTACATATGTGGATCTCAAATACCAGTTGTTGCTGAATCTAAATTTCTTGGGGTTATATTTGATAAAAAACTCTCCTTCATACCCCATATAAAATACTTGAAAGCGAAATGTTTAAAAGCATTAAACCTTTTAAAAGTTTTATCTCACACAAGTTGGGGAGCGGACAGAACAACTCTTCTTCACCTGTATCGTTCTTTAATTCGATCAAAACTTGATTATGGGTCCATCGTATATGGATCTGCTAGAAAATCTTATCTACAGATGTTAGACACTGTACATAATCAAGGACTTCGTTTAGCATTGGGAGCTTTTCGTACATCTCCAGTATCGAGTCTTAACGTGGAAGCAGATGAGCCATCGTTATGGCTACGCAGAGAAAAATTGTCCCTTCAGTATGCCATCAGACTTGCTGCTAACCCTTCTAACCCTGCTTTTGAAGTCACATTTCCACCACAATTTCAGGAATATTATGAAAGAAAACCTAACGCTATTAAATCCTTCGGCCTTCGTATAGCACCACTTTTAGAATCTACTAATATTAACATTAAAAACATTCAAAAACACTCGTTTTCTGATATTCCATCCTGGTGCATTACTAAACCAAATATTCTTTTCGATTTACACAACAGCAAAAAGTCACTTTCTGATTCACATCTCATGAAACAAAACTTCCAAGAATTACAGTCGCGACTTTTAGATTATCAACACATCTACACTGATGGCTCGAAAGTTGAAGATAAGGTTGGCTGTGCGTATATATCGGGCAGCCACCATGAAAAGATCCGTCTTCCTGATGGCTCATCTATTTTCACTGCTGAATCCAAGGCTATTGATATGGCTTTAGATTACGTTATGAATAACTCTTTAGAGAACAAATTCGTTATTTTCTCTGACTCCCTTTCTGTTTTGAAATCTCTAAATCATACATCTTCAAAAAATCCCAAAATCCAGAACGTGATAGAAAAACATCACGAGCTATCGAAAACTAAGGAAATTTTGTTCTGTTGGCTCCCCAGCCATGTTGGCATAAAAGGTAACGAGGCTGCCGACGTAAAAGCAAAGGCCTCACTCGATCTAGAAATTTCGAATTTTAAACTTCCATGTACAGATTTTAAATCTTTTATCAACAGGTACATCTTATCCAAATGGCAGCTGTCATGGGACAGAGCGACATTCAATAAACTACATGAAATAAAACCGGTTCTTGGTAAAAATAATATTTATCGGTCATTAAGGCGAGAAGAAGTGGTTCTTACTCGTCTACGTATAGGTCATACTAGACTCACACATTCTTATCTACTCAAACGAGAAGATCAGCCATTTTGTATCAGCTGTAATGAACCTTTTACGGTAAAACACTTTCTGATCGATTGCATTGAATTCACTCATGTACGACGTCAATTCTTCCAAACAAATGACCTGAGATACTTATTTGAAAATGTACCAAATGATAGCATACTTATGTTTTTAAAACACATCAATCTTTTTAACAAAGTATAACTGCTTTAATTTTTAAATTCGTTCTAGTTTTACATTTTATGCATTTATGACTTACCATTATAATCGTTTCACTACAGAACCATGTTAGTTCACCATTTTGACGCAAATGACCCTCATGGGTTGATGCGTCGTTAAACCTGAACTCATCATCATCATCATCCTACTCCAACCCACCCCCATTTTCTCTATAATAGGAGAATATTGAGGTCTTTTTAGCTCACCTGAGCTCTGCTCAGGATGAGCTACGGTGATCACTTTTCATCCGTCAGTCCGTGCATCCATCCATTAACATTTTCAAATGACTTCTCCTCTGAAGCGCTGAGCCGATTT
Organism: Anodontia alba; assembly: GCA_964016985.1. Lineage (NCBI taxonomy): Eukaryota > Metazoa > Mollusca > Bivalvia > Lucinida > Lucinidae > Anodontia > Anodontia alba. The sequence goes on from OZ024835.1 coordinate 53,380,224, forward strand.
CGCTCAAATTTCATATAGTTTATTCAAATGATCATGCTCCCTGACTGTCAGGCCCATATATTCTTCGTCAAAACTAAGAACTGCTGAAACGATATTTCATTAGTCGTGATGGTAGGATTGGAAAAATATTGCATAACATCTGCATGTCTGCAGTGGCTATGTCACTCAGGTGAGCGAACCGTGGGCCTCTTGTTTTATTATAATGAAACGTTTATAATATGCCCTTATTGTTTGTTAATTACATTTGTATTTTTTAGCTCACCTGAGCTCTGCTGAGGATGAGCTATTGTGATCACTTTTCGTCCGTCGTCCGTGCATGCGTCCGTCCGTTAACATTTTCAAACGACGTCTCCTCTGAAGCCGCTGAGCCAATTTAGCTCAAATTTCATATGGAGCCTCCTTAGGGTGGGGGAACCAAAAATTGCTAAAATGGTCGCGGTCTATTGACCAAGATGGCCGCCACGCCCTTATATGATAAAAACCTTTAAAAATCTCCTCCAGAACCGAGAATGCCTTGGGGCTGAACCTTTGCAGGAATCATTGGGGACGGGAGGTCTACCAAAATTGCAAAACGGCAAGGTCAAATTTGCTTCCCTGTGCATTGGTATGGGAAAAAACCTTTAAAAATCTTCTTCTCCAAAACCGAGCATGCCTTATGGCTGAATCTTGCATATATCTTCAGGAACAGGAGGGCTACCAAAATTGCTAAAATAATGGTTGTACATTGACATTTGACCTTTTTACGATAAGGTCAATTTTGCTTCCTTATGCATTTGTATGGGAAAAATGTTCAGAATTTCAAACAACTTCTCCTCTGGAGACTCTGGGCCAATTTTGCTCAAATTTCATATGGAGCATCCGTAGGTAGGGGGAACAAAAGATTGCTAAAGTGGTCACGGTTCGTTGACCAAGATGGCCGCTATGCCCATATATGGTAAAAACCTTTAAAAATCTGTTTCTCTAGAACCGAGGATGCTTTGGGGCTGAATGTTTGCATAAATCATCGGGGATAGGGGGCTACCAAAGTTGCTAAAATAATGGTCATACATTGTGAAATAGTGTCATTGGTACTTTACTGCAGTGTTCTCAATCTTGGAAAAAATTCTTTTTCTTCTTTAGATCTTCCCTGCATTTTTTATATGGAAGGATTGAACAAGACATTCATAAAAATTTGTCTAGATCAAGGTTATTATAATTGTTAAGTATTAAAAATTGTGACTCTGATGCTCTTTGTGTAGTGAGAATTCAAGAAAATTTACTAGAACCTTGCAAATTAGTGGTCATCAGCCTTTTGTGAGGTATTTAACCGTGATCCCACACCATGGGTATAATATTTTTGAGTCTCAAAATGATAGGCCTGAGCTTGAACATGATCATTTCTTTTCCATCCATGTCACCAGTTTGATGTTAGTCCATCTGTGTGTGTTTATCTGTGCTCACATAAACAAAAGATTCCCCATTTAACCCCATAAAGCCCCAACACAACTGCAGCAGATGACAATTAACATATATCTTTTATTAGTAATTTTCATTCAAAGTAAGTCTTGACATTTCTGCTTTACAGATGATTCATATGAAACATCCAGGCTTATTTTTCTATGAAAAAAAAAATATATATATATATTTATATGTAATGTTGTCTTCTACAAACCTTGCTTGGCGCTGTAAGGGTTAAGTATGGATTTTTTTTTATTTGATATGACATTTAAAAGATTTTGCCATTATATATAATTTCTAAACATTCACATGTTGAATAAAGATTATTCTTTCTGCATTTCATTTTTCGATGAAAAACTGTCAAAACATTTTTGTCAAGGCGGGGACAAAAAATATTGCTTGTGAATGTCGGCCAATAATGTTCTTACTGACATTGCCTGATCTGCAGTAAAGTCATCTGGGAAGATGACTTACAAGGAGTACCCTATAACCAACATGTCCAGGATTGTTGAATTTTATTACTTGTCCATGAACAGGTAAATGGTCAAAATCTACTTGTCCATCCAATATTTACTTGCCTGCAAATTGACAGTTGTCTTATTTCTCAAAGAAAGCATATGTACCCATGAGGCGCAGTGAGGCATTTCTAATGAGTACTATCAACAAGGTTTCTCAAGAAGCAAGGGAAAAAAAGATGTAATTTTGGTACTCGTAGAGCTAAAGCTTTGAAGTCCTTGTCGGAGGACAAGTAAATTAATTCTAGTTGTTCGCATATAGTACTAGTAGTAGTAGATATTAATTTGTTCATAAAGTGTCAGACATGAATATATGCAAATACACATACCATGAAAACATAAATTTATTCTGATGTCCAGCCATTATCATAAGGATCACTTCAATCTTTTGTCATACTTGTTATGCACCCCTCACCTCCTCCCCTCCCCCCCCCCCCCCTCCACAACCACACACACACAACCCACCACACACACACACATAAGAGGAGGGTGACATACTGATTTTGGTGCAGATCCTGTTTTGATTGGTGTTGGCATCCCACTTGTCTGTACAATATTTTGTGAACCAGTGGTTGTTTTCTTACCAAATTTTCATGGATATATAAGTGTGATAAAACAAAGAAATAAGATTTTGGCGAGCTTGCCCTTATTTATAAGATCACAGCTGCAGAAAACTGAAAATTCACAGTGGAGGGGGACATCTGTTTTCTCTGAAAACAGTTACTGGTTGCATATAGGATTCTCAAAGTGAAAAAAATAAGCATGGATTCAAAGTGAAAAAAATAAGCATGGATTCCTATGACTCATGCATATGATTTCTGTAGTGAGTGAAAATTTGACCACGTATTCAAATACATGTAGAACACATTTCCAGTTACCTGAACTGACATATCTCTTCTCTTCAACCTTGCATTTCTGCATTATTATTACTGTGTTTATGATAATAGTTCCGCATAACTGTATTGTCAGTATTATGTACAGTATCTAGTAAGAGTGCATGTTGACATTGAAGACCCTGATGAGAATGGTCAAAACTGCAGGCTGCTAAAGGCCTTTTTACTTAGCAGTTTTTGTGAGCTTAGCAGTTTTTGTTAGTCTGTCAAAAAGTTTTTGGCCTGTGTTTCCCTCAGTAAATGGAATATTTGGATGAAACTTCATAGATTCATGTATATGGAAAACCTTAGGCTGCATATTTTGAGCAGTCTTGGCTACTCTGGCAGTTCTAGTTCTTATGTTATCTGCCCTTGGTGTATCTGGAAAGGGGAATTTTGGCTTATAGTTCTGTAGTAGCGTGGCAAAGCGAAGTACAAATAATCAATATGTATGTAAGTATATAGGGCGCATAAATGACCAGTCTAACTGGTCCGGACCTTTTAGCCTCGTGGCTATGACGCTCGATTAGAGATCCAGGGGTACCTGGTTCGATCCCCGGTCGGGGCACTCGACGGGAATATTTTCTTTACGGGTCTATTTCTCCTCCTACTACATTTGGTGCCTGGTGCCAGGATGACTACCGTCGGAGCTGAAGGGCGATGCAATGGCAATGGAGTCACAAAAGAGCCTGGGAATAGTAGAAAACATATGATACAAATGTTTCATTGTAGGATGGAGGAGTGTAGTAGCGCGACAAAGCGAAGTACAAATAATCAATATATTGTAAATATATAGGGTGCATAAATGACAAGTCTAACTGGTCCGGACCTTTTAGCCTCGTGGTTATGATGCTCGATTAGAGATCCAGGAGTACCTGGTTCGATCCCCGGTCGGGGCACTCGACGGGAATATTTTCTTTACAGGTCTATTTCTCCTCCTACTACAGTTCTTTTACTGTCTACAATATTAGGCTGAAATTTCACAGTTATTTAATTTGATAAAGTATATAGAAGATGAGCGGGCCCCAGTAGCTTAGTGGGTAAAAGGGTTGACTCAGAATCAGTTAGGTTTCTCGCTGTGGTTGCCCTGTGGTTCGAGCCTTGCTCAGGTCACGTGGGAAAGCCAAGTTCTGCTTACGGGTTGTTGGAGTTTTCCCCGGGGTCTCCAGTTTTCGCCCACCTTTGATGAACGATCGGCTTGATATAAGTGAGATATTCTTTAAGGGCCGTAAAACACAAAATAAAGAAGAAAAAAAAGGAGAACAAGGTAAAAGTTGTAACAAAGGACATGACTACGGCTGTCAGTGCTCTGCAAATATCAGAAAAATGTTTGTTTGGTTTTTGTTTATTGTTTTTTTTATATTTTTTGCTCACAGTGACTGTGTATCGTATAGTGTTTGGGTGGCTTTTATTAGCACACCTGAGCAAAAGCTCAGGGCGAACTATTGTGATCACCGTCTGTCCGTCATCGTCCGTCATCCATCGTTCGTCGTCAACATATAGTTTGTTAGTGCTTTAGAGGTCACAGTTTTTACCCAATCTTGATGAAACTTGCCCAGAATGTTTTCCCCTTCGAAATCTAGGTCAAGTTCCATACTAGGTCACTTGGGGTCAAAAACTTGATAAACTAGGTCAAATCAACGGAAAAACTTTTTTCAAGCAATCATCATGAATATTGCTCAAAAGTTTTGTCTTAATGATTGCTAGGTCAAGTTCAAAACTGGGTCACTTGAGGTAAAAATCTAGGTCACCAGGCCAAATCAAAGGAAAACCTTGTCAAATCTCTAGTGGTCATATTTTTAAAGCAATCATCATGAATCTTGCTCAAAATGTTTGTTTGATGACTTCTAGATCTAATTTGAATTAAGTTAAAATTAGATCACTTGGCCACATTAGTGTAAAACCTTGTTAACACTAGCGGTCACATTTATGAAGGAATCATCATGAATCTTGCTCAAAATGTTTGTCTTGATGATTTCTAGGTAAAGTTTAAATCTGGGTCATTTGGAGACAAAAACGAGGTCAAGGGAAGACCTTGAGAACACTCTAGAGGTCACATTTTTGAAGCAATCATGATGAATTCTGCTCAGAATGTTTGTTTTGATGATTTCTAAGTCAAGCTCGAAACTGGGACACATGGGGTCAAAAACTAGGTCACCAGGCCAAATGAAAGGAAAACCTTGTTAAAACTCCGGAGGTCACATTTTTTAAATAATCATCATAAATTTTGCTCAAAATATTCGTCTTGATGATTTCTAGGTCTAGTTTAAAACTGGGTCACTTGATATCAGAAACTAGGTCACCAGATCAAATCAAAGGAATTCCTTGTTGACACTATAGAGGTCACATTTTTTAAGTGATCATCATGAATCTTGCTCAAAATGCTTGGCTTGATGATTTCTAGGTGACATATATTTCCCTGTTCAGTGACTTTCTTAAGTTTCCGTTAGGTCAGTTTCTCAGTATTATTGGCCCTACAGAATGATATTTGGTACTTGTGAAGTGTTTGTGTTTAGGTCAGTTTCTCAGTAACTATTGCTCCTACAGCCAGTGATACTTAGTACATGCATCCGTTTTTGACCTTGATTTCTATTTCACAGTCCATTAGACTGCTTGTTGATATAATCAGTCTGAATTTTGATCAGAATGTTTGCCTTGATCAGTTCTAGGTCAGGTTCTCAAAGTGCTATGGTACTCAGGTGAGTGTTACAGGGCCATCATGGCCCTTTTGTTTTATAAAATACTGATGCGTGTTAATTTTACTGCCTGGGAACTGCAGTCAGCTTGCATGCATGATCTTGCTAATATTTTAGACAGACTTGATTTTTAGCTCACCTGAGCTGTGCTCAGGATGAGCTATAGAGACCACTTTTTGTCTGTCGTACGTCTGTCCGGATGTCCATCCGTCTATTAACACTTTTCAAACAACTTGTCCTCTGAAGCCCCTGAGCCAATTTTGCTAAAATTTCATATGGAGCCTCCTTAGTTTGGGGAAACAAAAGATGGTTGCCATGTCCTAATAGGGTAAAACGTTAAAAATCTTATTCTTTAGAACTAAGGATGCGTGATGCTCAAGCGTTACACAAATCATCGGGGAAGGGAGGTCTACCAAAGTTGCTAACATGATGATCATACGTTGATGGTATACCTTTTTTACGGCAAGGTTAAGTTTGCTTCCCTATGCATTGTATGGGAAAACCGTTGATGATCCATTCATTAGTTGCAATGACAGGATTGGAAAGTTGCCTAACATCTGCATATCTGCAGTGTTTATTTCATTCAGGCGAGCGAGCAGTGGTCCATGGGCCTCTTGTTATTATTCTTGTTAATCTAGTTGTGATATATATTTTGTTTCATGCAGTAAAAAGTACTCTTTATGCATATTAAAAATACTGCCGATAAATTTTATGTTAAGACTTGTGTTTTCATTATGTATGCCCAATATGGTATTTGCCTGCGCATGACAACCTCAGAAAGGACTTGTTTTCAGCCTGGGTATCTACAGTACAGTGAAGACTTATTAGACTGAGCAGATACCCAGGCTGATCTGCGCTGAGCACATAGGTACATTTGTTGAATTTACCATGCGGCGGCTCATATATGTGCTTATTATTACGAAAACGCCTATTCAAATATATTGAAAATTTCACAACTCAAAAGAGAAATTCAGATATTTTTTCTCGAAACATAGATTATGGGTACCTGTTAGAACCGCATCGGCGAGGCGGTTCTAATGAGTACCCACAATCTAAGTATTTTTTATCAAAAAAAAAAAAAAAAAAAAAAAAGAGAAATGTTTATTCCTGTAAACCCCAGTTTTACTATATTAAAGTGGGGTTTAAGGGGGTCAAAATCATATAGGTGTGTTTTCGTGTTGTTGATTCTCCTTTCTCGATGATCCTTTGAAAGTTTGTGATTAATACAGTGGAACATGTACTTAAGTCCACTTAAATCACCCCTAGAAAGGCCAGATTTCATTATCCTTTTTCAAGACAAGTTCGATCACTCTATCCTAAATACTCTTTTTCCAGATAGAAATTTTGTCCACAATTGTGTGTGTGTGTGTGTGTGTGTGTGTGTGTGTGTGTGTGTGTGTGTGTGATGGGTTGAAATTTGAAATAAGCACAGATTCTTTAAGTAGTTATTCTGCAAGGTAGTCTAGTCCAGGCACATTCAAGTTAGTTTAACACAAAAAGTGCTAGTGAACTGTGCTGGTCTCAAATTACTAAACTGAGCTGTATCTTGAGAGGGCATCTCTTATTCTTATTCCAGTGCATGACTGAGAGTACCGTAGAGGTAAAGTTTGTTATGAAGCAAATCTGCAAATTGTTTTCTATGGAAAATTTGCCTAAATTACCACTCCTCTATGAACAGTTGAAAATGTGTCTCAAGAATAGAGATAATATTGTGTTTTAGTTATAGCCCGATTTATCAACCCCGAGACAAAGCGAGGACCCTTATCACCCGGACATACATAGCAGACTGTTCACGGTTATCACCTTAAATACCGCATAAGTCGCGTATACATATAAATCCTTGGGTTATGAATAATTGAGCGGAAACATGAAAAAGGTCGGGTCGAATGAGGACACCCAAATAAACCTACGCATCCGTGCAGTCTGACCAGGTATTATGTTGTCCTTTTATAGACTAGGTAGATAAGTAAGAATGTCGACTTATAGAGGTTTGTAAGCAGGGTCTGCAGGCTGATCTACCTGCCTTCGGATTGTTGAGATCTGAGTAATCAGAAAAGTATGAACTGTGTGCACAATGTTGCGGCTCAAATTTACTTTAAAGTGTATCTTATATTGGTGTCTCACTATAACATTGATTTGATCAATCTTAACTGTTTGCTTACATGTCAGCAATAAAACCCAGTATGCCAAGGAAAGCAGTGTCGTACCTGCCGGAGTCTGCAGTTGAAAGTGATAGTTAAGGCTGTTATATAACAGGGTGTTCAATTGTTTTAAACAACATGTTTACTATATTTCCATAAATAGCTTTATTTACAATGTTTCAAAAAATAACTTTCTAGAACAACATGTTTACAATAACATGATGTTTACGTCCTTGATTCTGGACTGAGTTGTTTTTGGAATGTCATGGAAGATTTAGAAGTTTCTTGATTGGAACTGGAAAATAAGAGATGCTTGTAGTAAATTCTTTTTCTAGAACCTTCTTTGATATTATATAAGGAGAACAGATTTTCATCTGGGCATCTTTGTATAGTTTCACTAGAAATTATTCTATACTGGATTACTTTACTATTTTTAGCTCACCTGAGCAAAAGCTCAGGGTGAGCTATTGTCATCACCCTATGTCCGTCGTCCGTCGTCGTCCGTCGTTCGTCGTCAACAATTAGTTTGTTAACACTCTAGAGGTCACAGTTTTGACCCAATCTTGACGAAACTTGGTCAGAATGTTTGCCTCTATGAAATCTAGGCCAAGTTCGATACTGGGTTACTTGGGGTCAAAAACTAGGTCACCAGGTCAAATCAAAGGAAAAACTTGTTAACACTCTACAGGTCATAGTTTTGACCCAATCTTGATGAAACTTGCTCAAAATGTTTGCCTCTATTAAATCTAGGTCAAGTTCGAAACTGGGTCACCTGGGGTCAAAAACTAGGTCACCGAGCCAGATCAGCACAAAACCTTCTTAACGCTCTAGCGGTCACATTTTTGAAGGAATCATCATGAATCTTGCTCAATATATTTGTCTTGATGATTTCTAGGTCAAGTTCGAAACTGGGTCACCTGGGATCAAAAACTAGGTCACCTGGCCAGATCAGCAGAAAACCTTGTTAACACTCTAGCAGTCACATTTTTGAAGCAATCATCATGAATCTTGCTCAATATGTTTGTCTTGATGATTTCTAGGTCGAGTTCGAAACTGGGTCACTTGGGTTAAAAAACTAGGTCACCGGGCCAATCATCAGATAACCTTGTTAACACTAGCGGTCACATTTTTGAAGCAATCATCATGAATCTTGCTCATTATGTTTGTCTTGATGAATTCTTGATCAAGTTCGAAACTGGGTCATTTGGGGTCAAAAACTAGGTCACCTGGCCAGATCAGCAGAAAACCTTGTTAACACTCTAGCGGTCACATTTTTGAAGCAATCATCATGAATCTTGCTCAAAATGTTTGTCTTGATGATTTATAGGTCGAGTTCGAAACTGGGTCACTTGGAGTCAAAAACTAGGTCACCGGGCCAAATCAGCAGAAAACCTTGTTAACACTCTAGCGGTCACATTTTTGAAGCAATAATCATGAATCTTGCTCAAAATGTTTGTCTTGATGATTTCTAGGTTAGGTTCGAAACTGGGTCACGTGGTGTCAAAAACTAGGGCACCTGGCCAAACCAGCAGAAAACCTTGTTAACACTAGCGGTCACATTTTTGAAACAATCATCATGAATCTGGCTCAAAATGTTTGTCTTGATGATTTCTAGGTCAAGTTCGAAACTGGAACACCTGGGGTCAAAAACTAGGTCACCGGGCCAAATCAGCGTAAAAACTTGTTATCACTCTAGTGGTCACATTTTTCAAGCAATCATCATGAATCTTGCAAAAAAATGTTTGTCTTGATGAGTTCTAGGTCAAGTTCGAAACTGGGTCACTTGGTATCAAAAACTAGGTCACCGGGCCAAATCAGTGGAAAACTTTGTTATAATCATTTTGAACTTTGATCAGAATGTTTGCTTTGATCAGTTCTAGATCAGGCTCTCAAAGTGCTATGTTGCTCAGGTGAGCGTTACAGGGCCATCATGGCCCTCTTGTATTCATTCTGGACTTAAATTCTGAATTCAGGAACTTTAAATTGTGGGATCAGAAACTGATATTGAAAGGATTTGTTTTATAAATTCTTGCGGATTATTTTGAGGGACTTCGTGACATAAACTTGAAAGATACTGTTTACTTACATTATTTTGTTTTGAATCTTGTCTTATTTTTTTGTGAATAAATATTGTTAATAATTTAAAGCTTGTTGCTGGTTTCACTTTCATTTCTTTCTCGTTACGCCTGGCTCGTAACAGAAATTGGGGGCTCGTCCGCGATCGAACATTTTCTTGAGCTAAAACAAGTTTGAGCTTTTTAAAGAAAACGAATATTGATTTTTAAGGAAAAAAAAATGTTTGCTATAAAACAAGTACTGACTTTTAAAAAATCTCAGTAAATATAAAAATATTTGTTTCATAAAAAACAAGTATTGACTTTCAAAAAATATAATAATAATAATAATAAAAAAGCAAGTATTGACTTTTGAAAAATATCAATAAATAAACTCTGATAAATCTACTTGATAAAACCAGCAAAAAGCAATCATGTTATTTGACCTTCAAGCTTTCATAGCTGCGCCTTCGCAGGAGCTGTTAAATTTGGCCAAAAAGTCAGATTTGTTGGACATTGCTGCTCACTATGAAGTGCCTTCTGTAAATAAGTCTATGTTAAAACAGGAAATAAAAAATATTTTGGTTCAATTTTTGGTTGATAAAGAAATTCTTGATTCTTCTGCTTTGTCTCTTGTTCTCGTAACTCAGACAGGTTTGCAAATGCAAGAGCTTGAAATTCAGAAGCAAATTGATTTAGAAAAATTAAGATTAGAACAAGAAAGACAAATGCAGAAGGAAAGAATGGAAATGGAAGAAAGAGTTCAGAAAGAAAGAATGGAAATGGAAGAAAGAGTGCAGAAAGAAAGAATGGAAATGGAAGAGAGAGAGAAAGAAAAAGAAAGACAAATTCAGATAGAAAAGGAAAAAATAAAATTTGATACAGAATTAAAAATGAAAGAATTAGAAATGCAAAACATGACAGTAAAACGGCAACCTTTAGTCTCTGGCACTCATTTTGATGTTACCAAACACATCAGATTAGTTCCTCCATTTCAGGAAAAAGAGGTTGACAAATATTTTCTTCATTTTGAAAAAGTAGCAGAAAATTTAAAATGGCCAAAGGAGCATTGGACCTTGCTTTTGCAAAGTGTTATAATTGGGAAGGCTCGAGAAATTTATACAGCTGACTGTCGAGCAGAGCTCCAGTTATGATACTGTAAAGGAATTAATTCCTAAGGCTTATGAGTTGGTCCCTGAGGCTTACAGGCACAAATTTAGGAACTGTAAGAAAGAAAATGAGCAGACCCATGTAGAATTTGCTAGAACTAAAGAACAGCTATTTGATAGGTGGTGCTCTTCAAAGAAAATTGGCTCCGATCATGAAAAACTTAGGCAGCTCATGCTTGTAGAGGAGTTCAAAAGGTGCATAAATTCAGACATTAAGTCCTTTTTAGATGAGAAACAGGTTGAAACTTTGGAAGCTGCAGCTCGACTTGCAGATGCTTATGCTTTAACACATAAAGTTTCCTTTATGAATAAGTCAAATCCCTCTAGAAGACCATTTTTCCCACATTCAGGATCCAAACATAGTCCTAGTAATCCACCTGGTAGTCATAGCCAAACAATTACTCCCAAACCCAAACCTTCTGGTGAAAATAAAGATCAAAATCCCTTATCTCAACCAATTTGCAATTATTGCAAAAGGACAGGTCATATTATATCTGAATGTTTACATTTGAAAAGAAAGAAAGAAAAACAAGAGGGGCTTAAACCTACAGGCCTTACCTCTTTACGGTCAAAACCACAGTCATGTGTTAAGGAGGAAGATCCTATCCAGACCGAAAGGCCTGAGACTGATTCTGTTATGGAGATTTATGAACCATTCTTATCAGATGGTTTTGTGTCACTAAATAGTGACTATGCCCAGTCTACCCCAATTAAAATCTTACGAGATACTGGAGTTTCTCAATCCCTTATTTTAGCAGATACTCTGCCTTTTTCTGAGAAGACTTCTTCTGGGATAAGTGTCCTTATTCAGGGTGTAGAGTGTGGATTTGTATATGTTCCTCTTCATAACATTTATTTATCCTCGGACTTGGTAACTGGTTTAGTGGCTGTTGGTATTCGATCTTCTTTACCTTTTAAAGGTGTTCACTTACTGTTAGGCAATGACTTAGCAGGAGATAAGGTTGTGGTAAATCCACTTTTGACTACTATACCTTGTCTTGATCAGCCACCTGATCCCATTGAACAGGAAATCCCTGATCTGTACCCATGTTGTGCTGTTACAAGGGCCATGGCAAAGAAAGCAAAACAGAATGATGGGGAAATTGATTTAACTGATACCTTTTTGGGTCAGTCTTTTACAGACGAGATTATAAATGCTCTTTCACCCAGCCTGTCTGGCAAGCAGACAGACTTAAGTGACAAGTCAGAGTCCAGTCATTACTCTTCAGTATTAAATGACCAAGGTCAAGGTCATGACTTGGTGTCAAGGTCACAACTTTGTAAGGAACAACATAATCATCCTGAAATTTTGCCTTTGCTTGAAAGGGCTTTAGATGAGAAAGAAATAGATCAAGTCCCAGTCTGTTTTTATGTCAAAAATGACATTTTAATGAGAAAATGGCGTCCTCCGGATGTCTCAGCAGAAGACGAGTGGACTGTTAACCACCAAATAGTGGTTCCAAGGGTTTATCGCCCTGAAATTTTGAACTTGGCCCTTGAGACTCCCATGTCAGGTCATTTAGGTGTAAACAAGACCTATCACAAAATTCTTAACCATTTTTACTGGCCAGGGTTAAAATCTGACGTTTCTCAATTTTGTAAATCTTGCCATACTTGTCAGATGTTAGGAAAACCCAACCAGACAATACCAAAAGCTCATTTACAGCCCATACCTTCTTTTGATGAACCTTTTAGCAGAATAATTATTGACTGTGTTGGTCCCTTGCCTAAAACCAAGTCAGGCCATGAGTATCTTCTCACTATAATGTGTGCTTCTACACGTTTCCCAGAAGCCATTCCACTTCGGAATATTAAAACAAAGAATATTGTTAAGGCTTTGGTAAAGTTTTTCACATTTGTAGGCCTTCCAAAATCTGTTCAGTCGGATCAGGGCTCAAATTTCATGTCAGGAATTTTTCAACAGGTCATGCATGAGTTGGGAATTACTCAATTTAAATCATCACCTTACCATCCTGAAAGTCAAGGTGCCCTTGAAAGATTTCATCAGACACTATAAAATATGATCAGGTCATACTGCTTTGACACTGAAAAAGATTGGGATGAAGGCATTCATTTGTTGTTGTTTGCCGTTAGAGAATCTGTTCAGGAATCTCTTGGGTTTCAGCCCATTTGAGCTGGTATTTGGCCACACTGTGCGTGGACCTTTGAAACTTCTGAAAGAGAAATTTCTCTCAAATGATGACAGTTCTTTGAACTTACTTCAGTATGTATCAGATTTTAAAGACCGGCTGTCTAAAGTTTGTGAAGCTGCTCGGACCAATCTTAAGTCAGCACAAAGGAAAATGAAACGCTGGTATGATGAAAATGCAAAAGAAAGAAAATTCATGCCTGGAGATAGGGTACTTGCTCTTTTGCCTATTCCTGGCAAACCTTTGCAAGCCAGATATTACGGCCCTTACACTGTAGATAAACAGATTAGTGATGTAAATTACATTGTTAACACTCCTGGGAGACGCAAACAAAAACAGTTATGTCATGTTAACATGCTTAAACAATACATAAAAAGGGATAGCTCTTCTGTTACACCAATTAGTGTTGTTAGTTCAGTCCCTCAGGAACAAAGTGAAATGAACTCTGAAGACATGAACTTCATCAAATCTGATTCGGCTTCATCAAAACTCCAGAATTCTGACATTCTAAAGGATCTCGACCAGAAACTTTCACACTTAGATCCAGTCCAAAGAAAGGAACTGAAACAGTTAATTCATCAATATGAACACTTATTTCCGGATATTCCTACAAGGACTGACAAAATTTATCATGATGTGAATGTTGAGGACTCACAACCTGTCAAACAACATCCATATAGAATGAACCCAACAAAACAAAAATATCTTGAGGAAATTCAGTATTTGCTGGACAATGATTTTATTGAACCAAGTCAAAGTGAATGGAGTTCACCTTGCATTCTTGTGCCAAAACCGGATGGATCATATCGGATGTGCACCGATTACAGGAAGGTCAATAACTTGAGCAAAACAGACACTTTTCCCATACCAAGAATGGATGACTGTATTGACAAAATTGGAAATTCAAAATATATAACTAAATTTGATCTTCTGAAAGGATTTTGGCAAATTCCTCTTACAGAAAGAGCTAAAGAGATCTCAGCATTTTTTACTCCTGATGGATTATATCACTATAAAGTAATGCCTTTCGGAATGAAAAACTCTCCGGCAACATTTCAACGCTTAATCAACACCATAGTAGCTGGAATTGAGCATTGCGATGCTTACATCGATGACGCCATCATATACAATGATGAATGGAATCACCATCTTGGAACTATCAAAGTATTCTTTGATAAACTAAGTGAAGCAAACTTGTCAATAAACCTTGCTAAAAGTAAATTCTGTCATGCAACTTTAACATTTCTAGGACATGTTGTGGGTCATGGTCAGGTTAAACCTATAGAGGCTAAAACTGAAGCTATTTCAAATTTTCCCGTGCCCACATGCAAAAGACAACTGATGAGGTTTCTTGGTATGGCCGGTTATTACAGAAAATTCTGTAATAATTTTTCTGTCATTGCTGAGCCACTGACTAATTTACTTAGTAAAAGAATGAGATTTAAGTGGACCAGTGATTGTCAGAATGCCTTTGATAAACTGAAAGCCATACTGAGAAGTGAGCCGGTTCTCTTGGCACCAAATTTTAATAAAGAATTCAAGCTAGCAGTGGATGCGAGTGATGTTGGTGCAGGTGGTGTATTGCTGCAAGAGGATGACAATGGTGTGGATCATCCAGTTTGTTACTTTTCCAAAAAGTTTAACAAACATCAAAAGAATTATTCTACAGTAGAGAAAGAATGTTTGTCTCTCATTCTTGCACTTCAACATTTTGAAGTTTATCTAACTTCTTCATCCTCACCTATTGTTGTTTTCAGCGATCACAATCCACTGACTTTCATCCATAAGATGAAAAACAAGAATCAGAGGTTGCTCAGATGGAGTCTGTTGTTACAGGAATACACTCTTGACATCAGGCATATCAGGGGAAAAGATAATATTATTCCTGATGCCTTGTCCAGAGCATGCCCCTGGGTATTAAACTTTCCGCCTTGTCGAGGCCCTGGGGGCTCAATTCCCACTGGGAACGTTGCTAGCTTGGTGAGCAGTAATTGTCCCCTTTGGGAAGAGCGAAGAGGAAATACCACCCGTTTGCCGTGGGTGGCAACCCGTAAGCCGGAAGAAGGGATCCTGGAGGTTGAGAGTTATTGGGAGTTTGTTCTCTCCTGATGGCTCAACACGCCTCTTTGGCCTGGATTTCGGTGTAGAAGGGTGTCCGTGAGACCCGGCACGGTCAATCGGCTGGTCGCGTCAAGCCCTAGGAAAAACCTTTTCTTTCTCTTCCTTGTCTTTTGTATCATACTGATACTCACCGTTTGCCCATAATTCTTATTTCTCAATCTTTCCAATCCTAAGAAGGCGGCGGCTTAACGGGTCAATCGTGCAGCATTTTGCTCGTGCGAGTATATCTTCTGTGTATCTCTAGCACATGTGAGTAGGAAAGCCACTCCATTTATGTGTTCCCTCGTTGGGCTCCGTGGTGGGCGGAGAGCACGGAGGACGAATTTTAATACAACTTCATCATGGGTAATGATAAAAGAAAAAGAACTAAACAAACCCCAGACACTGATAATTCAGATTTTGACGAAAATTCTCAACCTCCAACTACCTCAACAAATGATACGTCTCATCAACATTTTCCACGCTTCATTTTAGTTGAAAGCAAAGAAGAGGGCAGACAGATAACATCTCTGTCTCCTTTTTTGATACAAAAGGTTATACAGAGTATAGCTGGTGAACCGGAAAACATAAAAAAACTAAACAGATCGAACCAGTTACTCATTGAGGTATCCAAGAAAGCCCATGCCGAGAATCTTCTTCGTGCACAGACTTTTCACGACTTGAAAGTCCGAGTGTACCCCCATACCTCGCTTAATTCCTCAAAAGGGGTAATTCGTTGTCCCGAATTGAGGAATTGCGGCGAGGAGGAGATTCTCGAGGGCACAAAATCTCAAGGAGTTACTGGAGTAAAAAGATTCAAAATAAAACGAAACGGAGAGTTAAAAGACACAAACACCTTTGTTTTTACTTTCAATACGCCAGTTTTACCCAAAACGGTCAAAGTGGCATACTTTAGAGTCAACGTAGAAGTCTACGTACCAAATCCCTTGCGTTGTCATAATTGTCAAAAATATGGACACCATGAGGATAGGTGTTCTAAAGACCCTATCTGTTCGAAATGCGGTCAAACAGGAGAACACCTCGAAAGTAGATGTAGCAACGAATTACACTGTGTCAATTGTGGTGAAAAACACAGTGCTGACTCTAAAGAATGCCGAATTTGGCACAAAGAAAAGGAAATTCTACGTCTTAAGTTTACCAGAAATATTTCTTTCGTTGAAGCGCGGAAACTTGTTGAGACCCCCCCAACTCCAATACCTGGAATCAGTTATGCCAACATCACCCAGTCTTCTATGAGAAAGGTTTCCGTGGTTGATACTGCCACTCAAACTGATCCGATCACTATTCTCGACTCTGCAGTACAATCAAATACAACAAACACAAACAGCAAAACAGAAGATCTGCAGAAACAAAAAGGTCAAACAAACACCACAAACAAAAATCAAACAAAGACACCTATTGAGGAGAAAAAAGGAGAGGGTGGCCTGAAAAAAGCCACCATTGAGATGATAAGGAAAGATTGGAAGAAACAACAACAGAAAGAAAGACAAGCAAGAAGTCATTCATCTCCACCTACGAAAGAAACAAAATCAAAATCTAGTCAAGGAACACAAAGACCAAGCACATCAAACAGAGAACGAAAAGGCTCAAATAATGTTATTCAACAACATAACAGATTCGGATCTTTGAGTGACAGTAGCGATGATATGGAGTTAGGAGAAGCTCCAGATCGCCCACGAACTAATAGAAATAGATCGAGATCATCAGAACAAAAACACGTCAACAATAATAGATCAAAATCACCAATAACATATCCTTAGTTGCTAGTCTAACTAAAATTTAACAACTCTAAAATGAATTCAAATCACAAAATAATACAATGGAACTGTCGAGGTCTAAAGTCAAACTATAACGAGATCTTATTACTTTTATCTTTATTGAGTCCATCAGTTTTTTGCTTGCAAGAAACTTTTTTAAAAACTGATGATCAATTACATATCAGAGATTTCATTACATACAATTATATATATTCCGAAGGCCAGAGGCCGTCTGGTGGAAGCTCAATCTTAGTTCACTCTTCATGTCCCCAGCGAGAAATTAAACTTGTAACCAATCTTCAAGCCGTTGCGATTTCTGTCACTTTAGATAAAGAAATTACTATTTGTTCTGTGTATATACCTCCAAATTTTCATTTAGAGACCGAACATTTAGACACTTTACTCAAACAACTCCCTTCACCCTATATACTAGTTGGTGACTTCAATGGTCACAATATCCTTTGGGGATGTAAAGATAACAACCCTAAAGGTAATATTATTGAAGACTTTATAATCAAAAACGATCTTTGTCTTATGAATGACAAATCTCACACCTATCTCCATCCTGCAACTGGAAATTTTTCTTCTTTAGATCTTTCCCTATGTCATCCATCTCTTCTGCTGGATTTCGATTGGACGGTCAGTGAAGATCAACATGGAAGTGACCACTTCCCTGTTATTATTGAAAGCGTAAATAATTCCACAAACGATCACAACGCAAAGTGGAAACTAAATAAAGCAAATTGGGAATTGTATCACTCATTATGTGAAGAAAGTCTAAAAATAGATAAGTTAAACAATTCCTTGGATCCTCTAGATGATTTTACTTCTTCTCTTCTCGATATCTCTAACAAAAGTATACCGAAAACCTCGACAAATCCAAAGAAAAGCAAGCCATGGTACAATGATGAATGCAAAGATGCCATAAAACAGCGCAAGCAAGCATTATCAAAGTTCTGCAGATATCCAACAAAGGAGAACCTGAATAAAGTAAAGAATTTCAGAGCAAAGGCTCGTCGAACAATAAAGGCCTCCAAACGCAAATCATGGCAATCTTACGTTTCGAATTTAAATTATAAAACTCCAATTAAAAAGGTTTGGGACATGATACGAAAAATATCTGGTAAATCAAAATCACCCAGTTTCACCCACTTAAATACAAAACGTGGAACAAAGGCCACATCAAAGAAAGAGATAGCAAACACACTTGGGGAAACTTTTTTGGATAATTCTTCATCTCGGAATTATTCAGAGAAGTTTCAAAACATCAAAAAACAAGAAGAAAAGATCAAACTTAATTTCACCTCTTCAAATACTGAAGAATATAACAGCCTGTTTAACATTACAGAACTTAAAGATGCTATCGCAGTATCAAAAGATACAGCTACAGGCCCTGATGACATCCATTACCAGATGCTTAAACACCTTCCCGAAACCGCCCTTGACACACTTTTACATATTTTCAACGGTATATGGACAACAGGAGTTTTTCCAGAAAGCTGGCGTTTGGCCACAATTATACCTATTCCCAAACCAGGGAAAGATCATGCAGAACCAACAAACTACAGACCAATAGCGCTAACAAGTTGCCTTTGCAAAACACTAGAGAGAATGATAAACAAACGACTTGTTTGGTACTTAGAATCTAACAATCTGATAACAAAACTTCAGTCGGGATTCCGAGCTGAACGTAGTACCAATGATAATTTAGTTAGACTAGAAACTTTTATCCGTGATGCTTTTATCAAACGAGAACATGTAGTCGCTGTATTTTTCGATTTGGAAAAAGCCTATGATACCACTTGGCGATATGGAATTTTAAAAGACCTACATAACTTTGGTATGAAAGGAAGACTACCAAACTTTATTAAAAGTTTTCTTGAAGATCGAACAATACAAGTGCGTGTAGGATCGACCCTGTCTGATCTCTATGATCAAGAACAGGGCGTTCCTCAAGGAGCCATACTTTCAACCACGTTATTCAACGTGAAATTAAACGATATTATAAACTGTCTGGATTACAAAACAGATGGTTCTTTGTACGTTGATGATTTCTGTATTTGTTTTCGCTCGAAAAATATGCGCACAATAGAAAGACATCTACAGCAATGTCTAAATAGAATTGAAGACTGGGCAACTAGAAATGGCTTTAAATTTTCCAAATCGAAAACTCAGTGCGTTCATTTCTGTCAACAACGGAAAATACACAACGATCCAGCGCTCTACATATATGGATCTCAAATACCAGTTGTTGCTGAATCTAAATTTCTTGGGGTTATATTTGATAAAAAACTCTCCTTCATACCCCATATAAAATACTTGAAAGCGAAATGTTTAAAAGCATTAAACCTTTTAAAAGTTTTATCTCACACAAGTTGGGGAGCGGACAGAACAACTCTTCTTCACCTGTATCGTTCTTTAATTCGATCAAAACTTGATTATGGGTCCATCGTATATGGATCTGCTAGAAAATCTTATCTACAGATGTTAGACACTGTACATAATCAAGGACTTCGTTTAGCATTGGGAGCTTTTCGTACATCTCCAGTATCGAGTCTTAACGTGGAAGCAGATGAGCCATCGTTATGGCTACGCAGAGAAAAATTGTCCCTTCAGTATGCCATCAGACTTGCTGCTAACCCTTCTAACCCTGCTTTTGAAGTCACATTTCCACCACAATTTCAGGAATATTATGAAAGAAAACCTAACGCTATTAAATCCTTCGGCCTTCGTATAGCACCACTTTTAGAATCTACTAATATTAACATTAAAAACATTCAAAATCACTCGTTTTCTGATATTCCATCCTGGTGCATTACTAAACCAAATATTCTTTTCGATTTACACAACAGCAAAAAGTCACTTTCTGATTCACATCTCATGAAACAAAACTTCCAAGAATTACAGTCGCGACTTTCAGATTATCAACACATCTACACTGATGGCTCAAAAGTTGAAGATAAGGTTGGCTGTGCGTATATATCGGGCAGCCACCATGAAAAGATCCGTCTCCCTGATGGCTCATCTATTTTCACTGCTGAATCCAAGGCTATTGATATGGCTTTGGATTACGTTATGAATAACTCTTTAGAGAACAAATTCGTTATTTTCTCTGACTCCCTTTCTGTTTTGAAATCTCTAAATCATACATCTTCAACAAATCCCAAAATCCAGAACGTGATAGAAAAACACCACGAGCTATCGAAAACTAAGGAAATTTTGTTCTGTTGGCTCCCCAGCCATGTGGGCATAAAAGGTAACGAGGCTGCCGACGTAAAAGCAAAGGCCTCACTCGGTCTAGAAATTTCGAATTTTAAACTTCCATGTACAGATTTTAAATCTTTTATCAACAGGTACATCTTATCCAAATGGCAGCTGTCATGGGACAGAGCGACATTCAATAAACTACATGAAATAAAACCGGTTCTTGGTAAAAATAATATTTATCGGTCATTAAGGCGAGAAGAAGTGGTTCTTACTCGTCTACGTATAGGTCATACTAGACTCACAAATTCTTATCTACTCAAACGAGAAGATCAGCCATTTTGTATCAGCTGTAATGAACCTTTTACGGTAAAACACTTTCTGATCGATTGCATTGAATTCTCTCATGTACGACGTCAATTCTTCCAAACAAATGACCTGAGATACTTATTTGAAAATGTATCAAATGATAGCATACTTATGTTTTTAAAACACATCAATCTTTTTAACAAAGTATAACTGCTTTAATTTTTAAATTCGTTCTAGTTTTACATTTTATGCATTTATGACTTATCATTATAATCGTTTCACTACAGAACCATGTTAGTTCACCATTTTGACGCAAATGACCCTCATGGGTTGATGCGTCGTTAAACCTGAACTCATCATCATCATCATGTCCAGAGCATGATGTCTTGATCTGTGGTTTCCTGTAACTTGCTGTATATAAGATAATAATTGCCTTTATCAGTATTTTATGATAATTTTATGGCAAAAGAAAGCTTTATTACATAAATCTTTCTTTTCCCTGAAGACGGGAAGTGTTATATAACAGGGTGTTCAATTGTTTCAAACAACATGTTTACTATATTTCCATAAATAGCTTTATTTACAATGTTTCCAAAAATAACTCTCTAGAACAACATGTTTACAATAACATGATATTTACGTCCTTGATTCTGGACTGAGTTGTTTTTGGAATGTCATGGAAGATTTAGAAGTTTCTTGATTGGAACTGGAAAATAAGAGATGCTTGTAGTAAATTCTTTTTCTAGAACCTTCTTTGATATTATATAAGGAGAACAGATTTTCATCTGGGCATCTTTGTATACTTTCACTGGAAATTATTCTATACTGGATTACTTTACTATTTTATTCATTCTGGACTTAAATTCTGAATTCAGGAACTTTAAATTGTGGGATCAGAAACTGATATTGAAAGGATTTGTTTTATAAATTCTTGCGGATTATTTTGAGGGACTTTGTGACATAAACTTGAAAGGAACTGTTTACTTACATTATTTTGTTTTGAATCTTGTCTTATTTTTTTGTGAATAAATATTGTTAATAATTTAAAGCTTGTTGCTGGTTTCACTTTCATTTCTTTCTCGTTACGCCTGGCTCGTAACAGAAATCGGGGGCTCGTCCGGGATCTGAACCCGGGACCTCTCGCAACAAGGCAAAAAAAAAAAAAAAAAAAAAAAAAAAAAAAAAAAAAATGAGACCGCGAAATACATGTCAGGAAATTAAAATGACTTGGGAGTCGCTTTTCTCAAAACAAGATGAGGGCTGCCCAGTTTTACAAATGTCTGTGCGGTGGGATGAATACACCAAGTTTAGTGACTGCGTCTCAAAGAAGCCGAGATAAAAGGACGTGTTTCCTCGTTTATGTCCACGGTCAAACAATCCGGTGAATTGATGTAACAGACAAACGGACGCACACCATAACCAAACGGGGAACTGTCTCGCAGTGCACAAACAGACAGGGCAATAAAACACCAATTATGAAAACGCCATTATGATATTTGCCTATAATTAAATTCCAAATACTCTAAAGTTGTACCGTTGCCTTTTTCAGTCAATGTGTATTCATTGGGTTAAAAAACATATTAGGGTTTAGGGCAAATAATGTTTGTCTGGGTTAACTTTATAAAACGAATATGCGTGAAAAACTTTTAGTTCATATACAATTAACCCATAAACCACTAATCAAAACTGCAGCAATCGACATTTAGATTTTTATTAGACAATTCAAATAAAATGCCATGTCTTATTTTCTCTGAACAATGATAATAATAATAATAAAAAAATAATGTAGTCTGTGGCAATTCTGCTAAGCGCATTAATGGTTAAAATGCGACTGGAACTCCAGGCATTAACTGTTCCAACACTTCGGTGGTAACTGATCAAAGCGAACGGTATAGATTCCATAATCATTGGCAGTAATTCATGTAATCTATTATCACTATTGTGCACGACCAGCATTGTTTTTGCCTGTGCCTGCACGTAGCCTCTGACTTTTCGTAATTTCTTTGAGTAGATATTGTCAGAATTAATGTGTATACATTTTATCAAATATTCCATATTGTTGAAGAACTATGAGTATTTTTTATATTTTTACCTCGGCATTGCCTCGGTCATAGATAATTGGAATTTGGCAAGGCTATTGGTTAGATATTATTAGATATTATCAGTATCAATCAATTTTCGACACATTATCAAAGTAATCCTACTGTTTTAAGAGTAATTGGTATTTTCGATGTACATTTTGGCCTCCGTCAAGGTAAAAGGGCATTTTGCTGTTCCTTTGTCGGGATCTTGTCAATATTAATGTGCAAACAAAATGTTATCAAACTGTCCTATGTGGTTAAAGGCCTTCGGCTATTTCCATATTTTCATATTTTGGGCTTCAACATTGCCTTGGTCAAGGAAAAGTAACATTTGGCAAAGCAGTGGCTAGATTGTGAAAGTGTCTATCATTACGCCAAAAATTATCAAAATATCCACAATGGTATAAGCGCAATGGCTGTTTTTTGTTAACTGACCATGGACGGACTTATAAAGTGATTATAGAACACTCTTCAAAAGTCAACCTTTCAATTGGTCAACTTCTCGTTGGATCGTGCAATTTTCACTTTGCTGCTAATCTTAAATGCATTACCAATTTCTGCTTTTGACATTACTAAGACACATATTGTCCAGAACTCTTACCATTTACTGGTAATGCGTCTCGAAAGCACTTCTTACTCTTGTTACTTATTTGGACGAGTTTTACATCCACCCGTAACTCAACTGGACATGATGGGGGTATTTTTGTAAGCAGGAAAAAAATATGAATACTAATAACAATGTTAAACAAAGGAACTGAACGGAGGAAAGAGCTCTTGGCCCTTTAATGAATTTGGTATGTATATGTACATATAACAAGAGGGCCATAATGGCCCTATATAGCTCACCTGAATCATGTCATACATAGCATTGATAACAGAGATGCGGTTCTAAAGGTCATTGTGAGCTTGACTATGGCCTTTGCCCTCAGGGTCTTCTTCTGGTCAGAAGAAAACTTCCCTACCATCACGAAAACATGTCTATATAAAGACGACCCCCTTAAACCCCACTTTTATATAGTAAAACTGGGGTTTACAGGGGTATACATTATTTTTCTTATATCTGCTAAAACATATATTGTGGGTTCTCGTTAGAACCGCCTCGTCGAAGCGGTTCTAACGAGTACCCATAATCTATGTTTTGAGCAGAAATATGAAAAATATCAGATTTTTTTTTATCTGAAAATTTTCAGTTTTTGGTGGCAAAATGTTCAGTATATTTGAATAGGCGTGTTTTCGTAATGTATGTTTGAGGGTCCTAGCCCCAAGCATTGCCGAATAATAAGCTAACAGTCACTGTGACCTTGATATTTACGACTGGGGTCATCTACTGGTCAAGATAGAATTATGTGTTTTTTGATACTAAAGGTCACGGTGGCCTTGATCTTTAATTTAAAGGCCATGTACTCTTCAGGTCTATTCACCCTATTAGTTTGATAGCCCTAGGCCTAATCAATGCCAATGGCTTTTTGCTCTATGTAGAACAAGTGACACGCCCCCACACCCCCTTTAGGTAATTTGAACACTCTTGTCTGAAGACCTCTAGGCAATGATACATACCAAAGACCTGGGCGTTGCACTTTTAGACAAGAAGTTTTTTTCCTATATAAGTCTATACAAAATAAAAATCAGATGGATTGCCTTGGAAAACAAAGAAGACACAAAATTATGACAACCGGAGACTTGATTTGATTTCATATGCAACACTGTAGCTTGCGAGGCTGCATATTGCTAATAGCGCCTGCTTAAGTGGTATTCGATTTTCTTAATGGGTCAATGGAAATAAAATATAACGTGCACTTTGATGTTGTACGGAAAGACTTTTTACGTCCGCCGAACGGCACAAAACCAGCTATAGCAGAGTAAAATAAAAGTCAAAAACAGTTGGTGTTGGTACCATACGGCAGTCGTAAAACGTCACCTTGCAGTTCACTACAACTAAACTTATATTTCCAGTACTTGTGATGGTTCAACTAATTCGAGGATTTTTTACATTGGTTATTAGTTTGGACTAAATGGCCAAAACTATAGAGACTATCCAAGAAGACGTCAACACTAAGCTGTTTTCATTTTTATCTCGCCTGGACGAATTCCGGACAGATATTGCACTACCCCCCGGCGTCGGCGTCCACATTTACGTAAAGTTTTTTTTTTGGTTTCTTTTTTTAAGAGCTAATATTTTCAGGACCATTTGATAGGTTTGGTTCGTATTTGGTATGATGACGAGATATAGTTCCAAAGTTTTATTCAACAATACCCCAGCCCATTACCTCAAGGTTATGGATTTTGTTCATAATTGTCATGATGATACAGTTCCAAAGTTTTATTCAGCAATACCCTGCCAATGCCTATGACCTCAAGGTCAATGTCACAGACTTAAAAAGTTTTATATTAATTTTTTTTAAGAGCTCATATTTTCCAAACCGTATGACGGATTTTGTTCAAATTTGGCATGATAATAGATACAGGTCCAAAGTTTTATTCAGCAATACTCACTTCCCTTGCCCATGGCCTCAAGGTCAAAGTTAAGAACTTAGACATTTTATATTAAAGTTGTTTAAGAGCTCATATTTTCCAAATCAAATGATAGATTTGGTTCATATTTGGAATGATAACAGATATAGGTCCAAAGTTTTATTCATTTTCACCCCTACCCATGCCTATACTCAAGGTCAAGGTCACAGATTTAGAATTTTTTTTTTTTATAACTGATTCCTGATGATGTCAAACTCGTGAAAACAAATGACCAAACCATAGCATAAGAAATCCCATCAAGAGCTAAAATGCCATAATATTTCCTCTTTCCGTAATGATGGGTAAATATTGGGACAGATAGGCCTAAGCAAAAATTACAGACCCAGATCAGACTGATCCTAAAGAGCATCCTGACACTTTAGTATCAGCCTAATTCCAGGCGAGCAATGTTGTCTGCTGACACCTCATGTTCTATATGTAGTCACTGCCCTCAAGAGCATCCCTTTTAGAACATACACCCCTGGGTATTAAACTTTCCGCCTTGCCGAGGCCCTGGGGGCTCAATTCTCACTGGGAACGTTGCTAGCGTGGTGAGCAGTAATTGTCCCCTTTGGGAAGAGCGAAGAGAAAATACCACCCGTTTGCCGTGGGTGGCAGCCCGTAAGCCGGAAGAAGGGATCCTGGAGGTTGAGAGTTATTGGGAGTTTGGTCTCTCCTGATGGCTCAACACGCCTCTTTGGCCTGGATTTCGGTGTAGAAGGGTGTCCGTGAGACCCGGCACGGTCAATCGGCTGGTCGCGCCAAGCCCTAGGAAATATCTTTTCTTTCTCTTCCTTGTCTTTTGTATCATACTGATACTCACCGTTTGCCCATAATTCTTTTTTCTTAACCTTTCCAATCCTAAGAAGGCGGCGGCTTAACGGGTCAATCGTGCAGCATTTTGCTCGTGCGAGTATATCTTCTGTGTATCTCTAGCACAAGTGAGTAGGAAAACCACTCCATTGATGTGTTCCCTTGTTGGGCTCCGTGGTGGGCGGAGAGCATGGAGGACGAATTTTAATACATCTTTATCATGGGTTCTAATCGAAGAAAAAGAACTAAACAATGTTCAGAATCTGATATTTCAGATGTTAACGAAAGCACTCAACCTCCAACAACCTCTACCAAAGATACATCATCTCAACATTTTCCGCGTTTCATTTTAGTTGAAAGCAAGGAAGAAAACAAACCAGTAACATCTTTATCTCCGTTTGTAATACAAAAAGTCATTCAAAGTATAGCTGGTGAGCCGGAAAACATAAAGAAACTACACAGGTCGAATCAGCTACTCATTGAGGTATCCAGGAAAGCCCATGCCGAGAATCTTCTACGTGCACAGACTTTTCACGACTTGAAAGTTCGGGTGTACCCTCATACTTCGCTGAACTCCTCAAAGGGGGTAATTCGTTGCCCCGAATTGGGGAATTGCAGCGAGGAGGAGATTCTCGAAGGCACAAGATCTCAAGGAGTAACTGCAATCAAACGATTCAAAGTTAAAAGAAACGGAGAGTTAAAAAACACAAACACCTTTGTCTTTACATTCAATACATCAGTTCTACCAAAAACAATAAAAGTAGCATACTTTAGAGTCAACGTAGAAGTCTACATACCAAATCCTTTGCGTTGTCATCATTGCCAGAAATATGGACACCATGAGGATAGGTGTTCTAAGGACCCTATCTGTTCGAAATGCGGTCAGGTAGCAGAACACACAGAAAGTCAATGTAGAAACGAACTGCACTGTGTCAATTGTGGTGAAAAACACAGTGCTGACTCTAAAGAATGCCAAGTTTGGCACAAAGAAAAAGAAATCTTACGTCTTAAGTTTACCAGAAATATTTCTTTCATCGAAGCGCGGAAACTTGTTGAGGCCCCAACTCCAATTCCTGGAATCAGTTATGCCAACATCACCCAGTCTTCTATGAAAAAGGTTTCTGTGGTTGATACTGCCACTCAAACCGATCCGATCAATATTCTCGACTCTGCAGTTCAATCAAGTTCAACAAACACAAACAGCCAAACAGAAGATCTGCAGAAACAAAAAGGTCAAACAAACACTACAAACAAAAATCAAACAAAGACACCTTCTGAAGAGAAAAAAGGAGATGGTGGCCTGAAAAAAGCCACCATTGAGATGATAAGAAAAGATTGGAAGAAACAACAACAGAAAGAAAGACAAGCAAGAAGTCAATCATCTCCACCTACGAAAGAAACAAAATCAAAATCTAGTCAAGGAACACAAAGACCAAGCACATCAAACAGAGAACGAAAAGGTTCAAATAATGTTATTCAACAACATAACAGGTTCGGATCTTTGAGTGACAGTAGCGATGATATGGAGTTAGGAGAAGCTCCAGATCGCCCACGAACTAACAGAAATAGATCGAGATCATCAGAACATTCACACGTCAACAATAGTAATAATAGATCAAAATCACCAATAACATATCCTTAGTTGCTAGTCTAACTAAAATCTAACAACTCTAAAATGAATTCAAATCACAAAATAATACAATGGAACTGTCGAGGTCTAAAGTCAAACTATAACGAGATCTTATTACTTTTATCCTTATTGAATCCATCAGTTTTTTGCTTGCAAGAAACTTTTTTAAAAACTGATGATCAATTAAATATCAGAGATTTCAATACATACAATTATATATATTCAGAAGGCCAGAGGCCGTCTGGTGGAAGCTCAATCTTAGTTCACTCTTCATGTCCGCAGCGAGAAATTAAACTTGTAACCAATCTTCAAGCCGTTGCGGTTTCTGTTACTTTAGATAAAGAAATTACTATTTGTTCTGTGTATATACCTCCGAATTTTCATTTAGAGACCGAACATTTAGACATTTTACTGAAACAACTCCCTTCACCCTGTATACTAGTTGGTGACTTCAATGGTCACAATATCCTTTGGGGATGTAAAGATAACAACCCTAAAGGTAATATTATTGAAGACTTTATAACCAAAAACGATCTTTGTCTTATGAATGACAAATCTCACACTTATCTCCATCCTGCAACAGGAAAATTTTCTTCTTTAGATCTTTCCATATGTCACCCATCTCTCCTGCTGGACTTCGACTGGACGGTCAGTGAAGACCAACATGGAAGTGATCACTTCCCTGTTATTATTGAAAGCGTAAATAATTCCACGAATGATCACAACGCAAAGTGGAAACTAAATAAAGCAAATTGGGAAGTATATTACTCATTATGCGAAGAAAGTCTCAAAATAGATAAGTTTGACAATTCCTTGGACCCTCTAGATGATTTTACTTCTTCTCTTCTTGACATAGCTAATAAAAGTATACCGAAAACCTCGACAAATCCAAAGAAAAGCAAGCCATGGTACAATGATGAATGCAAAGATGCCATAAAACAGCGCAAGCAAGCATTATCAAAGTTCTGCAGATATCCAACAAAGGAGAACCTGAATAAAGTAAAGAATTTCAGAGCAAATGCTCGTCGAACAATAAAGGCCTCCAAACGCAAATCATGGAAATCTTACGTTTCGAATTTAAATTATAAAACTCCAATTAAAAAGGTTTGGGACATGATACGAAAAATATCTGGTAAATCAAAATCACCCAGTTTCACCCACTTAAATACAAAACGTGGAACAAAGGCCACATCAAAGGAAGAGATAGCAAACACACTTGGCGAAACTTTTTTGGATAATTCTTCATCTCGGAATTATTCAGAGAAGTTTCAAAACATCAAAAAACAAGAAGAAAAAATCAAACTTAATTTCACCTCTTCAAATACTGAAGAATATAACAGCCTGTTTAACATTACAGAACTTAAAGATGCTATCGCAGTATCAAAAGATACAGCTACAGGCCCTGATGACATCCATTACCAGATGCTTAAACACCTTCCCGAAACCGCCCTTGACACACTTTTACATATTTTCAACGGTATATGGACAACAGGAGTTTTTCCAGAAAGCTGGCGTTTGGCCACAATTATACCTATTCCCAAACCAGGGAAAGATCATGCAGAACCAACAAACTACAGACCAATAGCGCTAACAAGTTGCCTTTGCAAAACACTAGAGAGAATGATAAACAAACGACTTGTTTGGTACTTAGAATCTAACAATCTGATAACAAAACTTCAGTCGGGATTCCGAGCTGAACGTAGTACCAATGATAATTTAGTTAGACTAGAAACTTTTATCCGTGATGCTTTTATCAAACGAGAACATGTAGTCGCTGTATTTTTCGATTTGGAAAAAGCCTATGATACCACTTGGCGATATGGAATTTTAAAAGACCTACATAACTTTGGTATGAAAGGAAGACTACCAAACTTTATTAAAAGTTTTCTTGAAGATCGAACAATACAAGTGCGTGTAGGATCGACCCTGTCTGATCTCTATGATCAAGAACAGGGCGTTCCTCAAGGAGCCATACTTTCAACCACGTTATTCAACGTGAAATTAAACGATATTATAAACTGTCTGGATTACAAAACAGATGGTTCTTTGTACGTTGATGATTTCTGTATTTGTTTTCGCTCGAAAAATATGCGCACAATAGAAAGACATCTACAGCAATGTCTAAATAGAATTGAAGACTGGGCAACTAGAAATGGCTTTAAATTTTCCAAATCGAAAACTCAGTGCGTTCATTTCTGTCAACAACGGAAAATACACAACGATCCAGCGCTCTACATATATGGATCTCAAATACCAGTTGTTGCTGAATCTAAATTTCTTGGGGTTATATTTGATAAAAAACTCTCCTTCATACCCCATATAAAATACTTGAAAGCGAAATGTTTAAAAGCATTAAACCTTTTAAAAGTTTTATCTCACACAAGTTGGGGAGCGGACAGAACAACTCTTCTTCACCTGTATCGTTCTTTAATTCGATCAAAACTTGATTATGGGTCCATCGTATATGGATCTGCTAGAAAATCTTATCTACAGATGTTAGACACTGTACATAATCAAGGACTTCGTTTAGCATTGGGAGCTTTTCGTACATCTCCAGTATCGAGTCTTAACGTGGAAGCAGATGAGCCATCGTTATGGCTACGCAGAGAAAAATTGTCCCTTCAGTATGCCATCAGACTTGCTGCTAACCCTTCTAACCCTGCTTTTGAAGTCACATTTCCACCACAATTTCAGGAATATTATGAAAGAAAACCTAACGCTATTAAATCCTTCGGCCTTCGTATAGCACCACTTTTAGAATCTACTAATATTAACATTAAAAACATTCAAAAACACTCGTTTTCTGATATTCCATCCTGGTGCATTACTAAACCAAATATTCTTTTCGATTTACACAACAGCAAAAAGTCACTTTCTGATTCACATCTCATGAAACAAAACTTCCAAGAATTACAGTCGCGACTTTCAGATTATCAACACATCTACACTGATGGCTCAAAAGTTGAAGATAAGGTTGGCTGTGCGTATATATCGGGCAGCCACCATGAAAAGATCCGTCTTCCTGATGGCTCATCTATTTTCACTGCTGAATCCAAGGCTATTGATATGGCTTTGGATTACGTTATGAATAACTCTTTAGAGAACAAATTCGTTATTTTCTCTGACTCCCTTTCTGTTTTGAAATCTCTAAATCATACATCTTCAAAAAATCCCAAAATCCAGAACGTGATAGAAAAACACCACGAGCTATCGAAAACTAAGGAAATTTTGTTCTGTTGGCTCCCCAGCCATGTGGGCATAAAAGGTAACGAGGCTGCCGACGTAAAAGCAAAGGCCTCACTCGGTCTAGAAATTTCGAATTTTAAACTTCCATGTACAGATTTTAAATCTTTTATCAACAGGTACATCTTATCCAAATGGCAGCTGTCATGGGACAGAGCGACATTCAATAAACTACATGAAATAAAACCGGTTCTTGGTAAAAATAATATTTATCGGTCATTAAGGCGAGAAGAAGTGGTTCTTACTCGTCTACGTATAGGTCATACTAGACTCACAAATTCTTATCTACTCAAACGAGAAGATCAGCCATTTTGTATCAGCTGTAATGAACCTTTTACGGTAAAACACTTTCTGATCGATTGCATTGAATTCTCTCATGTACGACGTCAATTCTTCCAAACAAATGACCTGAGATACTTATTTGAAAATGTATCAAATGATAACATACTTATGTTTTTAAAACACATCAATCTTTTTAACAAAGTATAACTGCTTTAATTTTTAAATTCGTTCTAGTTTTACATTTTATGCATTTATGACTTATCATTATAATCGTTTCACTACAGAACCATGTTAGTTCACCATTTTGACGCAAATGACCCTCATGGGTTGATGCGTCGTTAAACCTGAACTCATCATCACGCCATCAGACTTGCTGCTAACCCTTCTAACCCTGCTTTTGAAGTCACATTTCCACCACAATTTCAGGAATATTATGAAAGAAAACCTAACGCAATTAAATCCTTCGGCCTTCGTATAGCACCACTTTTAGAATCCTCTAATATTAACACTAAAAACATCCAAAAGCACTCTTTTTCTGATATTCCATCCTGGTGCATTACTAAACCAACTATTCTTTTCGATTTACACAATAGCAAAAAGTCACTATCTGATTCACATCTCATGAAACAAAACTTCCAAGAATTACAATCGCGACTTTCAGACTATCAACACATCTACACTGATGGCTCAAAAGTTGAAGAAAAGGTTGGCTATGCGTATATATCGGGCAGTCACCATGAAAAGATCCGTCTACCTGATGGCTCATCTATTTTCACTGCTGAATCCAAGGCTATTGATATGGCTTTGGATTACGTTATGAATAATTCTTTAGATAACAAATTCGTTATTTTCTCGGACTCCCTTTCTGTTTTGAAATCTCTAAACCACACATCTTCAAAAAGTCCCAAAATTCAGAACTTGATAGAAAAACATCACGAGTTATCGAAAACTAAGGAAATTATATTCTGTTGGCTCCCCAGCCATGTTGGCATAAAAGGTAACGAGGCTGCCGATGTAAAAGCAAAGGCCTCACTCGATCTAGAAATTTCGAATTTTAAACTTCCATGTACAGATTTTAAACCTTTTATCAACAGATACATCTTATCTAAATGGCAGCTGTCATGGGACAGAGCGACATTCAATAAACTACATGAAATAAAACCGGTTCTTGGTAAAAATACCATTTATCGATCATTAAGGCGAGAAGAAGTAGTTCTTACTCGTCTACGTATAGGTCATACTAGACTCACACATTCTTATCTGCTTAAACGAGAAGATCAGTCATTTTGTATCAGCTGTAATGAACCTTTTACGGCGAAACACTTCCTGATCGACTGCATTGAATTCTCTCATGTGCGACGTCAATTCTTTCAAACAAATGACCTGAGATACTTATTTGAAAATGTACCTGCTGATAATATACTGTTCTTTTTAAAACACATCAACCTTTTTAACAAAGTCTAACTGCTTTAATTTTTAAATTCGTTCTAGTTTTACATTTTATGCATATATAACTTACCTTTATAGCCGTTTCATTACAGAACCATGTTAGTTTACCATTTTGACGCAAATGACCCTCATGGGTTGATGCGTCGTTAAACCTGAACTCATCATCATCATTTAGAACATACATATATTTACATACCAGATCTGGTGAACTGAAAATCCTCTTTTCACTTGATGGAGTAATAAAAAAGATGAACAGAATAAACCAAATAATGAGTTTATTTTAAACTTTATTATATAACTATGAATGTATCTAGCATTATAAAATATGAAACTAATAGCACACTCTAAAATCAGTTTATATGACATCAATTTATGCATATAATTATATGATATTATATGAATAATAGTATTCATGGATACTGAAATGTCATAAAAATATGACCATGCTATATAACACTTGTTACTGGCGCGTAACATCATATTTCCATCCATGACAATGTTATGTTCTTAATGAAACATTTCAAATGCTACAGACAAAAATTACCATTTAAAAGTCCTATGATAAACAGAAACTGACGTTCGTGAATTAATGTTTGCATATAAAAAATGGCTGTCTTGATGTTGTATGTACAGTCGACACTCGCTATCTCGACTTCGCTCATCTCAAATAACCACTTATCTGTAGGTAAACATCTAGTCCCTGTTTTAACACAGAAATCTAAAAACAGGTGACAAAATATTGAGGAAAAGAGAACCCTTTTCCATAATATTTCAATATATCTCTAATTTAAGTGTTTCATTACATATCCATTTGTAAAATGGGGTTGTACAATTTATTTTTTTCCTCAATTCTGCAAATCTGATAATTTTAGGTCAGGATATCTCGAAGTATTTTAGCGAGTTCATTGTACTTCGAGATAGCGAGTGTCGACTGTACTTACTTATAAATAGGACCTTATGCGAGTGGTCATTCCATATGAAATTAATGAAACTCTCCGAAGACTCACTTCTAAAATTTGATTTGAAATGACCATTTATGTAAATTTCATATGAAATGACCTCTTATGTACCTTTATATATGTACATACATTAAGTTCATACCACAGCAGGACAACCAGTTTTTTACCACATGCAAACATTAACAACTCCAATTAGCCTTCACAGTGTCTTTGAAGCGCTCACAAGACCCAAGTTGAACGTGGTCCCTAATGGGATTCAAACCTTGAGACATCCAAAGTAAGGAGCGCTAGCGACTGAGAAACTGACCTAAACACAAAAACTTAACGTCAATCCACCTTGAAATATAGGTCAAGGCCAATTGACTCGATACATGGATGATTTTATTCAAGAAATGACCACTTACGTACCTATGAGAACCTTTACATATGTACATATATTAAGTTCATATCACAGCAGGACAACTGGTATTTTTCACATGCAAACACTAACAACTCTGACTAGCCTGCACAGTGTATTTGAAGTGCTCTAAAGTCCCGAGTTGAACTCCATCAATAGTGGGATTCAAACCTTGAGACATCATGATCCAAAGGAGCACTAGCTACTGAGAAACTGACTTAAACACAGAAACTTAACGTCACTCCACCATAATTGTAGGTCAAGGTCAAACATGGATAACTATATTCAAGAAATAAGCTAAGATTTATGCAAGTGCCAAGTATCACTGCTTTAGGACCAGAAGTTACTGAGAAATTGACTAAATGAAAGAACTAAACAGTCACTGGACAGTGAAAATTACACCTTAAGTGCAGCGATTTCACATTTGATGTTGAAATCATCAAGATAAACATTTTCAGCAAAATACATGAAGAATACTAAAAACACGTGACCTCTTAGAAATTAGTACAGGGGCACTATCTCGAAAAAAAAAGAGCAACAATTATCCATCTTGCACGCATTACTTCAACTTGCAAGATATATGTCCCTACCAAATATTATCAAATTCTGTGTACATAACAAAGACGGTCAGTTGTCTCTCTGGCACATGACATGCCTACTGGTTCTCCATTTCATCCATATCAAATATCAAAATATCACTGCTGGTATCAAATTTCTGTAAAACTTTTGTCAAGACAGAAGCCAAAGGCCCATGGGCTAAGATGCTCACCAGAGTGGACCGGTGTAAAAGCTAATAAATTCTAACTATTCTGCAATGTTTAAGATTCACTAGTTTTTTTCACAAATTTTTGGCTTTCATGAAAAGCAATCAAATTCAACCGCTTGAGTACAACTCGTAAGTTTGGCAGAGGACTATACAAGGAACATTTCTATAAAACTTTCGTCATATCTGCAGTAAGACAGAAAAAGAAGCCTACTTTTATTTTTCCCATTAAATACCTAGTGAAACTTTAAGTTGCCATAGTGATGAAAGCACAATAGCAATAGTAACACTTTTTTTTTATATAGGTAAATATAGTGAATATTTCTGTAAAGTGTCCGTTTCATAGTCCCTATGGCTTCCATGGCTACAGCTGAGATGGTTTTTTTTTTTAATATTTTCAAATTTTTCATTTTTGGGTACCATGGCAACCAGTTCAATTCAGCTGCTTAAATTCATGTTTCCAAGAGGACTGATCGAGAAACATTTCTCTAAAACTTTTGTCAAAATACCAGCAATTATTCTTGGGAGGAGTTGCGCCCAAAAGGTATCAATTCCAATACTAATTGGAACTTGAAACAAAAGGCCCACAGGCCATGGGTCGCTCATCTGAGTGACATAGCCACTGCAGATATGCAGATGTTATGCAACATTTTTCCAATCCTGTCATTGCAGGATTATGAATATTAAAAGATCATCATTTAAGCAGTTCTTAATTTTGAAGAAGAATATATATGACATGACAGTCAATGGAGCGTGATCATTTGAACAAACTCTCAAGCACATTTCAACAGTAGGATCAATGAGAAATTTGGTGGCAACTGGCTAAGTGGTTTCTGAAAAATCAGGATTTTATACATGTAAACAGCACAGTGGCAGGGAAATACAATAAATATAAACAAGACGGTAGCCATCTTGGATTTCAAATCAGAATGATTTTAGCTGCTGTTGATCTACAAGTCACCTCGATACTTCCAATGAACTTTGAGTCAATTGCCCTGTCGGTTCTGGAGAAAAAGTTCAAATTGGATTTTCAAGATGGCCACCATGGCCACAATCTGGGATTTCCTATCGGAATGACGAGCTATTTTTGATCTACAAGTCACCCGATGCTTCCTACAAAGTTTCAAGTCAATTGGTCTTTCAGTTCAAAGAGGAAGTGAAAAATAGAATTTCAAGATGGCCGCCATTTTGGATTTCCGATCAGAATGATTTTAACTATTTTTGATCTAAAGTCATCCCGATGCTTCCTACCAATTTTCAAACCAATTGGCCTTTTGGTTTAGGAAAATAAGAAAAAAAAAAAAAACAATTTCAAGCTGGCCGCCATCTGCCATATTGGATTTCAGATCTGAACAATTTAAGCTATTTTAAATCTACAAGTCATCCCAATACTTCCTACCAAGTTTAGAGTCAATTGGCCTTTCATTTAAGGAAAAGAAGCGAAAAATAAATTTTCAAGATGGCTGTCATAGCGGCCATCTTGGATTTCCGAAAGGGACGACTTAGCTATTTTTGATCTACAGGCACCCTGATGCTTCCTACCTAGTTTAATGTCAATAAGCCTTTCAGTTCAGGAGAAGAAGCAAAAAATATATTTTCAAGATGGCGGCCATCTTGGATTGCCAATCTCAACAATTTTAGCCATTTTTGATCTATAATGCACCCTGATGCTGCCTACCAAGTTTCGTCAATCGGCTTTTGGATTCAGGATTTGTTTGTGTTGAGGTTTTACGGCCCAGT
Organism: Anodontia alba; assembly: GCA_964016985.1. Classification (NCBI taxonomy): domain Eukaryota; kingdom Metazoa; phylum Mollusca; class Bivalvia; order Lucinida; family Lucinidae; genus Anodontia; species Anodontia alba. The sequence continues at coordinate 53,416,517 of OZ024835.1, forward strand.
CAACCCATTTGGGTTTAGGAGAAGAAGCGAAAAATAGATTTTCAAGATGGCCACCATAGCAGCCATCTTGGATTTCCGATCAGCACGATTTTAGCTATTTTTGATCTACAAGTCATCCCGATGCTTCCGACCAAGTTTGGAATCAATTGGCCTTTCCGTTCAGAAGTAGATTTTCAAGATGGCGGCAATGGCGGCCACCTTGGATTTCCGATGGGCACAATTTTAGCTATTTTTTATCTACAAGTCACCCCGATGCTTCCTACTAAGTTTCAGTCAAGTGGTCTTTCATTTCAGGAGAAGAAGCGAAAAATAGATTTTTGAGATGGCGGCCACCTTGGATTTCAGATCGGAACAAGTTTAGCTGTTTTATCTACAAGTCATCCCGATGCTTCCTACCAAGTTTCGAGTCAATTGGCTTTTGGGTTTGGAGAAGAAGCGAAAAATTTTTAAGATGGCCGAAATTGGAAATCCAAGATGGCCGCCATAGCGTCCATCTTGTATTTCCAATTGGAACGATCTTAGCTATTTTTGATCTACAAATAACCTGATGCTTCCTACCCTGTATCGAGTCAATTGGCCCAGGGATGTAGGAGGAGTACGCTTTTAAAGCATTTGTTGACGCGGCATGACAGAAGACGGACATTGACCACAATAGCTCAGCATAAGCACTTGTATTAAGAAGTTGTATAAACAAACTGCAACATTAATCCATGAAATAGTCTTCAATTTATAAGGCAAAATCACAGGAGCATGAAAAGAAGGTCACAATGCCCTTGACCTTATTAGAGTGATTGTTGATGTGATAAACATGTCTGACGCCTATCCTTCTTTATTAAGAAGTTTTTTTGTATTAACAAACTGCTATATTCTACCTTATTGAGGTGTCCTACATTTTGACCTCTAGCCCGCCATGGGGCATAACCCAGGGGTTTATAGATGTAGGATGGAAGAGAACCCTCCCAAATACCCCCATACCAAATATGTAAAGTTTTTGATCCATGGCTGCAGAGTTATAAGAAATAAAAGAACTTTGAAGTAAAACTTGGTTATAGAAAGGGATAATGGATGAAATCAAGACGAAAGGATGGATGAACACTGAACAGACTAATGGAACCGACGAAAACTATATACCCCTTCCACATACTTCATATGCCAGGGGTATAAAAACTGTAAATGGAATTGCCTCCACAAGCTACCCATCTCACTGTGTCTATTCACAGATGGACAAACCCATTTTGATAGTACCCTATGACTAATGTCGACGGATAAAAAAGTAGCAGTGGTTATGAGAGCAGAATAACAGTTAGGAACTTAATTCAGGGCAAATTCATAGCATAATGTTTCTGATTTTTTAAAAATAAAAACTTTAAACTATAATACCTCGCCATTACCGTGCCGCAGGCAGATAACTTCATAAAAAAATGACAAAATTTGCCCTTTAGCAATCCCAAACCAAATCTCCACAATATTAATGCACATTCCGAGTTTGGTGAAAATCCATTGATGTTTACATCAGAAAAGCGAAAAACTGACAGACAGAAAGACACATGGACATCCAACATAAGACCATGATACCCCGCCACTATCGTGCAGAAGCCTATAAAAATAAATGCTATGGGTACTCATTAGAAGTGCCTCACTGAGCATTACTGACTACTCATAACATATAGAAGTAAAAAAAAAAAAAAAAAAATTTCCACTGAAAACATCTGATCTGGAGCTGAAACAATTTTCAGGGCCTATTTTTGGCTCTTTGTTAACATATATAAGTCAATACAGTCAACAGCTATTAACACTTACCATGCTATGGACAAAATCAGCCGAAGATAAACTTGCTGAGGTTTTTCTTATTTTTCCCAGAAAATACAATTGACATTTTCTGCAAACTGCCGCCTACGGAGACAATTGGCATGGTATGTCCAAAATAAAAGCACTGCAAGTATAATACCCCGTCTTAGCAATTATTTGTTTATGCATTAAAGTTATCGTTGCGAAACTGGAGGGACAGATAACAATCCTAAACCAGATCTTGAAAATACCAATGGACAGATAACAATCCTAAACCAGATTCTGATAATAGTAACGCATGTAGTAAGTTTGGTTAAATAGTCTTGTTATTTACTCAAGTTATCATCAGAAAACAAAAATATGGACGTGTCTCGGGCAGATAACTCGCTAAAAGTTTGACGAAATTTGCCCATTAGCAATTTCAAAACAGATCTCCTTAAGGTCAATGCATAACGCAAGTTTGGTTAAAATCCCTTGTTATTTACTCAAGTTATCGTCCAGAAATGAAAACATGGGCGTGTCTTGGGCAGTAAACTCCGTTCAACAAAATTTGCCCATTAGCAATCCGAAACCAGATCTCCACAATATCAATGCACATACCAAGTTTGGTGAAAATCCATTGATGTTTACTCAAGTTATCATCTGGAAAAGAAAAACGGACAGACGGACAGATACACGGACGTCCAACGTGAAACCATAATACCCCACCACTATTGTGTGGCGGGGTATAAAAAAGGACTGACATTTCAAGAAAAATGTTTCCTGTAAAATCCTATCTTCTGGGAAATTAAGAAAATACATTGTATTTCCAAATATTGTGTGCTGAAATTTTTACCCAGCATGCTAAGCATTTATATTTTGTTAATACTTTTGAATTTATTCCCGTGTTTTATGCATTCCTTCCTTGCTATTGTTTGTAAATGCATTATATGACAATCTGGATGAAAGAAAGTTTATTCCAGTAGCAACGACAAAAGTGAGCAAAGGCATCTTTCGGCCGGATCAGGAAATTTTCCACAAAATGGCCACTGTACATGGAAGACAAAGACCAGTAATACAGCTTGTTTTGGACCTGTTCCTGTTTTAAAAAAAAAATCTTCATTTTCCTAATGCAGAATTCACATGGATGCTTCACATGATGATGGCATCGTCAATCATCTGTTTTGACCAATATCATCCACCAATAACTGATAACATGGCAAGCTTTTATGTGCTGTTACAAAGGTATACAAGTATCCACACAGTTCTATATAGAGGCCTCTAGCTGTCAAGAGTCCACTTGCATCAACTCTGTATATGATGTATACTTCAGCAGTGAAATACAAAAACAAAGCCTCTTCAATAAAAGGGTAAGAATATGTTAAGGTCACTTCCAATCAACAGCAAAATACTACGTGTATTATGGTTGAAGAGTAACACCCAAACTACATGGACCATGGCAGTGTGCATGATATTTGGATTATGCCCATAAATCAAATTAATGATGGTAATACATGAGGGACATTCCTTTTGGAAATAACACAGGGTCAAAGGTCATGACCCACTGAACAAATTTACTATGGGCCCTCGAAATTGACCCAATTCAAATCCATGTAAAACTTACAATTTTGATTGGCCTTTCCTAATTTTGATCGGCCCTCTGGAAATTTTGATACCCTACAAAATAAACACTGGATTTGAAAAGCTTGTACTGGGGCCCAGCCAAAAAAAAAATTGACTTTTACTGGAGAATGTTTATTAAGCTTTCATATACAAAGTTCATTCTAAAAGCTATTTTACTTAATCTGGCATTGGTGTCAAGATTCTCATAACTTCCAAACTTTATGATGGATTTAGTTTTGGTTTAAAAATAGGCACTGAAGCATGAAGTTTTGATATCAGCACCTTTTTCATAACCACACTTTTTCCTTTTAGCAGTTAGCCATTACTTGTGCATATTCTTTTGACAGAAATGCCAGAAGCAAGCAAGCATATATAAATGATTTTATTTGAGCTGGAGTTTTACGACACAGTTAACAATGTTATGGTCAAGTCGAGCCAGTCAGTTGACCTGTTCAAACTTTATCTGAGCCTACTTTGTTCTATAAACAGTTAACCAGTACTTGTACACATACTGTTGCAAGTAACTGACAACTGTCCTTCCTGAAACAGCTGAAGGAGGAGAATGACCACAGAAATGATTTAACGATCAGTCTCCATGATAGTTATGTTGTCGAGTGGAGATTAGGACTTGTATTCACTTGATCTGTAGTAAGACCACAGGTGCTTGAAGTTAGTCCTTCACCTATAACAAGAGTTGTCAGAAGACAACGCAGCTCGCCGGAAAGGGTTAATCGGATAAGCAAACAATCTTTATTAAATATATTAAAGATTAAATGCAGAACTTAAACTTTATATGACAGAGTATGACCCGATCTTGATGTCTGAAGAATGTGCAAAACTGAGGGTTGGGATATATGCCATTGAAATATCTTCCCTTAGGTTGGTGTGGGCAAAATATGAAAGCTGTATCTTACATGCTGAATCCCTTAGGTTGGTGAGGATGAAATATGAAAGCTATATCTTACATACTTCAGCAGTTATGTACTTTTCAAAACATAAAGACAGCTGTTAATGACAAAGTATGACTTGACGATCTAGGCAAAAGGTCAAACTGAGGAAGGGGTGTGTACTATTGAAAGGTCTTACCCTAAGGTAGGTGTCAGCCAAATATTATAGGGGTATCTTGAATACTTCAGCAGTTACGAACTCTTTTCAAAACTTAAACGCAGAGCTCAAACATGGGTTTAAATGACAAAGTATGACCTGACCTTGACCTAGGCAGAAGGTCAAACTGAGGAAGGGACATGTGATATTGAAAGGTCTAACCCTAATGTTGATGTGGGCCAAATATTAAAGCAGTATCTTGAATACTTCAGCAGTTACAAACACTTTTCAAAACTTAAACACAGAACTCGAACATGGGTTTAAATGACAAACTATTACCTGCCCTTGACCTAGGCAGAAGGTCAAACTGAGAACAGGGTGTGTGCTATCGAAAGGTCTTACCCTAAGGTAGTTGTGGGCCAAATGTTAAAGCGGTATCTTGAATACTTCAGCAGTTACAAACACTTATCAAAACTTAAATGCAGAACTGCAACATCGGTTTAAATGACAAAGTATGACATGACCTTGACCTAGGCAGAAGGTCAAACTGGGAAAGGAGTGTGTGCTATTGAAAGGTCTAATCCTAAGGCTGGTGTGGGCAAAATATTAAAGCTCTATCTTGAATACTTCAGAAGTTACAAACACTTTTCAAAACTTAAACGCAAACTTAAACATGGGTGTAAATGACAAAGTAAGAACTCACCTTGACCTACATGAATGGTCTAACTTCGGAATGGGGGTATATGTTATTGAAAGGTCTTACACTAAGGTAGGCGTAGGCTAAATATGAAAGCAGTACCTTAAATAATTAAAAAACTATGGACACCTTGGAAAACTTAAACATTGTGCTAACGCCAACGCCAACGCCTGGGTGACAACATAAGCTCTCCAGGGACATAGTCCCGGCGAGCTAAAAAGGCCAAATCTAGAGTCTAATGCGCTTCATATTTTAATATATGAAGCCTGTACAGGCTATAGAGTGGAGTTTTTGCTTACAGACAACTTCAAGCACCTGTGGTAAGACAGATGCTATGGAATCTAGCAAATATATAATATGAACATGCACTGAACTGTATTTTACAGTTACATATTTTTCCTCAGTGATTTTCACATTATAAGTCTCTAAAACAGCTGGGTTGCCATGTTTGCAACCTCTTTTCAAATTATTATAATGTCTGACCAGCAACAACATAAAAATAGAAAACTCTTTATTTCTACTGACAAACCACAATTTGTCAGGACAAACCACAATTTGTCAGTAGGTTTAAGTTTTTTCACCCAAAGAAGATCCAAACTACTTCTTAGAGGCTGAAACTACTTCTCAAAGCTTTAAAAGGAAATGCTGTTTAATAAGACAGGATAAAATTTCGCTTTAACTCATGCTTGTTCAACACCACAGCCTAAGTCCCATTTTTCCTATACAACATTACGCCAAATTAAAAAATATTTATGTTTAGGGTTTCATGTCAGAGAGAAAATAGGTAGGTTCTGTAGGGAATCCCCCCCCCCCCCCCCCCCCACCACCACCACCACCACCTTTTTATTTATTTATTTATTGTTTAATTATTTTTGTAGAAACAGTACTCCCAATTATGAAATAAGGAAAAAAAACCTGAAATTATCCTGTAATCAAGCCTTATATGATGCTTTGTAGAAACAGAAAAAACTAGTGCTAAAAGTCCGTATATACCATAAAGATATATAAATCAAACTTTCTTTCCGTAAAACATTAAACAATTTCTAGGTTTCACTAAAAAAATTAGTTAGGGTTGGGAAACCCACATATTTTTTTTTTAGCCTTACAACAGATAGAATGTAAAACAAATGCTAAAAAGTTGTTCTGTTCTTTATCCCATTCAATTTGATATGCAGCATGAAAATATTAAGTGAAAATGTTAATTTTTGACTGACCACAGATCCCTCTACAATATATGTGAAGATGGCTGTATAAAGGCAAAATTTTGCCTTTTAATTTCCTATTAACCCATTGCAGTCAGGAGACCCGTAAAAGGATAATTGACAAATAGTGCAGACCCAGATCAGACGCTGCAGAATGTGGTGTCTAATCAGGGTCTCCACTGTTTGCAATTAGTTTAGCCATTTTCTCAAGGAATATATAAATCTCATAACCAGACATACCTAAACTTGAAACTGGACTCTTCCAATATATAGTGTGGGAGAGTCTATTCAGTATACAATGGTTTAAGACTACAATTTATCAGAGACAGTAACTCCCAAATAAATGGGTCAGTAGTCATTTATCCCTAGTATGAATCAAATTTTGAATCCTAGCAAAAATTAATGAGATATGGGCTACAGCAAATGGACTGATGATGGATGCAATGACTCTCTAATATCACAAAATTTTCAGAATATTAACCCTTGTCCTGCTGAGCCCGGATATACCATGCCTTTGCAAACAGTGTAAATCCAGATCAGTTGGCTTCTGAAGAAGCCAACTGATCTGGATCTGCACTGTTTGACAATTAGTATGTGAATTTATAGCAACAATCCGGATCAAGTAATCTGATTGGCTGTAAATTGCAAGTGGGCATGGCATCTTAATTTATTCAGCAGGACAAGGGTTAAGACACAATGACCTTATGCATTTGTCCATAATACTTTACCAGATCTATTATGGTTACAGAGGCAGTGAACAGGACAACAATCTTGACCTCAATTTATGACCTAGACATTAAGGTCACAGGGTGAATATGGATCAGCTACAACCACCCAAGGGTAAAGTTTTCACAGAATAATTTTACTACTCTACACCATGTTTGGAAAAAGGGCAATTTTGATTCTGACCATCACCACCCCCGCCCCCTCCCCCTCCTTACCCCCAGGTTATTTTTTATTTATATTTTTTTTTGGTAAAAATTTTAATTTTGACCCTCACATCTCCTTTGGTCCTCTCCCTAAGGGGTCAATGAGTTTGAGTTGTATGGCCAAGTCAACACTGTTAAGGTCATGTCCAGCTGGTCAGTTAATCTACTGACACTATTCCTGGATAGGCTTAATACAGTAAGTAGTTATTAACCAGTATTTTGTGTACATACTTTCTGCAGAAACGGACAAGAATCCTTCTTGAATCAGCATAGGGGAAAATGATCATGATCAGTCCATGAGAGTTAGACGGCCAAGCCAGGGTTGCCACTCATTTTCTATTTCAAAATTTTATGACTTTTTCCTGACTTTTCCCTGACTTTTCACCATTTTCCAGACATTTTCAATGGCCTCCTTGCTCCCATTACAGCTGTCATCAGCCACCAAATCTTCTAATAGAGCACTTACTTTCAGAGAATAAAACAATCATTAAACAAAAGAATGAAGCAAATTATATAAATTTATGTTCTGAAAATTAAAGAGACTGCCACAGCCATCTCAAATTTCAGATAATTTTGTATTTCCCTGACTTTTCAAAGACGTTTGTCATTGTTTTTTTTTTTTTTTTTTTTTTTTTGTTTTTTTTCCCAATTTCACTGACTCATACCACAACTCCCTGACCTCCCTGACCTAAAAAAAAAAAAAAAAAAATCATTTCCCTGACTTTTTTCCCTGACCGTGGCAACCCTGGGCCAAGCTGGGATTCAAGTCTGTGACTCTTGCATCTGCAATCAAAAGTGCTTCTATTCAGTTATGGAGCCCAGCCAAGGGGTCAGAGCAAAATTTAAATATGCCCATGTATATCAACATAATTATGTACCCTAACTAAAGGCATATTTAAGTATCAAGTTTGTAGCCTTAAGGATGTAGGAGTAGATAGTGTCAGTAGAAATGCATAAACACACAGATATACAGGCAGACCACTGGGACCAGGTAATAGGATTCCCAACATTTTATTCCAAAATGTGCATGTATTAAATAAATAATGATAGAGGACAAAAAAGAAAAGATATGTACCTTGAAGTCATTTTCTTCATACAGTTATTGGCTAGACATGTTTTATAGTAAAGTCTCCAAGATGTAAATTGTGCAGCCCCAGTGTCTTCTAAGACCAATGTCCAATACCATTAACAGCTCTGTCTCTTGATATCATAATACATGTATACCTAAAAAACAAAAAAGCACTGCATCAGAAATGTAAAGAAGCATATAAGATGAATATGTGCAGTGATATTTCTAGAAGGGACGCCCATACCTTTCAAAAAAAGCACCTTCTTTTAGAAAATATACATGTAAGCCTTCTTATCATGTAATTGTTTAGGGAAATGCTGCTCTATACCTAGTTTTCTCAAGACTTTCCTTCAAATGGCCTGTGAGGTCTATTGGCCAGAAGTATCCCTGTATGTGCAATTTTCTCATTTCTCCAAATATATCTTAAGCTGTGGTATATCATAAGATCATCTTCAAGAGCTTTTGCAATGCTATGTAACATTGTATTCTTGGTAGGGTTCCCACTTCGATTTCAAACTGTATGTAATCTTTCTATTTTTAGTTTGTTTTTTCCTGTACCCACATTGTACAGCCTCATAGTGAGTAGAGAGTAGTTAGCATTTATGTTTTGAAATAAAGCTGTGGGGTAGTGGAATCAACTGGAAATGGACCAGAGTTTAAATTAAGTCCACTGTACTAACTTGAATGAACAAATTAGGAACAGCATAATACCATTAAAATGTGTCACTGGGTTCATTTTTTGCCATGAACACTTGAAGGCAAATTAAGAGATGACACATAAGATGACAATTATCTTTTCCCTTTTGCATGAATCATCACAGTAGGAATATTCAATGGATATTCCTGTGTTAAAGTTAAATTCCGATATATAATATTCACTTTTCATACTTTTATTTATTTATTTAGGGATGTCTGTTCCTGTTTCTTAGAACATTGAATAGACAGTTCTGAATAACTTTCATTTCACCAGCTAGCCCTACACAAAGGAATAAGCCACCCCTCTTGCCCTCTCCTGCCACCCATCTGCCCTTTTTAAGTTCCTCTGCCTTATTTCAACTCCAGACGTAATACTCCACGTTTTGATGAAAATTTCATGAATATTGGAGCAAAATTAAAAAGGTTATCAACATATAAAGGTCAGTTTTTTGTGAATTCCAGTTAGAGGCATTTATTGTGGAATGTTAGTGTTGAGGTTTTACGGCCCAGAACCCAATGGGGTCATGTTGAGCATGGTCAGTTTACCTAACCACACGTTTACTGGGCAGGCTTAGTCCTTTAAGTGGTTAACCAGTATTGTGCACATTCTTTTGCCAGAAAACTGACAACTGCCCTTCTTGAATCAGCGGAAGGGAGAGAATGACCGTAGAAAATATTTCATGATCAATCTCCACGAAAATGTTCCGACCTTGGTGGGGGTTGAACCCGTGACCTCCTGGTCTCCAGTCGGACGGCGCATCCAACTGAGCCACCGAGGCCGGCTTATTGTGGAATCGGATTATATTTTGTAACATGTCAAAGCACATCACGTGACACATGGTACCCTCATTCTTTCATATGACCGCGCAAAAAGTGCTCTACCCAGCACCCATCTGCCCTGAAATCCAAGCTGGTGCACTGCCAAATATTTGCATAAACCACTGCTATATTAGTATTGGTATTGTTTCTTCTTTATAATAGCTCTTTTTAAATATTTTATTTTTTGAACCAAATAAATTACTTGTCCAACAAGATAAAAGGAGGTTATCATTTTTCATGATAGGAAGCTGGACAATCTCTTTGTAAATTATCTACACCAAAAAAATAAGGTTCTTTCCAGATGAAGGCATCCACAGGATGGCACAACAATGTTAAGGTTTGTGAACTGTAGTGTCTGTGTTGATTTTTTACAGCCCAGTCAACACTATTAAGTATTAAGATCAGGTTGAGCTGATCAGTTAACCTACTCACACTTTTTCTGGTCAGGCCTTATCCACTGAGTAGTGAACCAGTATCTGTGCACATACAGGTACTTTCTCCAGTAAGAAAGACAACTGCCTTCTTAAATGACAACAGAAATGAGTTCATGATCTCTCTTCAGGAAAGTTATGTAGCCAAGCTGAGATTCCAACTTGCAAACCATGGCTCTGCAGTCAGACATGCTATTGACAGAGCTACAATGTATGGAACCCTGAAGTGAGTGGTTTCACCAAAGCTGTGTTTGTTTGTGTTGAGGTTTTACAGCCCAGTCAACCCAATGGTGTCATGTCGAGCGCGGTCAGTTTACCTAACCACACTTTTACTGGGCAGGCTTAGTCCTCTAAGCGGTTAACCAGTATTGTACACATTCTTTCGCCAGAAACTGACAACTGCCCTTCTTGAATCAGTGGAAGGGAGAGAATGACCGTAGAAAATATTTCATGATCAATCTCCACGAAAGAATGTTGCCGACCTTGGCGGGGGTTGAACCCGTGACCTCCTGGTCTCCAGTCGGACGGCGCATCCAACTGAGCCACCGAGACTAGCACCAAAGCTGTGTAGATTACGATCAAGAAGAGACTGATTGTTTTTTTGTTTTTTTTTTTACTATATTTTAGTGGATATCAATGGCGATTAAAAGCCTAATATTGTGCTTGATGGACATGAGGATGTTATACAAAAGTTCAAAATACAAATGAGATAAATTATCAGATACAGAATTTACTTTTATATTTTGTAATATATAAATTTAAGTACACTAGAACAAGTGCCCAAAGAGCCATGAATACCCCCGCCCGGGGCCACTTTTTAATTATAAAAATTATTTGAGTCTGATAATGATACAAGACAAAACCAAGGGACCATGAAATATAGGTCACTGACCTACTTGAAGTTTACAAGCTCTATCTTTGCGTGACACTGATCAATCATCCCAAGTACAACATTTTACAATAAAATAGTCTTCAAGGGGAAAGACGAAAACTATATACCTTCTACATACTTTGTACGCCAGATGTATAAAAACACTGTATTCCTAGATATGCAAGTAGTATATAATTTATAGGTTTTGTCGTAACAATAAAAACCATCAAAAAGTGTTTTGGATACCAAGCAAAATCAATGAAGCATAAAATCAGGGGTCATCCTAGAGCTTTCAGATAGGGAGAAGTTATGTGACAATTTCAGGATTTCAGGGAGATGTTTTGGACCAAATTTTTGGTTTTCCTATATATTCTATACATTTTTACTTCTCCCTCGGCTCAAGTTAGCCAGCTTAGGGAGACTGTTTCTACCAAATCCCCCTGTAGGATGACCCCTGATAAAATATAGGTCACTGTGACCTTGACCGCATTTAAAGTCACAAACTTTGTCATTACAATCAAATATTTTAAGTAGGATGAAAATGCATCAAATAATATTCAAAATATGAAGCAAAATCACTGAACCTTAACTCACCACAAACCCGCATTTCCCACCCCTAATCCTCACCCCTTCCAGCAGGTTTGAAATATTACTGCAAGAATCAGACACAGACAATCACATTTGACATACAACTTTCGATTAATTAGTAGTCATAATATATAAAACTCTTCACCTTGCTAAAATTGCCAGTGTTCTAAGTCTGTGACTTTGACCTTGAGGTAAGGGCAGGGGTGGAGACAGTGATGATTATCTATCATCATACCAAATCCATCATCTGGTTTGGAAATAAAAGCTTTAACCCTAAACTTTGGCAAAGGTGGTATCTAACAGATGGAGAAACGTATGTATGATCAAACAATTGAACAAACAGAAAGACGAAACTTTTTGTCCTTTGGCGTAATTCGTAAGCAGGGGGTTTAATAATGTGACTGCGTAGTGACTATGCTAGATATAATGTTTGCACAAGAGTTTACATACACGTGTGACTGCATGTAAAAGGGTTTAGGGAGATGACAGTCTGTCAAGTTGAATTCTCTAGTTTATTGCTACCCAAGAAAAGCAAAGAAAGTTTCGAGGTTTTAATTTGGAAAACAAGACTATAAATTCTTATGCATAATTCTTACGCAGTCAAAAGGTGCATACATGTAACTCGGCCAAGTTTTTATGGAATTAGCTCAAAAGTTAATCATGTCATCTAAACATTGATCCCAAAAGGTTTGCAAATATCAGGATCCTGCTTTGAGTGGTTTTCTAGATTTATATCTTAAGGACAAGATTTTCTAGAGCTCTGCTATAATGGCAAAGTCCAAAAAAGGGCATAATTCAGTCAATATTTTACAGAATGTGCTCAAAGGTTAATAAGGATATATAAACATTCGTCCTAATCTGTGTGAAAAATATCAGAATCCTAGCTAAAGCAGTTTTCCAGATCATGATGACAAGGTTCTCCCATGATAATACGGGCAAAATCAAAAGGGGCACTTTTTATATGGTCAAAAGTTAAACCAGGTCACAGGGCAGTAAACAAGAGGCCCATGGGCCACGGTTCGCTCACCTGAGTGACATAGCCACTGCAGACATGCAAATGTTATGCAACATTTTTCCAATCCTATCATCACAACTAATGAAAATATCATCATTTGAGCAGTTCTTAGTTTTGAAGAAGAATATATGGGCCTGACAGTCAGTGGAGCATGATCATTTAAATAAACTATCAATCACATTTCAACAGAAGGATCAATGTGAAATTTGGTGGAAATTGGCTAAGTGGTTTCTGAAGAATCATGATTTTATACATGTAAACAGCACAGTGGCAGGGAAATATTTATAAACCAGATGATGGCCATCTTAGATTTCCAATCAGAACAATTTTAACTACTGTTGATCTACAAGTCACTTCGATACTTTCAATATAAATGTATATTATGGCCCACACAAATAGGGAAGCAAATTTGACCTTGGAGGCAAAAAGGTCAAATGTCAACATAGAACCATCATTTGAGCAATTTTGGTAGATCTCCTGTCCCCCGTAATTTGTGCAAAGATTAGGACCCAGGGCTTATTTGGTTATGGAGAAGAAGGTTTTTAAAGATTTTTACCATATATGGGAATGGCAGCCATTTTGATCAATGGACCAAACCCATTTTAGCAATCTTTCATTCTCCTGCCCACGGAGGCTCCGCATGAAATTTGAGCAACACTGGCCCGGAGGCTTCAGAGGAAAAGCCATTTGAAATTATCGACATTTTTTTCCATACAAATGTATGGGGCCCATACAAATGCATACAGAAGCAAACTTGACCTCGCCGTAAAAAGGTTAAATGTCAATGTATGACAATTATTTTAGCAACTTTGGTAGACCGCCCGTTCCAGATGATATATGCAAAGATTCAGCCACAAGCCATCCTCGGTTTTGGAGAATAAGATTTTTAAATGTTTTTTCCTATGCAAATGCATAAGGAAGCAAACGACCTTGCCATAAAAAGGTCAAATGTCAATGTATGACCATTATTTTAGCAACTTTGGTAGACCCCCTGTCCCCGATGATTTATGCAAACATTCAGCCCCAAATCATCCTCGGTTCTGGAGGAGAAGATTTATAAAGGTTTTTACCATATATGGGCATGGCGCCCATCTTGGTCAACGAACCGTGACCATTTTAGCAATCATTCGTTCCCCCTACCTAAGGAAGCTCCATATGAAATTTGAGCAAAATTGGCCCAGAGGCTCCAGAGGAGAAGTTGTTTGAAATTCTGAACATTTTTCCCATACAAATGCATAAGGAAGCAAATTTGACCTTAATGTAAAAACGTCAAATGTCAATGTACGACCATTATTTTAGCAATTTTGGTAGCCCTCCTGTTCCCGAAGATATATGCAAAGATTCAGCCAAAAGGTATGCTCAGTTTTGGAGAAGATTTTTAAAGGTTTTTCCCATACAAATGCATAGGGAAGCAAACTTGACCTTTCCGTAAAAAGGTCAAACATCAAAGTACGACAATACTTTTAGCAATGTTGGTAGACCTCCCGTTCCTGATTATTCCTGCAAAGGTTCAGCCCCAAGGCATTCTCGGTTCTGGAGGAGAAGATTTTTAAAGGTTTTTTCCATATATGGGCATGGCGGCCATCTTGGTCAACGGACCGTGACCATTTTAGCAATTTTTCGTTCCCCCACCCTAAGTAGGCTCATTATATAATTTGAGCAAAATTGGCCCAGAGGCTCCAGAGGAGAAGTTGTTTGAAATTCTGAACATTTTTCCCATACAAATGCATAAGGAAGCAAATTTGACCTTATCGTAAAAAGGTCAAATGTCAATGTACGACATTTATTTTAGCAATTTTGGTAGCTCTCCTGTTCCCGAAGATATATGCAAAGATTCAGCCATAAGGCATGCTCGATTTTGGAGAAGAAGATTTTTAAAGGTTTTTCCCATTCAAATGCATAGGGAAGCAAACTTGACCTTGCCGTAAAAAGGTCAAACGTCAACGTACGACAATTCTTTTAGCAATTTTGGTAGACCTCCTGTCCCCGATGATTCCTGCAAAGGTTCAGCCCCAAGGCATTCTCGATTCTGGAGGAGAAGATTTTTAAAGGTTTTTACCATATTTGGGCGTGGCGGCCATCTTGGTCAACGGACCGCAACCATTTTAGCAATTTTTCATTCCCCCACCCTAAGGAGCCGCCATATAAAATTTGAGCAAAATTGGCTCAGCGGTTTCAGAGGAGAAGTCGTTTGAAAATGTTAACGGATGGACGCACGGACGGACGGACGACGGACGAAAAGTGATCACAATAGCTCATCCTGAGCAGAGCTCAGGTGAGCTAATAAGGAGAGTATCTGAGTAAAATACCCTAATGTTTTGAGCAAATCCTCAGTTATTTTCAAAAACTTGGGTATTGATACCCAATTTATTTGACAAAGTACCCAATTATTACCAAATTCAAGGGTGACTGACTGATTGTGTTGGGGTTTAACGACACGTCAACCCTTGTATGTCATTTTGTGTCGTCTCCCAGAGAGAGAGAGAAAAGAGATAAAAGATGTAGTAGAAATGAAAGAGAGGAATAGGGAAGAAAGAGGAACAGGAATGAAAGTGAATAAACATCTAAGAAATAAAAAACATTCCCCCTCTACCCTTACCTGCTACAAGGATAGTAGGCCTTGCCCAACTGTAAGCCAATATCAGTTGGACGCCTTAGTTACATACATGTAAGATACATGACACTTTCACACCACCCAATCACCTGTGAATTCAAGGATGATGAAAATTAAAATTTCAAGACTTGAAAAGCACATAATTACTGGTACTATTTTATATTATGATTACTGCATATGATAGGTGTTTATATTCTTCATGACAAATGATTGTACTATCCCTAAATTAATAGGGTATAAAGAAATGCCATGTTTTAAATGCCAAAATCAGAAAAGCACATAATTACAATTTAATATTATGATTACTGCATATAATAGATGTTTTTGTCTTTATTCTTATGAAGAATACTATCCCAAAATTAATAGGGTATCAAGAAATGCCATATTTTAAATATCAAAATCAGAAAAGCACATAATTACTATTTATCATTATGACTACTGTATATAATAGGTGTTTTTATTCTTCATATGACAAATAATATCCCAAAATTAATAGGATATTAAAATGCCATGTTTTAAATACCTAAATCAGCCTTTTTTATGCTCTTTCTTTCTGTTTTATAAGTTTACCCAATTAATTTTAAATAGCTGGTTCTAATTGCTTGAAGTAGATCCATACAAGGCAAACATGAGAGGTATGGTTGGTTCTTATGAAAAGCATAATCATTTTACTGCATGGTAAATGATGTCCCAAGTGTAATGTTTTTAACACAATTTGTATGTCAACAATGTATAGGTGTGAAAAAGTAAAATAAGAGAGTTACTGCATTTTCATCAAAACTTAGTTTTATCATAAACTAGGAGTTTTACATTAATTGACTTGACTTTATGGTACAAAATTACTAAAACAACAAATTTAAGAAAATGTTTATTTAAGTAGGTAGAGCATAGCCAGAGGCAAAGATGAAAACAAGAAGATATCATAATTTAGTTCTTTGTTTATATAACTTAGACAGTAGGATCGACCCTGTCTGATCTCTATGATCAAGAACAGGGCGTTCCTCAAGGAGCAATACTTTCAACCACGTTATTTAACGTGAAATTAAACGATATTATAAACTGCCTGGATTACAAAACAGATGGTTCTTTGTACGTTGATGATTTCTGTATTTGTTTTCGCTCGAAAAATATGCGCACAATAGAAAGACATCTACAGCAATGTCTAAATAGAATTGAAGACTGGGCAACTAGAAATGGCTTTAAATTTTCCAAATCGAAAACTCAGTGCGTTCATTTCTGTCAGCAACGGAAAATACACAACGATCCATCGCTCTACATATATGGATCTCAAATACCAGTTGTTGCTGAATCAAAATTTCTTGGGGTTATATTTGATAAAAAACTCTCCTTCATACCCCATATAAAATACTTGAAAGCGAAATGTTTAAAAGCATTAAACCTTTTAAAAGTTTTATCTCACACAAGTTGGGGAGCGGACAGAACAACTCTTCTTCACCTGTATCGTTCTTTAATTCGATCAAAACTTGATTATGGGTCCATCGTATATGGATCTGCTAGAAAATCTTATCTACAGATGTTAGACACTGTACATAATCAAGGACTTCGTTTAGCATTGGGAGCTTTTCGTACATCTCCAGTATCGAGTCTTAACGTGGAAGCAGATGAGCCATCGTTATGGCTACGCAGAGAAAAATTGTCTCTTCAGTATGCCATCAGACTTGCTGCTAACCCATCTAACCCTGCCCCTGGGTATTAAACTTTCCGCCTTGTCGAGGCCCTGGGGGCTCAATTCCCACTGGGAACGTTGCTAGCTTGGTGAGCAGTAATTGTCCCCTTTGGGAAGAGCGAAGAGGAAATACCACCCGTTTGCCGTGGGTGGCAACCCGTAAGCCGGAAGAAGGGATCCTGGAGGTTGAGAGTTATTGGGAGTTTGTTCTCTCCTGATGACTCAACACGCCTCTTTGGCCTGGATTTCGGTGTAGAAGGGTGTCCGTGAGACCCGGCACGGTCAATCGGCTGGTCGCGCCAAGCCCTAGGAAAAATCTTTTCTTTCTCTTCCTTGTCTTTTGTATCATACTGATACTCACCGTTTGCCCATAATTCTTATTTCTCAATCTTTCCAATCCTAAGAAGGCGGCGGCTTAACGGGTCAATCGTGCAGCATTTTGCGCGTGCGAGTATATCTTCTGTGTATCTCTAGCACATGTGAGTAGGAAAACCACTCCATTTATGTGTTCCCTTGTTGGGCTCCGTGGTGGGCGGAGAGCACGGAGGACGAATTTTAATACAACTTCATCATGGGTAATGATAAAAGAAAAAGAACTAAACAAACCCCAGACACTGATATTTCAGATTTTGACGAAAATTCTCAAACTCCATCTACCTCAACAAATGATACGTCTCCTCAACACTTTCCACGCTTCATTTTAATTGAAAGCAAAGAAGAGAACAGACAGATAACATCTCTGTCACCGTTTCTTATACAAAAAATCATACAGAGTATAGCTGGTGAACCTGAAAACATAAAAAAACTACACAGATCGAATCAGCTACTCATTGAGGTATCCAAGAAAGCCCATGCCGAGAATCTTCTTCGTGCACAGACTTTTCACGACTTGAAAGTCCGAGTGTACCCTCATACCTCGCTAAATTCCTCAAAAGGGGTAATTCGTTGTCCCGAATTGAGGAATTGCGGCGAGGAGGAGATTCTCGAGGGCACAAGATCTCAAGGAGTAACTGGAGTAAAAAGATTCAAAATAAAACGAAACGGAGAGTTAAAAGACACAAACACCTTTGTTTTTACTTTCAATACGCCAGTTTTACCCAAAACGGTCAAAGTGGCATACTTTAGAGTCAACGTAGAAGTCTACGTACCAAATCCCTTGCGTTGTCATAATTGCCAAAAATATGGACACCATGAGGATAGGTGTTCTAAAGACCCTATCTGTTCGAAATGCGGTCAAACAGGAGAACACCTCGAAAATAGATGTAACAACGAATTACACTGTGTCAATTGTGGTGAAAAACACAGTGCTGACTCTAAAGAATGCCGAATTTGGCACAAAGAAAAGGAAATCTTGCGTATCAAGTTCACCAGAAATATTTCTTTCGTTGAAGCAAGGAAACTTGTTGAGACCCCAACTCCAATACCTGGAATCAGTTATGCCAACATCACCCAGTCTTCTATGAGAAAGGTTTCCGTGGTTGATACTGCCACTCAAACTGATCCGATCACTATTCTCGACTCTGCAGTACAATCAAATACAACAAACAGCAAAACAGAAGATCTGCAGAAACAAAAAGGTCAAACAAACACCACAAACAAAAATCAAACAAAGACACCTATTGAGGAGAAAAAAGGAGAGGGTGGCCTGAAAAAAGCCACCATTGAGATGATAAGGAAAGATTGGAAGAAACAACAACAGAAAGAAAGACAAGCAAGAAGTCATTCATCTCCACCTACGAAAGAAACAAAATCAAAATCTAGTCAAGGAACACAAAGACCAAGCACATCAAACAGAGAACGAAAAGGTTCAAATAATGTTATTCAACAACATAACAGATTCGGATCTTTGAGTGACAGTAGCGATGATATGGAGTTAGGAGAAGCTCCAGATCGCCCACGAACTAACAGAAATAGATCGAGATCATCAGAACATTCACACGTCAACAATAATAGATCAAAATCACCAATAACATATCCTTAGTTGCTAGTCTAACTAAAATTTAACAAGTCTAAAATGAATTCAAATCACAAAATAATACAATGGAACTGTCGGGGTCTAAAGTCAAACTATAACGAGATCTTATTACTTATATCTTTATTGAGTCCATCAGTTTTTTGCTTGCAAGAAACTTTTTTAAAAACTGATGATCAATTACATATCAGAGATTTCATTACATACAATTATATATATTCCGAAGGCCAGAGGCCGTCTGGTGGAAGCTCAATCTTAGCTCACTCTTCATGTCCCCAGCGAGAAATTAAACTTGTAACCAATCTTCAAGCCGTTGCGATTTCTGTCACTTTAGATAAAGAAATTACTATTTGTTCTGTGTATATACCTCCAAATTTTCATTTACAGACCGAACATTTAGACACTTTACTCAAACAACTCCCTTCACCCTATATACTAGTTGGTGACTTCAATGGTCACAATATCCTTTGGGGATGTAAAAATAACAACCTTAAAGGTAGTATTATTGAAGACTTTATAATCAAAAACGATCTTTGTCTTATGAATGACAAATCTCACACCTATCTCCACCCTGCAACTGGAAATTTTTCTTCTTTAGATCTTTCCCTATGTCATCCATCTCTACTGCTGGATTTCGATTGGACGGTCAGTGAAGATCAACATGGAAGTGACCACTTCCCTGTTATTATTGAAAGCGTAAATAATTCCACGAACGATCACAACGCAAAGTGGAAACTAAATAAAGCAAATTGGGAATTGTATCACTCATTATGTGAAGAAAGTCTAAAAATAGATAAGTTTAAGAATTCTTTGGATCCTCTAGATGATTTTACTTCTTCTCTTCTCGATATCTCTACCAAAAGTATACCGAAAACCTCGACAAATCCAAAGAAAAGCAAGCCATGGTACAATGATGAATGCAAAGATGCCATAAAACAGCGCAAGCAAGCATTATCAAAGTTCTGCAGATATCCAACAAAGGAGAACCTGAATAAAGTAAAGAATTTCAGAGCAAAGGCTCGTCGAACAATAAAGGCCTCCAAACGCAAATCATGGAAATCTTACGTTTCGAATTTAAATTATAAAACTCCAATTAAAAAGGTTTGGGACATGATACGAAAAATATCTGGTAAATCAAAATCACCCAGTTTCACCCACTTAAATACAAAACGTGGAACAAAGGCCACATCAAAGGAAGAGATAGCAAACACACTTGGCGAAACTTTTTTGGATAATTCTTCATCTCGGAATTATTCAGAGAAGTTTCAAAACATCAAAAAACAAAAAGAAAAAATCAAACTTAATTTCACCTCTTCAAATACTGAAGAATATAACAGCCTGTTTAACATTACAGAACTTAAAGATGCTATCGCAGTATCAAAAGATACAGCTACAGGCTCTGATGACATCCATTACCAGATGCTTAAACACCTTCCCGAAACCGCCCTTGACACACTTTTACATATTTTCAACGGTATATGGACAACAGGAGTTTTTCCAGAAAGCTGGCGTTTGGCCACAATTATACCTATTCCCAAACCAGGGAAAGATCATGCAGAACCAACAAACTACAGACCAATAGCGCTAACAAGTTGCCTTTGCAAAACACTAGAGAGAATGATTAACAAACGACTTGTTTGGTACTTAGAATCTAACAATCTTATAACAAAACTTCAGTCGGGATTCCGAGCTGAACGTAGTACCAATGATAATTTAGTTAGACTAGAAACTTTTATCCGTGATGCTTTTATCAAACGAGAACATGTAGTCGCTGTATTTTTCGATTTGGAAAAAGCCTATGATACCACTTGGCGATATGGAATTTTAAAAGACCTACATAACTTTGGTATGAAAGGAAGACTACCAAACTTTATTAAAAGTTTTCTTGAAGATCGTACAATACAAGTGCGTGTAGGATCGACCCTGTCTGATCTCTATGATCAAGAACAGGGCGTTCCTCAAGGAGCAATACTTTCAACCACGTTATTTAACGTGAAATTAAACGATATTATAAACTGCCTGGATTACAAAACAGATGCTTCTTTGTACGTTGATGATTTCTGTATTTGTTTTCGCTCGAAAAATATGCGCACAATAGAAAGACATCTACAGCAATGTCTAAATAGAATTGAAGACTGGGCAACTAGAAATGGCTTTAAATTTTCCAAATCGAAAACTCAGTGCGTTCATTTCTGTCAGCAACGGAAAATACACAACGATCCATCGCTCTACATATATGGATCTCAAATACCAGTTGTTGCTGAATCAAAATTTCTTGGGGTTATATTTGATAAAAAACTCTCCTTCATACCCCATATAAAATACTTGAAAGCGAAATGTTTAAAAGCATTAAACCTTTTAAAAGTTTTATCTCACACAAGTTGGGGAGCGGACAGAACAACTCTTCTTCACCTGTATCGTTCTTTAATTCGATCAAAACTTGATTATGGGTCCATCGTATATGGATCTGCTAGAAAATCTTATCTACAGATGTTAGACACTGTACATAATCAAGGACTTCGTTTGGCATTGGGAGCTTTTCGTACATCTCCAGTATCGAGTCTTAACGTGGAAGCAGATGAGCCATCGTTATGGCTACGCAGAGAAAAATTGTCTCTTCAGTATGCCATCAGACTTGCTGCTAACCCTTCTAACCCTGCTTTTGAAATCACATTTCCACCACAATTTCAGGAATATTATGAAAGAAAACCTAACGCTATTAAATCCTTCGGCCTTCGTATAGCACCACTTTTAGAATCTACTAATATTAACATTAAAAACATTCAAAAACACTCGTTTTCTGATATTCCATCCTGGTGCATTACTAAACCAAATATTCTTTTCGATTTACACAACAGCAAAAAGTCACTTTCTGATTCACATCTCATGAAACAAAACTTCCAAGAATTACAGTCGCGACTTTCAGATTATCAACACATCTACACTGATGGCTCAAAAGTTGAAGATAAGGTTGGCTGTGCGTTTATATCGGGCAACCACCATGAAAAGATCCGTCTTCCTGATGGCTCATCTATTTTCACTGCTGAATCCAAGGCTATTGATATGGCTTTGGATTACGTACTGAATAACTCTTTAGAGAACAAATTCGTTATTTTCTCGGACTCTCTTTCTGTTTTGAAATCTCTAAATCACACAGCTTCAAAAAATCCCAAAATCCAGAACGTGATAGAAAAACATCACGAGTTATCGAAAACTAAGGAAATTTTATTCTGTTGGCTCCCCAGCCATGTTGGCATAAAAGGTAACGAGGCTGCCGACGTAAAAGCAAAGGCCTCACTCGATCTAGAAATTTCGAATTTTAAACTTCCATGTACAGATTTTAAACCTTTTATCAACAGGTACATCTTATCCAAATGGCAGCTGTCATGGGACAGAGCGACATTCAATAAACTACATGAAATAAAACCGGTTCTTGGTAAAAATAACATTTATCGGTCATTAAGGCGAGAAGAAGTGGTTCTTACTCGTCTACGTATAGGTCATACTAGACTCACACATTCTTATCTACTCAAACGAGAAGATCAGCCATTTTGTATCAGCTGTAATGAACCTTTTACAGTAAAACACTTTCTGATCGATTGCATTGAATTCTCTCATATACGACGTCATTTCTTCCAAACAAATGACCTGAGATACTTATTTGAAAATGTACCAACTGATAACATACTTACGTTTTTAAAACACATCAATCTTTTTAACAAAGTATAACTGCTTTAGTTTTTAAATTCGTTCTTGTTTTACATTTTATGCATTTATGACTTATCATTATAATCGTTTCATTACATAACCATGTTAGTTCACCATTTTGACGCAAATGACCCTCATGGGTTGATGCGTCGTTAAACCTGAACTCATCATCATCTAACCCTGCTTTTGAAGTCACATTTCCACCACAATTTCAGGAATATTATGAAAGAAAACCTTACGCTATTAAATCCTTCGGCCTTCGTATAGCACCACTTTTAGAATCTACTAATATTAACATTAAAAACATTCAAAAACACTCGTTTTCTGATATTCCATCCTGGTGCATTACTAAACCAAATATTCTTTTCGATTTACACAACAGCAAAAAGTCACTTTCTGATTCACATCTCATGAAACAAAACTTCCAAGAATTACAGTCGCGACTTTCAGATTATCAACACATCTACACTGATGGCTCAAAAGTTGAAGATAAGGTTGGCTGTGCGTATATATCGGGCAACCACCATGAAAAGATCCGTCTTCCTGATGGCTCATCTATTTTCACTGCTGAATCCAAGGCTATTGATATGGCTTTGGATTACGTACTGAATAACTCTTTAGAGAACAAATTCGTTATTTTCTCGGACTCCCTTTCTGTTTTGAAATCTCTAAATCACACAGCTTCAAAAAATCCCAAAATCCAGAACGTGATAGAAAAACATCACGAGTTATCAAAAACTAAGGAAATTTTATTCTGTTGGCTCCCCAGCCATGTTGGCATAAAAGGTAACGAGGCTGCCGACGTAAAAGCAAAGGCCTCACTCGATCTAGAAATTTCGAATTTTAAACTTCCATGTACAGATTTTAAACCTTTTATCAACAGGTACATCTTATCCAAATGGCAGCTGTCATGGGACAGAGCGACATTCAATAAACTACATGAAATAAAACCGGTTCTTGGTAAAAATAACATTTATCGGTCATTAAGGCGAGAAGAAGTGGTTCTTACTCGTCTACGTATAGGTCATACTAGACTCACACATTCTTATCTACTCAAACGAGAAGATCAGCCATTTTGTATCAGCTGTAATGAACCTTTTACAGTAAAACACTTTCTGATCGATTGCATTGAATTCTCTCATATACGACGTCAATTCTTCCAAACAAATGACCTGAGATACTTATTTGAAAATGTACCAACTGATAACATACTTATGTTTTTAAAACACATCAATCTTTTTAACAAAGTATAACTGCTTTAGTTTTTAAATTCGCTCTAGTTTTACATTTGATGCATTTATGACTTATCATTATAATTGTTTCATTACAGAACCATGTTAGTTCACCATTTTGACGCAAATGACCCTCATGGGTTGATGCGTCGTTAAACCTGAACTCATCATCATATAACTTAGACATTTAGTCTGGGTGGAATTGAAAAGAGGTGTCTTAGGTGTGAATTGACCAAATAGAAAAAATGAAATCGCTTTTTTATTTATTTAATTATCAAATAAATAACTAAAACCAGTGCTAAACCAGTGCTAAATCTAAATCAGCTTAATAATATTGATTTTAAAATAATTAAGGTGTGTTGTTTAAACTACTTATACAAGTAATTTTTGGAACATATTTGATAACCGTCAATTGAATTTGCCATACTTGCCATATTTGCCATAAATGCCGGTAAATGCCAGTGGAAAATAAGCATAGTTGCCAGCATTTTTGCAACCAAAACTTTTATGCACAGAAGGCACACATACTTGCCAGCAGTTCTGGTATAATCGTTTTAGAATTGTATCATTAACAAATACTTTACACCACTGATATGTAATGTTAAAGTTTTCTAGTGTTTTGGATCCAATACAAATTAATTTAGCTTGATCTACATACACGAGCCGTAGATCAGAAATGGGTCATGTTATGGATGCCGGCTTCCGTTACTTAAATCATATATACAGCGCAAATGAGCCGGGAACCAGAATAAGACGGGTTTGCTATTTCATCACGATTTATTGAAATCCTACGACAACGATTTCAAACTCGTCCAATTCTGGTTCTCGGCTCAACCGCGATGTATCTATTCAATGATTTAAGAAATGGAAGCCAGTATCCAGAACTTGTCCCATTTGTTCCACGGTTCGTAGATGTAGTAGAAGAATTTGTTGACGTTTGGTGAGAATATTTCAGCCAAAAATGAAGCTACAACAAGATAATGCTATGACAACGATATAGCGGCGAAGACTAATGTTTCCCCAAATAGCGGATGCAAGTTAGTTGCATGTTGCATTTGTTTTAGTTAGCGTAGCAGTGTAAATATGCTGAGACCCCCCAGACCTGTGCTGGCCATTGATTGTTATCTTGTCGTTATATTACCATTTGAGAGAAATGTGATGTTTTTTAGAACCTTTTCAGAAGTCACAGAATATGACTATATTTTATCAGCAGTGTTTCTGTTGTACTAAAATACAACAATATTTAGAGAAAAATATATATACAAGATATTTTTGGGGGCTTGCACTGCCCTACTGACCCCAAGTATCTGTGTATCTATTTGACAGCCTTGCTGCTGTCTGTCACCAAGCACCACCCTGTACTTATGGTCTTAAAATTGTCTCGACCTCAGCGGGATTCATACAAACGATATCTCGCTTGAAAGTCGAGTGCACTCGCTTGAAAGTCGAGTGCACCAACCACTAGACCACCCGGCCCACCAAGATGCCTGTGGTTGCAGTCCGAATTTAAATTATGTACGAACATGCAACTACAGCATACAAAACAATTCCAAACTTACCTTTGATGCATGAAGCGAAAGGCTACGGATCCAGGGAATCTTCTGGTTCCAATCTAACATTTGGTATCTTGTAATTCGCAGGTCTGACATCAAACCACAACTTTTTTTTTCCATCTGTACCCGATTGTTTAGGCCATAATTTTGTTCACTACCCGCCTTTAACAAGAAGGGAGACAACCTTTACAGTATAGGCGAAAATTACCGAAGCAATATTCAGGAACCGATTCTGAGCGAAGGCGTTTTAACTAATCACAGCAGCGGTCATATAATTTTTTGGTTTTCTATTTACCTGATTGGCTCCGACCATTTGGCGTGTTACCGATCTCCTACATAAAGTAAGAAGTTATATAAAACTTACTTGAAATCTGCTAAAATTTCATGCTCCAGTCTTCATGATGAAACCCGTTTTTGTTGGTAAAACGATGTTGTTTTGACTAATTCATGACATAAACGGACACAGCTGATTAAATAAAATCTATTGAAGGCAACAGTTTTTAACAGTAACGATCATACGATAGTATTTCATCAACAAATATTTCTTGGCGAAGAAAAAAACAAGATGGCGGCAAGTGACGCTATCGGTTCTCAAACGTCTATCGCGGTTTCTCGGGGTATCACGAGATGTGTTGGTTCTTTCTATTACGCGGAGAACAAGTTTCAAATCCTTGTTTTATTTACGTCCTTGGTTCAAGTATAACCACAAGTGTGGGGAAACAAAGACAGCAATAACACGAACGTGCTGCTACTATGTATTTACTACAAGAACTGAAAATAAGAGAAACATGGTACATACAAATGCATGTGCGGTGCAGTCAAGTGTGTCTGATAGGCGGTGCTACGATAAAGTCTGTTTCATACAATCTCATACTGTTACATCTCCCTCTCTTTAAAAGGAAGAAATTACAATTACACGTGAATGCCTGGAGCCTGAACTTCATATAGGAATAAAGAAGTACGCACATGTAAATAAGATTTTATCAAATTAATCAAACCTTCTTGCATGCATTAATTTCTTAAACTGTTTAAAAAAACAACAACTAAAACTCAAACTGTAGTAAGTATTTAACGTTCGTTTGCAACACAAAATATGTTCCATAAGTCACCGAGTTGATTTTACGACATACAACTCTCTGGAATTTACTATGTTTACTACATTGTTTTTATATTGTCAAAAACAGCTCTTCAGGCTTGTCAGAATCAATTATTTTGTTATCCATTCCTCGCCGCAGTAACGCTTGTTAGGTTTCACCATTCTTCCGGATCGTGTATGAGTAAATGTTGGCTGAGGATACAGAGGAGGCGGAGCTTCCACTTGCACAGGTTGGAGGTCATTTGGGGAACAAGTTTCGCTGTTATCCGGGGCTTGCAAAATGTCAAGTGCAAGGTCGCCAATCCCCGGGAATTTTTCAGGGGTTTTGCTGAGTAAGGTTCTGTTGCGTCTGTATGTCGCTCCGTCCTTTGTCTGAACGATGTACGAGTGATCGTCATGAATTTTGATTACTTTCGCGGGAAACCATTTCTTTCCTATTTGCATTCTCACGTACTCATTGACATTTAAACGTGGCAAAGGTTTAGATGAGCGGTCATAATACTGTTTTGTTTTTCTTTTTGTCGTTGTATTTTGCAGAAAACAATTTTAGGGTCTACGGTCGCGGGTTGTAATTGTGCATCGGTAATAGGGAGGATAGATTTGATGATGATGAGTTCAGATTTAACGACGCATCAACCCATGAGGGTCATTTGCGTCAAAATGGTGAACTAACATGGTTCTGTAGTGAAACGATTATAATGGTAAGTCAAGGAGGATAGATTTGGTCTTTTTGGAGTACAGAAGTTGATTCGGCGAATAACCACATTCTAGAGGGCAATTCCTGTACTCAAGAATGGCAATGTAAGGATCCTCTCCGCTCTGTTTGGCCTTGATAAAGATGTTCTTTACGATTCCCACGGTTTTTTTCTGCAAGGCCATTACTGCATGGTCTTAAGGGACTCGAAGTAGAATGAGTAAATCCCCATTCTTTCGCGAAGTCTTGAAAAATCCCGCTTGAATACTGCATGGCATTATCAGAGTGCAAAACATCAGGAATGCCATGCCGCGAAAAATGGACTTTCAGCTTCCGGATAACCGTGCTACTTCGAGAGTCAGGTAGAGCATACCTGCTGTAATAATCAACGATGACAAGATAGTCTTTTCCCTCTAACGAGAATAAGTCTGAGCCTAGCTTTTGCCAGGGGCTTGTTGGTATTTCGTGTGGCGTTAATGGTTCTTTCTGGTTGGCGTTCCTGTTGTTCAAACATATAGAACAACTTAGAACATAGTCTCTAATTTGTTTTGCCATGCCTGGCCCGAACATTACATCCTTAGCTCTTTGTAGGCACTTTTGTGTACACATGTAACCCGTATGAATGCTTTTGACCAATTGCTGTCGAAGTGTATTTAGAATCAGCAGGGTTTGACACCGAAAAATCAGGTCATCAGCCGCGGATAGCTCGTCGCGATGATTCCAGAAATCTAAGATTTGTTTTGGGCATTCAGTGCGCAAGTCCGGCCAACCTTCAAGTATAGTTTGTTTCAATATTTGCATCTTAGGGATTTGCAAAGTCGCGCTGCGTACAGTTTCAAGCCGTTTGTCAGTAATGAATAGACTTCGAATAACCGTGTGTACTTGCAGGTCGAATCCTGCAATCTCCTGTGTATCCGGCAAAGGCTGTCTAGATAGTAGGTCACTGATTGGTACGTTCTTTCCACCTACGAAACGTACATCAAGATCGTACTTTTGCAACTGCAAAAGCATGCGGCTCAAACGCGGGGGCTTTGCTGAAAGGGGTTTGCGTATGATGCTTGCAATTGGCCGATGATCAGTGTGCACGATTACTGACCTGCCGTAAATATATTGATTAAAATGCGTGCATCCAAAACATATGGCTAGCATTTCTTTTTCTATTTGTGCATACCCTTTTTCCGTGCTAGTGAGCGTTTTTGTGGCAAATGCAACAGGTCGTCCGTCCTGAAGCAATGCAGCACATGCTCCGTACTGTGAGCTATCGCGCTCAAGCGTCACTGGCTGGCTAGGGTCAAAGTACGCTAGGATTGGTTGCTGTGTGATTGCTTGTTTCATTTTCTCAAGCGCGTCCGTTTGTGGCTGATCCCAGATAAATTCTGCATCACCCTTTAATAATGCGCGCATGGGACCAGTCACGTCAGCTAAATTTAGTAAAAATCTCTGCAGATAATTCGCGACCCCGAGAATGTTTTCGAGCTGCGTGCGGTTTTCCGGAGGTTTGAGCTCCATAATGGTGCGAATCTTGTTAGGATCGGGTTTCAAACCAGAGCTCGTGATTTGGTGCCCAAACAAAGGTACCTGAGTGACACCGATTCTCATTTTATCAGGGTTGAAACGGACGCCTTTTCCGCGCGCACGTTCGAGCACCTGTCTCAGATTCTCGTCATGTTCATGTTTTGTCCGTCCATACACAAGAAGGTCATCTACTATTGACGTCACGCCAGTGAGTCCCTCAAAAATTGAGTCCATTTTTGCTGAAAAATGTCCTGGGAACTCTTGATACCAAAAGGTAAACGCAAGAAGCGCCACCTACCAAAGGGACTTGAGAATGTTACGTTTGAGCTCTCTATGTCAAGCTTTATGCTCCAGTATGCATGGGTGACATCGAGGGTCCTAAAAAACTTTGCACCTGTGAGACGTGAAGTTATATCATCAAGCGTCTGCATCAGGTAGTGCGGTCTGCGAATGTTTTCATTCAATGCCTTGGGGTCAAGGACAATTCTAAGTTTGCCAGTTTTGGGCTTTTCTACTGCGTGCATTGAATTTACCCAGTCAGTGGGCTCAGTTCTTTTGAATGATGCCATTTTCCTCCATTCTCAATAATTCTTCCTTGACACGATTTCGAAGGGCTTCTGGGATGCGCCTAGGAGGGTTAACGACAGGTACAGCATTAGGTTTCAAGTGCAACTTACATGTGCCTGGGAACAGTCCTATTCCTTTAAACTAGTCTGCGTATTTATCAAACACGTCCTGTCTGCTCATGCCAATGTTTACGTTTTCAACGAGTATGTAAGTTTGACAAGTCCAAGGTCAATTGACGTCTGTAAACTTATCAGTGGCGGTGCTGAGCTTTCAGCAATGTAGAAAGCTGTGTGCAGCTGTGTACCATTGTGCTTGTATAGTAATGTGATTTTTCCGGTGACTGGCAGTATGTCTCCAGTATATGATGTCAACTAGTGCTCGGAAGGCTCCAGTGGGGAATGAATGTTAAGTTGTCGAAAGTGCTTAACAGGTAGGATGTTAGCAGAACTGCCTGTATCGATTTTAAAATTTACGGGGGTCTGGGCAGGGCCAACATAAAACTCAACGAATGCACGATCGGAAAAAGAATGGCTTACCGTATCAACGTAAAAGTCCTCAAATTCCGGAATTAATTCCTGTTCACTTTCATACTTATTCACACTGTTAGTGTCACAGTAATGCACCTTTTTAGATGATCTACATAATTTTGAAAAATGATTCAGCTTGCCACAAGCGTGGCACTTCTTTCCTTTTGCTGGACAGTTCAAAGTTCCACTTTTATGGTCATTAGAACCACAGTTCCCACAGCTGATATTGGCTGGATTTGTCCCCGATCGATTCATCCTCATTCGTGTTCGTCCCGTTTGTTGTGCGTTTTGCTTGCTCGGGCGTCTGATCGTGTGTACCTCCACCGGTTGCGTGGTTGCTCCTTCCATTGTCCGTAACTGCAACTGGGCGTATTCCCAAGATTGTGCAATTTGAATGGCTTTTTCAAGGGTAAGTTCAGCACCCACATTAATAAGTTTCTGTCTGATATGTGACGAGTTAGTCCCAAAAACGATGCGGTCTCTAATCATCTCGTCTGCCTTGTCAAAACTGCAGTCCCTGGCGCTAAGCCTTAGTCTTGTAACATAGGCATCAATGGTATCCTGATTTTTGCATTTCATTATTGAACTTATATCTAGCGAAAATAGGGTTCAGTTTAGGTTGAACGTGATCCTTAAACAGTTTATAATATGTTTCCAGCTTTTTTGCGCCGCCAGCCTCTATCCTCCACGTTGCATGAACGTCCCGGCCCTTTTCACCAATCCATAATAACAAATAAGCTACCTTTTCCTCCTCACTTTTGGCATTTAAGCGTCCATTGAATATTAGTTCCATGTGTCTCTTGAACCGCTCCCATTGTTCAGGAAGGTTTGTATCGTCCCGGGCGGATTTATTCCTGATAGTTCCATGTTGAAATTTATCTATTCCGAGTATTATCTAAATAAACTCCTACGTAGGAGATAATATGTCCTACGTAGGCGATAGTAATTCCTACATAGGAGATAGTAAGCCCTACGTAGGAGTTAGGAACTCCTACGTAGCAGATAATAAGTCCTACGTAGGAGTTACTAACACTTACGTAGGAGATAATAAGTTCTACTTAGAACTTACTTTCTCCTACAAAGATGCTAGTAACCGCATTACAATGCGGAGAAAATAAATGTTGGTCATATTTCATTCCATAAAGTAAATCTATCCAATTGATTATTTATAATATTTAAGAAATTACAATAAAACAAAATGATAATAATAACATTATTATTGATATTATTTTCAGAAATAATTATAATAGTAATCAAGCTGTATATCGTAATTCGGAATATCCTATGCAGGTCCTTTTTTTTTTTATCTCATAAAATGCTTTTCTAAGAAATTAAACATATTGACAATAATTACATCATTATCATTATTATTACCATTATTTATTTATTTATTTATTAAAATGATTACCAACAGTAACAGTGATTTAGCTGTACCTTTGAATTCCGAAAAATAAATATTATTATGTTGGGCATGTTCAAAATGTTTTGTTTTTAAAAGAGCTACGTGGAATTTTAACAGTTTTTTATACATGTGTATTTAGGGGAATAATATTGCTAATTATTAAACAACTTATATACCTATCATACTGAAATTTGATTAAGTCCGTGTTACTACCTGTTGACATAGCTTATACGTTTATATCTGTCTAGAAACCTAGGAAAGTAACAGTTATAATATAAGGAAAACGACATTTTATCCATATTTATTAACTACCCAACACAGAAATAACAAGAGTCTTTCCAAATAATAAAAACAGGATTTAATAATATGTGCAACAATTGTAGTTCCAGATCAGCATGTGCATACATTTTTTTCGCTGATAGAATGTGCAATCTCTATTCGCATGCAGTATAGACTCAGATTATAACGCGGACGTATAGACTAATCTGGGTCTACAGTGGTCCCATAATTTATAAAGTCCATTTTCATTGGAAAAGACTCAACCGTCATTGTTTCTTATTTTACTTGTAGACACCTCAAAGTTCTACAAAATATCAACAAGACATTCTATTTTTTATTTTTATTTGTACATTGTTTTGAAAAGATTGTTCAAACATATATAAAAACAAGTTTAATAACATCATTGTGTATTTCCAGTATCTGTATCTAGATGTTTAACGCTACCAGGCAACTGAGTCCCATAAAGGCAGTATTTCCATGAAGTGTGAACAGGTTAAATACAACCTTCTCCAGGGATCTGTACCTCCTGGTTTCATTTACCTATTTGACATCATACAGCTGAGAACCAGAAGCCTCAGACCACTGGACAGTGTTATAGTTTGATCTATAACCCATGCAATAAAAACAAAGCAGTCCAAACATCAAATGAACATCAACATTTGTAAAGGACCATTACGACAATGATCTAAGAATCCGGGCAGACAAATCGGCATCTTAAATTGTGTACCTAAAGAAACACTGGTTACTGTAAAATGCATTGATAAACAGTGAAAATCCTGATCATAATGTGCAGTCGTGCTGTCTGATCTGGGTATTTCGTGTTTGCGTAATACACAATCTCCCTTTTTCATAATCTGACACAAGTGCCCTGTAGCTGAGACAGGTCACTGCAATTCTTTAATCTGTCAGAGCAATAAAAATTTTAAGTTTGATTGATTAACTTAAAAATAATTGTAAGGCAACAATTATGCATCAAGAATAAACTGATGATACTCTTAATTTTCCCAATGTGTGTTTGGGGGGGGGGGGGGGGGGGGGGGGTGATATTTGATCCCTTAACCTTTACCACTCTCTGGGCTAGTTCAGCAGACGACGACTTGTTGGTCTTCCTGAATTATCATTTACTAAATATATTACTTTTTTAATTAAACAATATGTTTTGTTTTCTTATGTGAAACTATTGATCTTCATTTCAATATGGTATTGAATTATTTATAACTAAATACTGTCTTCTACGTAGGACTTATTATCTCCTACGTAGGAGTTAATATCTCCTACGTAGGAGTTACTAACTCCTATGTAGGACAGTATGTCCTACGTAGGACTTATTATCTCCTACGTAGGAGTTAGTAACTCCTAGGTAGAATTTACTATCTCCTACGTAGGAATTATCTCCTACGTAGGAGGTACTATCTCCTACGTAGGACATATTATCTACTACGTAGGAGTTACTAACTCCTACGTAGGACTTATTATCTCCTACGTTGCACTTAAATACTTTTTTCATCTGGCGCTAGGACGCTTCCATACGGGACAAAACAGATTATACCTTAATGTTTATTTTCGCAACTTGGCTTAATAAACAGGTATGAAAATGCAGATGACTGTAATAACCTATTTTTTTTTTTTTTTGGTCGCACCTGCTCGTAGCATGGTGCTATATAGGCGTCCGATTTTCCGTCCATCCGTCTGTCAACATTCATGTCGACGTTCGACATTTATGTCAATGTAATCAACTACTAGACTAAACAACCATTAAATCTTGCATAAAACATCTCCCTGACCTCATGACTTTGCGACATAGGCGTCTGCTTTTCCGTTCGTCTATCCGTTCGGCCGTCCGTCTGTCAACGTTTATGTCGAAGTTCGACATTTATGTCAACGTTAGTATTCTAATCAACTACAAGACTAAACAACCATCAAACTTTGCATGAAACATCTCCCTGACCTTCTGGCTTTGCGACATAGGTGTCCGTTTTCCGTTCGTCTGTCCGTCCGTCCGTCCGTCTGTTAACAGTTTTGTTCGAAGTTCGTGTCGAAGATCAACATTTATGTCAAAGTTAGTATTCTAATCAGCTACAAGACTAAACAACAATCAAACCTTGCATGAAACATCTCTCTGACCTCCTGACCAGGCGACATAGGCATCCGCTTTTCCGTTCGTCTGTCTGTTTGTCCGTCTGTCTGTCTGTCAACATTTTTGTCGAAGTTCGACATTTATGTCAAAGTTAGTATACTTACCAATTACAAGACTAAACAACCATCAAACCTTGCATGAAACATCTCCCTGACCTCCTGACTTTGCGACATAGGCATCCGCTTTTCCGTTCGTCTGTCTGTTCGTCCGTCCATCCGTCTGTCAACATCTGTGTCGAAGTTCGACATTTATGTCAGTTAGTATTCTAATCAACTACAAGACTAAACAACCATCAAACCTTGCATGAAACATCTCCCTGACCTCCTGACTTTGCGACATAGGCATGCCCTTTTCCGTTCGTCTGTCTGTCCGTCCGTCCGTCTCAATATTCATCTCGAAGTTTGAAATTTACGTCAAAGTTAGTATTCTAATTAACTACAATTCTACAACAACCATCATACCTTGCATGGCACATTTCCCTGACCCCCTGACTTGGAAGGTACATTGACCCAGTGACCTTGCCCTATATTTTGCGCTCCAGTGATTTTGACACAATTTACATTGACGTTCCAGATCTTCTCAACTATAAGGCGTACAACTACCAAACCTTGCTTAGTGCTTCTCCTAGATGTATTGACTCGGCAGGTACCTTGACCTTGTGATCTTGACCTATATTTTGCGCTCCAGTGACTGACACATTTTACGTCGACGTTCGATATCTCAACTATAAGACCTAGAACCATCAAACCTTGCAAAGTGCTTCTTCTCAATATACTGACTCGGCAGATACCTTAAACTTGTGACCTTGACCTATATTTTGGCTGCAGTGACTTTGACATAATTTACGTTAATGTTCCAGGTCTCCTCAAGTATAAGACTTCTAGCCAGCAAACCTTGCATAGTGCTTCTCCTATATGTACTGACTCGGCAGGTATCTTTACCCGGTGACCTTGACCTTGCTCCAGTGCATTTTACACATTTTACGTCGACGTTCAATATCTCCTTACCTATAAGGCCTACAACCACCAAATCTTGGATAGTGCTTCTCCTTAATGTACGGACTCCGCAGGTGCCTTGACCTCTTTCGTGCTCCATCGACTTTTACACCTTTTACGTCGCCCTTCCATATGTCCTCAACTGTAAGGCCTTCGACCAACAAACCTTGTATAGTGCTTCTTCTCGATGTACTGACTCGGCAGGTACCTTGTCCTGGTGACCTTGACCTGTATTTTGCACTCCAGTGACTTTGACATATTCTACGTTGATGTTCGGTATCTCGTCAAGATCTACAACCACTAAACCTTGCATAGTGCTTCACCCTCATTGCACTGGCTTTGCAGGTACCTTGACCCGGTCACCTTGACCTATATTTGACACTTTTTACATTGATGTTCAATAACTCCTCAACTATAAGGCCTACAACCACCATATCTTGCAAAGTGCTTCTTGATGTACTGACTTAGCAGGTACCTTGACCCGATGACCTCTGAAGCCTCTGGTCCAATGTTGCTCAGATTTCATGTCGAGCCTCCTTGAGGCAAGGGAATGAAAGCTTGCTAAAATGGTCGCGGTCCATTGACCAAGATGGCCGCCATGCCCATATATGGTAAAAACCTTTAAAAATCTTCTCCATAACAGAGGTTGCCTTAGGGCTGAATCTTTGCACGGGAGGTTTACCAAAGTTGCTAAAATGATGGTCATACATTGACGTTTGACATTTTTACGCGAGGTCGTTTGCTTCTATGTGCAAATTTTGTATGGGCCCTATACAGTTGTATGGAAAAAAAATGGTGATAATTTCAGACGACTTCTCCTCTGAAGCCTCTGGCCAGTGTTGCTCAAATTTCATGCGGAGCCTCCTTGGGGCAGGGGAACAATAAAATGGTCATGGTCCATTGACCAAGATTGCTGCCTTGCCCATATATGGTAAACACCTTTAAAAATCTTCTCCAGAGCCAAGTAAGCCCTACGCAAATCACCGGGGACAGGGGTTTACCAGAATTGCTAAAATGATTGTCCTACGTTGACGTTTGACCTTTTTTCGGCAAGATCAAATTTGCTTCCCTATGCATTTGTATGGGCCCTATACATTTATATTGGAAAAATATTGAAAATTCATATTTTGGACGTCTCTATAATCCAGTTTCATCGAAATTTGATGACGAGCATTAGGACGCATAGTAGACATAAATTAGCTATAAATGAGCCGATAGAAAATCCAAGATTGCCTTTTATGAAGTGAAGGGGGTGGGGCATGGCCAAGGGGGACCCCCTGTCAGTGTCACCTTTATGCGTCTCATCATAAGGAACAAGAATATTTATGCTTTAGGGTTTGGCATCTGAACAGTTTCCAAGATATAAGGCCTTTTGAAGTAAAGGGGAATGGAACATGCCCCCCCCGGGGGACCCCTAGGCAGTGTCACTGGATATGTCCAATAATGAAAAACAATATATATGGTTGAGAGCTGAGGATCTGCACAGTTTCGGAGATATAAGCCTTTTATTAACTGGAGATGGTGGGGCATACCCCTGGGATCCACAGTCTATGCCACTGAATGCGTGTCATCATAAGGAACAATATATATGGTTTAGGGGGATCTGAACGGTTTATGAGATATAAGGCCTTTTATTAACTAGAGGGGGTGGGGCATACCCCTGGGTGATCCCCAGTCTATGCCATTGCATGTGTCCCATCATATGGAACAATATATCGCCCATTGATAGCCATAAGGGCTCATCTGCATCATCTGCATTTTTCTTACTTTTGAGTAAATTGACTTCAAAGTTTTGATTGAGCATTAAAAATCAGGCTTTATTCCAATAAAATTCTCTCTTTTTTTTTGCAAGCACATGGTTTGCTTCAAGATTAACATTTCTGTAAAAAACAGTGTCAAAATTATTCATATTTTATCCATATATAG
Source organism: Anodontia alba (assembly GCA_964016985.1). Classification (NCBI taxonomy): domain Eukaryota; kingdom Metazoa; phylum Mollusca; class Bivalvia; order Lucinida; family Lucinidae; genus Anodontia; species Anodontia alba. Next base: position 53,453,172 of record OZ024835.1, read on the forward strand.
AATATATTGACATGAGCCCGTCTGGCCGAAAACATCTGTGTAAAATTACGACAAAGTTTGATTGAGCCAAAAGGGCTCATGTGAATTTGATTGCTTTCAGATTACTGAAAGTATTGTTGATTGCTATATTGCTTGATACTTACCATTTATATGTTATGACAACTTTTGTTAAAAATAAAGTCTGAGGTATTTTTGTTGTGTTTCGTCTCTCATACTTTATTGTTTTGCACTTGAATTTGGTAACTCAATGATATGATTACTGCCATAGATTTTCTTATGAACCACTTTTTAGCATTTTGCTAGACCATGTCACAGTTTAATCATTGTCTTCTTCTTTTTCTAATATATCAGGTTCAGGGAGCTTGTCTTCTATTGTTGTGCTTGTTTTCAGTCCCTCATAAAAACACCGACAATGCTCTGGGATAACTGTCACACAACGACATCGACATTTTTCTTTCGAACAGTAACTGGAAGCTGACTGCCATATTTATTAGGTATTGCTTTAGGTGTATCAGATGGTCTTCCACGTTTGTAGGATGCGGATGGATCGAAACTGGCGCTCTTCAAGACTCTCCTTTATTTGAATTTCATCAGGTGCTTCTTTTGCTACACGATTAACTTTTTATTTTCATCCAGTTGACTTTCTTTCCTTCTGAGTCTGTTTTCATTCCACTATAGTCTTCTTTTATGAAATTTTTCAAATCTTTGGAATTGTTAAAACGCATAGGTACTACAACATATGGTTTGTTCCTTCTAGCCATATGTATAACAGTGTCCCATTGATCAGGATGATAAATTAAAGTCTCTATTGCAGAGTGCATGGAGTTGCACTCCATCTGAGTATGCCCAGACTCCAAAAACTTCTGTTCAAGAATTTCCAAAGAAGGGCTTGTTTTGATAGTATGGTGTTAACCAGCCGATAGATATTGGTTCCTGTTTTGTCCTGAACAACAGTCTGAATATAGAAAGACATGTTTCACGATGCTGGGCAAACTTTTCAAATGAGTTATAAAACATGAACCTATCTCTGATGACCCTCTTTGACCATTTGTTTCATTCCAGATATAACATGAACCAGATTTGTCTGCAAGCGAAAATACAGTCAAGTTGTAACAATTAAGTTTCTATTTGTAAAATACATTGCTCAGATTAGAACATGGAGTATATAAACCTGCCTGTAAATCAAATGTCGCAGTGTAAATTGATTTATCTTGCTTTGAAGCCTCTTTATCCTTTTCTTTTTCACTCCTATCTTCTTTCCTTTTCAAATGCTCAGTATAGTTAGTTTTGTCTGCCTCGGAAACAACACCTGTATGTTCCTTTTCTTGGTATGTATTACAGAAAGCACATGTATCTTTCTTAGGTTTATGAAATGACAAATTGTATTCTGTGCAGAATGTTGTTCTATAGACTTTGGATGAAACTGGAATTACGTTATCACTTTTGCACTTTTCAATATACAAGTCATTCATGCGGCTCACATTTAGACCTGGTTCTAGAAACTGCCTTTGTGTATTTTTCCTCTTATAATGAGAATACACAACAGGAAAAGATTGAATGTGATATTTTACATATGCGATGCGAACACTTTCGGTTTTATTTGCTGGTGTATGTCTCCCACGATTGTCAACAGACTTGAAAGAACTATGTTCTTTTTTTTTGCCAGTGTACATCTTACTAACTTATCACTTATATTCAAGGTGTTTAGGAAAAACTCCTTGCAAACACGAACAAGTTTGTCGCCAACAGGTAATGTGTATGTTCTTGAATTAATTTGTAGGTCCTACAGTTGCGTTTTGCTGTTGGTTTTACTTCAGTATGGCGGCAGATAAAATCCCTTTTTCTCTCATACGTCATCTGTGGGCTGTAATAATGATCGAAAGTCTTCTGTCTGGTGACCTGTGGCACTTTCGTGAAAGTGTTGAACACTTGTACCTACAAGTAGAGCAGTCCAATGGTTTCAGGGATTTTGCAGGTACGATCTGTTTGTTTGCTGGAGAGATATAACTTTTCCCAGTGTTCTTATTCTCTTTTCGAATGTTCTTTTTCCATTTGCTGGGATCAGCTATCTTCTTTCGGCGTTTTTTCTTCTTTGGTGACTTATGGTCTGCTTTTTTCCTTGGAGTTACTATAGGGGACCTGTATGTTGAAGATTGTTGGCGGCTGTGTGTGCTACCACTGGCGGGTTGGCCAGGATTTGTCGTTGATGGTGTTTTAAATAAAACAATCATAGTGCTCAAATCCACGCATTGCTAAGAATGACAACATAAAAGGCTGCATTGTTACATCTTACACTTGTTCCCATTGTTGGCTAAATGTTTGTGACAGGATTATGTATTCTGTTGGACAATTGTGTGATCTTAGCGTTGAATACGTTAGCAACTGCCGTTGGAACTATATCAGATATGTCATTTTTCCATATGCCAGGAGTTTCAACTGTTTTCACTTTCTAAGGATATGCCTGTGATTTCTGTTCAGGTGACAAATCATCAGGGAAATGAAGAAATTCTATGTAGCTATTTTCATTCTGCAATAAATGGTCACATATATAAGCTCTAAGAGTAGACGCTGTGTAATTTACTATCGAAATTTGACATCGAATGGCATTGAAAAAACAGTCTCCATCAGGTTCAGTTTGTATTTGAGTCAAATTGTTGCTTGAGAGAAGGTGGTTTAGTCTTCTTCTATGTCCCTTTTTCCGGATCTGGTTAATATTGAACATTTTCAAACTTGCTTTATGTGCCTTTGAGATTTCTGAACCATTTTTGTCTGCCCCCTCCCCCCTCCCCCCCACCCCCCTTGGAAGTTTTTGCTGAGTTACGCTGTGTTGTTTTGGATGACGTATTTTTTTCTTTGTACTAACTTCTGTTTTCTAGTTTTTGTTTTGTTTCGTTCGGCATTGTGCACAGCTAATTGTTTCAAAGGTCTGTTTCGTTTTCGCCACAGTTTTTTCTTTCTAATGTTTATAATCACTGGCCTCTCTGATTCAGATTCTGATGATGACACTGATGGTGAGTAAGTTTCGTCTTTGTCAGTATCGTCATATTCTGGGGATGGAGAACGTGACTTTTTCTTTCCTTTTTAACGTTTGTTTGCAAGTCGGGCGAGTGGAACATCATCGTTGTCACTGGATTGAATGTTATGTTGTGCAGATCTGATTTTAGGGGACTTAGATCCCTCACTAGTGTTTTTGTCATCTTCATTCCTGTCTCCCTCCTTGAGGAACCCCCTGTTCTTGATCATAGAGATCAGACAGGGTCGATCCTACACGCACTTGTATTGTACGATCTTCAAGAAAAAATTTAATAAAGTTTGGTAGTCTTCCTTTCATACCAAAGTTATGTAGGTCTTTTAAAATTCCATATCGCCAAGTCGTATCTTTGGCTTTTTCCAAATCGAAAAATACAGAGATTACATGTTCTCGTTTGATAAAAGCATCACGGATAAAAGTTTCTAGTCTAACTAAATTATCATTGGTACTTCGTTCAGCTCGGAATTCCGACTGAAGTTTTGTTATAAGATTGTTAGATTCTAAGTACCAAACAAGTCGCTTGTTTATCATTCTCTCTAGTGTTTTGCAAAGGCAACTTGTTAGCGCTATTGGTCTGTAGTTTGTTGGTTCTGCATGATCTTTCCCTGGTTTGGGAATAGGTTTAATTTTGGCCAAACGCCAGCATTCTGGAAAAACTCCTGTTGTCCATATACCGTTGAAAATATGTAAAAGTGTGTCAAGGGCGGTTTCGGGAAGGTGTTTAAGCATCTGGTAATGGATGTCATCAGGGCCTGTAGCTGTATCTTTTGATACTGCGATAGCATCTTTAAGTTCTGTAATGTAAAACAGGCTGTTATATTCTTCAGTATTTGAAGAGGTGAAATTAAGTTTGATGTTTTCTTCTTGTTTTTTGATGTTTTGAAACTTCTTTGAATAATTCCGAGATGAAGAAAATACTTGAAAGCGAAATGTTTAAAAACATTAAACCTTTTAAAAGTTTTATCTCACACAAGTTGGGGAGCGGACAGAACAACTCTTCTTCACCTGTATCGTTCTTTAATTTGATCAAAACTTGATTATGGGTCCATCGTATATTGGTCTGCTAGAAAATCTTACCTACAGATGTTAGACACTGTACATAATCAAGGACTTCGTTTGGCATTGGGAGCTTTTCGTTCATCTCCAGTATCGAGTCTTAACGTGGAAGCAGATGAGCCATCGTTATGGCTACGCAGAGAAAAATTGTCTCTTCAGTATGCCATCAGACTTGCTGCTAACCCTTCTAACCATGCTTTTGAAGTCACATTTCCACCACAATTTCAGGAATATTATGAAAGAAAACCTAACGCTATTAAATCCTTCGGCCTTCGTATAGCACCACTTTGAGAATCTACTAATATTAACATTAAAAACATACAAAAACACTCTTTTTCTGATATTCCATCCTGGTGCATTACTAAACCAAATATTCTTTTCGATTTACACAACAGCAAAAAGTCACTTTCTGATTCACATCTCATGAAACAAAACTTCCAAGAATTACAGTCGCGACTTTCAGATTATTAACACATCTACACTGATGGCTCAAAAGTTGAAGATAAGGTTGGCTGTGCGTATATATCGGGCAGCCACCATGAAAAGATCCGTCTTCCTGATGGCTCATCTATTTTCACTGCTGAATCAAAGGCTATTGATATGGCTTTGGATTACGTTATGAATAACTCTTTAGAGAACAAATTCGTTATTTTCTCTGACTCCCTTTCTGTTTTGAAATCTCTAAATCATACATCTTCAAAAAATCCCAAAATCCAGAACGTGATAGAAAAACATCACGAGCTATCGAAAACTAAGGAAATTTTGTTCTGTAGGCTCCCCAGCCATGTTGGCATAAAAGGTAACGAGGCTGCCAACGTAAAAGCGAAGGCCTCACTCGATCTAGAAATTTCGAATTTTAAACTTCCATGTACAGATTTTAAATATTTTATCAACAGGTACATCTTATCCAAATGGCAGCTGTCATGGGACAGAGCGACATTCAATAAACTACATGAAATAAAACCGGTTCTTGGTAAAAATAACATTTATCGGTCATTAAGGCGAGAAGAAGTGGTTCTTACTCGTCTACGTATAGGTCATACTAGACTCACACATTCTTATCTACTCAAACGAGAAGATCAGCCATTTTGTATCAGCTGTAATGAACCTTTTACGGTAAAACACTTTCTGATTGATTGCATTGAATTCTCTCGCATACGACGTCAATTCTACCAAACAAATGACCTGAGATACTTATTTGAAAATGTACCAACTGATAACATAGTTATGTTTTTAAAACACATCAATCTTTTTAACAAAGTATAACTGCTTTAATTTTTAAATTCGTTCTAGTTTTACATTTTATGCATTTATGTCTTATCATTATAATCGTTTCATTACAGAACCATGTTAGTTCACCATTTTGACGCAAATGACCCTCATGGGTTGATGCGTCGTTAAACCTGAACTCATCATCATCATCATCATCCTATCTCCCTCTGAAGTCTCAGCAGTCGTGACATTATCGAACACTCCACATGCTTCATAGATGTCGTCATCCGACCACTTTGAGTCGCTCATTCTATTCTATGAAGAAATCTGTGGAAATCAATCAATCAATAAAATAACCTTACGTTACAATATCATTACATAACAGTTTTCATTCTAGGTATTGCTGTCTTTCAGAAACACCACCATATATATATACAAACTAAGGGTTCTGCGGTAAAAATGTAAAAAACCTATATATACGTTATGTACAAATGCAAATTTGTACATAACATCTATAAAGTTACGTACACGTATCCAGAATCACAATACTCCACCCCACCAAGCTATCATCCCCACCACAGACTCTCAGGTTGGTGTTTTTTCTTTCAGTCCAAGAATCTGTTTCTTAGTCTTTATAGTCAGTGTTATTCAAAAGTCATATATTTTTTTTTCACCGCACAGTCATACGTATATTTATGGGGGTTCTGCGGTAAAATGCTTTATTTCTATCGTCAGGGGTTGAGGACTGCTTATTTTTACTAGCTCTTTACACAGTATATATATAGTGTTTTAAACAAATTACTGACTTCGTTAGGGGCTGAGGACTGCTTATTTTTACTGGCTCTGTACAAAATATATGTATAGTTTTGTAAATGATTTTATTAATTCACATCTATTTGTTGCAGCCACTGGATCAAATAGGAATTTCATTATTATTTTACGTATACACACAAGTAATATTTACAAACAAACCAGGTTACGCGTCATTGATAACAATACTACGGAATGTTTGTATACACTGATAAACAACCAGGTCAGTTCACTATCTCAAACACACAGTCTGGTGATTGGTTGACTTGACAAATGTTCTCACGATATGTTGCTAGGGTCCAGCCACTGATAGGCCTGTCAGAATGGAATGTTGTTTATCATTTACATGTGACATGATTGTCTGAAAAAAGAAAATAAACGTCCATGTAAATACATGTATAATGAAATTGTTCAAACACACATACAGAGAGAGAGGAGAGAGAGAACGAGCGAGAGAGAGAGAGAGAAATTACTACGTATGATTGCTTTGAATGATGATCAAAGGAAACAACTAACCTATGGTGCATAGTTAATCTTTTTTTTTTATAAGAAAATGTTTAAATACTCACAAGCTGTCTTGGAGGTATGTCTCTTCATCCGCCTCACGATACGCTTTCACAGCCCCTTCAAATACTCTGCAGTTCTGCATCTGGCAATTTACTTTGATCATATTTGTCATGGTATTCCCAGTCTGGGTTTGCATTAAATTTTGTAGATACGATACTGACATCACAACGTTCTATTATGATTGTTTTACCAGTAGCTTTCAGAGAAACAGTAAATGAAAGACGATCTCAAAGTGCACTTTCTTCCTCAGATTTCAAATACTTAAGAAATCTTTTGATGTAAAAGAATTTGTGTGAAACTCAACTCACACATAATCAATCTCGGAAAGCAGAATAACATATTTGCAACAGAGGCGTATCTAAGAATTGTCCTGGGTATTAAACTTTCCGCCTTGTCGAGGCCCCGGGGGCTCAATTCCCACTGCGAACGTTGCTAGCTTGGTGAGCAGTAATTGTCCCCTTTGGGAAGAGCGAAGAGGAAATACCACCTGTTTGCCGTGGTTGGCAACCCGTAAGCCGGAAGAAGGGATCCTGGAGGTTGAGAGTTACTGGGAGTTTGTTCTCTCCTGATGGCTCAACACGCCTCTTTGGCCTAGATTTCGGTGTAGAATGGTGTCCGTGAGACCCGGCACGGTCAATCGGCTGGTCGCGCCAAGCCCTAGGAAAAATCTTTGCTTTCTCTTCCTTGTCTTTTGTATCATACTGATACTCACCGTTTGCTCATAAGTCTTATTTCTCAACCTTTCCAATCCTAAGAAGGCGGCGGCTCAACGGATCATTCGTGCAGCATTTTGCTCGTGCGAGTATATCTTCTGTGTATCTCTAGCGCAAGTGAGTAGGAAAGCCACTCCATTTATGTGCTCCCTTGTTGGGATCCGTGGTGGGTGGAGAGCATGGAGGACGAATTTTAATACATTTTCATCATGGGTTATGATAAAAGAAAAAGAACTAGATAATGTCCAGACTCAGATATTTCAGATTTTGACGATAGCACTCAACCTCCAACTACCTCAAATGATACATCTCAACATTTTCCACGCTTCATTTTAGTTGAAAGCAAAGACGAGAAGAGACAAATAACATCTTTGTCTCCGTTTTTAATATAAAAAGTGATACAAAGTATAGCTGGTGAACCCGAAAACATAAAAAAAAACTACACAGGTCCAATCAGCTGCTCATTGAGGTATCCAAGAAAGCCCATGTCGAGAATCTACTTCGTGCACAGACTTTTCACGACTTGAAAGTTCGAGTTTACCCTCATACCTCGCTTAATTCCTCAAAAGGGGTAATTCGTTGCCCCGAATTGAGGAATTGCGGCGAGGATGAGATTCTCGAGGGCACAAGCTCTCAAGGAGTAACTGGAGTTAAAAGATTCAAAGTAAAACGAAACGGAGAGTTAAAAGACACAAACACCTTTGTCTTTACATTTAATACACCAGTTTTACCTAAAACAGTTAAAGTGGCTTACTTTAGAGTCAACGTAGGTCTACATACCAAATCCTTTGCGTTGCCATAACTGCCAAAAATATGGACACCATGAGGGTAGGTGTTCCAAAGACCCTATCTGTTCAGAATGTGGTCAAATAGCCGAACACTCCGAAGGTAGATGTACAAACGAATTATTACACTGTGCAAATTGTGGTGAAAAACACAGTGCCGACTCTAAAGAATGTCAAATTTGGCACAAAGAAAAAGAAATGTTACGTATAAAGTTCACCATAAATGTTTCTTTCGTTGAGGCGCGGAAACTCGTTGAGGCTCCAACTCCAATTCCTGGAATAAGTTATGCAAACATCACCCAGTCTTCTATGAAAAAAGTTTCTGTGGTTGATACTGCCTCTCTAACTGATCCAATAACTATCATAGACTCTGCAGTTCAATCAAGTTTAACAAACACAAACAGCCAAACAGAAGAACTGCAAAGACAAAAAGTTCAAACAAACAACGCAACCAGAAGTCAAACAAAGACACCTATCGAGGAGAAAAAAACAGGTTGGCCTGAAAAAAGCCACCATTGAGATGATAAAAAAAGATTTGAAGAAACAACAACAGAAAGAAAGACAAGCAAGAAGTCATTCATCACCATCTAGGAAAGACCAAACAAAAATAAAATCTAGTCAAGGAAAAAAACTAGTCCCATCAAACAGAGAACGAAAAGGTGAAAATGATGATATTCAACAGCATAACCGATTTGGATCTTTGAGTGACAGTAGCGATGATATGGAGCTGGGAGAAGCTCCAGATCGCCCACGAACTAACAATAATAGATCAAGATCAAGAGAAAATTCTCACGCCAGTAGTAGTAATAATAGATCAAAGTCACCAATAACATATCCTTAGTTTCTAGTCTAACTAAAATCTAACAACTCTTAAATGAATTCAAATCATAGAATAATACAATGGAACTGTCGAGGTCTAAGGTCAAACTTTAATGAGATCTTATTACTTTTATCTTTATTGAGTCCATCAGTTTTTTGCTTGCAAGAAACTTTTTTTAAAAACTGATGATCAATTTAATATCAGAGATTTCAATACATACAATTATATATATTCGGAAGGCCAGAGGCCGTCTGATGGAAGCTCCATCTTAGTTCACTCTTCATGTCCGCAGCGAGAAATTAAACTTGTAACCAATCTTCAAGCCGTTGCGGTTTCTGTCACTTTAGATAAAGAAATTACTATTTGTTCTGTGTAAATACCTCCGAAATTTCATTTAGAGACCGAACATTTAGACTCTTTACTCAAACAACTTCCTTCACCCTATATACTAGTTGGTGACTTCAGTGGTCACAATATCCTTTGGGATGTAAAGATAACAACCCTAAAGGTATTATTATTGAAGACTTTATAACAAAAAACGATCTTTGTCTTATGAATGACAAATCTCACACCTATCTCCATCCTGCAACTGGAAAGTTCTCTTCGTTAGATCTTTCCATGTGTCATCCATCTCTACTGCTAGATTTCGACTGGACGGTCAGTGAAGATCAACATGGAAGTGCTCACTTCGCTGTTATTATTGAAAGCGTAAACAATTCCACGAACGATCACAACGCAAAGTGGAAACTAAATAAAGCAAATTGGGAATTATATCATTCAGTATGCGAAGAAAGTCTCAAAATAGATAAGTTTAACAATTCCTTAGAACCTCTAGATGATTTTACTTCTTCTCTTCTTCATATATCTAACAAAAGTATACCGAAATCCTTGACAAATCCAAAGAAAAGCAAGCCATGGTACAATGATGAATGCAAAGATGCCATAAAACAGCGCAAGCAAGCATTATCAAAGTTCTGCAGATATCCAACAAAGGAGAACTTGAATAAGGTTAAAAACTTCAGAGCAAAGGCTCGTCGAACAATAAAGACCTCCAAACGCAAATCATGGAAATCTTACGTTTCGAATTAAAATCATAAAACTCCAATTAAAAAGGCTTGGGATATGATACGAAAAATATCTGGTAAATCAAAATCACCCAGTTTCACCCACTTAAATACAAAACGTGGAACAAAGGCCACATCAAAGGAAGAGATAGCAAATACACTTGGCGAAACTTTTTTTGGATAATTCCTCATCTCGGAATTATTCAGAGAAGTTTCAAAACATCAAAAAACAAGAAGAAAAGATCAAACTTAATTTCACCTCTTCAAATGCTGAAGAATATAACAGTCTATTTAATATAACAGAACTTAAAGATGCTATCGCAGTATCAAAAGATACAGCTACAGGCCCTGATGACATCCATTATCAGATGCTTAAACACCTTCCCGAAACCGCCCTCGACACACTTTTACATATTTTCAACGGTATATGGATAACAGGAGTTTTTCCAGAAGGCTGGCGTTTGGCCATAATTATACCTATTCCCAAACCAGGGAAAGATCATGCAGAACCAACAAACTACAGACCAATAGCGCTAACAAATTGCCTTTGCAAAACACTACAGAGAATGATAAACAAACGTCTTGTTTGGTAGTTGGAATCTAACAAGCTCATATCAAAGTATCAGTCGGGATTCCGAGCTGAACGTAGTACCAATGATAATTTAGTTAGATTAGAAACTTTTATCCGCGATGCTTTTATCAAACGAGAACATGTAGTCGCTGTATTTTTCATTTGGAAAAAGCCTACGATACTACTTGGCGATACGAAATTTTGAAAGAACTACACAACTTTGGTCTGAAAGGAAGACTACCAAACTTTATTAAAAGTTTTCTTGAAGATCGTACTATACAAGTGGGTGTAGGATCGACCCTCTCTGACCTCTATGATCAAGAGCAGGGCGTTCCTCAAGGAGCCACTTTCAACCACTTTATTCAACGTGAAATTAAACGATATTATAAACTGTCTGGATTACAAGACAGATGGTTCTTTGTACGTTGATGATTTCTGTATATGTTTTCGCTCGAAAAATATGCGCATAATAGAAAGACATCTACAGCAATGTCTAAATAGAATTGAAGACTGGGCAACAAGAAATGGCTTCAAATTTTCCAAATCGAAAACTCAGTGCGTTCATTTTTGTCAACAACGGAAAATACACAATGATCCAGCACTCTACATATATGGATCTGAAATACCAAATGTTGCCGAATCAAAATTTCTTAGGGTTATATTTGATAGAAAACTCTCCTTCATACCCCATATAAAATACGTGAAAGCGAAATGTTTAAAAGCATTAAACCTTTTAAATGTTTTATCTCACACAAGTTGGGGAGCGGACAGAACAACTCTTCTTCATCTATATCGTTCTTTAATTCGATCAAAACTTGATTATGGGTCCATCGTATATGGATCTGCTAGAAAATCTTATCTACAGATGTTAGACACTGTGCATAATCAAGGACTTCGTTTGGCATTGGGAGCTTTTCGTACGCCCCCAATATCGAGTTTTAACGTGGAAGCAGATGGGCCATCGTTATGGCTACGCAGAGAAAAATTGTCCCTTCAGTATGCCATTAGACTAGCTGCTAACCCTTCTAACCCTGCTTTTGAAGTCACATTTCCACCACAATTTCAGGAATATTATGAAAGAAAACCTAACGCAATTAAATCTTTCGGTCTTCGTATAGCACCACTTTTAGAATCTGCTAATATTAACACTAAAAACATCCAAAAGCACTCTTTCTCTGATATTCCATCCTGGTGCATTACTAAACCAACTATTCTTTTCGATTTACACAATAGCAAAAAGTCACTTTCTGATTCACATCTCATGAAACAAAACTTCCAAGAATTACAGTCGCGACTTTCAGACTATCAACACATCTACACTGATGGCTCAAAAGTTGAAGATAAGGTTTGCTATGCGTATATATCGGGCAGTCACCATGAAAAGATCCGTCTTCCTGATGGCTCGTTAATTTTCACTGCTGAATCCAAGGCTATTGATATGGCTTTGGATTACGTTATGAATAATTCTTTAGATAACAAATTCGTTATTTTCTCGGACTCCCTTTCTGTTTTGAAATCTCTATACCACACATCTTCAAAAAATCCCAAAATTCAGAACCTAATAGAAAAACATCACGAGTTAACGAAAACTAAGGAAATTATATTCTGTTGGCTCCCCAGCCATGTTGGCATAAAAGGTAACGAGGCTGCCGATGTAAAAGCAAAGGCCTCACTCGATCTAGAAATTTCGAATTTTAAACTTCCATGTACAGATTTTAAACCTTTTATCAACAGGTACATCTTATCCAAATGGCAGCTGTCATGGGACAGAGCGACATTCAATAAACTACATGAAATAAAACCGGTTCTTGGTAATAAATACCATTTATCAATCATTAAGGCGAGAAGAAGTGGTTCTTACTCGTCTACGTATAGGTCATACTAGACTCACACATTCTTATCTGCTCAAACGAGAAGATCAGCCATTTTGTATCAGCTGTAATGAACCTTTTACGGTGAAACATTTCCTGATCGACTGCACTGAATTCTCTCATGTGCGACGTCAATTCTTTCAAAGAAATGACCTGAGATACTTATTTGAAAATGTACCTGCTGATAATATACTGGTCTTTATAAAACACATCAACCTTTTTAACAAAGTATTACTGCTTCAATTTTTAAATTCGTTGTAGTTTTACATTTTATGCATATATATCTTTATAGCCGTGTCATTACAGAACCATGTTATTTTACCATTTTGACGCAAATGACCCTCATAGGTTGATGCGTCGTTAAACCTGAACTCGTCATCATCATCATCATCATCATCATCATCCTGTATTGCACACCGAGCACTCTTTTCACAGCTGATTCTAAATCAGTATCCTCTTTCAAAAGTATCTCTCTTGCAAAAAGATAAAACTTTCCTCTAATGGATTACCAGTGACGCTGTTTTGAGTGAGTTTTCAAGTTGCACTAGTTGTGTTCTGTCGTCAACTGGTCAATTTTCATATCCTCAAAATCTGTTTTTATCCACGAAAAATCTACCAAAATTTGCACACCACCCTCTTGGAGTTCTGAATTTTCTAATTCTGCTATTTTTTGGTAAATCTGTGGTAAGATGTTCTTCTTGAAAACATCTTCATCTGACAATTTACCTCCTTTGACTGTGGTTTTCTTTTTCTTCATTCCTAAATTTTTCAATATTGTTGTTAAATTTTCATCACGGAAACATGCCTATATAATTTTGACCCCCTTAAACCCCACTTTTATATAGTAAAACTGGGGTTTACAGGGGTATACATTATTTTTCTTATTCTGCTCAAAAACATAGATTGTGGGTATTCGTTAGAACCGCCTCTGCGAGGCGGTTCTAACGAGTACCCACAATCTATGTTTTGAGGAGAAATACGAAAAATATTTGAATTTTTTGTCTGAAAATTTTCAATTTTTCGGTGATTAACTTTTCAGTATATTTGAATAGGCGTGTTTTCGTAATGGTTTCATATGTTCCTTTTCACCTTGTAGTAGTTGTTCATATGCCATATCAATCGAATCCACAGAAAATTTTGAAATCTCTTTTATTTCAAAAGCCATAATAATTTATTTGTATATGGTAACCAGTTTGATTAACCTTTTTATTTTTTAGTTTCCCCGTTTCGCAAGGGGGTGGATCACACTTTGCTCCAGATAACAACTCACGATGGCAAATCAACATCCGCTCATATGACTGTAAGTTAAAACTAAATATATGTATATTCATTATCAATAAGATAATGAGACTTATTTAACTCTATGTCAGATAAACTGATTTGTGTAATCGTTGGTTAGTAGTGGGGTCATGTTGGCACTATTGTAGACTTTCAGGAACCATCACTTTTTGACACCATATGGCACCATTTGGTTCCAACCATTCCTTAAAGTCTTTGAGTCTTCCTGAAAGTGACTTTAAGACGTCTGAGCATCTTTTTTTGAATGGCACTTAGTGCCTGTGCTTTTCCTTCTTCTATTAATTTATTTTTTTTCTTGCTCGTTCAAACCAGACTGTTTAGTGTGCGTTTTATCTTTCAAATCATTATATTTGTCTAATTCATCAAGAACCATTTTAAATTCCTGTTCTGATATTTGTCCATCGTTTAAAGCTGTGGAAATTAAACCTTTGATAGAATTTAACTTCCTTTCCCCCAGAGTTTTAATCTCATAATGTTTCTGTGTCTTTGACATTAATTTGCGCCTCAATAACTTAACACAAACACCCATACAACCACAGACAATTGCAACAATATCTAATGTTAACATAACAGGTACAGCTAATCCAACACCAGCCATAATAACACTTGTAGACATTAATGCAGTATCAACTCCATCTGTAATATTAATTCCCTTTTTATACTTCTATCAATTTGGTACTGTCTGTTATCTATGTAATGCTGCAACTGACATGGCTTTTGAACGTTTGTTTAAGTATGAGATATCATTTTTTATTTTATTTTGAAATATTTTTAAAAACAATATAAAAAAAATGAAACAGCCAACTGCGCAGTTATATCCAGAGTTGCCTACTGAAGATGGACAGAATTATAGATTACAAAAGATTTCTGAAATAGAGAAACAATTAATAACCGAGAGAGATGCAAGAAAAGCATTGTATAAGAAGTATAAAAGGGGAATTAATATTACAGATGGAGTTGATACTGCATAAATTTTCAACTAACACTGACCCAATTTGCTATGCGTGTGTTCAAGACAATTAGGGTTCCCACTCAGACTGCGCACCCGGTTCCTACACAATTTGGAACATCAGCATGTTGCACTTCATCATGTGGGAAATTTTAGACCTCTGATTTATGGGAGAGAGAAAAATGCCCTTATATTAGAACTATAATAAATATCTTATTGATATATCAGTATAGTAGCACATACAGGAAAATATTTCAAATCTGAATCTAATCAAAAGGAAATTATCCCACTTCTGACACCAAAATGTAACGCTCTAGGGCGGTCAGGACGTACCGATGGTGATTTCCTGTTTAATGACGTTCCGGCTTGGGCTTTGCCTATACGTATCACTACACAGAAACTCTAACAACGTTAGATTTTATATATTCAACTATGACACACACACACAAAAAAAAAACACTCTTGACATATACCTCAGCTATACTCAACACGGGTGGTAACTGATATGTTCTATAATTTGACTAACTTGGTAGGTTAGCCAAATTGTTCAACAATATCAGTATGACTCCACCCAAGTGTGCTGAACCCTGAGCCGATGCGAAGAGAATATGCTGGGTTATCTAACTTCCTGGATTCTTCATATGTTTATATGGGGTCCTTTACTTATACTCTCCTAACTAGTTATTTTCTTTAAGGATCCTTTTCTAATATTAAATTATATTTATATTATTTTATATTAGATTGAATATCGTTCTTGATAATCACTAATCTATTTCTGTGTGGAGTGGCGCCTAGGCGGCCGTTAACTTCACATCAGTTGGTCAGCCTCTATGGGCCTCTACAAGTAGCATATAAGACAGAGCTACCATGAATACCACCAGGCGTTTTCGCTGGGGAACAGCTGGTTGGTTTGTTTCAGGCAAGGTAGTTCAACTCTTATCTTAAATTATCAAAACATTGTGGTCAGACTGGCATGTCAGGAATTATTTATTGCAATAAGACAGCTGTTAATGAAACTGGGAAATCCTGTAGGAGCTATTTGAAACTGAGATCCAGATAAGCAGTGTCTTCTTTTCTTAGGTCAAATAAAATGTCTTCAAAATCAAAGAGACAATTGAAATTTCTAGACAAAGAAAAACGTAATAAACTTAAGGAGAAGATAAGCAGTGGAAAACAATATTATGCAAAGGAATTTGAGCAGCATTTCCTCTAGTGCTACCAGTTATCTGGAACATTTTCCTTGCAGAAAAACATTATTTGATGCTGCAGTTAAAATGAAACATTTTGTCATGTTCACAGAGCTTCTGCTTCTCCATATCAGTGATATATTTTCAGAATGTAACAGAAAATCAAATAAATATGCACAGTTTCAAATGTCTTGGTATACATTTTCTGGCAAAGTGCTAAATTACAATACAGGTTTATTTGCACTGATAAAGATGCTTGTGGTAATAAAACACTGGGAGGGTTCAGCATCTGACACTAATGGCCTGGAGAAATATTTGGGAGTAACTGTTAACCTGCTGCCTTCTGATCAATCAGACAATTTTTTGCGGAAACAGCTATTCCTATGGAGATAATGTAGCAGTTCGTTGCTCTGTCTAATAAGCTCTTGGCCTCTACTATATCCATCAGGATACGAATATCAGGATATGGACACATCTAGTGGATTGTATCACTGAAGAGCTAAAAAAAAAAGAAGAGCATAACAATCACTAGATAGAATTACACCACCATATGATGAAGCTTGCCGTATGACTACATATATATTCAGTCAACAATGACGTTATACGTCACCGGATGGTGTGATGTCATTGGCGTCGCGGCTGAATCCTCGACGTCCATTATCGACGTCTCCGTGATTCATCCGCGGCTTCAATCCCATTGTCGACGTCGGCGCAGTCGACAGCTAGTTATTACCAGCTCTCGGCAGCGTCGCCCCTCGACGTCATATGCAAAACTCCATATTATTACAATAATTGTTGATGCCCCAACATAACAGTAATAAATAAAATTAGGGACACGACATTTAAAATGCACACAGATAGCAACCAGAGCAAAGACATTTCAGCTGCTCTACCTGCGAGCAGGACATTTCACATCAGGGTCATGACACATCAAATGCCCATGGCTTAACTCACCACCGCGACATTTCGATTGTCAACCCATTATTATGACATTTCAACTTGTCACCACATTATTCATTATCACATACATTTGAAATGACATGACATTTGAAATGTCCACTGATGACAAACAGGACCATGATCTTCCAATCGTTGACCTCTCTGTAATCATGACATTCCAACCTTCTAGTATTTGGGACCCGACATTTGAAATGTCGACCGAAATGTCATCCACTAATAAATGACAACCCCTAACATCTCATATAATACATACAGCTTTACGGTATATTTTTCGTCTGCCGCATCAGGCCAAAAAAATTTGAGCAGACGGAAAAAATATTTACGAATTAATAATTTTAACTTTACTAAAATATATTACCCGGTCCTATGTGAACGCGAATGCTTGCAATTTATGTTCATTTCTGTTTCAAAATTTAACAATAAAGGTTTTTTAGACTGCACGTACACTGGGCAGGCTTGGTCCTCTAAGCGTCTATTTGCCCATATTTCGTGCCGTCTTCCGCCAAGAGGGCATAAATTACATATATGCGTGTCTGTCATGCGTGCATGCCCTCATGTCGCGAATTTAATGACTATCGCGATGCTCCTATGTGCTCATCGGCAAGTCCGGCTCTGCTCTGTTCACATGTCCCCTATATTTTGCGTCTGCTTTAAAGAACCGATCAGACTGAGAACCGATCAGACTGAACATACTGCACAGTCCGATCAGCGTCCTTAATAGCCACATCATTCCCGCAAAATGAAGACACCGACTAGACCGAATTTGCGCTTGATAGGAAACACCCCGATAAGACGTATATGATTATACTGCTTAGCCTGCTCAGCGCCTTTCCCATACACCTCCTGCGCTGGGAAAAACCGCACCAGCCTGTAACATTTTTGCGCAACCGGTCAAGTATACGTGAACAAATCCTAAACAATAAAATGCAGAACCGTACTACCCTGCGTCTGTTATATAGGCCGTGTAATCAACAATTCGCAGGTTTTTAAATCAGACAGTAATTCATTTCTGGCCGTTCAAACCTTGCAAATAAAACCTACAAACCGATGACTAACACTAAAATTATCAAAAGTAATAAATATTCACTCACCGAAATGAATCCCATACTGATGAGAATTTGTGTCCTCTGACACTTCTGTGTTGTATTTCGCCCTTATGGGAATCGTTTACGGTGGTTTAATATATAGGGCAGGTATCACGCCACTACGTGGCTTATACGCGTTTTACACGGGCAACCTGTGCACTTTAGTTATTTATGGTAGCATTGTATGTATTTGTACAACCTACGTAGGGTTAAGGCGAAAATGGCCTTACGTAGGTGAAAAGGTACCCTACGTAA
Source organism: Anodontia alba (assembly GCA_964016985.1). Taxonomy (NCBI): domain Eukaryota; kingdom Metazoa; phylum Mollusca; class Bivalvia; order Lucinida; family Lucinidae; genus Anodontia; species Anodontia alba. The sequence continues at coordinate 53,471,407 of OZ024835.1, forward strand.
GAAAAAAAACTGCCCCCTTCGGTGTTCCCCTTCTGTGTCGCCACAGAAATGTTGGAGTTATGGCCCTTCGCAATTTCTGGCCATTTAATGTCGTTGCTTTATTGTTTATAGCATAAGTTTAGAACCATGTATGCTAATGTTTTGATTCCTCATGAAAAGAGAGGTGAGTTATTTCCCTTTGATAAAATAACATTGAAATCTCATATATTTGTACTGTTGTTACCGTCATGGGCAAGCAGTGTTGTAGTCAAGCAGTGTTAGAGTCAGGCAGTTGGGGGCATAGTGTTTTACAAACACCAGCTCTAGTTTTATTTTATATTTCAAATTTCAATGCGCGTTCGCGTGTTACATTTCATAATTTGATTTACATTTTATTTCAGAGTCTGTCGAACAAGTCTGTGGGGGTATTCTAATCGCTGCTGTCTGTCGATCTGTTGATTTGTCTGTGGACAGGGCTGTTTACTGGTGTTGAAAGTCTGTATCTTCTTCTTAGTGACAGTCTGGTCTACGGTTTCATCGTGTTCGTCCGGTGAGTTCGGGGATGTGGAAATTACTATTATGTTATTGTTGTTGTTTTCATGTTGTTGCATTTCTTCGTCTGATCTGGCGTTCATATTGATGTTTTAATTAGAGTAGAGGTTTTCTCTTTTGTCTTTTTCTTTGTCCATTGGTTCTTGTGTGTGTATAGTCTGGGTTTGGGTTTCTTTTTCTTGTTTCCTTTGATCTTTGGTAGTTTGTGTATCGGTATTGTATTTTCTACACTTGAGTTGACTTGGATTGATTTGTCGGTGTAGTCTGGTGTTGTTGGTATGTCTTTTTCTTTGGTTTATTGGTTGGTTCCTGTTTGTTCTGGTGACGTCATGGCTGGTTCCTGGTTTTGGGCTGGGTGTCTTTCTTATTGGTGATAGTGTTGGAGATGGCGGTAACATGTCTATGTTGTTCATATCCGGTGATGTAATTGTTTGGCAGTCGTTTGAGAGGGCTGTCTGGAATATTTCGGTATGTTGTATGTAAGTCTCGTTCTGGGGTATGCAGTAGTATGTTTCTACATCGTCTATGTTTGCGGATGCTGTTTTCCAGTAGGTAGCAGATTGTACTCCTTTTATCGTGAATGCTTTTATAGCCTCGCTTGGTCCCAAGTCCATGTATGCTATCATCCTGTTTATCAAGGCATCTCTGTCATTGCTGACGAAGCGCCAGATTGGAAGGTTGGAGGTGAAGAGAACCGGCTTTCGGTACATGAGTTCAGCCCTGTTCTTCACGTTGATGTGAGTTGGTTCTCCCCCTAGGATGTTTTTGTATATTTCACTTTCATCCTGATTCTGCAGGGTTAGCTCATTTATCAGTATGATGGGTTTGGTCAGGCATTCCTGAAATTGAAAGTCCGTGGATGTTATGTGGCTTCCCACTTTATCCTTGTGAGGAACCAGTCCCTCTAGTAGGTAGGATTTTCCGGCGTTGCTGGATCTCTGAGGATATAGCGTGTTCTTTTTCGGATGATACTTTCGTAGGATTATGTATAAAAGTCTGTAGGTCGATGCTTTGTTCTATCGTCCATTTGAGCTCGAAATCTTTGGTGTCTTCGTACGACATTGTTTTTTTTTTTTTGTTGTTGTTGTTGTTGTTGTTTTTTTTTTTTTTTTTTTTTTTTTTTTTTTTTTTTTTTTTTTTTTGTCGGGAGTCAGCGACGTGTTCTATGAATACACTGTAGTAATTTGTTGGAGTCTGTATGGCTGTCATGAACTCGTACTCTTCCTAGCTCTTTCGATATATAACATTCCAATGATGTGAACTTATCAATGATGTAAGTTGATCTAGGTGGTGTTAAAGCAAAGGCCTCACTCGATCTAGAAATTTCAAATTTAAAACTTCCATGTACAGACTTTAAACCTTTTATCAGCAGGTACATCTTTTCCAATTGGCAGATGCATGGGACAGTGCAACATTCAATAAACTACACGAACATGAAATAAAACCGGTTCTTGGTAAAAAAAAATACCATTTATCGATCATAAAGGCGAGAAAAAGTGGTTCTTACTCGTCTACGTATAGGTCATAGTAGACTCACACATTCTTATGACTCTCAATCAAAACTTGATTATGGATCCACCGTATATGGATCTGCTAGAAAATCTTATCTACAGATGTTAGACACTGTACATAATCAAGGACTTCGTTTGGCATTGGGAGCTTTTTGTACATCTCCAATATCGAGTCTGAACGTGGAAGCAGATGAGCCATCGTTATGGTTACGCAGAGAAAAATTGTCTCTTCAGTATGCCATCAGACTTGCTGCTAACCCATCTAACCCTGCTTTTGAAGTCACATTTTCACCACATTTTCAGGAATATTATGAAAGAAAACCTAACGCTATTAAATCCTTTGGCCTTCGTATAGCACCACTTTTAGAATCTACTAATATTAACATTGAAAACATTCAAAAACACTCTTTTTCTGATATTCCATCCTGATGCATTACTAAACCAAATATTCTTTTCGATTTACACAACAGCAAAAAGTCTATTTCTGATTCACATCTCATGAAACAAAACTTCGAAGAATTACAGTCGCGACTTTCAGATTATCAACACATCTACACTGATGGCTCAAAAGTTGAAGATAAGGTGGCTGTGCGTATATATCGGGCAGCCACCATGAAAAGATCCGTCTTCCTGATGGCTCATCTATTTTCACTGCTGAATCCAAGGCTATTGATATGGCTTTGGATTACGTTATGAACAACTCTTTAGAGAACAAATTCGTTATTTTCTCGGACTCCCTTTCTGTTTTGAAATCTCAAAACCACACATCTTCAAAAAGTCCCAAAATCCAGAACGTGATAGAAAAACATCACGAGCTATCGAAAAGTAAGGAAATTTTGTTCTGTTGGCTCCCCAGCCATGTTGGCATAAAAGGTAACGAGGCTGCCGACGTAAAAGCAAAGGTCTCACTCGATCTAGAAATTTCGAATTTTAAACTTCCATGTACAGATTTTAAACCTTTTATCAACAGTTACATCTTATCCAAATGGCAGCTGTCATGGGACAGAGCGACATTCAATAAACTACGAGAAATAAAACCGGTTCTTGGTAAAAATAACATTTATCGGCCATTAAGGCGAGAAGAAGTGGTTCTTACTCGTCTACGTATAGGTAATACTAGACTCACACATTCTTATCTACTCACCCCTGGGTATTAAACTTTCCGCCTTGCCGAGGCCCTGGGGGCTCAATTCTCACTGGGAACGTTGCTAGCGTGGTGAGCAGTAATTGTCCCCTTTGGGAAGAGCGAAGAGAAAATACCACCCGTTTGCCGTGGGTGGCAACCCGTAAGCCGGAAGAAGGGATCCTGGAGGTTGAGAGTTATTGGGAGTTTGGTCTCTCCTGATGGCTCAACACGCCTCTTTGGCCTGGATTTCGGTGTAGAAGGGTGTCCGTGAGACCCGGCACGGTCAATCGGCTGGTCGCGCCAAGCCCTAGGAAATATCTTTTCTTTCTCTTCCTTGTCTTTTGTATCATACTGATACTCACCGTTTGCCCATAATTCTTTTTTCTTAACCTTTCCAATCCTAAGAAGGCGGCGGCTTAACGGGTCAATCGTGCAGCATTTTGCTCGTGCGAGTATATCTTCTGTGTATCTCTAGCACAAGTGAGTAGGAAAACCACTCCATTGATGTGTTCCCTTGTTGGGCTCCGTGGTGGGCGGAGAGCATGGAGGACGAATTTTAATACATCTTTATCATGGGTTCTAATCGAAGAAAAAGAACTAAACAATGTTCAGAATCTGATATTTCAGATGTTAACGAAAGCACTCAACCTCCAACAACCTCTACCAAAGATACATCATCTCAACATTTTCCGCGTTTCATTTTAGTTGAAAGCAAGGAAGAAAACAAACCAGTAACATCTTTATCTCCGTTTGTAATATAAAAAGTCATTCAAAGTATAGCTGGTGAGCCGGAAAACATAAAGAAACTACACAGGTCGAATCAGCTACTCATTGAGGTATCCAGGAAAGCCCATGCCGAGAATCTTCTACGTGCACAGACTTTTCACGACTTGAAAGTCCGGGTGTACCCTCATACTTCGCTGAACTCCTCAAAGGGGGTAATTCGTTGCCCCGAATTGGGGAATTGCAGCGAGGAGGAGATTCTCGAAGGCACAAGATCTCAAGGAGTAACTGCAATCAAACGATTCAAAGTTAAACGAAACGGAGAGTTAAAAAACACAAACACCTTTGTCTTTACATTCAATACATCAGTTCTACCAAAAACAATAAAAGTAGCATACTTTAGAGTCAACGTAGAAGTCTACATACCAAATCCTTTGCGTTGTCATCATTGCCAGAAATATGGACACCATGAGGATAGGTGTTCTAAGGACCCTATCTGTTCGAAATGCGGTCAGGTAGCAGAACACCCAGAAAGTCAATGTAGAAACGAACTGCACTGTGTCAATTGTGGTGAAAAACACAGTGCTGACTCTAAAGAATGCCAAGTTTGGCACAAAGAAAAAGAAATCTTACGTCTTAAGTTTACCAGAAATATTTCTTTCATCGAAGCGCGGAAACTTGTTGAGGCCCCAACTCCAATTCCTGGAATCAGTTATGCCAACATCACCCAGTCTTCTATGAAAAAGGTTTCTGTGGTTGATACTGCCACTCAAACCGATCCGATCAATATTCTCGACTCTGCAGTTCAATCAAGTTCAACAAACACAAACAGCCAAACAGAAGATCTGCAGAAACAAAAAGGTCAAACAAACACTACAAACAAAAATCAAACAAAGACACCTTCTGAAGAGAAAAAAGGAGATGGTGGCCTGAAAAAAGCCACCATTGAGATGATAAGAAAAGATTGGAAGAAACAACAACAGAAAGAAAGACAAGCAAGAAGTCAATCATCTCCACCTACGAAAGAAACAAAATCAAAATCTAGTCAAGGAACACAAAGACCAAGCACATCAAACAGAGAACGAAAAGGTTCAAATAATGTTATTCAACAACATAACAGGTTCGGATCTTTGAGTGACAGTAGCGATGATATGGAGTTAGGAGAAGCTCCAGATCGCCCACGAACTAACAGAAATAGATCGAGATCATCAGAACATTCACACGTCAACAATAGTAATAATAGATCAAAATCACCAATAACATATCCTTAGTTGCTAGTCTAACTAAAATCTAACAACTCTAAAATGAATTCAAATCACAAAATAATACAATGGAACTGTCGAGGTCTAAAGTCAAACTATAACGAGATCTTATTACTTTTATCCTTATTGAATCCATCAGTTTTTTGCTTGCAAGAAACTTTTTTAAAAACTGATGATCAATTAAATATCAGAGATTTCAATACATACAATTATATATATTCAGAAGGCCAGAGGCCGTCTGGTGGAAGCTCAATCTTAGTTCACTTTTCATGTCCGCAGCGAGAAATTAAACTTGTAACCAATCTTCAAGCCGTTGCAATTTCTGTTACTTTAGATAAAGAAATTACATTTTGTTCTGTGTATATACCTCCGAATTTTCATTTAGAGACCGAACATTTAGACATTTTACTGAAACAACTCCCTTCACCCTGTATACTAGTTGGTGACTTCAATGGTCACAATATCCTTTGGGGATGTAAAGATAACAACCCTAAAGGTAATATTATTGAAGACTTTATAACCAAAAACGATCTTTGTCTTATGAATGACAAATCTCACACTTATCTCCATCCTGCAACAGGAAAATTTTCTTCTTTAGATCTTTCCATATGTCACCCATCTCTCCTGCTGGACTTCGACTGGACGGTCAGTGAAGACCAACATGGAAGTGATCACTTCCCTGTTATTATTGAAAGCGTAAATAATTCCACGAATGATCACAACGCAAAGTGGAAACTAAATAAAGCAAATTGGGAATTATACCACTTATTATGCGAAGAAAGTCTCAAAATAGATAAGTTTAAGAATTCCTTGGATCCTCTAGATGATTTTACTTCTTCTCTTCTTGATATCTCTAACAAAAGTATACCGAAAACCTCGACAAATCCAAAGAAAAGCAAGCCATGGTACAATGATGAATGCAAAGATGCCATAAAACAGCGCAAGCAAGCATTATCAAAGTTCTGCAGATATCCAACAAAGGAGAACCTGAATAAAGTAAAGAATTTCAGAGCAAAGGCTCGTCGAACAATAAAGGCCTCCAAACGCAAATCATGGAAATCTTACGTTTCGAATTTAAATTATAAAACTCCAATTAAAAAGGTTTGGGACATGATACGAAAAATATCTGGTAAATCAAAATCACCCAGTTTCACCCACTTAAATACAAAACGTGGAACAAAGGCCACATCAAAGGAAGAGATAGCAAACACACTTGGCGAAACTTTTTTGGATAATTCTTCATCTCGGAATTATTCAGAGAAGTTTCAAAACATCAAAAAACAAGAAGAAAAAATCAAACTTAATTTCACCTCTTCAAATACTGAAGAATATAACAGCCTGTTTAACATTACAGAACTTAAAGATGCTATCGCAGTATCAAAAGATACAGCTACAGGCCCTGATGACATCCATTACCAGATGCTTAAACACCTTCCGGAAACCGCCCTTGACACACTTTTACATATTTTCAACGGTATATGGACAACAGGAGTTTTTCCAGAAAGCTGGCGTTTGGCCACAATTATACCTATTCCCAAACCAGGGAAAGATCATGCAGAACCAACAAACTACAGACCAATAGCGCTAACAAGTTGCCTTTGCAAAACACTAGAGAGAATGATTAACAAACGACTTGTTTGGTACTTAGAATCTAACAATCTTATAACAAAACTTCAGTCGGGATTCCGAGCTGAACGTAGTACCAATGATAATTTAGTTAGACTAGAAACTTTTATCCGTGATGCTTTTATCAAACGAGAACATGTAGTCGCTGTATTTTTCGATTTGGAAAAAGCCTATGATACCACTTGGCGATATGGAATTTTAAAAGACCTACATAACTTTGGTATGAAAGGAAGACTACCAAACTTTATTAAAAGTTTTCTTGAAGATCGTACAATACAAGTGCGTGTAGGATCGACCCTGTCTGATCTCTATGATCAAGAACAGGGCATTCCTCAAGGAGCAATACTTTCAACCACGTTATTTAACGTGAAATTAAACGATATTATAAACTGCCTGGATTACAAAACAGATGCTTCTTTGTACGTTGATGATTTCTGTATTTGTTTTCGCACGAAAAATATGCGCACAATAGAAAGACATCTACAGCAATGTCTAAATAGAATTGAAGACTGGGCAACTAGAAATGGCTTTAAATTTTCCAAATCGAAAACTCAGTGCGTTCATTTCTGTCAGCAACGGAAAATACACAACGATCCATCGCTCTACATATATGGATCTCAAATACCAGTTGTTGCTGAATCAAAATTTCTTGGGGTTATATTTGATAAAAAACTCTCCTTCATACCCCATATAAAATACTTGAAAGCGAAATGTTTAAAAGCATTAAACCTTTTAAAAGTTTTATCTCACACAAGTTGGGGAGCGGACAGAACAACTCTTCTTCACCTGTATCGTTCTTTAATTCGATCAAAACTTGATTATGGGTCCATCGTATATGGATCTGCTAGAAAATCTTATCTACAGATGTTAGACACTGTACATAATCAAGGACTTCGTTTAGCATTGGGAGCTTTTCGTACATCTCCAGTATCGAGTCTTAACGTGGAAGCAGATGAGCCATCGTTATGGCTACGCAGAGAAAAATTGTCTCTTCAGTATGCCATCAGACTTGCTGCTAACCCATCTAACCCTGCTTTTGAAGTCACATTTCCACCACAATTTCAGGAATATTATGAAAGAAAACCTAACGCTATTAAATCCTTCGGCCTTCGTATAGCACCACTTTTAGAATCTACTAATATTAACATTAAAAACATTCAAAAACACTCGTTTTCTGATATTCCATCCTGGTGCATTACTAAACCAAATATTCTTTTCGATTTACACAACAGCAAAAAGTCACTTTCTGATTCACATCTCATGAAACAAAACTTCCAAGAATTACAGTCGCGACTTTCAGATTATCAACACATCTACACTGATGGCTCAAAAGTTGAAGATAAGGTTGGCTGTGCGTTTATATCGGGCAACCACCATGAAAAGATCCGTCTTCCTGATGGCTCATCTATTTTCACTGCTGAATCCAAGGCTATTGATATGGCTTTGGATTACGTACTGAATAACTCTTTAGAGAACAAATTCGTTATTTTCTCGGACTCCCTTTCTGTTTTGAAATCTCTAAATCACACAGCTTCAAAAAATCCCAAAATCCAGAACGTGATAGAAAAACATCACGAGTTATCAAAAACTAAAGAAATTTTATTCTGTTGGCTCCCCAGCCATGTTGGCATAAAAGGTAACGAGGCTGTAGACGTAAAAGCAAAGGCCTCACTCGATCTAGAAATTTCGAATTTTAAACTTCCATGTACAGATTTTAAACCTTTTATCAACAGGTACATCTTATCCAAATGGTAGCTGTCATGGGACAGAGCGACATTCAATAAACTACATGAAATAAAACCGGTTCTTGGTAAAAATAACATTTATCGGTCATTAAGGCGAGAAGAAGTGGTTCTTACTCGTCTACGTATAGGTCATACTAGACTGACACATTCTTATCTACTCAAACGAGAAGATCAGCCATTTTGTATCAGCTGTAATGAACCTTTTACAGTAAAACACTTTCTGATCGATTGCATTGAATTCTCTCATATACGACGTCAATTCTTCCAAACAAATGACCTGAGATACTTATTTGAAAATGTACCAACTGATAACATACTTATGTTTTTAAAACACATCAATCTTTTTAACAAAGTATAACTGCTTTAGTTTTTAAATTCGTTCTAGTTTTACATTTGATGCATTTATGACTTATCATTATAATCGTTTCATTACAGAACCATGTTAGTTCACCATTTTGACGCAAATGACCATCATGGGTTGATGCGTCGTTAAACCTGAACTCATCTTATCTACTCAAACGAGAAGATCAGCCATTTTGTATCAGCTGTAATGAACCTTTTACGGTAAAACACTTTCTGATCGATTGCATTGAATTCTCTCATATACGACGTCAATTCTTCCAAACAAATGACTGAGATACTTATTTGAAAATGTACCAACTGATAACATACTTATTTTTTTAAAACACATCAATCTTTTTCACAAAGTATAACTGCTTTAATTTTTAAGTTTCGTTCTAGTTTTACATTTTATGCATTTATGACTTATCATTATAATCGTTTCATTACAGAACCATGTTAGTTCACCATTTTGACGCAAATGACCCTCATGGGTTGATGCGTCGTTAAACCTGAACTCATCATCATCTTATCTACTCAAACGAGAAGATCAGCCACTTTGTATCAGCTGTAATGAACCTCTTACAGTGAAATGAACCTTTTACAGTGAAACACTTCCTGATCGACTGCACTGAATTCTCTCATGTGCGACGTCAGTTCTTCCAAACAAATGACCCTAAGATTCTTATTTGAAGATGTACCAGCTGATAACATACTTATGGTTTTAAAACACATCAATCTTTTTAACAAAGTATAACGGCTTTAATTTTTAATTCGTTCTAGTTTTACATTTAATGCATATATGACTTATCATTATAAACGTTTCATTAGAGAACCAAGTTAGTACACCATTTTGACGCAAATGACCCTTATGGGTTGATGCGTCGTTAAAACTGAACTTATCATCATCATCATGGCAGTGTAATATTGATGTCGCTGAAACTTCATGACATTGCAACGGTATGTTGTTGGGAGAAGCTCGAAATATATTTTCGAGATGGCGGCCATCTTGGATTTCGGATCGGAACAATTTTAGCTATTTGTGATCTACAAAAAAAAGTAAGAGAAAAGTCCATGGAGTGCCACAATCACAAACCGCAGCCCTTCCCAGACAACAAGAGTAAGAAACAGACAAAACCAAACAAGCGCAAATCGAACAAACGTACGAAAAGCACTAAGATTAGCTTCCTCTTCCCCAAGCGAGGTAATCGCAATGCTAAAAGGACTGAAAAACACAAGAACAAAATAACACAATGTAAGACATAAAACAAATCGCCTCGTAGAATAAACCACAATACAGTCGCACCGATACTTACTGTCAAGTTTCGAGTCATTTGGCCTTTCGGTTTGAAAGGATTTTCAAAATAGATTTTCAAGATAGGGGCCATTGCGGCCGTCTTGGATTTCCGGTCCAATTTTAGACATTTTTAATCTAAAAGTCGCCCTGATACTTCATACCAAGTTTCGAGTCAGTTGGCCTTTCGTTTTAAAAGAAGTTTAAAGGGATTTTCAAAATGGCGGATTTCGGATCCAAACGACTGGCTATTTTTGATCTGTTAGTCACCGTAATGCCCCAAACTAAGTTTCGCGTCAGCCCTTTTCTCGGTTCGGGAGGAGGTGTGGAAAATGTGAAACGGTAACGGACGGACGGATGGACGACATAAGCTGACCTGGAGCTTTTCCAGGTGAGCTAATTAATCTTATCATTGACAATATTTCCGATACAGAATAACAGGGTCATGAGGCCCTGAGCTGCTCACCATAATTAGCAAAACAGTTCTTTCCGAGTGACCTTGTCTGAGATTCAACTGTAAATGAGAAAGGACCAAGGAAAACAGTCAACATTCGATATGTGTCCAACGACGACCCATATCAACATGTACATCTGTGCAGTCTGATCAGCCTTTGCTGTCTACCGGAAGAAGCTCTGAATCCTTGGTCACGTGTCACTTTTGTTCAGTTGTTTTGTGTTATTGCAATGTGCACTGTTGTTTTTGTTGGTTTGGTGGGTTTATGATAGGGTTTTTCGGTCCTTCAACACAAATTAACTCGTTTATGCTGAGTGGACTCTTCTATCTGCTCTTTGGACCAGTCCGTTTCCTGTTTAAGAGGTGTCTGATCAGTTTTGATTATTACTATATTTTATTGAAGTGCCTGTAGTAAATGCAAACAGTATAGACCCTGATTAGACGCCGCGTCCTGCGGCGTCTGATCTACCTCTTCACTGCCAGTGTCCCATTTATGGGACGCTAGGCACAGATGGGTTAATAGGTTCTTTCATGCATGGTCAGTTAGTATTACCACACTATTCTTGGTAGGTTTCCTAAACGGCGTACCAGCACTTAGTGACCATTCTTATACCAGTAACTGACAACTGCCTTCTTCTTGCCAAAGCAAAAGGCGGAAGAATGGTCATAGAAATTATTTCATAACCAACTCTCCATGAATGAATGGGCACGATCCGGGTATCAAACATGCATACCAAACCAGTCCAGGAATTTATCCAGGTATTTTGGGAAAGGGCCCCTGGTTTAAATTGGAAAAAAATTTCGACAAAATAACGAAATTGGAAAATATACCGACAAAAGTAGCAAACGTGGGAACAAGGTTTATCCAGTAAAAATAATGAAAACTTTTAAGTATTCTGCCACAAACAAGCTTTAAAGTATTTTCCTAGCATTCCATCGTCTATCTGCATTTCAAACATTTAGAGTTTAAGTTTTCTTGGCTTTCTCTGTCGAAATTCTACACAAAATTCATCTAGCATCTCCGCTGAGAGGTCCTCTGGGCCTTCTATATTAATGGTCATCAGACACTGTAGACTGTTCTGTGTCAGAGAACTTCTTAGTGGAGTACAGATCAAGTTTATGGTACTGAAGCCTCTCTCGACAGCAGCCATACTTGTACGCACTAAATTCATCAACTGGACCATCTGGAATATTCGGATGTAACTCTGTCGTAGCACACCAGTATTCGGACTGAATAAATGAACTCATAATTCGAATTTATGATATCCAATATTCACCGCAAAAGCTTTCGGTATAATGAATTGTCCCTAAGTCACGTGATTGAGTTCTTGATCCAAAATCTTCATAATCGCTTGAAGGTGACAATTCAACGGAACCCTCTGCTTGGCAGCCTTTTCATTCCTTAAGAGAGGGCTGTCTGGAATATTTCGGTATGTTGTATGAAAGTCTCGTTCTGGGGTATGCAGTAGTATGTTTCTACACCATCCTTTGCTTGGTCGTTTCTTATTGTAAAAGTCTTTCACTTTCTTCAGTACAGAATTCTTGTAGAATCGGCCAGTGACTGTATGACCAGATGGACAAAGCACTTGAACGACTGGCCCACTTGAATAAAAGAAAATTGCGTACATCTTTTTCGAACTTGTGGTTCTCTTGGCAATACATGGGCGTTTTTGATCTTTTCGCTTCCATTGCTTATTATCAGCCCTACTTTGTGGCTCAAACATGTGCACCAAGGTTTCATCACCTGTTAGCAAGTTAGAAATAACCCGACTATTACAGCCTTTGTATGTTTTCAAAACTTCCTGGGCACATTTGAGGCGTTTTGTCTTTTGCTCCTCAATGAGCAAATGAGGTACTCACCTAGCGCAAACCTTTCTCAGGTCCAAACGCTTTTTCAGAATTGTTTGCACACTGCCTTCTGTAATGTCAGTACAACTAGCTATATCTTTGACAGACATTCGCGCATCCTGGTTGACCACAATCTTTACAGCAGCGATGTTAGCCTTGGTAACAGAGGTTTAAGGCCTTCCAGGACGGGTATCATCTTCAACAGAAAATTTCCCAGCTTTAAAAGCTTTAACCCACCTAAAACCTGTGCGCATTGAAATGGTCTGAGGTCCACACAATTCATTAAATATCTGTTTTGAATCTATAGTTAGCATTAGCTACGAATTTCAGTCTTCTGGTCCATGTTCCAATGTAACAAGTAAATTGGTCAGTGTATATGACTGCATCTATTTCAATTTAAAATAACTCGGTCAGTTGGAAAGCAATTCGCACGAAATAAAAGGGTATCGTTAGCTATTCAACACACCATTCAAGTGCAGCGAAGCATTTTAAAATATACCTCGGATAAAACGATGGAAGCCTATTAGTGAAAGAACATTTTGAACGACCCTCTAATCTTTCCTTAACATAGTGAGATAAAATTCTTTGTACAAACTTCACTGTTTCCCGTACGTACATGCGAACGTATGCGTCTATTTTTGACTAGTTCCGGGACAGTTTTGCCAGTTCCGTGATACATGTGTAAATCCTCTGGTTAAGTTCTCCGCTTGCATGTTGTCCGTGATAGATTTCAATAATGGCTTCTACGGTCCAATATTTGTGAATATTTGGTAAGTTTGCCCTTGGATCATGCCCCTGGGTGGCGCTAGGTGTCAAATATATAACAATGTCATCTCAGTATTAGCAAACTCAAACTTTTAGCGTAAGAAATTGTACACTATTGACGCTGTGGAGTTGAACTTGGAATGGTGGTTGTGTGCATGAAGGTCACCAACCTTATGGTCGTGTAATTTAGAAGTAGGAAATATATAAGAAGTAGGATAGCTAGCTATGTTGGACCGTATTTGTCATGGGACGGATATGTCACATCGGTGTGACATATTCGATTTAACATATCACTTTCAACGAATATGACTTATACGTTTTGCGAATTTTCGGATTTTAACAGGAACAGATATGCCACATTAGAAATTCTATTACTTGCAAACAAGTAAAACGAAATGTTTAGTCATGTGCCGTTTTCAGTCGAATATAGGCGGAAGCTCTGACGTTTGAGATATTCGGTCGTAAATGTCACAGACGTCATATATTCGATCGAGTTCGTCACGTGTGCCATATTAGGTCGAATAAGTCACAGACTCACAGCACTGACATATTCGTATCTGTTGCATATACGACCGAATGTGTCACATGTGAGAAATCCGACCGAATATTCGATATGTCACAGGTATTTAAATTCATTTGACTTGTTTGCAAGTAATAGAATTTCTAATGTTTTAATCAGAATATGTGACATGTACGTTTGTGGCATATACGGTAACGAAATAAATGCACTTTTTAGCGGGGAGTGGTAAGAAATGTGACACATACGTTTGCATGCTACATACATGTAATTATAAAACTGATACCGAACATATATGTCGCACATGTGTGACATATATCTTCAGAAGTTGTTATAAAATCGATCGCATATGTCACACGTGTGACGTATCCGTTCCGTGACATAAAGGATTCAACATAGCTATGTTTAGAAACACCACCAAACATTCACTTTTTATCCCACAGGTGGCCCGAGCAGACTGTTTGGAAAGTCGCGTGTCCCGGAAATAGAATGATGACTGTAACATTTTACCTTAGCACGGCTGTGTACTCATTGTGTGACCAACTCTTGCAGCCTTGCAAAGGGTATGATTGTCAGAGTAAGGGGCGCGCACGCTATAGTTGGGTCTATAGGGTGGGTTTAACTGGGATACATGCATGCATTGGACAGTAGATCAAAAACTGATTGCCTGTTGGTTGGAGACAGTAGACTATAGTGTTGATTATAGGCCTGGCAGTGGAAAGTGGTACATGTAGATGAAATAACGGGTAACACGTTTGGTAGGAAACAGGATTACACCATGAGGTTGGTTACACGCTTAAAGCTGACCAGACCATAGGGTGGGCTACTGGACCTTAGGAAAGTATGTAAACCTGGATAGGGTAGAGTACTGCTAGGAGATAACAGTAAATCACGAGGCACATTACAGGGTTTGCAGGTGAAATAGTAGACCACCGGTTTTATTACAGGTCGGACAGGAGACAGTAGTATGGGAGGTCATAGGATAGGTTACATGTACGAATGACCTTAATTTTTTTTGTTGCCGTCACTCGATCTACCCAGTTAAATTTCTACTTACCAAACAAATTTTATTGCTGTTTCGTTTTTCTACGAATGGACTATTATATTTGTATCCTTTGCCTTTCTACAATGCCTAAAGATACTCAAAGTATGAGTCCTAGATAACATAAGAGCTTTTGAATGGAAATTGAACATAAACAAGCTTTTCCGTCATCTGTTACATGAAAAAACATTTCACTTTTGTTTGGGTTTGATAACAAAAAATGACAAACCAACCTACCCACCTTTAAAATTGTGTCGGGTGACAGCAAACAAATTATTTCTTAAGGATGGCCTGCCTGTCTCGTAGGCGACTGTAGCGGACCACTGTGGGGTAGGGTGAGTGTCTCATTACGAAAACAAGCCTATTTAAAATACTGAAAATTTTACCACCAAAAAATGAAAAATTTTTAGATAAAAATTCTAATATATTTTTTTTTTTTTTCAAATTTCTGCTCAAAACATAGATTGTGGGTACTCGTTAGAACCATCTTGGTGGGGCGGTTCTAACGAGTACCCACAATCTATGTTTTTGAGCAGAAATAAGAAAATGTATATCCCTGTAAACCCCAGTTTTACTATATAAAAGTGGGGTTTAAGGGGGTCAAAATTATATAGGCATGTTTTCATGATGAATGTCTGGAGGGAATACCACCTCCTCTCGGTGTGTGTGTTGGGGGGGGGGGGGATGGAGGGGGGATAAGGGGTCATTTTGGTACAGGTGTGCAGCCCGGTTTTTGAAAGCTATATATACTCCTGAATTACAAAAAAGAGCTTCTAGAAAATGCTTATTAAGTCGTTCATGTAAATTCTGATTAAAAAGTGCCGCTTGAGTAAAATTGATCAAAAATGGTTATTACAGCGTTGTAACATATACTTAAATTTAAAAAAAAAGGGGGTCAATCATATACCGAAGTCTTAAAAAAGGGGGTCATTGATATACTTCCAGAGCTGAAAAGGGACTATTTGGTCCGCATATCCGTATCATAGTATACAGGCAATTACCGACCCCCCCCCCCCCCTCCACACAGACACACACACGCACACACACATAAACACTCCACTCAGGCGGAAAACATCAAAAGGCAGGAAAACATGAGGTCAACTCAAAGGCGAGTACTGACAATGGCCACACAGAAAATGCTACTAATAGTAGCCTAGTCTTTTCAAGCTTATTAATTATACATATCCATAAATTCAATATTCAATAGCGATATGGCGTGCCGATTTTAATAGCCTATTTATTTCCAATTTATGGATATCAAGTATTTACATTAGTGATATCCATATTTCGAATTAGTGATATCAATAATCAGTTCACCCAGTTTATTTAATTGATAATATCACTAGAAAATTTGAATCGACATGACCCCAAATAGGTTGATTGGGCCGTAAAACCTCGATACAAACACAATGGACTTGTTGAAGACCAGTATAAAGGAAGAAGTAAGGGTGTGAATATTTAGGGTGAAGACGGTGTCCCAAATATATCCAAACCTTCCCATGTCATTATGCCCCCAACTTCAAAGAAGTTGGAGGGGCATATTGCTTCTGGGTTGTTCGTCCGTCCGTCCGTCCGTCCTTCCGTCCTTCCGTCCGTCCGTTCGTCACGCTTTTTGATGCATAGCATAACTTTAAAACCGTGAATGCTACTGTTTTGAAATTTCATATATGGATTCCTCATGAAAAAATAGCTGACACGTATTTTTTTTTCTTGACAGGATTATGCCCCTTATCTGAGTTATAGCCCTTTGAAAAAATATGGATGCAATCTTGTCAGCAAAATATCTCAAAAACTATTAAAGCTAGAGCCTTGAAACTTGATGAATAGACTGGTAGTGATGAGTAGACAACCTGATTAACTTTTGAAGAAATTTTGAAAAATACTTCTTGAGTTATGGCCCTTTGTAATTTTGGGCAATTTTACCTTGTCAGCAAAATATCTCAAAAACTGTTAGAGCTAGAGCCTTGAAACTTAGTAAATGGATTTGTAGTGATGAGTAGATGACCTGCTTAACTTTTGAAGAAATTCTGAAAAATACTTCATGAGTTATGGCCCTTTGTAATTTTGGGCATTTTTATCTTGTCAGCAAAATATCTCAAAAGCCGTTAGAGCTAGAGCCTTGAAACTTAATGAATAGACTGGTAGCGATGAGTAGACAACCTGATTAACTTTTGAAGAAATTTTGAAAAATGCCTTTTGAGTTATGGCCCTTTGTAATTTTGGGCATTTTTACCTTGTCAGCAAAATATCTCAAAAACTGTCAGATCTTGAGCCTTGAAACTTAGTAAATGGATTTGTAGTGATGTGTAGATGACCTGATTAACTTTTGAAGAAATTCTGAAAAACACTTCATGAGTTATGGCCCTTTGTAATTTAGGGCATTTTTAACTTGTCAGCAAAATATCTCAAAAACTATTGAATCTAGAGCCTTGAAACTTGATGAATAGACTGGTAGTGATGAGTAGACAACCTGATAAACTTTTGAAGAAATTTTGAAATATACTTCTTGAGTTATGCCCCTTTGTAATTTTAGGCATTTTTTATCTTGTCAGCAAAATATCTCAAAAACTGTTAGAGCTAGAGCCTTGAAACTTAGTAAATGGATTTGTAGTGATGAGTAGATAACCTGATTAATTTTTGAAGAAATTCTGAAAAATACTTCATGAGTTATGGCCCTTTGTAATTTTGGGCAATTTTACCTTGTCAGCAAAATATCTCAAAAACTGTTGGAACTAGAGCCTTGACACTTGATGAATAGACTGGTAGTGATGAGTAGACAACCTGATTAACTTTTGAAGAAATTTTGAAATATACTTCTTGAGTTATGCCCCTTTGTTATTTTGGGCATTTTTATCTTGTCAGCAAAATATCTCAAAAACTATTAGAGCTAGAGACTTGAAACTTGGTGAATTGATTGGTAATGATGAGTAGATGACCTGATTAATTTTTTTGTAAATTCTGTCAAATATTTCATAAGTAATGGCCCTTTGTAAATTTGGGCATGTTTCCCTTGTGAACAAAATATCTCAAAAACTATTGAAGCTGGAGCCTTGAAACTTGATGAATAGATTGGTAGCGATGAGTAGATGACCTGATTATGCCCCCAGTTTCGAATGAAATTGATGGGGCATATTATTTTGCCTTCATTTGTCCATCCGACTGTTTGTCCGTTCATCAAGCTTTTTTTGTGCATGCCATATCTTAAGAACCCTGCACGCTAGGGTTTTGAAATTTTATATTTGGGTTCCCAATGAAAAAATAGCCGACCCGTATTTTGTTTCTTGTCTAGCATGTTTATTTAAAGTTATGCCCCTTTGAAAAAAATCAGAATTAAATCTTGTGAGCAAGATATCTTGAAAAGTATTTAAGCTGGGTTCTTGAAATTCGATACAGTGAGTGGGAATGATGTGTACATTACCCGATTATATTTTGAGAGAATTCCATGAAAATATTGACAAAGCTACGGCCCTTTGCAGTTCTGCTCATTTTGACCTTGTCAGCAAGATTTCTCGAAAAGCACTTAAGCTAGGGTCTTGAAATATTATATGCTGATTGGGGATGATGTGGAGATTACCTGGTTTGTTTTTTAGGGAATTCCATGAAAAATTGATGTAGTTATGGCCCTTTGTAGTTCTAGGCATTTTGACTTTTTCAGCAAGATATCTCAAAAAGTATTTAAGCTAGAGCCATGATATTTGATATACTGATTGGGATTGAGAAGGAGATCACCTGAATAAATTTTGAACCAATTAAATGAAATGTTGGAGTTATGGCCCTTCGCAATTTCGGGCCATTTAATGTCGTTGCTTTATTGTGTATAGCATAAGTTTAGAACCATGTATGCTAATGTTTTGAAATTTCATGTTTTGATTCCTCATGAAAAAATAGGTGATCCGTATTTTTTTCTTATCCTAATCATCTCCTATTTTAGAGTTATTTCCCTTTGATAAAATAACATTGAAATCATATATTTGTACTGTTGTTACCGTCATGGCTAAGCAGTGTTGGAGTCAAACAGTGTTAGAGTCAGACAGTTGGGGGCATAGTGTTTTACAAACACCAGCTCTAGTTCAAATTTCGATTGAATCCCCGCTCCCCTCCGCCCTCTGAATCCGCTCCTGAAGTGTATCCATATCTCTGATATTATGCCTCTAGCTGTACGCATCAATTAAACTTTCATTTCGAAATATAACATTACTCCAGACTGAATATAGCGTTCATTCCGATTTTCGAAAAATGATGATTTGAATATAACTGATTTGTATAAGCGAGACAGGAATCTTTATCCCTTGCAATCTTAATGTCATGGGGCATAAAAGCGACAAAGTCGTTTATTGTTAATGTAATACAACTCCGTAGCTTCGACTTTCAATCCAACTTTTTTAATGAAAACACAAAGAAAGAATATTATCGCTATGATAAAATAAATGTGCCACGACGTTGGAAAACACACATTCCTACATATGCTCCTAAAGAAGACTCAAATCAGCCTGCGCAATCGCGGGTTATGGTCAGTCTTCGTTGTCTGTATCAAGAAACTTTGCATCCTTGGCTATCCAAAAGGCGCCCAGCATCACGAAACAAGCCTGTATAGTTTTGACCCCCTTAAACCCCACTTTTATATAGTAAAACTGGGGCTTACAGGAATATATATGTGTTCTTATTTCTACTCTAAAACATAGATTGTGGGCGCTCGTTAGAACCGCCTCAGCGAGGCGGTTCTAACGAGTACCCACAATTTATGTTTTGAGCAGAAATGTGAAAAATATCTGAATTTTTTATCTGAAAATTTTCTTTTTTTGGTGGTAAAATTTTCGATATATTTGAATAGGCGTGTTTTCGTAATGATTGTTCGAAGGTACGTTTTCTTAGGTTGCGGCTCAAATAGTTAAGGAAATACATTAGAGCCAGCGCACGACAAAACCTACAGTAAGACCTGTATGACCATGGAAGACTCTGATCAACCTGTACATCCACCCAGTATCGCGAGAGATTTTGTGTATCCCTCTTTTGATAGCCCGAAGGCTGTAGAAGGCACACTCGATCAGCGAAGACTCTGATCAGACTACGCTTGTCGCACAAGTCTTATTATAGGTTTTGTCGTGCGCTGGCTTATTTTATAAATTAGTTTTACAAGACAGAACAGCTTAAAACAGATTAAATTGAGCAGTTGCTACAGATCCTGTGTTGCCCTTCTATTTATCGTTAACATTACCGAACAGGGCCCAGTTGTTCAAAGCATCATTAGCTTGACTACAGTAGTTCGTTAATGACAAACTCGTTAACTGTTGAAGCTACGGTATTTTCGAATACATGGATATTTTTGCTGCAAAAATGTAAGTAGCTTTCGCAGCTACTCACATTTTTTTCAGCAAAAAATATCAATGTGTTTGCCATATTTCAAGATAGAAACTTAAACCGTCACGTCAGCAAGTTTTGAGCAACTGGGCCCTGTTTGTCGGTAACGTTTCCAGGACAGCACCATAACTGCACTGTAAAGTTCTGGATACTGGCGCTGACAGCCAGTTGCCAGCATTTTACCATAAAATCTACGTTTTGTTTCTACTGTGTACCCTAAATATTCGGACAGGGATACCCGTTACAACAGAACACGGCGTCTGATTAGGGTCTACACTTCATTAGATTTTAGAAACACAACGTAGGAGAATGTGGGAAGCAAAAACCAGTGTCCAGACTGATAAGCCTAGACGCTGGATTTTGCTACCCACATTTTCGATCAGCCTGGACGCTCGATTTTGCTACCCACATTTTCGATCAGCCTGGACGTTGGATTTTGCTACCCACATTTTCGATCAGCCTGGACGCTGGATTTTGCTACCCACATTTTCCTACGTTTTATGTTTTTCTAAAATCTGTCTGAAGACAACTTAAATCCTGGGCTACCCTCAGATTAACCTGCGAGGACTGGTCAGACTGTGTGCATGCGCAGGCTGCTACGAGTCTTCGCTTTGTGCACACGCAATCTTGAAGGAAATACTGTGCCTCGGCCAATACTGTTGTCGTTATATGCGTTCTTTTCTAAAACATTTAGAATTGTGTAGGGCCGACTGATTAATGCTTGCGAAATAGGTAAATCTATCCTTGGTTGGAACTCTAAGCGAGGCTCATGAATCTTCGCTGCCCCATTGTACAGATCTTTTGTCATCTTTCAGGGTCCCGACATAACAGTTAGGCTGATCCAAACCCTGTCATTAATAGTAAGCCGTGTAAATCAAGAAATGGCCTAGTAGGAGGACATCTTAAAAAAGAAAACATAACTGATCCATCGCATGACAAATCCAACAAAATGGATGTGCGTCCAGCGAAAACTCAGATCAGCTTGGGCATTCGCCCAGTCTGATCAGTCTTCGCTCTGCGCTCAATGGGTAGCTAAGAACCCATGCTTTCTTCAAGCGGACAGCAAAGACTCTGATCAGACTGGGCGGATTTGCCATTTTGTTGGTTTTGTCATGAGGTGGCTAAAATATGAAGCTTAATTTTAAAGTGATCCATTGATAAATGATCCACCTCATGATAAAACCAACAAAATGGCATATGCGCCCAGGGAAGGCTCAGCTCAACTCAGACATCCGCCCAGTCTGATCAGAGTCTTCGCATGAAAAAAGCTAGGGTCCTTACCTACTCATTGTGCGCACAGCGAAGACTATGATTAGGCTGGGCGGATGCCCAGGCTGATCTTAGTCTTCGCTGGGCGCTCATCAGTTGGATGGTTTTGTCATGCGGTGGCTCAAATTCACACCAATACACATTAATGAGCTGGGACATGCTATTTCCTACAAGACTATAATTGCGCCCATCGAAAAAAAGTTAGATCAGCCTGCGTATCCGCGCAGTCTGATCATTCTTCGCAGGGCATTCTATGAGAAGCAAAGGATCTAAACGTCTTCAGGCGGAGAGCAATGAATCCGATGCGCAGGTCGATCAATCTTCGGTGGGCGTACAACGATCTTGTAGAAAATGCTGTGTCCTTGATAGAACTGAAGCCATAACGTTGGCGTATGGACCAGATTTGAACAGTGGACTGCATATATGTTCGGTATCGCCATGCCCATCAGAAATAATGAGACACTAATGAGACACGTTTAAGCAGATGCGGAAAGTTCAAATAGTCCTGCACACGAGCACTGTTATCAGGGACTGGTGTCTATTGATAAATACTATAGTACCAAATGGTTCTATAAGCGGCCAGCAAAGAGCCTGATCAGACTGCACAGATGCGCAAGCTGATCAGGGCCCTCGCTATCCGTATATTTTCAAAGACAAACCTTCTTATATCTCTAGGCGTGGCCCATACGATGCGTAATCCACTGAATGGTAAGCCCATATGATGCAAGACCCGCTGAATGGTGAACCGATATGATGCAAGACCCACTGAATTGTGACCCCATATGATACGTAATCCATTGGATGATAAGCCGATATGATGCAAGACCCACTGAATGGTAAACACATATGATGCGTAATCTCCTGAATTGTAAACCCATATGATGCGTAATCTCCTGAATTGTAAACCCATATGATGTGAGACCCACTGAATGGTAAACTCATATTATGCGTGATCCACTGAATGGTAAACCCATAGGATGCGAGACTCACTGAATGATAGACCCATATGATGCATAATCTCATGAATGATAAACCCATATGATGTGAGACCCATTGAATGGTAAACCGTTATTATGCATAATCCACTGAATGGTGAACCCATAGGATCCACTGAATAGTAACCCATTTGATCCATAATCTCCTGAATGGTAAACCCATATGGTGCGAGACCTACTGAATAGTAAATCCTCCACTGAATGGTAAAACGATGTTTGAGACCTACCTCCATGCGTGATAAAAAAGAATTTGAGATGCCCCCTTTACGATGATAGTGAAATGAGCTGGACAATGCATGTTGACGCTATTAAGCGTTATATGTGACAGATTTGCCTGTCCGTTTTACTATTATTCCAGTTTGCGTGATATCAATGCCGCAGTTCATCATTTGGGTGATTAAAGTGTTCCTGGGGTATGGACGGTGTCATTAATCAACTTGTCTAAAAGGATTTTGACAATCTTACAGATCTAAAGCAAATTTGATATGGATATTAACACATGCATCGACGGACATAAAGGAAGACGAACGTATTAATCTGTCATTTAGGCGTGTGCAAGGCATGTGCACATAGGACTGTATCTGTTTCTAGTCACAGTTTAACCATTTATGACGTGTGGACTCTTCCACCTCAGCTCTTTGGACAGGTCTATTTCCTATATTAGAGGTCTCTGGATAGTTTTATTACCTTGTTTTATAGAAATTCTTTTACTTTTACTTAAAGCAAACATTGTAGACCCAGATCAGACGCCGCTTTCTGCGGCGTCTGATCATGGTCTACACTGTTTGCAAGTGTACCTTTTATAGGATGCTAGGCGTAAATGCGTTAATATCAGCGAATCAGTAGAAAATGAGTGAATACTTTTAGATGTATACAGGTTGACCTTGGAAACGCTGTAAACATAAAAGAACTAAATACAGAATCTCGAGTTAATTACTACTCTGCATGACCATGTAGATGAAATACCGAAGCTGACAAACATTAGGAAAGGCTTGTACATTTGCAGTTCCAGCAAACATTTACTGTAAAAAAAACTTTTAAGCTTACCTGAGCACAAAGTGCTTAAAGTGAGCTATTTCGATCACCCTGTGTCCGTCGTACATGTGTCGTGCGTCGTCAACATTTATGTTTTTCACTCTCTAGAAGTTACCGGTTTGCTTCAATGTTCATGAAATTTTACCAGAACGTTAGAAATGATGATGTCTCGGCCAAGTTTGAATATGGGTTATGTCAGGTAAAAACTAGGTCACTAGGTCAAGTTTCTTAAATTTCTTGTTCACCCTCTTAAGGCCATAGTTTTGCTTTAATCTTCATTAACCTATACCAGAATGTTTCTCTTGGTGATAAGATAGTTAAGGTCGAATATGGGTCATGTCGGATCAAAAACTAGGTCACTAGGTCAGATTTGTTCAAAACCTTGTTCACCCTCTACAGGCCACAGTTTTGCTTCAATCTTCATAAACTTTATCAGAATGTTTTTCTTGGTAATATCTCGGTCAAGTTCGAACATGGGTCATATTGGGTAAAAACTAGACCTTTAGGTCAAATTTCTTTAAAAATCTTGTTCACCCTCTATGGGCCACAGTTTTGCTAGTTTTGCTTAATCTTCATGTTACTTTACCAGAAAGTTTGTTTTAATGATATCTTGGTCAAGTTTGAATATGGGTCATGTTAAAATGTAGGTCACTATGTCAGATTTGTTTAAAACCTTGTTCACCCTACAGAGGCCTAAGTTTTGCTTCAGTCTTGATGACTTTTTTACCAGAATGATTGTCTTTATGGTATCTTGGTCAAGTTTGAATTTGGGACATGTTGGGCTAAAAACTTTGTCCCTAGGTCGAATTTCATTAAAACATTGTTTACCTTCTCGGGGACACAGTTTTTTTTTTCTATCTTTATAGAACTTTACCAGAATGTTCGAATTTATCTCGGTCAAGTTAGCATATGGGTCATGTCGGATTATAAACTAGGTCACTGTGTCAAATTTCTTTAAAATATTATTCACCCTCTAAAGGCAACAGTTTTGTTTAATGTTCAAAGAACTTTACCAGAATGTTTTGATGATATCTTGGTCAAGTTGGAATGTGGGTCATGTTGGGTCAAAACCTAGGTCACTATGTCACTTTTCTATAAAACCTTGTTCACCCTAAAGATATCACAGTTTTGCTTCAGTCTTCATGAAACTTTACCAGAAAGTTTTTTAATGATATTTTGATGAAGTTTGAGTATGAATCATTCCGGGTCAAACCGTAGGCCACTAGGTCAGATTTCTTTAAAACCTTGTTCACCCTCTGGAGACCACAGTTTTTCTTCAATCTTCATGAAACGTTAGCAGAATGTTTGCCTTTATGATATCTTATTTAAATAATCATCATGAATCTTGCTCAAAATATTTGCCTTGATAATTTCTAGGTCAAGTTCGAAACTGGGTCACTTGGGGTCAAAAACTAGGTCACCGGGCCAAATCAAAGAAAAACTTGTTAACACTCAAAAGGTATTTTTGAAGTACTTATCATGAATCTTACTCAAAATGTTTGTCTTGATGATTTCAAGTTCGGCTTTGAAACTGAGTTATTTAGGGTCAAAAGCTAGGTCACGGGGTTAAAAGGTCAAGATAAAAAGTAGGTCACTTGGGGTCAAAAGCTAGGTCACTAGGCCAAATGAAAGCAAACGTTAAGACTCTAGGGGTCACATTTTTGACGGGACCATCATTAATTTTGCTCAAAATGTTTGTTCTGATGATATTTAGGTCAAGTTTAAAACTTTCTTACTTGGGGTCAACAATAAGGTCATCAGGCTAAATTAAAGGAACAGCTTGATATAACCACTCTAAAGGTAATATTTTTTAAATGATTATCATGAATCTTGCTCAAAATGCTCAAAATGTTTGTCTTGATGATTTCTTGGTGAAGTTTGGAACTGGATCATTTATGACCTATATTTCATTGCCCAGTTACTTTCTTAAGTTTTTCCATTTAAGTCAGTTTCTCAGTAACTATTGGTCCAACAGCAGTGTTACGTGGCACTTGCATACATTTTGGCATGGCCTCTTGAATGCAGTCATCCATATTTTACCTTGACTTTTATTTCACTGTCCATTGATTTTACTCAGTTTTTGCGTTTACATCAGTTTTTCAGTAACTACTGGTCCAACAGCCAGTGATACTTAGCACATGCATACATCTTAGCATGGCTTCTTGAGTGCAGTCATCCATATTTGACCACGTATATTTCACAGTCCACAAGGCATACTACATTGTCTCACTTGTTAATATAATCATCATGAATCTCGGTCATAATGTTTCCCTTGATCATTTCTAGGTCAGGTTCTGTAAGTGCTATGATATTCAGGTGAGCGATGCAGGGCCATCATGACTCTCTTGTTTGTAAATCTCAGAACAAATTGGGGCGCGCTAAGCGAAAAGGTGTCTTTCAGCATGCGCTAAATACAAATTCAAATTGATCCCGCGCATGCGCAAAGTCTCTGGCATTTGCTCTTTATCGATACATTCTGTAGTGTCCAATGATTCTGTTAGCGGACAGCGACGGCCATGATAAGACTGCGCGGATGCATATTCTTGAAGACACGTTTTCGCATGGCACGGCCCATTTAACGATTATGATGTAGTGTTTTACTTCTGTTTTAACGTTATTTATGTTACGACGATAACGGGATGATAATTAAAAATCACGAAAACATGCCTGTATTATGTTGACCCCCTTAATAGTAAAACTGGGATTTACAGGGGTATACATTTTTTCTCTTATTTCTGCTCAAAAACATAGATTGTGTGTACTCGTTGGAACCGCCTCGCCGAGGCGGTTCTAACGAGTTCCCACAATCTATGTTTTAACAAGAAATATGAAAAATATCAGAATTTTTATCTGAAAATTTTCATTTTGTTTTTGTGGTAAAATTTTCAGTATTTTTGAATAGGCTTGTTTTCGTAATGAAGACTCTGTACCATTTTGAATGCGATCCAGTCATAAGTTGAAATTCCGCCTCCAGAGGGATTCGAATCCTGTAACTCGTGAACCGGTCAAATCGGCCATCCGGACATTTCCTTGAGTCGAGCTGCGGAAGGATGATCGTATATGTGTGACATCAAGCTCTGTACTGTCAGGCGCTGAAGTGCTGTTTAAATTGAATTCGAACCATGGATATTGTAATTTAAAGGTTTGAGTGCTTACGTTCAGCCGCAAGTAGAAATCGGAATCTTAGACAAAGACGCTTTTGTAAGTGTCAGGTCAGGTCTGGGCCCTCGTTGTCCGATAAAAATCATTAGACACTATAGAATGTATCAGTGAAGAGGAAATGCCTCGAGGAGACTTTGCGCATGCGTGTAATGAATGAATCTGTGAATTTTGCATTTGCTTGAAGTTACATTTTCGCTTGGCGCGGCCCAACGGACCAGTGGTAGCTAGAAAAGGACAAAAATTCATTTCACTGCATAATAGGGCCATTACAAGTTTTTTGTTTCTGTTAAGCGTCCGCGGGAAGGTTTGTTTTCGGCATCCGCTTTGAATAAAAAACATTACAAAAAAAAAAAAAGAAAAAAAAAAAAAAAATACAAACAAAACAAAACATAAACATGCTTCTAAATTTTCAAAGAATCAGAAATATCTGAATGTTTTACATACTGAGGTAAAGTCTTCCATTGTATCAGGTAAATATTTTTTTCTTATTTCTCCATAATAAGATATGCTGTTGGTAAAAAAAAAGAACAAAAAACAAACAAAAAAAAAACTTGGAATGGCCTAGGTTCCATGCAATGTCAGTTTCGGGATGGAAAGAAATATTGCTAAATCGTAACGGTACGATTGAAGCCAGTGGAATCACTTTCGCGTTATGTTTATTGTATCTTCAATTATATTAATAACGTTCGAGCGTGAAATTAATTTTGCAAACTGAAAGGGTACTCGATCAGTTCTGCATTTTAAACTGATGCATTTCGTATTTAATTGTTATATCTGATGTACAGCGTGACAGTTCTGGCAGATACAATCTTAAACTGTTTCACTGAAATGAAACGGGTTTTATATATTTTATATTGATCCAACATTCAACTGATTTGCTTTACTTCAGAAAATATGGATTATCATATGGCAATTATCATATCATACCCCATACAAATCATTGACACCCATATCAGCCCGAGGCCGAGGGCCCAAGGTCTGATATGGGGCGAGGGTTGATATTGGGTATGATACGAAAATTGCCATATCATAATCTATTCATCATACATTTTATTTCTTTCTGACAAGTTTATCTAGTTGATATTGTCTGACAAGATGCGGAAGTGACATGATGGTGGTGACTGACGACTAGTTGCGCGGACAACGTGTTTTATAGAATAGAAGAGAACAGTAAAAGGCAAGCCCGCCGATTGTGCTGATATGGGCTTTCTGCCCTAGGGCGTGATATTGGTCACGTGTGTGATTTGACTTTTTCGCCTTAGAGCGTGATATCTGTTTTGGCTAATTTTAGCTTGATAGAGATTTTATGCATACAAACCTTTTCCATTAGAGATAATTGCATGACTGCCGAGCCTGATTTCTGGGAGGAATAGGAGGAATATTCCCAGTTCTTGTCTGCTAAATTAGCCAAGAGATTGGCAAAGATTAAATCTATCACAAGAATATTCCAAGATCAAAACAGCTATACTACACTAGAATCTAGGTGATGTATACATACTCCCTCCAATTATGTTGTAATCATAATTTTGTTTTTGCAGTTTATTATGACTTTAATTCTCTCTCGGAGATCTGGAAATGGGGTTCTGCACTGTTAATTTTATTGACTAGAATCAAAACTAACGTATGTGACTGTTAGTATGATGAAGACCATGTTGTTTCTGTGCTTGCTGTCAACAACTAAATGAAATCCTGCTACAGGAAGCGACATTCCTCCATCATGCCAATATACCGTCGCATAAGCTACTTGCCTGTCACAATTCATTTTAGTAATACTCAATATACTTTTTCAGGTTTGTCACACTTTATCCTTGCAAAAGTCAATAGAAATCAGTGCGAATCTAGTAAGTCAAACTTTAACTAGAAACTTATATAAGGCGGTAACACCTGGTAAATATATTATAGCAAATGTCATTTTTTTTTCAGCTCATCTTACGATAGGTTTCTTTACTATCTTGTCTTCAACGTGGCTATACATACTAATGATGTGTTCAGGTGATATACATCCTAACCCAGGGCCATCTTCAACGACCTCATCTAGCAACTTATTTGATTATAGCTAGCAGACTAGTTCTATCATAAACTCTCAATCAAAATCACCACCCGTCATTTGTTCACTTTAATGTCCAGAGTATTACTTCTAAATTAGGTGTCCTGTACACAGAACTCTTAGACTTTGATATACTAGCTTTCTCAGAAACCTGGTTAAGTCCAGTAATATTGACTGAAGATCTCTTATTGCACTCTTACAGTACTCCAGAACGGAAGGACCGTGAAGGAGATCGGTATGGCGATATCATGATATATTTAAAAGAGGGCATTCTGTATAAGAGTAGATATGATTTAGAACCACGAGAAACTGAGTGTATGTGGATAGAACTCATTTACAAACATAAGCCTGTATTATTCGGCGCTTTCTACAGGACGCCCAACTCGGACTCGCTTTACTATTCCACAATAGAAGATTCGTTGCATTTAGCTATAGATACGGGCATAAATGAGATAATGTTTACTGGCTTACTTGCTGGCTATTACATGCTTAATTCACAATCATCAAGGAAAAGTGTAGAACTCTATAGACAATATGCCCTATTCCAGACAATAAACCAACCAACACATTTTACTGAAAACTCCTCACCCCTCATTGATTAAGTTCTTGTTAGTAACAAGGACCATTTAGTAACACATTACGAAATCACGCCTATTCAAATATATAGAAACTTTCACCTCCAAAAACTGAAAATTTTCAGCTAAAAACTCTGATATGTTTCATATTTCCGCTCAAAACATAGATTGTGGGTACTCGTTAGAACCGTCTCGGTGGGGTTTAATGGGGTCAAAATTATATAGGCATGTTTTCGTGATAATGTTGAGTTAGAGACCCTTTCTCTGTCAAGATATGCGTTATCACTGTCCAATATATGGAATATTTAAACTTTCTAAACCTAAATTGCAATGTTATAAGCGACATATCTGGACTTATAATCAAGGTGATTATAATCTTTTAAGAACGAAAGCAGCAGCTACAGACTGGGAAACCTTAAAAAATACAAATATAAATATCTATGCCCAAAACATCACTCAGCACATAATTTCAATCGCGAAAGAATGTATACCAAACAAAACTGTTACTATAAATTCTTCAGACCCTTCCTGGATCATCACAACTATCAATCGCTATATCCGAAAACGCAAAAGAGCTTATCGTAAAGCAAAAATACTCAACACTTTTATAGTTTGGGCCAAATTTAAGAAACTGAGGAACAAAATCAGTTCTATGATACGCAAATCAAAACCCAAATTCTATGATAATATTGCAGAGAAACTAAAATAAAAGTAAAACAAAAAGATTGCCTTTGGAAACAAAGAACACACAAAATCACGAAAATCGGAGACTCGGTTTGATTGAGTCTCTACATATACAACACTGTAGTTTGCGAGGCTGCATACGCCTCCTAGCGCCGGCTTAAGCGGTATTCGATTTTAAAAATAACCAGGATGGGCTCAATGATCCCAAAGGAAATAAAGTATAACCTGTACTATAATGATGTATGGGGAGACTTTTTACGGGCGTCACACGGCAAAACACCAGTTACAGTACAATAAAATCAGTTTCTCTGACCTCGATAGACTAGTGGACCACACTTAAACTATTTATTTATCCAAAAACTTCTTCCACTTTTCCAACTCCTGAAATCAACGGCTGTATTTACAATGCTGATCTCGAAAAGACTCGAGTTTTGAATGAATTCTTTTCAAGTCAATCCTTTCTTGACGACAGTAATGCCGAGCTTCTTGACTTAGCGCCATATGCGACCGACTCAGTGCTTGATACTGTTATTATATTGAAATTTTGAAACATCGGAATAAGAAGTTGTTTTGCTGCTTTGTGGATTTTTCCTCTGCTTTCGACTCTGTATGGAGGGTAGGTCTATGGCAAAAATACTAAAATCTGACATTAATGGTAAAATCTTTAAGGTGATTTATAACATGTATTATGATATTAAATCTTGTATATCCCTTAATGGGGAAGTTTCAGCCTTTTTTGCAAGTTCATGTGGGGTAAGACAGGGCGAAAACCTCTCCCCAGTCCTTTTCTCAATTTACTTGAACGACCTTGAAAACTTTCTTTTGGCTAATACGGGCTTAGGTATTTCATTCGACTGTAATAGCGTTGACTGGAGTCTTTATTTTAAACTTATAGTCCTGCTTTACGCAGACGATACGGTGCTTATAGCTGATAACGAAAAGGATCTCCAGAAAACGCTAGATTTGTTTTACGATTATTTTGAATTGTGGAAACTTAAAGTAAACATAAACAAAACTAAGATTGTTGTATTTGGTGCTAGGAAAATTGATAATATGTTATTTCGTATGGGTGACAACACTATTGAAAAAGTTGACAGATATAAGTATTTGGGTGTCTTCTTTTCAAAGTCTCGGAGTTTCTTGCATTGCAGAAAACATATAGTTGAACAAGCCAGAAAAGCTATGTATTTGCTATTTTCTAGAATTAATAATTTCTACCTTCCAACTGATCTCCAGCTTAAGTTATTTGATCATACTGTGTTACCAATGCTTACTTACGCATTCGAAATTTGGGGATACGAAAATCTAGACATGATAGAAAAAGTACATACAGAGTTCTTACGAAATATTACAAAATCAAGAAAAAGTACACCATTATATATGATCTATGCAGAACTTGGCCGCTCTCCAATAGAAATAACAATTCAGTCTCGTATCATTAGTTTCTGGAATAGAACAATATGTGGATAAAAATCAAAACTATCTTTTTTTTTTATATCAAATATTATTATGTACTGAAAAGCTTAACTCGAAATGGATCGCCAAGGTTAAAGACATTCTTAGCAGTGTTGGAAGAAATGATTTATGGCTAAACCAGAACAATATTTCTATAAATAATGTAAATATCCCCGTAAAGCAAACACTTCTTGATCAGTTTTACCAAAAATGGCATGAAAGTTTGAATAATTCTATGAAAGGTAAACATTATTGCTCATTCAAGGACGCTATTGCTCTAGAAAATTACTTCTGTATTCTTCCTCGGCATTTAAGTTCAATTATGGTCCGATTCCGAACCTCAAATCATAAACTCTCGATCGAGACCGGAAGATGGTACAGCATAGACTTGGATGATCGAAAATGTCCCCTTTGCACATCTAATTCTCTCGGCGACGAATTTCATTTTTTACTCGAATGCACTTTTTTCAAAACTCAAAGGAAAAAATACCTAGATAAACAATTTTATAAACGACCTAATATGTTACTGTTCAAATCTCTTATGACGAGCAAAGATGTTATGACTAACAAATCTTAGTACTTTCATGGGGATAATCATGAAACAGTTCGCTTAATAATCTAGCTTTGGGTATCCTCTGTTGTAGATATTATTTATTAAAAATATTATCACTGCTGATAAAATGGTAGTTGTGGTGGTAGTGGTTGTAGTGGAGGTGACGGAGTTGTGATGATGGTGGTGGTGATGGTTGTAATAGTAATCATGACGGCAATAAAAATAATTATTGTTACTGTTATTGTTGTGGTTGTTGCTGTTACTACTGTTGTTGCCACTGCTATTGTTATTGCTCCTGCTACTACTGCTGTCGTTGTTGTCATTAAAATGCTGCTATTATTATTATTATCATTATTATCATTATATAGCCGAAATCTATAAAGAAAAAAAAACAAGATGAGTGGGTTTTTTTTTTCTGGTGCATTGAGGTGAGGGTCATTTAGGCTGCAGCGGGTCACCTAGCTTATAAAGTTGTAAGGTTTTGAATAAAAGACTATAGACGGCAGCGGACTTACATATCAGTATGAATGTTTCAAAATTGAAGTGTACTGCCTTCAATCATCAGTCATGATGATGGTTGCATTACATTTATCAAACAGCGTGTGTTGAACCAGCTCTGCGGCAGCGATGAACCAGCGCAGTCTGGCATTGTTGTTGCGGCGTTGTGACATAATTTTGTTCGATTATCAGGTGCTACATTGAGATTGAAACAATTATTACTGATTATTATATTTACCACAGTATTTCTAAATTTGCCGCAAACACATGGCGTCGCAGCGACGTTGCTTCAGCGTTGCCGTGACGACATGATACCACGGCAGCGGTGATGCGTCGTTGTTGCGACGTTGTGTGTTGATGTGTTATTTTTTTTTTTTTTTTTTTATTATTATAATTATTACCATTTGCCTTATGTAAATTGGTTGGAGGAGGCTGTGGCGGGATAGCGAAATTGATCATTCCTTGATCGCCTCGCCGAAGCATTCGCACTGAATGCAGACTGGATATTTGCCGTCAGTGCGAAAGGCATCGGCGACTACGGGTAATTGTGCGCCATCCCACCTGCGTTATTTGCCTACTTCATGAGAAACGAGGTCATTTCAGTGCTTTCAGCGAATATAAACGTGAACTTTTGCAACGGAAAATATTTATAAATAAATTAATAAACAATAACTCGCATCAGAAAAATAATCCAATACGTATAGTACTATAGTGTGTAAAGATCTGGCCTGGTTTCTTTTATTTTCATTCATACTTTTCTCCGTGTTGCACGTGTTTAATGATCTGGTGACAGGTACTTTAAGGTGTGGCTTGGTTTCGTCATGGTGAATCGGAAATTTTATTGGATGGTTGTCACCGGGTCATTGCACTCATGCGACACAATAATTATAGTATAAACAAGGTACTGCGATAGTTGGTAGTCGCTAGTTCTAATGTTTAAAGTGTTTCTACACTATCTCTCTATCTATCTATCTATCTATCTATCTTCTGCCTGCCTGTCTGTCTCCACATGTTATCTATCTATCTATCTATCTATCTGAAAATGTTATTTATCTATAAGTCTATCCATCCAAATAGTTTTTAGGTTATCTATCTATCTATCTACATGAAAATGTTATCTATCTATCTATCTATCTATCTATCTATCTATCTATCTATCTATCTATCTATCTGTATATATATATATGAAAATGTTATCTATCTGTCTATCTATCTATCTATCTATCTATCTATCTGTATGTATGTATATATGAAAATGCTATCTATCTATCTATCTATCTACCTATCTATCTATCTATCTATCTATCTATGGCTGTTACGCCAGCAATTCTGCTCCCCCAAGTTATAGTCAGTCGTAATTTGGGTCACTAAAAATGAATTCCAATAGTTTTTTTTTAATGTGTCCTGGTTGTTATTAGACAGTTTATGATAAATATTATTATGGAATTACTGTAACCGTCTTAACTGCAACTTTGTATCTTACATTTCCTCTGATGTCATGCTTGACTTTGAAAGAATAAAGTACTTTGAACTTGAACTTGAACTATAACGCCACTAGAAGTTGAATCGGTTCTCAAGTCGCTAGACACTCTTAAAGCTTCTGGACCAAATAGTCTTAAGTAATCGCATCCTCAAAGAATTATCTAAAGAACTCGCTATTCCCCTCTGTTCACTGTTCAACTTCTCTTTAAGCACAGTATGCTTCCGACTTCATACAAAGTGTAAATCAGCTAACCTTTCTATACAATACCTTCTTTCAAGCGTTGGGCGCTGGCAAAGAGATTAGAGTTGTTTTCTGTGATATAAGCAAAGCATTTGATAGAGTATGTCATACAGGTCGTATTCACAAACTCGAAGCCACTGGTGTTACCGGTAAACTCCTTGCTTGGGTTAAGAACTACGCATATGACAGACTGGTGTTAGTTCCGATTGGTCCAAAATTCTAGCAGATGTGCCACTGGGCTCAATTCTAGGCCTATTGATTTACAAAAATGACATAGTAAACGAAACAGATCTTTACAACCACGCCTTTATATGCAAAACCAACAAATAACTGATCGAATCTCGCAAGCATCTAGGACTTTACTTTTCAAATAATTTAACTTGGCATGACCAAATTAATTATGTACTCGAGAAGGCCAGGAGAAGAATAAATATCATGCAAAAATTAAAGTTTTAGATTAGACAGAAAGTCACTTGAAGTAATATACACAACATTTATTAGACCAATCTTGGAATCTTGTTATCGTTTGGGATAACTGCGCTCAATATGAAAAACAAGAGAATGAAGAAGTACAAATTGAGGCAGCTAGAATAGTTACTGGTACCACCAAATTAATATCTTAAACTTACTTGTATCTTGGGGAAATAATGGGATTTACTGGAAAAAAGACAAAAACGTCACAATCTTACTCTTTTCTACGTAATGATTAACAGTCAATCTCCTTCCTGTCTCTCTGATCCAGTGCCCAAGTCTGTAAGTACCATTTCCCATTATAATCTACGAAATGCTAATGATCTGAAATCTGTAGCCTCAAGAACGAATTAGTATTAACATCATTCTTGCCATCGGTAGTTACGGTGTGGAACGACTTAACTTACGATTTCAGACAGTCAAACTCTCTTCGTTCAAATACAATCTTAACAGGGAACGAACTATATTTCCGAAACATTTCTACAGTGGCACAAGGAAAGCACAGATACTGCACACACGACCTTGTATAAATTGTAGTTCGATAGATAACGATCTTTATTCGAAACCTTAACTGATTCTACATTGTGCCGCTGTGGATCTGTGGAAAATACCAACCTTTTTTCCAGTGTTCGTATTATAATGAGCAAAGAACAACGCTATTAAATTCTGTCGCCCAGTACCAGACAGTAACGCTCTAACTCCTATTATTTGGAGATGGTACACTCTTTCGTGACATAAACATATCTATATTCAACAAAGTTCAGAAGTCTATATTAGATACGAAACGGTTTACATGATTTTAATAAATACGTTGTTAAAGAGCCAGGAATGCGATGATATTCAACATTGTCACAGGACAAAACCTCGAAAGTCATGATGCTCCCAGTATACAAACCCCTCCCACTGCCTCCCTAAAAGCAAACTTCCATTTTATTTGTTATCACTGTGTTCATTTCTATCTTGTATTTCTACAGTTTTGTTCAAAACTTTGACTTGTCATATTACCTTAATAAAGCATCACGAAAACATGCCTATATAAATTTGACCCCCTTAAACCCCACTTTTATATAGTAAAACTGGGGTTTACAGGGGTATACATTATTTTTCTTATTTCTGCTCGAAACATAGATTGTGGGTACTCGTTAGAACCGCCTCGGCGAGGCGGTTCTAACGAGTACCCACAATCTATGTTTTGAGCAGAAATAGTGAAAAATATCGGAGTTTTTATCTGAAAATTTTTTAGTTTTTGGAGATGAAATGTTCTATATATTGGAATAGGCGTGTTTTCGTAAGCGGGTATAGTAAACTCTCATTGTCTCAAACTCCAAGGACCACTTTCGTTTGAAATGGCAGAGATTTCTAGAAAAAGAGAGAAGTGAGATGAAATAATCATATGGTAAATGAAACTTATGTTACCCTTCGTCTGGTTTGGTCTATGTATTGTTTCGAGATCAGTGTTGGAGATAATGCGCGTGTACTGTATTTGATTCATCAGGAAATTTATTACTTCTAAATTTCATAATGGACCATGTTAACTTTGTTTTTCACTTAAAACTTGCCATATGCTTACAATGTTGATTTTGTATGGAGAAGAACTATATAAGCGTGTATGCTTTCGTTCTAATCCTGTATTTTATTGTTTACAATATTGATGTTTAAATTGATACTTCGGAATAAAATTCTTTAAACCGATTTCTTTCAATTCGATAGTTTGTTTAAAAAAAAGCAGACGACGAATGTATTCAGAAATCTGGCGCCGAGAGAGTTTACTTAGGTTGGGGGAAAGAAAATTTGCTAAAATGGTCGCACTCCGTTGATTAAGATGGCCGCCATGCCCATATATGTTAAAAACCTTTATAAAAAAAAATTCCAGAACCGAGGATGCTTTGGGGTTAAATCTTTGCAAAAATCATTTGGGACCAGGGGTCCACCGGTTGCTAAAATGATGGTCCTACATTGACGTTTGACCTTTTTTACGGCGAGGTCAAGTTTGCTTCCCTATTCATTTGTATGGACCCATACATTTGTATGGGAAAAATGCTAAGAATTTCAAACGACTTTTCCTGTAAAGCGTCTGGGCCAGTGTTGCTCAAATTTCAAGTGGAACCTCCTTGGGGAACGGGAACGAAAGATTGTTAAAATAGTCGCAGTCTATTTACCAAGATGGCCGCCATACCCATATATGGTTAAAACCTTTAAAAATCTTTTTCTCCAGAACTAAATAAGCCCTTGGGCATAATCTTTGCACAAACCATCGGGGACAAAAGGTCTACCAAAATTGCTAAAATGATGAACTGACACTGACGCCTGACCTTTTAACGGCAAGGTCTAATTTGCTTTCCCATGCATTTATATGGGAAACATGTTGAGAATTCATATTTTGGACATCTCCTCTAAAGACTATGATCCAACTGAGTTGAAGCTTGATGAGGAGCATCGGAGCGCCTAGTAGATACAAAACAGCTAAAATTGATGAGACGATCGAAAATCCAAGATGGCTGCCACAGCCGCTATCTTAAAAATCAATTTTTGACATCTCTTCCCACATCTTTGGTCGATTTGAACCGAAACTTGCTCCATAGCAACAGGACAACTTCTGGATCGAAATGAGCTAGAATCTTGTCGATCGGAAATCCATGATGGGCTCCATAGGGCGAATTAAGTTGAAACCTCCAATGTAGCAACAGGTTTACGTGTAGATGAAAAATAGCTAAAATCATAGCCGCCATCTTGAAAACCAATTTTTTACTTCTCCACCCAAATCGTTGGGCGATATGAGTTGAAACACACTGTAGCAACAGATCTAGATACAAAATAGCTATATTATAAAAAGAATGACCGTTGAGAGCAATGAGCACGCACACAAAGACAAAATAGCTGAAGTGTCTAAAACTTACAAAATATCATCACAAAAACATGCCTATATAATTTTGACCCCCATAAACCCCACTTTTATACAGTAAAACTGGGGTTTACAAGGATATACATTATTTTTCTTATTTCTGCTCGAAAACATAGATTGTGGGTACTCGTTAGAACCGCCTCGCCGAGGCGGTTCTAACGAGTACCCACAATCTATGTTTTGTGCAGAAATATGAAAACTATCGGAGTTTTTTATCTGAAAATTTTCAGGTTTTGGAGGTGAAATTTTCTTTGTATTTGAATAGGCGTGTTTTCATAATGGATTGAAGTAGCAAAAGCTTTAAGCTACAATCAACATTTTATTCTGTGAGGTTTATCTTCCCTTGCCCCTATGCTGTATACATGTATAAATTCATGATACTTGTTAAACACTTTCTCTTCAGAAATCAGTTGGCCAATTTCCATAAAGTTTCCTGTCGCTCATACTGTTGAAACGGGATTGAGAGTTTGTTCAAATGGTCACGTTCCATTGGCTATCATGCCCATATATGATAAAATAATGATAATAAAATAAAGAAGAATAAAAAAAATCTTCAAAACCAAGACCTGCTCAAATGATGATCCTTTTATTAGTTGCATTGACAGGATTGGAAAAATGTTGCATAACATCTGCATATCTGCATTGGCTATTTCACTCAGGTGAGCGAGCCGTGGCCCGTGGGCCTCTTTGATGTTGTTGTTTTTTTGTGTTTTTTTTTGTGGCCTTGAGGCTTATTATTATTTTATTATTATTATTATTATTATTATTACTATTATTATTATTATTATTATACAACATTTGAACCAAGGCTGAAGATTCCATACTAGTAAACTCGATTGAAACAGTCAGGTACTTTTAACTTTTTAACTACTGACCATTCTAAGTCGGTGGTTCTGATATTTTTATTTATTATTTGTTTGTTTGTTTGTTTTTTTCTTTGTGGCCTTGAGGCTGTTCGCTGCGGGGATTTTTCCATGATTTGTCCAGATCGTTGTCTTTATTGATGTGGTTAATGGTTCCTGTCCAAGCATTGTGATCACCTTATTTGGGAAGAGCGAGCTGTATGCTTTGAGTTTCCTTAGCTTGTAGCTAATCACGAAAACATACATATATAA
This sequence comes from Anodontia alba, assembly GCA_964016985.1. Lineage (NCBI taxonomy): Eukaryota > Metazoa > Mollusca > Bivalvia > Lucinida > Lucinidae > Anodontia > Anodontia alba. The sequence continues at coordinate 53,510,032 of OZ024835.1, forward strand.
TTTTGCACCCCCCCCCCCCTCAAACCCCCCTTTTTTTATAGTAAAACTGGGGTTTATAGGGGTAAATATTTTTATTCTTATTTCTGCTCAAAAACATAGATTGTGTGTACTCGTTACAACCGCCTCAGCGAGGCGGTTCTAACGAGTACCACAATCTATGTTTTGAGCTGGAATATGATATCAGAATTTTTATCTGAAAACTTTCAGTTTTTAGTGGTAAAAAAATTTGTATAGTAAATCAACACCAACACGAAATAATCTTTATCATGCATTAACATCAACGTTTCGCCATCACGGCTTCTTCAGGATGTAATAAACAATAGACATAGATGACGTCGCACACGAAAAAGTAACGTGATGCGGTGCGCCACGCCAGCGACGTCACACAAAATATAGCGGTAATATACAATAAAGCAAGTTATCCGGGGCACAGCAATTCCCACAGTACACAAGTATGCGACAAGCGAAGACCAAGATCAGCCTGCGCATCCCCGCTGCCAGATAAAAGTCCTTACCTGCCACATAAAGGGTTTATATGATCCCGGCCTTCCATAGAGCGCACAGCGAAGACCCAGATCAGACCGCGCGGATGCGCAAGCTGATCCGAGCCTTAGCCGGGCATGCATGCAAAATTAACGAACAGCCGCGTAACGGAGAAAATACCATAGGCCCAGACCTCCAGGAGGAAGTAAAACCGGCCAGCAAAATAAAAACGTCAGGCTGCGCTTCCGCGCAGGCTGACCAAGTATTAAGCTGTCGGCAAGGAGACCAAGATACCGATATGTCGCATAGTATAGACCCAACCAGGCTGCGCTACCGCGCAGACTGAAAAAAGCATAGACACGGACCAGCATCCACGGGGCCAGCCGTACCCAGACACAAAAGCAGAGTAGCTTTTAGGATTGAAATTTTCAATATATTTGAAAAGGCGTGTTTTCGTAATTTTCTTTATAATACAGAATACTTCCAAATTCACAGTCACCGCACCTTGTGAGAACGAACCCTCATACAATCTCCTCCGTTTAGTTTTTCAGACTGCGAAAACATTGATTCGATCTTTATCGCCACTTGTGATCCAGAAAACAATCAAGATTATCAATTTCGCATCTTCATCAAAGCTTCAGTGAGGAAAACGTATCGTTCCTTTCATGACAATCGATTGAACCGAACATCCGCGTTGTATGGCCAAGAGCAGCACATTCGCTGTATTGGTATTTTGATTACCTAAAATGCACGACGTGTGCGGAGCCTTGTCATATTCGGATGTGCAGACTGACTGGGGCCTATGTGGTTAACCGATGAAATCCCAGATGTTTTCTTTTGACACAACGCAGTTATTGGGAAAAAACACACGATAACAATTTAACTCTTGTCCTGCTGAATAAATTAAGATGTCCACTTATAATTTTCAGCCATTCAGATTACTTGATCAAGGTTGTTAATACAAATTCAAATATTTAATGGCAAACAGTGCAGATCCAGATCAGTTGGCTTCTTCAGAAGCCAACTGATCTGGATCTACACTGTTTGCAAAGGCAGAGCATATCCGGGTTCAGCAGGACTAGAGTTAATTATATTTCCCATTTCCATGTCCGTATTCCAATCATCCTTGTACCAAAAAAACGACAGCCCGACCGAACCATGCTATTAGAAAAAAGTCTTTGGGGTATATGCGGTAAGCGAAGGACAAGACCGGACTGCACGTCAATGCAATCTTATCAGAACATTCGCTGATTTCCCAAAGTATTGTTTTACTCTATATTTAATCTCTCTACAACAGTCATCTCCCTACAATAGCCAGTTTTAGGAGTTCCTTAGGGTGGCTTTTGTAGGGAGATTGAACTGCACAGAGAAAGAATTATGACTAGAAACGTAGAAAGTGTGCGAACTATAAAGTGCTATAAAACTAGTTAACTGCAGTCGAACCTTAATAGCTCGAACACTGATGGCTCGTTTACGATGGCCAATTTCGAACTCGTTTTTAGGGCCCCATTACGGAAACATGCCTATACAAATAAATTGAAAATTTTACAACCAAAAAAGGGAAATTTTTCAGATAAAAAATTCTGATATTTTTCATATTCCTGCTAAAAACATAGATTGTGGGTACTCGTTAGAACCGCCTCACCGAGGCGGTTCCAACGAGTCCCCACAATGTATGTTTTTGAGCAGAAGTTAGAAAATAATGTACACCCCTGTATATCCCAGTTTTATTATATAAAAGTGGGGTTTAAGGGGGTCAAAATTATATAGATATGTTTTCCTGATGCTAAGAAATTCTTCCGATAGCTCAAGAAAAAAAATTAAGGAAATTTTCTTATTTTATCATGAAATTGTATGTTATATGTACTCATTAGAATTGCCTATTTGAGGCGATTCCAATGAGTACACTCAACATTGTCTAGAAGATCGAAAAAAAATCCCTAAATTATCGCCATTTGCTTCCCGACGTGGCGTCTTGAGTAATCCTCAGTTGCTCGAAAAACCAATCTATCGAACAAATTTCCCTGGTCCCAAAGATGTTCGAGCCATTGAAATTCGACTGTCTAGCGCAGTCGGTAGCACATCTGACTGCAGATTCAGGAGTCGCAAGTTCGAATCCCAGCTTGGCCACATAATTTTCATGGATATTGATCTTGAAAATATTTTACGGTCTTCTATCCCTTCTGTTGATTCAAGAATGGCAGTTTTCAGAACGAATGTGCACAAGTACGGATTAACCGCTTAGAGGACTAATCCTGGCCAGGAAAAGTGTGATTAGGTTAACTGACCGACATGATCTTAACATTGCTGACTGGGCCGTAAAACAAACGTGAGTAGAAGCGATACACATGCAGGGAAAGTAATTATTTCAATAGTCTTCTCAAAAGGCGTCTACTCTAAAAGGAAATACTTTGCTTCCCTACCAGCAACGTCTTTTTCGTAAAGAGTAGACCCCTTTTCGGGAGAAAATACTTTTCTTTTAGATCAGACTCCCTAACAGAATGGGCTTCGTGTGCAGGAGAGCAAACAGGAAGTCACATAAATTGTCTCCCTTGTAAAAATGGCGGACAGTCTACTAATTGTATTCAGTCTCCTTATTGGAACATTTTACCTACTTATATACAATCGAATTTCAATGGCTCGAAGTTCTTGGGGACCATGGACATTTGTTCTAGACAAGGGTAGTTTGAATCTCTTTGAATCACCGAGGGTTAATCGTAGCGCAAGGTTAGGAGGCAAATGGTGACGAATTAAGACTGTTTTAGCGATCTTCTATAAAATAATGGTATGTTGAGTGTACTTATTAGAATCGCCTCGATGAGACGATTCTAATAAGTACGCGCAACATACATTTACATTAGACAAGAATATTTCTCTCAATCCGTAAATATGTGTTTTCTTAGCTATCAGAGGAATTTCCAGGGGGCTCAAAACTAGTTCGAATAAGCTACGGTAGAAAACCATCGGTGTACGAGATAGTTTCACTGTGGTCCTAGACTGGCTCCAGTCTCCAATGACTAAATATTTTTTTCTTATCATCTGTTTAATAATCTACTAAAATAAAACCAAAGTATCATGACTTTAGAGACTGGTCACTAGTGACCAGCCTTTACAGTCATGATATTTTTTTTTTTTTTTTTTTTTTTTGTTTTGTTTTTATCTTAGTGGATTATCAAACATGATTATGAGAAAAATTAGTCTACTGTGGTCCCAATGTATTTTATGTTTTTAACGTAAAAAGGTGCATTGAATTACGTTCGAATTGGAAAAAATATTCCTTAATATTGTACTCATTTCAGAAATTATTTTAAAGATATCGATACATACTTCATGACTCTAGGTTAGCCGGTTTTTTTTTAGAAAAAATTATATTGTTAGTTTTCTTATTTTTCCAGGGAAACATATGATGTCGGTGCTCATTAGAAGCGCCTCGGCGCTTCTAATGAGCACCGACATCATAAGTTTCAGTGGAGTACGGACAACATGTGTTTTCGTGCAGAATTTTCAGAAAATATTTATCTGGTACCCATCTTATGTACGTGAATGAGATGCCGGTGGGTATATTAAGGACTCTTATTTCAAAACAATTACAAAACTATTCAAATAAACTTTTCATCAATACAATAACAAATGTTTTGTTGTATATAACTTCCCATATTGTTTACAACTACTGACGTCAGAAACAATCCAAACTGGAAGTAACGTAAGAAATAGACCCTTACGTCATATTCGAACAACGAAGAAGATTATGCGATCTTGTCTTTGTCGATAAAGTGTAACGCTTGAAACGGTATATATGCAACGAATACCCTGGTCAGACGGCGCGTTGTCTTATCATGATGATGATTTGGTGTTTTACGTCAACAATATTTAAGTCAAATCGAGACGATGGAAGGGACACTGTTCAATGCGCGCCGAACAATCATTGGCTGAATTCCGCCTCCAGCGGGATCAGACGACTGGAGCGCTAACACCGAAAACACCGAATGACCGGAAAACGCCGGAAAACGTCGGAAAACAAAAACACATACGAAATGGGTTCGTGGGAGGGAAGGGTGTGGCGAGGTGTGGATTATATGGTCGCTAGGGATAGTAGGTAGGAGATAGCATGGTCCTCTACCTTTTGAAGTTAGAGTTTGGCTGCCGAAAACCAACTAACTACGTCAAAAAACACCATATTCTGCAGGATGGTCTCGGTGATTGGGTCGGTCTTTCGGTGTAGGATTGGTGCCTTCGGTAAAACCTTATATTGTTATAGTGACTGTATTGTCGAAGAGTGCGCTGGAAAATGCATAAATTCTCGATGAAAAACTCATCGTCTCGTCTGGAGATTACTCGCCGAAAACCGCCTAAATTCTGGTGGGGATATTGTTGCTTTCGGAAGTACTTAAACTTGTTCCATTGAATAGCCGAAAATCACCTTAGTATGCCGCAAAACATAAAGAAATCTGGAAGAAAACATCTTTTCCTCAGGAAAAAAGGGCACGGTGGGGAAGATGGGTTTGGGATTCTTCCATAATTTTAGTGTTTCTAAGGTGCTTTTCGGCAGTTCAGTGGAACAAGGTGAGGTACTTTCGACAGCAACACAATGCCTACCCAGAATTTAGGTGGTTTTCGGCGAGTATTCTCCAGACGAGACGATGTGTTTTTCATCTAGATTTTTTGGCAGCCAATCTTTCTTTATAAGGTTGAGGACCATGCTATCTCCTACCTACCATCCCATACCCCTTGCGACCATATATCCTATAACCGTACAACCATACCATTTGCCGTACCATTCCCTCCCACGAACCCATTTCGTATATATTTCTGCTATATTTTTGGTGTTTTCCGGCGTTTTTCATCGTTTTTCGGCGTTTTTAGGTCATTAGGTGTTTTTCGGTCTTCCTAGTGACCCAGCGCTAAAGAGGAGGCTTTCGTTGTCTGAACAGGTCCTTCGTCGCCTGCACATGGCATTATGTCCTTTCGCTTGCTCACGACTGCTTATCTCCACACGCGCAACACTGTTGTGAAAAGAAAATCGAGTGGAGATCTTTCGGAGGTGGTTGCGGAGTCAGTTTAGGTTGCGTTGAAGATGATGTCAGTTGAAACAAAGCCGACTTTTTGGCACGATCGCCGATATCCAAAATCGGGCGATGTAATTCAACCTCCTATTTAGTCTCCCATATAATCAGACCGGAATTGTAGTCCTTTAAGCGAATATGGAACAAAAATCACTTTTCTCCCGATGCAAAGATGGTTTTTCAATATCGTATTTCATTCTACCGGTCGCGTTTTACGTATGATCTCTGATAAAGTTACGGCAAATGTGTTCCTGAAGCCTATTTTCAATCCGTTTTTTTTCTTTCTTGTTAAGAAACCATGGTCTCCTCATTAACCACATATCCCTTTACTCGCCACCGCTCTCCTTACGTACCAGTCGCCAATAAAACGCCTAGTTTCTGTTCAATGGCAAAATAATGCGATATATTTTCTTTTGAACTACACAGTAACATGTTAAACCTTCACTGAAATGGTGATGTATTTAATCAGAGACTTGTAATCTCTCAAAGAACTGGAGTTTTACATGCCTGTCTGTCACCAAAACGGCAAAATATGACCACCCTTGCATCGGGTGAAAAGTGATTTTTGTTCCGTATTCGCTTCAAGGACTACAATTCCGGTCTGATTATATGGGAGACTAAATAGGAGGTTGAATTACATCGCCCGATTTTGGATATCTGCGATCGTGCCAAAATGTCAGCTTGTTTCAACTGCCATCATCTTCAACGCTACCTAAACTGACTCTCCGCAACCACCTCTGAAAGATCTCCTTACGATTTTCTTTTCACAACACGGTGTTGCGCGTGTGGAGATAAGCAGTCGTGTTGCTTTCCGCATGAACTGATTCTGGTGGGGGATTCGATGACAGAATAAAGCATTTTATGTGCCTCAAGTTAGTGTCATCAGAGAAAGCGAATGATATAATATAAATAAATGATAAACGTCTACAGAAAAATGATATAAAATTCTATATACTGCAAAAGATCAATGACACGACAGACGGCTCGTTAAACGTGGCTGATACGAACTCGTTCTTGAGCTCGTAGGAAATTCCTCCGATAACTCAAGAAAGTAATTAACTAGGGATATTTTAAGAAAGATTTCTTAATCATGAAAATGTTTGTTGTGTGTACGAATTAGAACCGCCTCATTGATGGATGCGATTCTAATGAGTACAGTCATCATAATTGTTTATAGAAGCGACACCACTAAATTATCCCCAGTTACGTCCTGAATTTGCGCTATGATAAACCCTCATTGACTCGAACTGCCCATGTCTAGAACAAATTTCCATGGTACCAAAGATGATTGAGCCATTGAGGTTGGACTGTATAATGTTAGTCTGTCTGGGTTGAAAACAACCTTACGGTTCATGCGACCAGCATAAGGCCACAGCCGTCTGATCAGAGTCTAGCTGGTGTTGTGCCGTGTGGCGGCCGTAAAAAGTCCCCGTACATCATCATAGTGCAGGTTATATTTTATTTCCTTTGGGATCACTGAGCCCATCCTGGTTATTTTGAAAATCGAATACCGCTTAAGCCGGCGCTAGGGGCGTAGGCAGCCTCGCAAATTACAATGTTGCGTATGAAGAAACTCAATCCAACCGAGTCTCCGATTTTCGTGATTTTATGTGTTCTTTGTTTCCAAAGGCAATCCTTTTTGACTTTTATTCTACACTGATCATTAGCATCAATGTTGATTGAAGCATGATTTTGTGTGCATCCACTACCCAAATATTTTAACACAAGACCCAATGACGTCATTAGTTCATCATTAATATTAAAGATAAGATGTTGGCGGACTTTGACGATTCTACGATTCTACAAGATCATAAACAATGATTCGAGATGAATAGCTTTATTTATTTGAATGCGAGTATTTTCAAGAATCCAGAAAGCGACATTTTCCTGCGTAATGTCCCATGATTTACTACAAAAATGTTTCCCCCGAGACATCGTAATACAAAAATATCGTGTAGTTTCTGAGACATCATAAAGCGATAATGAATGTTTACAATAAAGATAACAAACACATGTTTGAAAATTCAGTAAAATTTCGCTATTAAGACCACTCGAAAATAGGACCACTCCGCTATTAAGACCACTCGAAAATAAGACCACTCAGCTATTAAAACCAACTATTGCCAGTCCTAAATGTGATTTTCTTGTTTTTCTACACAGCTCCAGGTATGAGGGGTAACAGCATAATATATTTCTTATTTCTTCAAAAAAATATATTGTGGTACTCATTAGAAGCGCCTCGCCGAGGCGCTTCTAATGAGTACCACAACATATTTTTGTGGAGAAATAAGAAAAATATTAGTACTTTCTGCATGAAAAAAAAAAAATGATCTAGAGTTTTGTTCTACATTCAAATATTTAGACTGCACGCTATTAAGACCACTTTTAGGCAGTACCAAAGGTGGTCTTCATAGCAGAATTTTACTGTACTGACATTGTGAATTTATGTCACTTGCATTTCAGTTTTAAAGAGCCTGTGAAGGCACCCAGGAAATGCCACGATCACGAAGTTCAACCTTCGTCAGTCACTAAATGAAGAAGAGGTTAGGAATCAAAGTACTGACAGGACTGGTGGGTCGATTGTCTCTGAGTGTAGGCTGGAGAAATGGTCCTGAACGGGGACTTATGAATGTTTCGTTTAACCCTTAATTGCCTGTAATTTAAGCAAACAGTGGAGACCCGCATAACGCGGCGTCTGATCAGGGTCTGCACTGTTTGCCAATGTTCCAGTCCAGGTATTACATACTTAATGATTTAAAGTCTCTTTATCAGTCTCAAAATTATTATTATTATTATCATCATTATTATTATTATTGCATCACCACAAAAACATCTAGAAAAGCGTTTTGGGTTATTTACAGCAAAATGTATATCAACTAGCAGAATAATTACAACGACCAAACTGTTAATGTGTTTCTTAGAAAATTTAAAAGGTCATTTTGATTGCCAATCTTTTTAGTAGTCACTTTCTATTAGACAGAAGAGCTTTGTCAGGAAAAGACAGTTCCAAAATGACTTCCGGGGTTTTACAGTACAATCAATGCCAACTAGCAATATTACAAATATTAGATTTCACAAAAAAAAAAAGATTGGTCTAAGCTTAGCACACATTTAACAAGTACCAGTCGACCAGTCGAACCTCAATGGCTCGAACATCTGTTGGACCATGGAAATTCGTTCGAGACATGGGTAGTTCGAGCCACTGAGGGTTACTTGTGGCACCAGTTCATGAAGCAAATAGCGATAATTTAGGGAAATCTTTTCGATTTTCTACACAATGATTGCATCTTGAGTGTACTTATTAGAATCGCCCCAATTAGGCGATTCTAATGCGTACACACAACATACAATTCCATGATAAAATAAGAAAAAAATCCCTAAATATTTGTTTTCTTGAGCTATTGGAAGAATTGTGTAGGGACTAAAGAAAGAGTTCGAATCATTCACGGTAAACGAGCCATCCGTGTTCGAGCCATTGAGGTTACATGTATATTGTACTAACCTGCATGGAAAAATGGTCTACCATTACGAAAACGCGCCTACTCAAATATACTGAAAATTTCACCACCAAAAACTGAAAATTTTCAGATAAAAATTCTGATACTTTTCATATTTCTGCTCAAAACATAGATTGTGGGTAATCGTTAGAACCGCCTCTGCGAGGCGGTTCTAACGAGTACATACAATCGTTGTTTTTGAGCAGAATAAGAAAAATAATGTGCCGGCCTCGGTGGCTCAGTTGGATGCACCGTCCGACTGGAGACCAGGAGGTCGCGGGGTAAACCCCCGCCGAGGTCGGTAACATTCTTTCGTGAAGATTGATCATGAAATTTTTTCTACGGTCATTCTCTCCCTTCCGCTGATTCAAGAAGGGCAATTGTCAGTTTCTGGCGAAAGAATGTGCACAATACTGGTTAGAGGACTAAGCCTGCCCAGTAAACGTGTGGTTAGGTAAACTGACCGCGCTCAACATGACCCCACTGGGTTGACTGGGCCATAAAACCTCAACACAAACAAACAAGAAAAATAATGTATAACCCAGTAAAACCCCAGTTTTACTATATAAAAGTAGGATTTAAGTGGTAAAAAAATAGATAGGCATGTTTTCGTGACGGCTTAGCACATATTGTGACCAAGCTTTTTGGTGAAAGCTGATACTTGGCTATAATAATAACAATAAGCAGTCCTTGAAAATAGCGTTAGACCAGTCCATGACCTTTCGTAAAGTGCTTCCGGCGCAATGACAAACCATTTAGAGTGTCTAAGTCTGTGGGCTTAGACAGTTATAACGACAGATATGAACTGTTATGTTTTTGTCAGAAATTTCGACTGAAAAACTAATTTAGGTTATTTTCGTTGCCAGCCTTTTGACCCATTTTCTGTAAAGTACATAAAACTTAATCGCACAAAACTATGAATAGCATTTCAAATTATTAAGTGTAGAATGAACAACAACTTGCAGCATTATTTTCAGCCTGAATTATGTATTAACATATGAGACAGCGCATGTAAAAACCTATAATAAGACTTGGCGACCAGTGAAGACTCAGATTAGTCTGCACATCCGCGAAGTCTGAACAGTCTTCGCTGATCGCATGTGCCTTCTACAGCCTCCGGGTTATCCAGAGGGATTAACAAGAACCCTTGCCATACTAGGTACATGTACATGTATAAGCTGATCTGAGTCTTTGCTGATCACACTGGCCTTATTGTAGGTTTTGCCGTGCGCTGACTCATGTGAAATACCGTAGTCTCTCGTTATCTCGAAGTCGACAAGGGACTCTCTGAAATACTTCCAGATATCCGTACCTCGACATATTGGATTTGAAGAATTGAGGAAAAAAATAAATCGAACAACTACATTTCACAAATGAATATGTAATTTAACTCCTGAAGTTAAAGGTATATTGAAGATATATTGAAAATATTGTGGAAAAGCGGAAAAATTGCTCAGAAGAAATTTCTTCTCTTTTCCACAATATTTTGATACTTGTATTGGATTTTCATGTTTAAATGGGGACCAGAATTTCACTTCGAGATAAGAGATTATTCGAGATAAGCGAAGTCGAGATAACGAGGTCGACCGTATGTTTTTCTTAACTAATTACCCCTATCTAGTAACTATTATCAATCATGGTCATGTAAAATACGAATATGTGCAAACAAGTATATAGTATCTATTTCTTATGTACTTTTTATCGCACCTGCTTGTAGCAGAGTGCGATATAGGGGTCCGATTTTCCGTCCGTCCGTCCGTCCGTCAGTCCGTCCGTACGTCCGTCCGTCCATCTGTCAACATTTATGTCGACGTTCGACATTTATGTCAAAGTTAGTATTCTAATCAACTACAAGACTAAACAACCATCAAACCTTGCATGAAACATCTCCCTGACCTCCTGACTTTGCGACATAGGCGTCCGCTTTTCCGTATGTCTGTCCATTCGTCCGTCCGTCTGTCAACATTTAATTCGAAGTTCGACATTTATGTCAAAGTTAGTATTTTAATCAACTACAAGACTAAACAACCATCAAACCTTGCATGAAACATCTCCCTGACCTCCTGACTTTGCGACATAGGTGCCCACTTTTCCATTAGTCTGTCTGTTCGTCCGTCCGTCCGTCTGTCCATCTGTTAACAGTTCTGTTATGTGGAAGTTCGACATTTATGTCAAAGTTAGTATTCTAATCAACTACAAAACTAAACAACCATCAAACCTTGTATGAAACATCTCCCTCACCTCCCGACTTTGCGACATAGGTGCCCGCTTTTCCATTCGTCTGTCCGTTCATCCGTCCGTCTGTCTGTTAACAGTTCTGTTATGTCGAAGTTCGACATTTACGTCGAAGTTAGTATTCTAATCAACTAAATTCTACAACAACCATCATACCTTGCATGACACATCTCCCTGACCTCCTGACTTGGCAGGTATGTTGACCCAGTGACCTTGACCTATATTTTGCGCTCAATTGACTTTGCCACAATTTACGTTGACGTTCCAGATCTTCTCGACTATAAGGGGTACAACTACCAAACCTTGCATAGTGCTTCTCCTAGATGTACTGACTTGGCAGGTACCTTGACCCGGTGACCTTGACCTATATTTTGCGCTCCAGTTACTTTGACATATTTTGCGTCGATGTTCAATATCTCCTCGACTATAAGGCCTACAACCATCAAACCTTGCAAAGTGCTTCTTCTCAATGTACTGACTTGGCAGATACCTTGACCTGGTGACCTTGACCTATATTTTGTGCTGCAGTGACTTTGACATAATTTACGTTAATGTTCCAGATCTCCTCAAGTGTAAGACCTCTAGCCACCAAACCTTGTATAGTGCTTCTCCTAGACGTACTGACTCGGCAAGTATCTTGACCCGGTGACCTTTACCTATATTTTGCGCTCCAGTGCCTTTTACACATTTTACGTCAACGTTCAATATCTCCTCAACTATAAGGCCTACAACCATCAAACCTTGCATAGTGCTTCTCCTCAATGTACGCAGGTACCTTCACTGGGTGATCTTGACCTATATTTCGCGCTCCATTGACTTTTACACCTTTTAGGTCACCCTTCCATATGTCCTCAACTGTAAGGCCTTCAACCACCAAACCTTATATAGCACTTCTTCTCGATGTACTGACTCGGCAGGTACCTTGACCTGATGACCTTGACCTATATTGTGCACTCCAGTGACTTTGACACATTTTATGTTGATGTTCGGTATCTCCTCAAATATAAGACCTACAACCACTAAACCTTGCATAGTGCTTCACCTCATTGCACTGGCTTGGCAGGTACCTTGACCCAGTGATCTTGACCTATATTTGATACATTTTACGTTGATGTTTGATAACTCCTCAACTATAAGGCCTACAACCACCATACCTTGCATTGTTCTTCTCCTTGACGTACTGAATTAGCAGGTACCTTGACCAGTGACCTTGACCTATATTTCATGCTCCAGTGACTTCTACACATTTTACGTCAACGTTCCATTATCATTGGGCTGTATGATACGAAAAGTCAGTGCTGAAGATATAGCCATTAGAGGGAATGGGACTGGCCTGGAATATATGTGCCCCACTAGGCACTTTGTCTACATTTTTTTCAACCCAGTTTTCCAAGTAAGCACTGCTAAGAATGAAATAAACTTATTTAATAACCAGGTTCTGATTGTGGCTCCTGTGACTTTTGCCCCAGCAGGTGCGATGACGCCTTCCGCGGAATTCTTGTTTTTCTACAAGAGTGTAAAGATGAGACAATGAATATTTGAATTTTCTGTTGTCATAAACAAGCCGCCTCTTGTCGTCAATGGATGGTATTTCGAAGGCCCAATATGAATGCTCTTCTGGACACCTTTGTTGTGTGCACCTACTTTATCGTTAAACCCCAAACCCTACATACATACATGGCTGCGTTTTGTTCAGATGTTTATTCATTCATTTATTATTATTTACATCAGGGTTCAGTTTTTCAACTTAACGTTGTTAGCTAATGTGACGTTAAAATTTTTGTCTTGAAATATGGCAAATACATTGATATTTTTGCTGAAAAAAAAAATGTGAGTAGCTTTAAAGCTACTCACATTTTTTGCAGCAAAAAATCAATGTATTTGAAAATACCTTAGCTACAACAGTTTTCAGTTGACGAGTTTGACATTAACACGCTCCTTAAGCTAACGATGCTTTCAACAACTGGGACCGAATGTTTCTGCAACTCACTGGTGGTTTGATTTCAAAACTGGAAAGAATGTTATCTTGAACAATGAGTAAACAATTACAAATTAAAATAAGGGTCTACTAGGAAAAGCTATAGGCCTCCCAAGACACAGAATAAGATTTGACAGTTCGTTTTAGACAAAGCCCTCCCACAAGGCCCTGAATAAGAATTAAAAGCCCGCTTAAGGGAGAGGAGATACTGATACATGTAGTTGCACGGTGCAGTCGCAGACCTAGTGAACGTTCAGCCGAATCTCCTTTTTGACAAAAAAAACGTTGCATTTGCATATAGAAAATAAGCGGAGTTCAGTTAAAATAACGTGTTTTATTGCACTTCAGCTAAAATAACGTGTTTTATTGCACTTTTAGAATACTCGCAAAGTAGTTTGTACCACCCGAGCGAGATAAACGGCGATCCCGTGTAATTTCATTAAACAGTGAATCCTCTCCACAACGACAGCGTTGTTCCCAAAGATTTTGCAATTGAAATGAGCCAGGCATGACAAAATCTACAAAATGGCATGTGCCCCCAGCGAAGACTCAGATCAACCTGGGCATCCGCCCAGTCTGATCAGAGTCCTCACTGTATGCATGAAGAAAGCTTGGGTCCTTACCTACCCATTGAGCGCACAGCGAATACTTTGGTCAGACTGGACGGATGCCCAGGCTGATCTGAGTCTTCGCTGGGCGCACATGCCATTTTGTAGGTTTTGTCATGCGCTGACTCAATGGCTTTGCTGCTATAAAGAATCCTGGATTTCTTTGCTGATGTTTTTAATGAGCAGAATAATATGCCAGAAAGGCCTTATTTCATTCTTATTTCCTCACAGAACAAAAAATATGTTTTTTGGCTGTGCATTAAATTCGCATTACGAAAACATACCTATATAATTTTGACCCCCTTAAACCCCACTTTTATATAGTAAAACTGGGGTTTACAGGGGTATACATTATTTTTCTTATGTCTGCTCAAAAACATAGATTGTGGGTACTCGTTAGAACCGCCTCGACGAGGCGGTTCTAACGAGTACCCACAATCTATGTTCTGAGCATAAACATGAAAATTATCAGAATTTTTTATCTGAAATTTTTCAATTTTTGGTGGTAAAATTTTCAGTATATTTGAATAGGCATGTTTTCGTAATGGTTTCAGTGAGGCGATTCTAACAAACATCCAAAACATGTGTTTGTTGAAGTTTTAATATGTTCTTGCATAATTTCTTTGAAACTTTTGCCTCTTGAGCAAATATTTCAGCCTATCAAATTATCGTTATAACGAATTTTGTCGGTTTCACGAAGACTGACTGTATGTACGCACGTTAAGTTTAAGTTGCCGTAAGACTGAGGCTTTTACAAGACAGTTTTTAATTGTTTATGTTGTCCGCTTATTCTCCATGACCGCATTTTTTTTCCACGGAATTGCATAATTGTTTGAAACCACACCTCCATTAATAACATCCCAAAACTGTCAAATACAGATATAAAGTAATCATTCGAACATCACTATTTCCGCGTCAGACAAATTGGACAGAGGTGGAACGTTTAGCAATGGCTCGAAAAAAACGTCAAACAGATTTTTCTTCGGAACTTTGGATAAAGAGCCAGATGTCTGCTATCTTGCATGTGACTACGTTGTTTGCTAGCATGGTTTGATACACCGCAAAATGAAATAATGAAATATTTTTTTCATTTTGATTTTTTTTATTTCATTTTGCGTTGGCATAGTCGATGCAAAATGAAATAAAAATGTAATAAAAAATATTTCATTTTACGTTAATATGCTTCATATACGCAAAATGAAATACTGTTAGAAGAGCATAGCTGTCTTCGACAGAAACCCAGAGGCTTAGGAAGCAATATAGGATAATGTCAGTGGGATTAAAACTGAACGTCTTTAAGGTATGTTGGTGTCATGCCTGATGTTTTCCCCTCGTCAGTGCATTAAGGCTCATTACATGATCGTGTAGTGCAGACAGAAGTTGAGGGGGCATACTGGTTTTGGCCTGTCCGTGGGTCGGTCTGTCTGTCCATATATGCATCTTATAAGGAAGCAGATACGTATATGTTAAGGATATTTGCTATACAAACCTTATGGTGCCTCTTAAAAGGAAATCATCCCGAAAACATACCTATATAATTTAGACCCCCTTAAACCCCACTTTTACATAGTAAAACTTGGGTTTACAGGGGTATACATTATTTTTCTTATTTCTGCTCAAAACATAGATTGTGGGTACTCGTTTGAACCGCCTCGGCGAGGCGGTTCTAACGAGTACCCACAATCTATATTTTGTGCAGAAATATGAAAAAATATCAGAATTTTTATCTTAAATTTTTCGTATTTTTTGGTGGTAAAATGTTCAGTGTATTTGAATAGGCGTGTTTTCGTAATGTGTGTTTTCAGTTTTGAACGTCAGAGGCGAATACGGCTTTAAACAATTATCTATCATAATAATTATAACCACCACTTTTCTCGCAGGCGTAAACCGCTATTATAGCTTTGCCATCTTTCAAAGCACAATACGAAAACAAGCCTATTCAGACATACTGAAAAATTTTACCACCAAAAAAATTTTAAAAAATCAGATAAAAACTCTGATATTTTTCTTATTTCTGCTCAAAACATAGATTGTGGGTACTCGTTAGAACCGCCTCGCCGAGGCGGTTCTAACGAGTACCCACAATCTATGTTTTGAGCGGCGAGGCGGTTCTAACGAGTACCCACAATCTATGTTTTGAGCAGAAATAAGAAAAATAATGTATACCCCTGTAAACCCCAGTTTTACTATATAAAAGTGGGGTTTAAGGGGGTCAACATTATATAGGCATGTTTTCGTGATGAAAATACAATTTTTCATTAGAACAGACCTCATACTGTCGACGCAAAATGAAATAAAATTAATATGCCACCTATCATCGCAAAATGTAATATTTTTTTTTCATTTTGATAAAACTTCATAGTATCGACACAAAATGAAATAAAAACTACATTTTGTTTCATTTCGCATCGACTAAGCCAACGCAAAAATGAACTAAAAAGTCCAAAATGAAAACATTATTTCATTATTTCATTTTGCGTTGTATCAATGGTTGTATTTTCGAACAAATGGTGGTATTAATTTCGCAAAGTTAAATAGATTAATCTTGTACTTCGCCTGCGTACATATATTGACCGAGAAAGCACGGTCTTAGAAAGTGATTGGCGCCGTTGGTGTCCTCTAGTATGATTCCTTTTTTTCCTGATTAAAAATGGTCTAATGAAAAACTGTGAGCCGGTACCCTAGAAAACGTACCTTTGGGCATGCGCGCCAAGCAAAGATTCTGATCAGCCTGCGCGAATGCGCAGGCTGATCAGAATCTTTGCTTGGCGCTTTTTGGATAGCCAAGGATGCAAAGTTTCTTCATGCGGACAATGAAGACTCTAATGAGACAGTGCGCATGCGCAGGCTCATTTGTGTTTTGTTGGGCACACGTGTCGGAAGGTATGTTTTCACACTTTACGGATCAATATTTGCTTACATGTGGTTAGATACGGTCGATTCGCAATACTCGAACACCGATGGCTCGTTTACCATGGCTAATTCGAACTCGTTTTTGAGTTCCTACGAAATTCTTCTGACAGCTCAAGAAAACAAATATTTAGGGAAATTTTCTTATTTTATCATAAAACTGTATGTTGTGTGTACTCATTAGAATCGCCTCATTGAGGCGATTCTAATGAGTAAACTCAACATACCATCATTGTGTAGAAGATAAAAAAAATCTCTAGATTATCGTCATTTGCTTCCTGACCTGGCGCATGATTAATCCTCAGTGGCTCGAAGTACCCATGTCTCGAACAAATCTCCACATTACGAAAGCACGCCTAATCAAAAATACTGAAAAATTCACCATCAAAAACTGAAAATTTCCAGATAAAAAAACTCTGATATTTTTTATATTTCTGCTCAAAACATAGATTGGGTACTCGTTAGAACCGCATCGACGAGGCGGTTCTAACGAGTACCCACAATCTATGCTTTTGACTGTAGATAAACTCGTTATTCTCTTCCATGAAGGAGATCACAAATTAAATTATCTTCTCCATTAAGTAGAACACAACATAACACTTATTATACATATAGGAGGGTAACAACCAGGACCCAGTTGTTCAAAACTTCACGAAGTTATTAGCTAACGTGACGTCAAAATTTCTATCTTTAAATACAGAAAATACATTGATATGTTTTGCTAAAATAATGCGATTAGCTTTTGCATTTACACACATTTTTGCAGCAAAAATATCAATGTATTTGAAAATACCTCATAAAAAACAGTTCACGAGTTTCTCATAAACGAGCTCATTAAGCTAACGATGCTTTGAACAACTGGGCCCAGATGTATGGCTACTGTCCTTTCGACATCACTCAGAAAGACGCTTTTTGCTTGGCGATTTATTTTAAAGAAATAGTTTGTTCTGAATGACCTTATACAATATAAAATTATTATTTTTTTTTTTTCTGTTTCTGTGTTTTGTTCTTAAATATTTACTCCAAAATAGGTCTGACCTATGAAATTTCTATAGTAAGTGATTTTTTGGAATTTGTATCTGAGAAGATATTCGTTACGTTCATGAGCAAACTCACTAAAAAGTCTTTAGAACCGTCTGCTATTTTCAATTAATTGAAATGTATCAAAGGGTCCCTCCGTACAAAACAATCCAAGCGGGCTCATGCCGTTTATATAACGTCACATTAACGTCGGTGCAACGTCATGGCGTTTATACAACGTCACATTAACGTCGATGCATTTGCATGACGTTTATACATCACATTAATGTCAATGCAAGTCATGAAGTTTTTTAAAATGTCACATTAACGTCGATGCAAGTCATGACGCTTATAAAACGTCACATTAACTTCGGTGCAAGTCATGATGTTCATACAATGTCACATTAACGTCGATGCAACGTTATGACGCTTATATAACGTCGCATTGACGTAGATGCAACGTAAAAACGTTTATACAACGTCGCAATTACGTCAAATCAGTCACAACGTTTATACTATGCCGCATTAACGTCGCTGCAAGTCATGACGTTATACAACGTCGCATCAATGTTGTTCACATCATCCTGCACTTGCGCAAACTCTCTTCTGGGCATTTGTTTTCCATAAAAAACATTCTATAGCATCCAATAATTCAGACTGCGGACAGCAAAGGCCCTGATCAGACTGCGCGGATGCGCAGACTGATCTTGGCCTTCCCTGTCCGCATATGCCCGGAGACACGTTTCCGCAAGGTGTTGTCCATTTCCCTTTACAGTACCATTATGTCGATTATCAAAGAAGTATAACTTAACAAAAGCAGTTATAACATTTCTTATCTTGTGTCGAGTGTTACAATGTGGTGGAATCAAAGCGGAGAGTTTAGAGTTGATATCGTTTAGGATTGGATGGCCGCAATACATGTAGTTCGGGTTCATGAAGCTCTGTTGTAGCCATAATACTCCAAACCAAAATGTCCCATTTTAGAGACAAATGCCGCATCATATTAATATAGATGTGAAAATTATATCAAAGAATATCCGGTTTATTCACCGGAGGCAAATCAAAACCACCAATTTCCTCCAAGACAGCCGGACTTTAAACAACCACCCTTTTCAAAGTCAAAAATGTTGGCTGAAATTATCCTTAACGTCTGTGTGTTGACGCAATTAAGCATACGTCATTTTACATACCAGTCCCTCACTTCATATTTAATTATATTAAAGTATTAGAATGCTTTAATGGTTATACCATTTTAATATGAAAAACACAGGTATACACGTATCATTCTGAAAAAACAATACAAAATAAAACAAACAACAACAATGCAACAACAACAACAACAAAAACAAAACAACAGCAAACACGCACACACAAACATATACAGTAAAAATTGCTAAGAATTGTTCCATTAGAAAGTAATTTGCGCTGAAGTATTTTTTTCTAGTAAAATCATTTGGTTTCCGCTTGTCGCTAATCCGCCGATCGGCGGAATTAGCGACAAGCGGAAACCAAACGATTTTAGCCGAATATGCAGTATTCAACCTAAATACACAGAGTGCTCCTTATAAGACGGTTTATTGTAAGACGGTTTCGGATATAAGACGGTTGAAAAGTAGGCCCCAAAAGTGTTATATCTAAACCAAATTTTACAGATAATATAGAAAATATTACCATTTATGATCAAATAGAAATATATGAATTACATGTATATAGAAAACTGATCATTTATGGTCATATCCGGGCTCCATAGCACAGTTGGTAGCACGTTCGACTGGATATCCAGGGGTCACAAGTTCGAATACCCAACTGGGCCACATAGCTGTAATGGAGATTTATCATTAAATAATTTCTACGGCCATTCCCCCCTTCCGCTGATTCAAGAAGGGCAGTTGTCAGTTGCTGACAAAAGTATGTGTCCAAGTACTGGTTAACAGCTCAGAGGACCAAGCCTGCCCAGGAAAGGCGTGAGTGGGTAACTTGATGGGCTCGACATGACCTTAACACTGTTAAATGGGCCATAAAAACTCGAACTCAAACAAGCATTTATATGTGCACTACTTATGGTCCTTTTTAGCAGGTGGAATGAATAGTTTCAAATTGAGATCACAAGTTAGAAGTAGTCAATTTTCTTACAAGACTGCTTGTTAGTTGACAGAATTGTGTTCAATTTTCTTAAACAAACGAGCATACTTTCTTGTTAATACCCATCTTGTTATTTCTGTTTTAACTCAGTCAGCATTCTACGTAAATATATATCGGGCCGTCATCGGCCCGTCAGGGTAGCTGACGGGCCGATGACGGCCCGATGTAGATTTACGTAGAATGCTAGCTGGGAAGTACCTTTTCAGTTAAAAGGGTAATTAAGATACTTTCAGGGAAGACAACTCTGTCAAAATGGTTTTGTCCCTTCTTAAAATGGGTCTACTCAAAAAAGAAAGAATTTGCTCCAAGAGAAAATTCTTTCCTTATAGAGTAGATCCCTTTTACAGAAGGGGATACTATAAGAATGCAGTAAAACATTAACAGGAAGTCACAAAAAAGTTGTTTTCCTTAGTGGAAAAGTGTTCCCACGCAGACCCTTAATTTGTTTTCGGCTCAGCTGTCCAAAGAATCAAAAGCTCAACAAAGATGTTTCAACTAATTTATGCCTAGCTTCCCACAAAAGGAATACTGGCAAAACGTGGCATCTATCATGGTCTACACTGTTTGCATTAACTACAGGAATTGATACATGCAATGAAATGAAATGATAACACTGAAAATAAACCGGACCACCCTTAAATATTAAAATGGAAATAGTCCTGTTGAAAACGAGGGGTAAAAGCGTCCACAAGGATAAACATCACTGCGACATTATCTAAGGAGGCAATATTATGCAAACATACCTGTCAAAAATGTATGGTTTTAACCATTCCCATGCTGAATAAATCAAGATGCCACGCCCATATCTAATTGTCCGCCAATCAGATTACTTGATCCAGATTGCTGATATAAATTCACATACTGAATGGCAAACAGTGCAGATCCAGATCAGTTGGCTTCTTCAGAAGCCAACTGATCTGGATCTACACTGTTTGCAAAGGCAGGGTATATCCAGGTTCAGCAGGACCAGGGCTAGGCCATAGCTTTAGACAAAGCAATGTTTTAGCCAAACACAAATTATATATTTTTCATTTCTTCAGAAAATACACAGTAGTGGATATGAGTTAGAAGTTCACCGCAGAGGAACTTCTAATGAGCACCAACAACATAGGTATTTGTGATGAAAAAAGAAAACATTATTTTGATACCCGTTTTATCTGAAGTTATGTGAACCATGGCATTTTCTCTATATAATATGGGAAATGCGGAGGAGTTTGCTTAGTAAGCACATTAGGACAGATGCAGTAATGCTAGAAGTAACAAATAAATTGAAAAAGTTAATTCATCCTACGAGGTACTCCTGCTAAAGTTCTACGGGACCCCGTAAAAATTTATGGTAAAGGCGCTGCAGGCAATTGCCAGTATTTACCGTAAAATCTACGGGAATATTTTACAGTGTAGAAGGTGTCCAAAAAAAGCCACAATCACAAAACATAGCCTGTCAATGACATCATTCTTTCGTAGGGATTGATCGTGAAATATTTTCTACGGCAAATCTCTCCCTTCCGCCGATTCAAGAAGGGCAGTTGTCAGTTTCTGGCTAAAGGATGTGCACAATACTGGTTAACCGCTTAGAGGACAGCCTGTCCAATAAAAGTGTTAGGCAAACTGACCGCGCTCGACATGACCATTGGGTTGACTGGGCCGTAAAACCTCAACACAAACAAAACCAATGACACCAAGAGGAAGAGAAAACAAACCAAGACAGGCAGTACACAAGCAAGAGACCGAAGGAAAGCTAGTAAGCAAACAGCTCCCTCGTCCTCCACAAGGTAGTCGCAATGCTAGATAGGATCCACTTAACAGAAGAGTAAGACGAGGAATTGGACAAAACACGAAAAAAAACCTATAAGACCATACAAAAAAAAAAAAACCAAAAAACATCAGGACCACCGCCCTGAAACGGGCAGCAGTAAACAGTGCATCATTGCTTACTACAAATGAAGGTAATTTGTTAACGACACTCTGAACAACTGGGCCCTTCAAAAGAATGCAGCACAGTCAATGGCTCGAACATCGTTGGGACCATGGAAATGTGTTCTATACATTGATAGTTCGAGCCACAGAGCACCAGGTCAGGAGGCAAATGGGATTAATTTAGAGATGTCTTTTCGATATTCTGTAAAATATTGGTATGTTGAGTGTACACTCAACATCAATTTTCATTAAGAAATGTACCTACATATTTGTTTTCTTGAGCTATCGAAAGAAATTCCTAGGAACTCAAAAACGAGTTCGAATCAGCCGCGGTAAACGAGTTATCCGTGTTCGAGTCATTGAAGTTTTACTGTACTATACAGAACTACATGTTTTAACCCATTGTAGACTGAATAGACTCCCGTTCTGCGGCGTCTGATCTGGGTCTGCACTGTTTGCCAATTACCCTTTTAGGGGTCTCCCGACTACAATGTTTTAACCTGCTAGTGGAGGTGTTTTAAGAAAGTGTTAATGACGAGCGAACAATTAGTCTTAAAATAGAGTACAAAATAATAAAATTTACTACCAGATAACAGCATTTTATAGGGATTTATAGAAAATTGTTCCAATATCGTAGTTATTTAATTAAACTAGAATATCCTACATTTTATTTTCAAATGTAATGTGTAATTTTGAAATTACTTTTGACATAAACTGTCAGTTTCTTTAAAAACGCGGGCGTTATATTATTATCATATTATTATCACTTTATGTCGTGCGTTTTAATACCAGCACTTAAATTCTGAATACTTTAGAAATTCTATATGTAAAAAAAGTCGATGTTAAGATGAGTTATCACGTTGATCGCCTACGAGTAGTGCGAATGTGCTTAACATTACGAAAACACACACATTCAAATATATAGAAAATTTCACCTCCAAAAACTGAAAATTTTCAGATAAAAACGTCTGATATTTTTCATATTTCTGCTCAAAACATAGATTGTGGTACTCGTTAGAACCGCCTCGGCGAGGCGGTTCTAACGAGTACCCACAATCTATGTTTTTGAGAAGAAATAAGAAAAAAATGTATACCCCTGTAAACCCCAGTTTTACTATATAAAAGTGGGGTTTAATGGGGTCAAAATTATATAGGCATGTTTTCGTGATGAAAAGTTGGGGTTTTAGTACTCACATGAATTGCATGTGAAAATGCGAATGGCTCAACCTTGTCAGTAGATAAGATCCCTTTTAAAAGATATATTATTGGTGTTCATTAGAAGCGCATAGTACATGTAGAGGCGCTTCTAATGAATACCCGTAGCATATGTTTTAATGGAGAAATGAGAAAAATGTAATCGGAACATACCTCGTGTCTAGAATTACGTAAGCTATGGTATTTTCACAATATAGTATAGGGAAAATGAGGACGATTCTATTATACCGCATATTAAATGTAAGACAGACCCATTCCATCAAAATTTTTAAAGAAGTAAACAATTTGAAAAAAAGGTTTAAAAAGGCTGAGTTCTGACAAGTGACCTTAAGAATCGGTCAGTAATATTGCCCCTGCGAGCCCAAACTTTCACTATATATTATATACACAATGTACTTGTTAGCATAATGTTAAGCAACTGTACATGTATATTCAGGGGAAACCTCTCCGATTACGCGCAGTGGAATAAGTGAACTTCAACTAGCGGTCATCGACGTATGTAGCTACATTGTACACCACGACCTCTTTATAACACTATTGTTGGGGTCCATAGCATAAACCGTGTTAGTTAAACAACCGTGTTATATCCGAACAAAATTGTATAAATTATATTGAAAAATGACCATTTATGGTCATTTTTCAATATAATCTATACATTTGGAGATCCTTCTTTGAACCGTGTTATATCCAAAACCGTGTTATAATGAACCGTGTTATAAAGAGATTGAGGTGTATTTTCAAGTTTTTGACTGTGTCTCCCCGTTGGAACCTTTTATATTGGGCTATACCTTATTCCATACTATAAATGATTTAACAAATACCATTTACGTCATTAATGTTATTTACTTACATATACAATAACATTCCACTCTTAGGGCCATATTTCGGACTGCCTAAAAGTGGTCTTATTAATAGGGCGGTCTTAGTACTGAATATAGAAAAGTGGTCTTGTTAATAGGGTGGTCTTAGTACTGAATATAGAAAAGTGGTCTTATTAATAGGGCGGTCTTAGTACTGAATATAGAATAATACAGTGAACCCTCGTTACAACGACAGCATTTTTCCCCCAAAGGTGTGACCATTTAAATGAATTAACTGTTGTAAAGATTCCTTAATGGACAAAATAATATGTAAGAAAGGCCTTGTTTTATTCTTATTTCCTCACAGAACATTATGTTTTGGACATTTGTTAGAATCGCCTCACTGAGGCGATTCTACGAATTCCCAAAACATGCGTTGTAGAAGTTTTATTGCAATATTGTTGCATAATTTCTCATTACATGTAGGAGTCACTTCTTGGGCGAAGGTTTCGTGACATTCAAATTGTCATTTTAACGAATTTTGTCGTTGTAACAAATATAGAATAATACAGTGAACTCTCGTTACAATGACAGCATTTTCCCCCAACGGTGTTGCCATTTAAATTAACTTTTGTAAAGATTCCTTAATGGACAAAATAATATGTAAGAAAGGCCTTGTTTTATTCTTATTTCCTCATAGAAAATTATGTTTTGGACATTTGTTAGAATCGCCTCACTGATGCGATTCTACGAATTCCAAAAACATGCGTTGCTAGAAGTTTTAATGCAATATTGTTGCATAATTTCTCATTACATTTAAGTGTCACTTCTTGGGCAAAGGTTTCGTGACATTCAAATTGTCATTTTAACGAATTTTGTCGTTGTAACGAGTGTCGGTATAAAGAGGGTTGACTGGAACAAAGATATAATTTGGAACTGGCAAAAGCTGCTTTTAGCGGCGGGGTGGTTTTAATTCCGACTGGTCGTAATAGTTTCTTAAAAGGTTTGGTAATTATTACGAAAACACGCCTATTCAAATATATTTATAATTTTACCACGAACAAATGAAGTTTTTCAGATAAAAAAAATCTGAAAATCTTCATATTTCTGCTCAAAACATAGATTGTGGGTACTCGTTAGAACCGCCACGCCAAGGCGGTTCTAACGAGTACCCACAATCTATGTTTTAAAGCAGAAATAAGAAAAATAATGTATACCCCCGTAAACCCAAGTTTTAATATATAAAAGTGGGCTTTAAGGGGGCCAAAATTGTATAGGCATTTTTTCGTGATGCATGTGCATAAACGCGAACAAGTAAAACAAGAAAACATTGATGCATGCAAAGCATCAATACGCCGGGAAACTAATCTGTCATGCATTATTTTGCTCCCTATAGATCGTAGTATAGTGAAAAAATGTTATAATTTATAATAATAAGGCCGACATTGTCAAATTTTCCCCGCTTAATTAGATTCATCACCGAATCCGCTCAGAAGACATGCACAAGGCCCTACACGTGGGCCCGCACTGAGCCACCAAATATCGCAAGGAGGGAAAATGTCCAGGCATATTATGCTCGAACCCGAGACTCTCAGATTACCATTCCGATGTTAGGCCGTCCTCGGTGGCTCAGTTGGATGCGCGTCCGACTGGTGGTCAGTTTACGGGTTCGACCCCCGCCGGGTCGGCAAAATTCTTTCATAAAATATTATCAACGGTCATTCTCTCCCTTCCGCTGGTTGCCAGTTTCTGGCGAAAGACTGTGCACAATACTGGTTAACCGCTTAGAGGACTAAGCCTGCCCAGTAAGTGTGTTTAGGTAAACTGACCGCGCTCGGCATGACCCTATTGGGTTGACTAGGCCGTAAAACCAACACAAAACAAACATACCATTCCGATGCTTTACCGACTTATAGCTATTCAGTCATCAGTGCAACAGAATATTCAGTGCATGAAATAGTACGCTACTGGTCAATGTCAAACAAACATCACGGAAACATGCCAATATAATATTGACCCCCTTAAACCCCACTTTTATATAGTAAAACTGGGGTTTACAGGGGTATACATTATTTTTCTTATTTCTGCTCAAAAACATAGATTGTGGGTATTCGTTAGAACCGCCTCGGCGAGGCGGTTCTAACGAGTACCCACAATCTATGTTTTGAGCAGAAATATGAAAATTATCAGATTTTTTTTATCTGAAAATTCTCAGTTTTTGGAGGTGAAATTTTCAATATATTTGAATAGGCGTGTTTTCGTAATGAAACGGCAATTTACGTGTGTCACAAAAAAAAAACAAAAACAAAAAAAAAAAAACATATCTGATCTGGATATTCGGTGAATATATAATATATATTTTGTGGGTAGTCATAAGAAAGCAAATCACGGAGGCGCTTCTAATAGGCACCTACAACATATGTGTTTATGGAGAAAGGAGAATATGGGAAGAATGGGAAAATATATTTTTTAAAATGTTTTATACTGGGCAACATATACGTTAGCCAGGATAAAGTCGACTTTCGTTATCTCGACTTCGCTTATGTCGAATAACCGCTTATCTCGAAGTGAAAATCTGGTCCCTGTTTTGACATGGAAATCTAACAACAGGTAACAAAATATTGTGGAGAAGAAGAGAAATTCTCCTTTTTTCCACAGTATTTTCAATAAATCTCAAACTTTAGGAGTCATATTCATTTGTGAAATGTGGTTGTTCGAATTATTTTTCCGCAATTCTGCACATCTGATATGTCGAGGTATGGACGTCTCGAAGTATATCAGAGAAGTATATCAGAGAGTCCCTTGGACTTCGAGATAACGAGAGTCGATTGTATTTTCACCATACAATACGGGCTGAGGAAACTATTGGTCATTAATCACATTTAGACAGATTTGTGTCGGAAAACGTTTGCGAGAACGAACAAACAGACAAAGTGGGCTCAATTCAAGTAATGTAGACCCCTGCATATCCCCATTTTCACTATATATTATGGGTTAATAGGGGTGGGGGGTCGCATTAGATCAGACTATCGTGTTAATGAAATGGAACCATTTACGACACCTAGCTTCAACATTGTTTCTTTCATTACTGATCTTCAGTTCTAGTTGTGAAGTTCAGATTAAACGGAAACCATAGCAAAGAACGAATGAGACATATATTCCTTCAGTCCAGAGGCAAGTAAAATAAAACCTGTCAATTTACTCTTATAACAGAGACTTATCAAATGTTATGAGACAAATGCTTACTTGATGATCTTGAAATAATTTGGTCAAAGAGTGGACGCTTGTTTTCTCACGGACACCACGGCGCTCCAGGAAAACTGGTAGTAGACCTTTAGGTATATCAATAAAAAAAATCTGACGCTAACAGTTTTGTACTTTATTCGTTTTCTGGTTTTATACAACAATAACAAACTGAAACAAATGTAACGACCCCTTTATGAAACAAATGAGCCTCTACGTCAGAAAACGTACCTTTCGACGTGCGCCGAACGAGGACTCAAATCAGACTGCGCATCCACGAAGACTGATCAGAGTCTACGTTGTCCGCATCCAGAAACGTTGCATTCTTGGCTATCCAATATGCATCCAGTGAAGATTCTGATCAGACTGCGCAAATGCGCAGTCTGATCTGAATCTTCATTGGGCGCACATTTCTGGAGGTACATTTTTACGTTAAGGATCAAATATCTTAATATCATTATGTGAACTGCGCATACCTAGAGTAAACAGCGCCAGTAAGTGAACATGTGCAGTCTGATCAAAATATACACAGTTTGATTTTTAAACATTTACACAATACTCGTTCGTATGAACACGAGACTGCTTGTGGGCAGTTTGGTCTGCGCATGCGTGGTTCGGATGCGCTTTAAACCTTAAAGCGCCATTCAAAATTGTAGCAGAAGACATTTTAGACTATTTTGTTTTATTTTTTAAAGAAAATAAGGCATGCCATTTCATGTGAATCTTCTGCTTTTATTTTTTGCATGAAAACCGGCTTGACGTTTCATGCGAATCGTCACAGCATACAATTCACATAAGAAAAACCTTATTTCCTTGAAAAGGAAATAATTATCGTCTGCTACTGTTGTGACAGACGCTTTTATAGGGTACGATAGGACTGTTTACTGCAGTCTTCAGATCAAGTTCATTTCATGTGTTATTTGGGCAATAGAATTGTGGCCCTCTGCTCAATCCCCAGTCCCACCAGTGCGAGAAATGTTCAGAACGTTGCAATTCGTCATGCACGTTCTACATGATAAACTACATACATGTAAACAAAGTACAAATGCACTTCAATGGCTCGAACAACTATATGACCATGGAAATTTGTACTAGACATGGGTAGTTCGAGCCACTGAGGGTTACATGTAATCATTGCGCCAGGTCAGGTGGCAAATGGAAATCATTTAGCGCTGTACTTTCATTCTCCTACATGTATAAGAATAAGTATGTTGAGTGTACTCATTAGAATCGCCTCGATGAGGCGATTCTAATGAGTACACACAACATTTTACATGTTAAAATAAGAAAATTTCCCTAAAATAGACTTAAAGTATTTGTTTTCTTGCGAATGTCCTATGGATTCAAAAATGAGTTCGAATCAGCCATGGTAAACGAACCATCGATGTTCGAGGCATTGAAGGTTTAGTGTACTGATTTCGGACCACTCTGCTTCCAACATAATTTAGAAAGACGTTTTGGTGGGTGGGGGGGGGGGGGGGGTGTGGGGGGGGGGGGGGGGGGGGGGGGAGTTTTTTTTATACTAAATGAAACACTGTAGTTGTTATTGGCAATATTCTATGAACTTTCTATTTCTGCTCTTGGTTTTCAAAAATATACAGTGTACTCTAAATTAACGCTTATCATGCTGGTAAAAAATTCAGCAGACGATATTTTGAAATATTTTTGTTATTATTTACTCAGAAAATAGGCCTTGACATTTCGTGCAAATTGGCAAATTGTCTCCCAAGGAGACAATTTGCATGAAATGTCAAAGCGTATTTTCTGAAGAAAACAAACAAACAAACAAAAAATTCATGAAAGGTCAAAGACTATTTTCTGGAAAAAAAAAACAAGAAAAAATATCACAAGTGTGTCGTCTTCTGAATTTAACCGATAGAGTGGTAAAGGTTGAACGTACGACCATAAATTGGTCTGACCTTTTCGATTTCTGTATTAACCAGAGACATCGTCTGACATTTTTTATTAGAAAATATTTTTTGCTTTTCTCCATTGATTTGTAAATCAAGATGTTTCATATTAAACTTTGAACAGATCAGCAATATTGAAAAAGTGGACCTTGTTAAAAATCTGCATACAAAGCTACCAATCTAAAATTTTTTTTTGTATAATTTGCATCTATAAAGAGCAAATACAGTCGACTATCGTTTTCTCGCCTTGGATTATCTCGAATAACCGCTTATCTCGGAGTGAAAATCTGTTCCCTGTTTAAACATGGAAATCTAACAACAGGTAACAAAATATTGTAGAAAAGAAAGCAATTTCTCCTCTTTTCCACAATATTTTCAATATATCTCAGAAGTCAAAATTATATATTCATTTGTGAAATCTGATTGTTCGATTTGTTTTATCTTCAATTCTTGAAATCTGATATGTCGAGGTACGGATACCTCGAAGTATTACAGAGAGTTCCTTGGAGTTCGAGATGATGAGAGTCGACTGTGTTTTTTTTTTTCACATACCAATAAATACAGTAAAAACACTATTGGTGCACGGATAGTTACGACAAAGATTTTGCAAAACTTGGCAAATTTACGTTATAAACAAAACGGCTTTCTGAAAGATGTCGAAAAAAGAGTACCACACGAAATGAGGTGTCATGTTTGAGGCACATCGCTAGACAGTTTCGGGTTGCATTGTGCATGCGAACAACGAAGACCAAAATTGCCTCGTACCTGCTGACCACGCCTTCCCCATGCCAACAAAATTATAAAACATTTGGGTCGGGTCCCAGCATTTTCTACAAGCTCGCATGAGCGCCAACCGATGGCTAAGATAAGCCTGCTAATCCATATAAGCGAACGAAGACTGGTCAGATGGCGCGAAAGCGCAGTCTGATCTTTGTTGGGCGCACATGTACGTAGGTACGTTTCATCACGAAAACATGCCTTTATAATATTATATGGTAAAACATGGGTTTACGGGGGTATACAGTATTTTTCTTATTTCTGCTCAAAAACATAGATTGTGGGTACTCGTTAGAACCGCCTCGCCGAGGCGGTTCTAACGAGTATCCACAATCTATGTTTTGAGCAGAGATGTGAAAAATTTCAGATTTTTTATCTGAAATTTTTCAGATTTTGATGGTAAAATTTTCAGTATATTTGAACAGGCATGATTTCGTAATGTTGCCACATTGTGGTTCAGTTCTGTGACGCAGATCAGTGGATTTTGATGACATGCTCTCACACGATGAAGTGAGATGAGCCACAACGTGAGAAAACGTACCTTTTGACACGCGCGTTCAATTAAGGCTCAAATCAGCCTGTGCATCCGCACTGTCTGACCAGAGTCTTTGATGTCCGCATGAAGAACGTTTGCATCCTTGGCCATCCGAAATGCACCCAGTGAAGATTCTGCTCAGACTGCGCGAATGGACAGGCTGATCTGAATCTTCGCTGGGCGCGCATGTCCATGGTACGTTTTCTCATGTAGCGATTCAAATGTATGTGATGTTATTAAAACGAAACTGCAACGTACACGTTTATATACAAATGTAACATATTTTGGTCATTGAAATTTCAAAATTGAATACAAAGATTCATGAAATTAATTAGATACATGTGTAACTCCAATAAGATAATGATTATTTGGTGTTTTACGTTCCTTTTAACATTATTTAAGTCATATCGGGACGATGGAGGAGTGGTAATGAAAGGCTCTGTGGAATGAAGCACCGTTCAGTCATGAATCCAGCAGGAATCGAATCCGGGACCTCGTAAGCCGAAGTTGGGAGTTCTTGCTACTCAGTCACCCGGACTCTTCAGTGATCTGGTAAAATAAGGAATGCATATAACAAATTAAACAAAGAGAGACAACGAGACAACTTCACTGATTACTTCTCTTATGAACATTTATAAAGCTGGGTCCCGTATTCATTGGAACGGATACACTATAAGGGGCAGCAACTCTTGTCAAATTATTTTGCCTCCCTTCTAAAACGGGATCTACCATAAAAGGAAAGAATTTGCCCCCCCCCCCTGGGAGCAAATTCTTTTCTTTTAGGGTAGACCCCTTTCAGAAGGGAATTAGTGTGCAGGAAATCTAACAGGATTCAACAAAAGTTGTCTCCTTTCTGAAAAATGGTGGAAAACCTACCATGTCTATAAAGCCTCCTTAAGTAGAAACGCCAAACTATATCATGTTTGCCCGACTATTTAGTGTAGATTTAGCGCAATCTGCTTCTAAGAAGTTTGCTTAGGGTCTGCACTGTGTGTCATTCCGCCAGCAGAGTTTGAACACACAAACATGTATTTAAATAGATTCATGTGAAGAAAAAAAGAAGAACAACCGCCGTCAGATCTTTTAAAGGCGTCTTGAATGAAAAGGGTAAGCCAATTACCGTAAGATGTTAGGGTATCTGAATGAGTTAAAAATAGAAATCCATATTTACCCTCAATATTGGAAAGTTGTAAATTATCAAAAAATGTATCCCAGATGATACGCCAAAATTGTTGCAAAATCTACACGCTTTCCATTCAAGCACTACTTTTACAACGTCGCCAAATGAACTTTTTTTTCGACTTTTAAGATTGATAAGTATAATGCGTGAAGGTTTCCGACTGTTTACCGTACTAATTGTTATAAGCGCATTGAGTTTACTAGCCGAACATGGACCGAACTTTTAGAGTATTTACGGTGCGACATGTTGAAATCATCGTCATTTTAAAAGACAGATCACAGAACAGTAGCATGTAAGATTAAAATATCACCAATTTTTTCCAAAGTATGAGAAATAATGATGCCATATTTACCTTAAGTATTTGGACACAGAGGCCTATGCAAACAGTGTAGCCCCAGATCAGACGCCGCGTACTGCGGCGTCTGATCTGGGGCTACACTGTTTGTCACTGATCCAGCAGTGATTAGACACATCAACAGGCAGTTTGATGGACTTGTTCCAGATTTAGGACGTATAGTTAGGAGAAATGTTGTCCGAATATTTAGGTGAATTATGGTATAACTACAAATTCATGTATATAATACAACCAATAACACAAAATATAAACGTGAATACGTGCATACTACGTTAACTCTGGGAATCGAGCGTTACCAATACCTGCCTTTGCCTATTCAGCACGGACCCATCGCCGTATAAGTTTCAACATGCATCCAAGTGTACATTAATCATTCGTCGTCCGGATTCGTCAGACAGTTTGTGAGTTTAGCAAATTGCCAACGATACATTTATTACAGATTCCATACATTTAAACTTTACCAGTCTCTGGGCTAATTCAATACATGACCAATTCATCATATATATATATATATATATATATATATATATATATATATATATATATATATATATATATATATATATATATATATATATATATATATATATATATATATATTTTTATTTTTCCCCAGAAACAAGATTTGACATTTCTTGCAAACTGTCTCCATTTGAGACAATTTGCATGGAATGTCAAAACCTGGCTGGAAAAATACGAAAAATATTTCAATACGTTGTTTGCTGAAAATTTTATCCAGCATGCTATGCGTTACAAGCAATGTTCTTATCATTAGTACATTATAAATGAGTGCGTGAAAAGATGGAATGAACGTTTCTAGTTACGTATTTTACCCGTTTTCTATTAATACTTTAATGGAGAACTGTCTTGACAATTATGTGTCGCAAATACTTCGTGGTACATGTATATCTACTCCGACAATTTCTGTTTCGTCACTGAAACCGGTGTTACGGTAATTAACTGGAATCCCTGTACTTTCGGAAATTTGCGAATGACTGAGTGTTTTCCATCGTCTAATCTTGTTCAAGTTGAATACGTTTTCCATTTGTGTGAGCACTTGATATTGTGTGATATATTTGTAGATTTGGTCAGCTTATAAAGGCAACCTCGTTGTTCCGGTTTCGTCACTAAGCCAGAACGATCCATGACCAAACCGGAATTAGCAATGTTTCGCCTTATTATGATAACACCTGACAATGTCTTCTTCACAATATGATCTGAAAATCTGATAACAAAAAAAGTCCATTTTGGGGGCGAAACCAATCAGAAACAAAGTGTTTTGGTTTCCTTTGCTACTTGTCATTATGAAGATGTTACCTCATCACGAAAACATGCCTATATAATTTTGACCCCCTTATACCCCACTTTTATATAGTAAAAGTGGGGTTTACAGGGGTATACATTGTTTTTCTTATTTCTGCTCAAAAACATAGATTGTGGGTACTCGTTAGAACCGCCTCGCCGAGGCGGTTCTAACGAGTACCCACAATCTATGTTTTTGAGCAGAAATAAGAAAAATATCAGAATTTTTATATGAAAATTTTCAGTTTTTTGGTGGTAAAATTTTCAGTATATTTGAATAGGTATGTTTTCGTAATGTAGACGCCGGATTCAGCGACGAAACAGAAAGTGTCGGAGTAGATAGACCACAGTGAAATATATTTCTTTACATAACAGTGTATGATAGTTTATATGGTTTACACATGTTACATTTGGTCAGTCCTGTTTTAGGTTTGAACAGTTTAGTTAGCCAAACCGAACTGTGAGTATATGGTTCTCTGCGTCGATCTATATATTGAATCGAAATTGGTGACGTGGAGATGTCGGTAAGCACCCAAGATACCATAGAAGCTGTCATCAACTGTCCTGATCTGCCGACTCGTTTCGATTGCTCTTTACCAACACCTATATGCGATAGCTACATGTCTGTCAGGGGAAAGAACCAATCTACTTCCCATAAGCTCCCTTTGTTTAACTTTGCGTACGTTTTAATTAAATTGCTAGTTTGCTAGAACAGATTTGTTACAATAATTTTGTATGAAGAGTTGTAATCGTATGTCTATGAAAAAAGAGACAGACACAGTTACAACAGACCAAAGTAATGAAATATATGTTTAAGACCCTATTAAATCTTGATTATTTGACAATTTCCTGCCTTGGGGCTTGCTTGTAACAGAAAACCACAGACACCAGCTGATCTTTCAAAGCACAGTTTCTGACATTTAGTTTTTAATCCAGACAGAAATGTCTTGGCTACGGTAAACATGCCATATTTTTCCAAAAGTTCTGGACAGACATGCCTGAGAAAACAGTGATGTGATTATTCTATTTCTTATGAAATTGTATATTGTGTGGTACTGATAAGAATCGCCTTATCAAGGCGATTCTAATGAGTACACTCAACACCATTATTTTATAAAAGATCGCAGAGGCATGCCACCATTTGCCAACTATTCTGGCGTTATGATTAACCCTCTCTGTGGCTCGAACCACCCAAGTTTCGATAAATTTTCATGGTCCCAAAGATTGAAGTTCGAAGCCATCGACGTTTGACTCTATTATGACACCTTATTTCCTTACTCTGCTTGTCGTCACATGAAACATTATCAACAAAATGGCATGCTCGCCCAGCGAACATAAATGAGCTATCTCATGACAAAACCAACAAAACTGCATGTGCGCCCAGCGAAGACACGGATTAGCCTGGGCATCCACCCAGTCTGATCAGTCTTCGCTGTCCGCATGAAAGAAATCTTGGGTCCTTAGCTACCCACAGAGCGCATAGCGAATATTGATCTGACGGCGGATGCCCAGGCTGATCTGAGTCTTCGAAGGGCGCACATCCATTTTGTTGGTTTTGTCACGAGGTGGCGCAAATTTTGAATTTGAAGGCCAACTGACTACCGGGACCTGAAAACAGGTGGATGAGTGACTAACAATGTAGACCCTGGTCAGACGCCGCGCTCTGCGGCGTCTGATCTGGGTCTACACTGTTTGGTCAGGACTGTCTGTCCAAATACTTAGGATAATACTGCCATGCACAGTCGTGAGTGTAAAGCTATGACTAAAATCGCCAAGGAAAAATGCTCGTGGAAGAGACTGCTGTACTTGCAGCAGGTGGGTGGGGTGGTGTGGCGGTGGGGTGGGGGGAAGGGATTAGGAGCATACTAAATGCAGTATTTTGTTTTTGCACTGCCATTTACTCTTGCCCTCACCCTCCTCTATTTTGCTCATTCCTTACATCTACTAGCAATTATGTCCCTTTTCCCTAGGAGAGAACACAAAATGACCAACGAGGATTGATGTGTCGTTAAACAAGAGTCCGTGGAATATCAAACATTCTTGTCGAGGTACTTTAGGGAACGGGACACATTTGGTCCATCTGATGCCATTTTTTACAGGGTAGACAACGTCTGCTTGCTCTCCTGCACACAAATCCCCTTTTAAAAAGGGGTCTACTCTAAAAGGAAAGAATGTGCCCCCAGTGGGAGCAAATTCTTTCCTTTTAAAGTAAACCCCGTTTAAAATGGAGTAGACTCTTTTCATAAGGGAGATTCCTTTTCAAAAGAAAGACAGAACAATTTTAAAAAGCGACCTCCACGTGAAAGTGTATTTTTCCCCTCACACCCAGGACTGGGGAGTGGTGTGCGTGTGGGAATTACTCCGTGTGTGGGCAGAGCAGTTATGGTAATGGTTATAATCTCTTTCCTTGTGCAAAAATAAATGTTTGAGTTCTTTTCGAAAGTATGCACCAGTGATGCTGTATAGGAAGAAATTAATACAGTAGTTGGTATAGAAGATTGTCCGCGTCACAGACAGACTCTCGTCTAGGTCTCCAATGTGGTCGTTTTGTTCCGAAATGACATTCGTTTGAGCACTGTTTATATTAAACAGCTTCTTGTAGGTCCAATATCTCTTACACCAGACGGAAAAATACGGCAAATTAAGCGACACAAAGCAAATTGAGAGCGCAAGCAGAATGAACGTAAATTCTAGTCGAATAATGCTCTCTTCCGTGATAATTCTGATCTTCCGGTGGCGTCTATTTCGCAAGACGAGCTTTCGAATGATAAGTAAATTTAATATTGTAATCAGAACGAACGGAATTAGGGTTATCATTATTCCAAACAGGATATCAAGAATGAAGGATAGGTATTCATGATGTCTTACACTTGTACACAAAGGATCGCCATTTATAGCCGTATATGACCCGCTCAGAATTGGCTTAAACACACAGCCCGCGGAAGCTGTCACAATTACTCCCAAGATGACACGTGACGCCGATTTAGGATCACAGATATCCTTCCGCCGGAGCGGATGACACACGCCGATGTAACGTTCCACAGTGAAACAAACTACCAACCAGGAGGACAAGAATCTGGCAATGTATTGTAAATAGAGTAAAACCTGACAGGTTCCGTGTTCCTGTAGAAACACTGCCGCATGGTGGCCCGGTAAGAACGGTAACCCATGTTTTAACCATTCCGGAAGTACATAAAACAACAATGCCATTAAGTCTGATATTGACAGCGCCGCTAAGTAGATGCTTGCGGACAGTTTGCGCATGTTTTTAGACAAAAACACAATCAAGGAAAGCACGTTGCCAATGATCCCTATCGTGAATATAACTGGAGTAAAGTAAGTGAAGAACATGTCGGCGGCACTAGTCTGTTCTGGCATCGGTTGATCGAACATGGACTCGAGAAGACTTATCTGGTCATCCGAGCAATTCGCAGGTTCGCTCTGATTGGTTGAATTGGCGGTTGCGCTCGAGTCACAGCCGGTCATGTACTGCTGATATGCGCTGTTATTCATCTGTAAAGAATAATAATAGTTGGAGCCAGCGCATGACAAAAACATTAAAATGGCATGTGCGCCCAGCGAAGACAGATCAGCTTGGGCATTCGCCCAGTCAGCTCAGAGACTTCGCTGTCCGTATGAAGAAAGCTTGGGTTCTTGGCTACCCACTGAGCGCACAGCATAGACTCTGATCAGACTGGGCGGATGCCCAGGCTGATCTGAGTCTTCGCTGGGCGCACATGCCATTTTGTTGGGTTTTGTCATGCGCTGGGTCATATTATAATATTGTATGCAGTATTTACCCTAACTATTGGCATACTTTAACTCTTCAACCTGTCCCAACTTTTGAACAAGCCCATTTTGCAAACTGCTGATGGGCCTAAACACAAATTGGTTTGTCACGCGTCCGATAAAAGGTCTACGCAGAGGCTTATAATTCTACTAACGGGGCTATGACCCTCGAAACGACTTACAGGAGGAAAGTGCCATATCATTGGCTAGCTGGCTTCAGCAGCGATTGGCATTAATGGGTTTGTACAGCCCTTGATTTCTGTAAACATTTAATGAAGTACTGAAGAAATGAAAGCTATTATCATATCAGTTTCTCTAGGAGAACTAGATTGTATTCCTGATAAACTCTTAGTCAACAGCCAATCAGATGATAGAAACCCGCACACTACGTGTTGCGCACCTATACTGGGGAGCTAGTAGCCCCGTTAGTAGAATTATAAGCCTCTAATCTACAGTAAAGGAAACTGTAAACAGAAACGGCACTTAAGGGGAATTGATACACGAGCCAGTGTAAGTCAAAACCTACTATAAAACCTGCGTAACCAGCAAACTCAGATCAGCCTGTACACCCACCCAGTATGGCAAGGGTTTTGTTTATCCGTCTTTGGATTGCCTGGAGGATGTAGAAGTCACATGCGATCAGCGAGGACTCTGATCAGACTGCGCATAAATCTTATTGTAGGTTTTGTCGTGCGCTGGCTCACATCTGCAAGGAAGGCAACTCTGTCAAAATCGTTTTCTTCCTTCTGAAAGGGGGTCGATTCTAAAAGGAGCAAATTCTTTTCTTTAGAGTAGACCTTTTATTTCAACCCAAAGACATCATTTATACAGAAAAATACTTTCTAACGACTATAAACGAAGCAAAACAATAGATTCACATATTTAAATCAGTTCGAAAATGAAGGAGAACTAATGACGTTAAATTCATTTACATCCACAAAACAGTATAGCTGTTCGAAAGCGCCG
The DNA here is from genome assembly GCA_964016985.1 of Anodontia alba. Classification (NCBI taxonomy): domain Eukaryota; kingdom Metazoa; phylum Mollusca; class Bivalvia; order Lucinida; family Lucinidae; genus Anodontia; species Anodontia alba. The sequence goes on from OZ024835.1 coordinate 53,547,957, forward strand.
TATTAGATTTTTTTTTTTCATTTTGCAAAATTCAGTCGAATGCATTGACTTTGATTTGTTAAATGGTAGCGCTTGATAATGCACTGTGAAGGGTTGTGAAACTCAATTTAGCGATAATTTGAACGGTTAATTTTAGAGCGCGTTGCAACCAATTTCATTTCACGTGTAATGCATTGCAACACATTAGCAAACATGACAGCGTACTTTAATGCGCTTCTTACTGCAATAAGCGTCGTATTGCATGCATCAAACACGCGTCCAGAACGCGATATTTTAACGCGTACATGATGAAATTGAACGTAGGTAACCAGCTACATGTATATGCAATCACTTAATATTAAGGCAAATGGCGTAAATGGATACAACTGCCACTGCTGCGTTCAGAACTGCGAGAATATCACAACCGTTTTGCCCTGGATTCCTGTACATAATGATGGCTGCTAACAGGAACAGAGAGCCAGACTAAAACACTGTACAGGATACCTTGATTCGACAAGCGGACAGCGAAGGCGCAGATCAGTCTGCGCATGCGCAGACTGATCTGGGCCTTCGCTGTGCGCATATACTTCCGGGCACTTTGTGTTTGATACGTCCGACGCAATGTGGTACTCTTATAGAGTACATTTCTAGGTTCCAGTGAGTACTCACCACACATATATTTTACGGAGGTAAAAGAAGAATGTGATTATCAGGGTACATGCACCCTTTCTTATCTAGAGCCTTGCTCACAGCTGATTCAGAAGTCTTTAACTTTCTGTCAACGCCTTCTATCGTTTTGATCTTGCGGAGTGATATTCAAACCGCCCGTTAATGAACTTGTAGGCTGTCTTTGAAAATACTGTTTAACAACGTATGCCCACGAATTGTCACCTAATGACCCCTGTTAATTAACTTAATTAACTAAGACATTCCTTAGGAAAAGGGATCATCCTCGGACAGAGCTATCCCAAATCAGTTACAAATGTAGAGCATGCGCAAACGTCTCCTCCCTTTACAGAATCCCTAGATGCCGTAATTACCCTAAATATTGGGACACATAAACTCTTTACCATACTTTACCTAACTTTTGAACACTTCCTTTTTACTACTTTTTATGCGTCTAAAAGTTGCTGGATGAGTGACAAACAGTGTAGACCCTGACCAGACGCCGCCTTGTGCGGCGTCTGATCTGGGTCTACAGTTTGTTCAGGCTTGTCTGTCCCAATACTGAGGGGTATTTTGTACGCATTCATGTGTCTAAAAACTGCTGGATGAGTTGGTAAAACAGTGTAGACCCTGATCAGACGCTGCGTTCTATGGCGAATGATCTGGTTATATATGGCTCAGGCCTGGTTGTCCAATTCTTAGGATTGTTACAATAGATTAGACTATATCGTCGAACAATCCTAGCCCTGATCATAGGTTTTCACCGCTCCGACATGTTCAGAATTACTTGTACCATTGTCATGTGACGCGGGACAGAAAGAAACGTAGGTGTTCCTACATGTTCCGAATATCCATTGTAATGTGACGCGGTACAACAAGAAAAGTAGGTGTCGTTACTGGGTCAAGCGGAAGAACACGGAAGGACATTGTCGTAAAATGCAAATTCATTGTCGTGCAATGTGGTACATTTTCCGATTCTAACGAGCCATTTGATTTTCATAATCATTTGATATGGGTCATCAAACGTTCATTAGGTCAAACATAGAAAATACATTAAGCTATAAGAAGGCACGCGTATACCGTGTTTATCCTCAGTATTCAGTCAGTTTGTAAGATGAAACAGACTAAACCTAATTAAAACTGTCCTACATGTAAAAGAGCCAGTGTTCATCAAAATTCACTATTTTCAGCGAATGTTCCTCTGTTTCCATTTTGTTTTATAATGTACTATTTATTTCGTTGACTCAAAAGATACAAAAGGAGATACTAATCGACAGCTGTGATTATCGATAGCTGTGAGCACCCAAAACATTGCGTGTACTTACAGCTATCGATACTCACATCTATCGCACATTGCGGGTTCTCACAGCTATCGATTCTCAAAGCTATGGAACACTACGGGTGTACACAGCTACCGATACTCGCAGCTATCGAACATTACGGGTACTCACATCTACCGATATTCTCAGCTATCGATACTCACAGCTATCGAAAATTGCGGGTACATGTTCACAAAGCTATCAATACTCATAGCCGTAGAAACTCACAGTTATCAAACACTGCGGGTACCCACAGCTATCGACACACAGCTAACGAAATTACGGGTACCCACAGCTATCGATATTTACAGCTGTCGAAATGGCGGGTACCCACAGCTTTCGATATTCAAAGCTGTCGTACATTAAGGATACTGAGTGATCGATTGTCACAGCTGTCGAATATTGCGGGTATTCACAGCTATCGATACTCACAGCTATCGAACATTGCGGGTACTCACAGCTATCGAATATTTTTACGAAGATAATCATACAGGGGCAGTTTGACAGAGTTTTAGCCGACAGCTATAGTACTTTTAGCACGCATCCACAGATAGACGAAGAAATTTGTTCAAAGTTTAGCACAAATATAGTAAAAGCTGTTTAGTTGTCCGAATGTATATGATAACAACGGTACACCAAAATGAGAATTCTTCAAGCGTCTGGAAGAGCAGTGTGCCATGTTGGCTTTTGACACGACATGGCGGAAGCTGATTACATGACACATAACCCACCGTTCCATTTCGAAAATTAAGAGGGGGTCTTTCTGGCAGGTACCAAGTATTGACCATTTGAACTTAAACCAAAAAGTTGTGGGCTGTAGAATTTGCAGAAATGTCTTGAATATATAAGGAAAATCAATGGTAGTATGTAGCTATAAATTTGTTTTATTACTACATGTATATGTAAAGCAATGTTATTGCTACGTCTTTTAAGACGCATAACGCAAACAAAGAGTCATCAAGTCATATGCGGGCAACGAAGAACCAGGGCAGACTGCGCATGCGCTGTCTGCCGTGTCTTCATTACCCGCTTACAGGATCAATGTCTATATATCACAGTGACCAAACTGCAGATGCGCAGGATCATATGATAAACGTAAAATGCTTTTGGAAAAAGAATACACCATGGATTAGAAAACGGGAGTCTCGGTTTTATTGAGACTCTTCATAAGCAGTAATGAAGTTTGCATCACTGCTTACGCCCTCTGGCGTACACATGAGCAGAACTCCATTTTAAAATATACATGTACCATAATGAGCCAAATGATCCCAAAGGAAATGAGATATAATCTGCACTATGGTGATGTACGTTCTACCTCATCACACAAACACACCTATATAATTTCGACCCCCTTAAACCCCGCTTTTATATAGTAAAACTGGGGTATACATTATTTTTCTTATTTTTGTTAAAAAAACATAGATTGTGGACACTCGTTAGAACCGCCTCTTCGAGGCGATTCTAACGAGTGCCTACAATCTGGGTTTTGAGCAGAAATATAAAAAATATCAGAGCTTTTTATCTGAAACATTTCAGCTTTTAAGGTGGAATTTTCTATATATTTGAATAGGCGTGTTTTCGTTATGCGCCGCCACACGAGTAGTATAGGCTGGTCGGTGTCCATAGTACCAGCCTATACTACTCACACGGCATTAACACCAGCTGCAGTGTAGTAAAATAAACTGAAAAAGATTGCCGCTTTGGAAACAAAGAAAACGATTGCCTTTGGAAACAAGGAACACACTACGGATTAGAAAACGGGAGTCTCGTTATAGCATATGCGAATAGCGAACCTAAGCTGTTTGCTCACGTAAGCGGAAGACCATTGGCATTACGAAAACGCCTATTCAAATATATAGGAAATTTCACCTCCAAAAACTGAAAATTTTCAGATAAAAAATCTGATATTTTTCATATTTCTGTGCAAAACATAGATTGTGGTACTCGTTAGAACCGCCTCGGCGAGGCGGTTCTAACGAGTACCCACAATCGATGTTTTTGAACAGAAATAAGAAAAATAATGTTTACCCCTGTAAACCCCAGTTTTACTATATAAAAGTGGGGTTAAAGGGGGTCAAAATATTATAGGTATGTTTTCGTGATGGGGAAACTTTGACCAAAGATATAAAATGTGGTCCGCTGTGTTTTCAACATCTTTTAGAAAGTCGTTTTGCTTGGCGCTTTACACAGAAGTAAATTTGCACACATTTGTCATGATTTAGTGCAAAACCATTTGTGGCAACTAAAAGGTTTTATTCTAGCCGTTGGTTTTTAAACAATCAGAAACTTTTCACTTTTTCTCATAGAAAAACTGAATGCAAATTATGCAGAACTCTGTAGGGTAGGTAACTTGGAGACAGATTTTCAACAAGTTCCGCTTGTTCAATTTTTCCGATATTTTCACAAAATTAGTGTGAAACATCAATAATTCAAATTCAGCAAAGAAAAGTAAAAACTATTTTCTTAGACAAAAATTTCAAATTATCACTTTACTATAGAAATTGCATAGGTCAGACCAATGTTTGGCCGTAAATTTTATTTTAGTGTAAATATTTGAAAACAAAACACAAGAACAGAAAAGACAAATGGTTTCTGATAATATATGGTCAATCAGAACAAAACGTTTTTATTTAAGATAAAAAGCCAAGAAAAAGACTTTTTTTTTTTTTCTCGGGTGATGTCGAAAATAGCTAAGTGTATGAACGACTGATTCGGTGGAATATCCGGAGGGTCTTTTCTCGCGATACAACTCATATAGGTCGCGCCGCCGTTTGCATACACAAATGCACCAGCGCTCGACAAAACCTACAACATGACCTGTGTAACCAGCAAAGACTCAGATCAGCCTGTACATCCACCCAGTATGGAAAGGGTTCCCGCTCATCCCTCTTTGGACAGCCTGTAGGTTGTAAAAGGCACATGCGATCAGCGAAGACTCTGATCAGCCTGCGCGGATGCGCAGGCTGATCAGAGTCTTCGCAGATCGCACAAGTCTTATTGTAGGTTTTGTCGTGCGCTGGCTCAAATGTTTACCATTTTGTATGCAATAGCTACATGTAGCAGGGTGATCGGACTGTGTAACTGAGCTTTCGCTGTGCACTTAAGTATGTTTTTTTTTCTGTGAACAGGGTTATATATTAGAAAACTGACTTTAAACTGAGCCTTTGGAACTAAAATTAAAAGCTTAAAATTTAATATATTTGGAGACTCTAATGAAAATAAGCCTTTGAAATTCAATGTGAAATAAAAATTACGGACGTATAGTCATAGAACGCCATGCTTTCTGACAGATGATCGTAGGAGGTGGAGTTGTATATGTGTGTCTGTAAGGGAGAGGTGGGGGTAGGGGGTAGGGGGAATGGAGGGAAGGGCGAGAATTATAATTTGATATACGCGCACGTAATACCGGATCGATTGGTATGAATAGAAGTGATTCGACGGCATGTAACAGAATCTCCTCGGCATGCTGGGTTCCGAATTCAGTAGAAATTTTGAAATACTTTACTTTCTTTTACCAGAAAACAGACTTTGACATTTCACACAAGGTGAAAATTTGCATGAACTGTCAGAGCTTATGGGAAAAATAAGAAAAATATCATAATTTTGTCGTCTGCAGAATTAGCTCAGCGAGTAGTAAAGGTTAAAATGTACAAATCAACTCTGGTCGCTTTTTGAATTTCTATCAACACACTCTAACATAATTCATAAAAGATAAATTGTTTGATCATGGTTTGTACAAGTACAGTATCAGAAGGCACTCGTTACAGGTGTTGTCCCCCCACCCTCGCTTCAGGTGGGCGTGCGTCAATACATGTAGTTGTCTTCAATTGCTGCACTCGCCACACAGTATATCTGATTAAACCCTGAAAGCGCTCAGCAAAATGGTAGCAAACGGCATTCTATTTTTATATTAATGTAATTATTTTTCAGAGAAAATAAGACTTGACAGTTCATGTGAATCGTCAACAAGACGATTCTAGTGAATGTCAAACCTTATTTTCCCTGAAAAATACAAAACAAAAAAAACGCAAAAAGCACACATACATTAAAAATGTCGTCTGCTGCAGTTTTGAAAAGCACTTTAAGGATTAATAATAAGATACATTCTTGTATCTGATTCTGGCGGTTGTTTAATAACAGCCATAATTGATTTTATTTCCAGTAAATTAAATCGAGATTGAATAGTCAAATGCGCCATTGAATTTACGTGTTTCTCTGTTATTATATTTTTTCCCAAATCTTAGGGTATTAAGTATACTGCAAAGAAAAAGAAACGACAAACGACACTTGAGTTCGCGTATGAGGAAATATACTTGCGAGCTTTGGCGAGCAACTAAGAACCAGACAAGACTGCGCATGCGCAGTCTGGTCAGGTTCTTTGCCGCTCGCCTTTTCTGAACAGTTTATAAAGGAAGCAACTAGACCTTGACCAGTCGGCGTAAATCGAGACTAAAGCTCTTAAAGATATTGATTGGTCGGCTGTGCCAAGTTGTACCAATTACGTTAATATGTCTATATAATGTGTATTTCATACTATATAGTGAAAACAGAGATTTGTAAGGGTTTACATTACTAGTTTTTTTTTGTCAGAATTTGGCGTTTTCTAAATAAGCTATTCAGTTTGTTTGTTACATCTAGCAACCTTTCACTGCCTAAATCTGCATTTGTTTATAAAGAAATATTTCTCATTTACCATATTATATGGTGGAAATACCATGGGTTACAGGATCTAGATAAGATGGGTATTTCTCAACGAACAGATACGTTGTTGGCACTCATCAGAAGCGTCTCGCAACTTATTTTGTTTCGGAAAATAAGAAAAATATCATTTTTTTTTGTTTTGATTAAAAATGTTTTATCTCAGGCACTAGCTAAGAAATATAAATTGAACATGGATTTGTCAACATGTTTCCACGTGAGCATTTAGAACAGTTATGGTAATCCCAAAGGGAGAAAATTTCTTTCCGTTTAGTATAGACAACTTTTCAGAAATGAGCCAAAAATCATTTTGACAGACTTGACAGCCATGAAAGTTTATCCATTACCTCAAGGCATAAAACAACACTAAATATAGAAATCCTGTCACTTACATATTTCGGTACCACGCATATCTGCAAATGCACAGTCTCACTTCATCTCACATTTTCAGACTCCGCCATAAAACTCCGGATAAGAAGCTTTGTTCATCCAAAACTTTGTGATATTTTCTTATTTCTCCTTAAAAAAAAAATTCGTTGTGGGTACTCATTAGAAGCGCCTCGGTGAGGCGCTTCTAATGAGTACCAACAACGTATGTTTTCGTGCAGAAATAAGAAAATATAATGTGGCTACACCCTCTGATATGTAGTTAGGCCACTAGGAATTCCTATTACGCAGAAAGTCCGACAATAGCATTTTCAATTAAAATCAAAGCAGCGAATAATATACCCACGCAAGCAATATCAATCTTTCCAATTCTATGGGCATATTTAACATACGACAAATGCTGACTGTTTTACGAGTCCCCGCCCCCCTCCCCAAATAAAGGATTTGACATTTCATGGCATGTTACATTTCAAGCTAATTGTCTCCAAAGGAAACAATCTGCATAAAATGACAAAGCTTATTTTCTGGGAAAAAATAAGAAAAACATTTGAAAATTTGCGACATTTGCTGAAACTTTTACCCAGCATGCAACATTAACAAAGTGTCTTTCATATCTTCTATTTTATCTTTGTTCACAAGCGCAGGAAAGTCTCCAAAGGTTTCCGAATGCATATTTCGCTTGATTCCATAAAATTCAAAGATTTAGGATTTGAGATCATTTATAACACAACCAGACTTATAACTTGTTGCAATGAGCGAAATAATACACGTATGCGCTTTTCAGAAAATGCAAGTGAAAGCTAATTTGAGTCAATTTGGTTGCCAATTTTTGTGTTCTCTTGCGACAAAAATAGCACTAAATACAATGTACAGGGGGTAAAGAAAGCCACCTCCTCAATAAATACAACGTACAGGGGATGTGGCAAGAATGCAGAGGGAACAATTTTTGTTCTCTTTCTACAAAAATAGCAAAAAGAACAACATACAGAGGGTAGTGAAAGCCATTTTGTCAATAAATACAATGTACAGGGGGACATGGCAGGAATACAGAGTGTAAACTGCAAACTGTATGGGGAACTATTTCACTCAGGGAAAACAACTCTATCAAAATAGTTGTGCCTCCCTTCTGAAAAGGAGTCTGCTCTACAAGGAAGGAATTTGCTTTCAGAGGGACCGAATTCAAACTTTAATATGAAGACCCCTTTTCTGAAGGGGGTGGTATGAAGCAAACAGGAAGTTACTGAAGCTATATGCTTTAAATAAAATGGCAGAAAAATGGAGGAAAATGTACAGAGGAAAGTGTATTGAGTCTCGTTAATAAGCCCATGTTTATAAACCCTATGCGTCCTTATTCAGTGAACTCAAGCCCATACTGGGTTCTAGAGAGGTATACATTTTTGCGAGTTTTTGGATTTGGTCTTGGTGATTTGCTTTTTTTTCAGCATTTGACATTGCATAAATCATCTTTAGCTGAGCTAAAAGCAATTGTTATGTCCTTATTTTCGCTTTTTATACACTAGAAATATCATGGATTAGAAGCACTCATTACATGTACAAGTCGTTTTACTAACTTAAAGAAAGCAGAATTTCGATATCGACGGAAAAAAATAAATTGACTTGTTCAGCTAAAACAAAGTAAGTTGCTGACTACATTTAATACTTGCATGCAAGTACATATACGTTGTACTTCTTTTGTTCTGAAATAGATCAGTTCTTATTGCTGTCTAAATGAACTAAACATGTGCTAATCCGTTCAAAACGTAAGAAATTATAGGTACATGTGGTTTCCGTGAATGATGACAAGTTGTCTCTACCGATATTTTCTTACGGAACATATCCGTAAGATATTATCGGTAGTTTCCATTACGAAAACACGCCTATTCAAATATATAGAAAATTTCACCTCCAAAAACTGAAAATTTTCAGATAAAAAAATCTGATATTTTTCATATTTCTGCTCAAAAAACATAGATTGTGGGTACTCGTTAGAACCACCTCGCCGAGGCGGTTCTAACGAGTACCCACAATCTATGTTTTTGAGCAGAAATAAGAAAAATAATGCATACCCCTTTAAACCTCAGTTTTACTATATAAAAGTGGGGTTTAGCGGGGTCAAAATTATATTGGTATGTTTTCGTGATGCGAAGGACATGTTTCAGCGCTGTGGCTTGTACTTGAACAATTTTGAAAATAATGCGTTTTGAACTTGAACTATTTTGAAAAAAAAAAAATGTTTGTGTTGAGGTTTTACGGCCCAGTCAAACTAATGAGCTCATGCGAGCGCGGTTAGTACACCAAACCACACTTTTATTGAACAGGCCTACTCCTCTAAGCGGTGAACAAGTCACATTCTTTTTCCAGAAACTGACAACTGCCCTTCTTGAATCTGCGGAAGGGACAGAATGCCCGTAGAAGATATTTCATGATCAATCCCCACGAAAGAATTATTTTGACAAAAAAAAAAAAAAAAAGACCAACAAAAAATACACACACAAAACAACAACAACAGTTTTCAGTTCAACTATAACCCATTAATATCCACAAGACTCTACTTAGACTGGCTCCAGTCTCTAGTGACAAAATAATTTTTCTTATAATATGTTTAATAATCCACTAAAATAAAACCAAAGTAATCATGACTATAGAGGCTGGTCACTAGGGACCAGCCTTTATAGCAACCAAAGTAATATCATAACTATAAAGGCTGGTCACTAGTGACCAGCCTTTATAGTCATGATATTCTTTTGGTTTTATCTTAGTGGATTATCAAACAGGATTATGAGAAAAAACTTTAGTCACTGGAGACTGGAGCCAGTCTAGACTCTACTTGGTATGTATAGACACGTACTTCACTCTTTACACTGGTTCATTATCAATTAAAAGGGGAATATAGTTTAATTTAATTTGAATTATTTCACAGAATGTCGTATGTTTAATGCAAACGGCGCACACCTTCATCTGGGTCTATACTGCTTGCCTATGTCCTGTTCCCTTGCGCTAGTGATCAATAAGTTTAGGCTACAGCGACACCTTAATGCTCAGCATACCGGGTTAAAAATTCACCAGACGACAGTTTTCTTATTTTTCTCAGAAAATAGGTTTTGACATTTCATGCGAATTGTCTCCTTGGGACACAATTTGCATGAAATGTCAACGCCTGTTTTCTGGGAAATACTGCAAAATAATATCATCATCTGCTGAATTTACATAGAGAGTGGTAAAGGTTTAGCCGTTGTCATCTTTGTCCATTTGTATAACGCTTTCTTTTCTTTTTTCCTTTCAGTCACAAAACGGTATCACGCTGTACATCAAATTAAAGCCAAGACGATGATATGGCGAAAATAACATTTTGCGTGGTTTTCAAGCTGTGTTATATAAAAGGAAGCGCAATTTTCATACTTCTAACAACTTTGGATTCAGTTCTATAATGGCTTGTTCAAAGGAGCAATTTTCTCGGTACGAAATTGTCATCACAAAAACGACCCTATGTAATTTTGACCCCCTTAAACCCCACTTTAATATAGGAAAACTGGGGTTTACAGGAGTATACGTTGTTTTTCTTATTTCTGCTCAAAACATAGATTGTGGGTATTCGTTAGAACCGCCTCGACGAGGCGGTTCTAACGAGTACCCACAACCTATGTTTTGAGCTGAAATATGAAAAATGTCGGAGTTTTTTTATCTGAAATTTTTCAGTTTTTGGAGGTAAAATTTTCTATGTATTTGAATAGGCTTGTTTTCGTAATGTATATAAACTTCTGAAGTATTTTACAGGTTCTCTCTAAGAATAGTTATTGTTAATTGTCTTTTGTGTAAATATCATGAAGCAACCATTACGAAAACACGCCTATTCAAATACACTAAAAATTTTACCACCAAAAAATGGCAATTTTTCATATAAAATATTCTGATATTTTTCATATTTCTGCTCAAAACATAGATTGTGGGTACTCGTTAGACGAGGCGGTTCTAACGAGTACCGTTAGAACCGCCTCGTCGAGGCGGTTCTAACGAGTACCCACAATCTATGTTTTTGAGCAGAAATAACAAAAATAATGTATACCCCTTTAAACCCCAGTTTTACTATATAAAAGTGGGGTTCAAGGGGGTCAGTATTATACAGGCATGTTTTCATGATGTTTAAAAGTGCCTCTTTGAAACGCTTGCAAATCAGTTTAGACGTACAGGGATACTTTTTTTAAATTATGCCACTCTCTGGGTAAATTCAGCAGACGATAAATTAATGATAAAATTAAGTTTTTTTCTTATTTACCCTAGAAATAGGCTTTGATAGTTCATGCAGAGATAATTTGCATGAAATATTAAAGCCTGTTGTCGTCTGGAAAAAAAATCAAAGTGTCGTCTGTCTGTAAAAGATTTTACCCAGAATTCCGAGTGTTAAAGAACAAATAAGAATTGACATTTGTGCAAAAGTTATTGACGCTGTTCTGTTCCATCGATAAAGGAACTACATTTTAGCAAAATCAAACTGAAAATATTAGGGCAGACTTATGCTTTCCAGAAAAAAAAAAGAAAAAAAAAAAAAAAAAAGACAGACGTACCTGACTTATTTTACCAACAGAAACGATATACCTGAACTGACCCAACTATAAATTTATTTTTACCCATTTATTTCTAGCCTTCCATAAATGGGACATTGACAAACAATGAAGACCCAAACGAACGATGTAGATCACAGAACGAGGCGTCTGATCGGGGTCTTTACTGTTTGCATTAAATGCAGGAATTTCTATTAAACATGGTACCATTACGAAAACACGCCTATTCAAATCTATAGAAAATTTCACCTAAAAAAACCGCAATTTTTCAGATAAAAAACTGATTTTTTTTTCATATTTCTGCTCAAAACATAGATTGTGGATACTCATTAGAACCGCCTCGGCGAGGCGGTTCTAACGAGTACCCACAATCTATGTTTTCGAGCAAAAATAAGAAAAATGATGTGTACCCCGGGTTTAAGGGGTCATAATTATATAGGCATGTTTTCGTGATGATTGTACTAATAAAAATTAACCAGACACTCGCTCTGTTGGAACTGAACTAGTCCAAAGAGCTAAAGTAGAATAGTCCACTTGGTTTAAATGGGTCAAGAGAACTGATGCACTTTCAGTGAGTAGGGCGGTATAGGATCCGCTCTGTCATCATTGGTTCTTGCCTTCATTCTGAAAACAAATCTTCTCCAAAATGAAATAGTTTGTTCCCCTTCGGAGCAAATTTATTTATTTTAGAGTAGCTCTATTTTCAGAAGGGGACTGATGTGCACGAAAGATAAGAGAAAGTCAAAAAAGATGCCATCTTGTAAAAAAAAATGGCGGAGAACTATTTTCTATCCTGTCACCTTAGTGTTGAAACCTTCATGAATATTCATTTTGATTTAGAGTGTGCATGACAACCAAACGCCAACAGCCGCGCCTTCAAGGCGAGAATTGTGGTTGTTCGGGCATATCCGTAAGAAGTATCGGTAGTTTCCGTATGGCATAGGGCACACTTGTCTTCATTCACGGAAACTACCGATAATTTCTTACAGAGCATTATCGGTAGTATTCGTGAATAAAGACAAGTGTGCCCCATCGATAATTTCTAACGGATATACCTGAACAAGCCGCGGGATCGTGTTTATTAGTTCACTGATGGTCTAAATGACCGAAGTAAAATATACAAAGTTTAAATATAAACTGGATTCAGATTTCAGAAGCCATTCTATGAATAGTTGATTAAAAACCAAGTCTCTGATCAATAAAAGAAAAGGATTTCCTATTGTGATGTTGTTAAACTTGATCTCATGGTGGGTTTGATAAAGAAAAGTTTAAAAGCTTAGAATGCTCGGTAAGAATTTCAGCGGACGACATTTTGAAACAATTTTTTTTTCTTGTTTTTACCAGAAAACATTTTGACATTTCCTAAGGAGACCATTTGCATAAACTGTCAAAACCAATTTTCTAGGAAAATAAGAAAAATATCAGCAGTTTATCGTCTGCTGAATTAGCCCAGAAAGTGGTAAAGATCAAAGAACAGTGCTTTGTTTTTCAAAGCATTGATATACGAGTAATAAGAAAGTCAGTAAGCGAACATTTACAGTAAGCTATTTTATTATATACATTTGTATTTATAGTTTATGTACAAAAAAGCCCGTATGACATTTGTAAAGGGCATCACGAAAACATGCCTATATAATTTTGACCCCCCTTAAACCCCACTTTTATATAGTAAAAACTGGGGTTAACAGGGGTATACATTGTTTTTCTTATTGCTACTCAAAAGATAGATTGTGGGTACTCGTTAGAACCGCCTCAGTGAGGCGGTTCTAACGAGTACCTAAAATCTATGTTTTGAGCAGAAATATGAAAAATATCAGATTTTTTTTATCTGGAAATTTTCAGTTTTTGGAGGTGAGATTTTCTATATATTTGAATAGGCGTGTTTTGTAATGAATAGTTTTTCTGCCACTGTTAACAATAGAAAACTTTCGTGACTTTCTGCTTGCTTTTTACACGTCAGCCTCCTCCTGAAAGAGGGTCTACCCACAAACAAACAAAAAAAAAAAAAAAAAAAAAAAAAAAAAAAAAAAGATTCCAAGGGGAGCAAGTTCGTTCTACTATGAGTAATTCTCTTTTCAAAATAGAGGCATCGCGAAAACGTGCCTATATAATTTTGACCCCCTTAAACCCGACTTTTCTATAGTAAAACTGGGGTTTACAGGGGTATACATAATTTTTCTTATTTCTGCTCAAAACATAGATTGTGGGTACTTGTTAGAACCGCCTCATCTGAAAATTTTCATTTTTTGGTGATCAAATTTTCAGTATATTTGAATAGGCGTGTTTTCGTAATGTAAACAATTTTCAAAGAGTTGTCTCCTTTGAAAGTCTATCCAATCCCCTTAATGGCTTCTTTAAGGGGAGAAGATTCATTTCCAGGGGAGGTAAATGTAAAAATTGTTTTGCGTCGCTTCTCAAAGGGGGTCTACTTTAAAAGGAAAGAATTTGCTCCCAAGGGGAGCAAATTCTTTCCTTTTAAAGTAGACCCTTTTTTGTAAGGGACTTGATCTACTGGAAAGCAAACTGAAAGTTACAAAAGTTGCCCCCCTTGTCCAAAATCTACTTAGAGTATCCAGCCCCCTTAAGCAAACACCTGGGCCCTAAAGACACTGAATAGACTTGGAAATTCAATGAATATTCCATGTGGATTGAATTATAACAAAGGCTTATTAATTTTTGTTTGTCTAATAAGAATTTGATATTATTACATGCATAGAAAAAATAAAAGAATAAAAGATGATATATACATTTTGTTGAAAATCCCATGGTAATATGAGAAAGAAATTCAAGTAACAACCTAAAAATATAATTTATGAGACATGCATTAAAACAAACATTGTTTTCGTGCATGTTTCATAAATGATATTTTACACGTCTCCTAATTTAAGAATATTTCGAATTAAAGGTACTGTTGGGACGACGAATAATGCTGAAAGCCGCACGTAAATAGCCTGTTGATTCAAAAGTTACATGCATTCATGCAGCGTCATAGAAACTTGTGTTGCTATTTATAGTTGAGTAAAAAAGCTGTTCACAATGCACTATTCTGTGATGTCAACGATTCTTTTAAAGTTTAAGATTTAACTTCTGTTTTAATCCACATAATTGTATTCCAGATGTGTAATTTTTATCCAAATAGTAAAATTTTATTACTATTGAATATTTAAACTTTATGTTTGAGGGTTGCATGTTTTGTTTTTGAAATGATGAAAAATGATTTAAATGATTTTTAAAAACATTTTATTTAAGAAATAATTTTTCTCTACTATGAATTGTCATCGAATAAAGCATGGTGGTTGAAGGCAGATTGCGAAGTATTCGCCGTTGTGAATTAATATTCGCATCTGCCCGACAACACCATGCGTTATTCGACGATAATTCACAGCAGAGAAAACATATTTTAATTCTAACATGATACTTAAAGTAAACCCGACATATTTGCAATGTTTTCAAAAGATCTATTTTACAGCGGACGTCAACAGAAGTAAAAGTTTTACATGCGTCGTCATCAAACACGCCCTTTTGCACGCACTATTGTTGTTTGATCTCGGTAACGTTTCTTTAAAGCGTTATGGGAAAACGTTAACGTCATGTTAGAATTAATGTTAAAAATACAAAATGCAGATTCTTATGTTGAAATAAAACTTACCAAGAAGAAAGAAATGGTTGAGAATTATTTTCCGAAAGATTATTATATAAAAATTCAATAAAATAACTTCAGAAAGTGGAATTTAAATTTACTTATCAAAATTTGATTTTTAAACCGCTGTCTCATTACCCAAAAACGACCAGTTTATAAGCGGTACGATCGTATATTGTTTTGCCCACGACACTGAAATTCATGTCCACAAATAAGGTGAAATAGGCGAGAGGATAAAGCCCAGCAGTATTATTTTCATATTCGTTTGATACGAGTACCTTCACAATTTCTTCAGAACAGTTGCAGTCAGGTTCTCCGAGATACATGTACAAGCATATGGTAAATGTTCTAAAATTTCGAACACTTTATTCCATACTCTTTTGGCTTAAATTTTGCTTTTTATGCAACAGTTTCTTGAAATACTTAGTGGAATGGCAAACAGTGTAGACCCTGATCAGACTGCTCCTTCAGGAGCAGTCTGATCTGGGTCTACACTGTTTGCATATGTCATTTTGTGAGACGCTTTAGTGTTCGAACTTTTAGGGCGTATGTTTGTGTTGCGTGAATGCACAGGTTGACACAGGTCTTTGTTGTCTTCACTTACGTTGAAAAAAAAACCTTTTATCATGGTGCAAATGACATGCGGAGAAAATATCAGCTGAAGTCTACAGCATCGTATTGTGACAATCACCTCCAATATTGCAGATATCATCTACTAAAATATTTTCGTTTTTATGTGTGTGTATGTGTTTTTGATTATTTATATCAGATTCTATCCATCTTCATGTTAAATCTATTATGTCTCTACCGTGTTTATCCTAAGTATTAGGACAGACAAGCATGAGCAAAAAGACATACCGAAAACAATATAATGTTGACCCCCTTAAACCCCAATTTTATATAGTAAAACTGGGGTTTATAGGGGTATAGATTATTTTTCTTATTTCTGCTCAAAAACATAGATTGTGGGTACTCGTTAGAACCGCCTCGCCGAGGCGGTTCTAACGAGTACCCACAATCTATGTTTTGAGCAGAAATTTGAAAAATATCAGAGTTTTTTTTTATCTGAAAATCTTCAGTTTTTTAGGTGAAATTTTCTATATATTTGAATAGGCGTGTTTTCGTAATGATTTGCCTGTTTGCTAAAAAAGAAACTCAGTATCTGGATCTATACTGTTTACTCAGGCCTTTCTGTCCAAATATTTGGGTTACTGAGTCTGCAGTTTTTCCTATTTGAACACGAAATTATGTTACTTAAAATCATAATTCGAATCTAGTAGATACTGATTGGCCAGGTCAATTCAAATGTGTGTCTACCGGGAACACCAAAACCACGCATTAACTAGTCTGTTGCACCGTTTTTTGTGGATATGCATTCCATTGTCTTGCGCAAAATGCATGTGGTTTAACTTAACAACATTTAATGTACCACTTAATACAGAAAACAAAACAGTATTTTTTTAAATGTGGTATCTAAGACCTAATATTTCCCGTCTGTGAATTATCGCGAGTAACACATGGCGTTGCGTGGGTAGATTGCGAAGTATTTAATTCACGACGGCTAAGCCGGAGAGAATTAATATTCGCATCTGCCCGACAACACAATGCATTAGTCGCGATTATTCAGAGTAGAGAAAAAATACTTCGATTCTAATATGATACAGAAACGAAAATCGACATTGTTGCTGTTTTCCAAAGAACACGTCGCGAGAAGTAAATGTTTACATGGGACGTCATCAAAAGCGGTCTTTTGCAAGAACTACGTTGCTTACGTGAATTATTTCAGTTTGATAACTGTGACGTTTCCATAGAGATCAAAGGTAAAACATTAACGTCATTTTAGAAATCATTCTCATTTTCTTCTGCAACATTCAGAAAACCGCCAAATTATTTCATTTTTCGACCAACGTCACGTTACCCTAACGATGACGTCATATATGGATAGCGACATTATTCACTAGTAAACATATATACTAGTAAACAGTTTAAGAATGCAAAAACAGATACAGAAAACAAAAAAAAAAAAAAAAAAAAAAAAAAAAAAATGTTTTAATTAAGAAATACATTATTCCGAACCGTGCTCAAATACCCCAGATAAAGCACAGTTGAGTTGGGGTTGTACCCATTTCAGCACGAGCGAGCGTAGCGAGCGAGTGCTCAAATGAGTACAACACAAACTCAACTGTTCTTTATCTGTGGCATTTGAGCACGGTTCGGAATAATTTATTTCTTTTCTCACACCACTCATTGAGCGAATTTGTGCATAGATAAAATCTTTTTATTATTTTTTATTATCATTATTATTACCTGGCTTCCCCTTTAGTAGTTGACAATTCCTCTTAAGCTTTAGGTCACACGGTCACGGATGACGAATATTCAAGATGGCGGATTACTCATGCGAATCAGCTGACGATGTAAAATATAAAAACGATGTAAAATATAAGAATTTGTATCCTGAGTTCATGAGAGAATTGCAAAATGCATGGAAAAGCAGTGCCGCGATGGACCTAAGGATGACAGATATCAAAAAGGAAAATAAGAATGTTAACCGACTTACTTTTTTTTCGAACGTCAACAATACAAGATGGAAACAAGAAGTAAAACGAATGTGTTTGAATGGTATAACCTGAAGAGGAACTCATCAGGTGTAAAAGTAAAAAAAAAAAAACTGCAATGTTCATAGATCATTTTCTGTCTTACTGATATAAATAATTATGTATATAATTAAGCTATATTAAGAGACCGGCGCGATTCCCGCGCCGGTCAATAACAACACCTAGTTTGTGTAAAATAACCCTGTCAGCTCTATAGACAAAGATATATAGATAGATTTGCAGTCACTGCTCGTAATGAGCTATCTCATCAGGATCTACATTGTTTACCCTTCTGTTCTTGATTTATAACATCACCCTTTTGGCAGCAATGGATGTATCCAAATTATGAGATAGAAGCGTCTATCTCAGAAACTCAGGGTTTGAAGTGTGAAAACTCTGAAACAAACAATAGTTCGGTTGGTCAGTTAAACAAATAATGTTCTAAATCTTACCCTCAGAGCAAGAAGTCGGCCGAATTCTTGCACGTGTTCCTCCATTTTATCTTTTTGTCGTCGTCGTTCTGTTCTAAAGTTCCCTCGTAAACTCAAACCATATTCTGCAAGAGAAATATATAATAATGAGCCAGCGCTGGACAAAACATACAACAATACCTGTGCGACCAGCAAAGACTCGGATCAGCCTGTACATCCATCCACCCAGAATGGCAATGCTTCTTGTTTATCCCGCTTTCGATTGCCCGGATGCTGTAGAAGGCATATGCGATCAGCGAAAACTCTGATCAGTCTGCGCGGATGCGCAGACTGATCTGAATTTTCGCTGATCTGAGTCCGCTTGTCGCTCAGATCTTATCGTTGGTTTTGATGGTGCGGTGGCTCAATGTTTTATTCGTTATTGACTGCTAGCTTAGGTCCAAATAAGGTATGTTTTTCAACCAAAGAAATCAATAACAATATTCAATTTGATATGTTTTTTATTCCTCCACAATCACTATGACATATGTTGTAGTTCTCATTAGAAGCGCCACCCGAGAACATATGTCGTGATATTAACCTTTATAAGCCACATTCGATGGCCTCGGATGCCAAACACAGACAGCGAGCATGCGCGGTGTTCGAGCGTATTCTGGACCGGGGGTGTGCGCTTTGCATTTTCATATAACACAGAGCCAGATACGAGTATGACATGTTTCTTATTTCTGCACAAAAACATGTTGTGGGTACTCATTAGAGACGCTTCTAATGAATATTCGGCG
Organism: Anodontia alba; assembly: GCA_964016985.1. Lineage (NCBI taxonomy): Eukaryota > Metazoa > Mollusca > Bivalvia > Lucinida > Lucinidae > Anodontia > Anodontia alba. Next base: position 53,567,012 of record OZ024835.1, read on the forward strand.
AGGCGCTTCTAATGAGTACCCACAACATATGCTTTTGTGCAGAAATAAGAAAATGTTTGTTAGGATATTATTTGGCTTTATTTGAAATGCTTAGACAATATTTAAAAACGCAAAGCGCGCACGCCCGGCCCAGAATAATCTTCGCCATTGCGCATACTCGCACTTTGTATTTGGCATGCGAGGACGTCGAATGTGCCTTGAAGAGGTTAATGCACTCGAAGTTTAAGATACAGGGTCGATTATTTACAATCGAACAAAAGTATACATATACAAAATTTCCTTAAGTTTGTGTCCAAGTGATTATCATTTACTGATGAATTCAAACCGCGCGTTTGTACGAAATCCAGGTAATGGTTATTTATAGCAGCGCTATTCTTGTCGTTGTGACGTTAGAGTGCCGTGACAAGAGGGTTATCTGGAAAACCAGGACTGGGACATTGGCGAACAGTACAGACCCAGATCAGACGCCACAGAATGTGGCGTCTGATCAGTGTCTGCACTGTTTGTTAAAACTACATAAAGTTAAGGGTTAAATGAAACAGTTTTTAAGTCCCCGTTCAGGACCATTTTCCCAGCCTAGACTCGGAGACAATCAACCCTGTTTTATCTGAAAATCAGCGCTGTCAGTACTTCGATTCATTATTCCTCATGAATGGACGAGTCAAACTGAGTCCGCTATGAGTAGAGGCCATTAAACGTCGACCTGTACTTCCCTATAAGGCTGATATTATAACATTACCTTATATTCCCTAAGTATTCGGGTACCGCTCAAATCCTTACCACTCTTGCTCTAAAAGTTTAACAAGTACAATTTACTACCCGTTTTTGTGTCTAAAAATTGATGGATAAGTAGCAAACAGTGTAGACCCAGATGAGACGCCGCGTTCTGCGGCGTCTCATCTGGGTCTACACTGTTTGCTCAGGCTCGTCTGTCAGAATACTTACAGTATATACATGTACGTAATGCTCTCTTGATAATATGAAAATAAGCTTAGCCTAAATGCGAGCACAGCACAGACCTATATCTGCACTCTTCAAAAGTCCTTCACAGCATCATTTAAGAATGAATATCAGTATATAAAATATCATATAAATCAATAATAAATAATAAAAATAATCAGCAAAATATGTTCGTGAGACTTATTGACACTCGTTTCTGGTCACTTCGTGACGCTTATTAGTGAGACGCATAATCAATCCGCCAACTTCCGGGAAGAAATAACGGAAGAAAATTGGTCAGAGCGATTACTGCTGAAAGTATATATCTTTGTATGTTACTTTTCCTTGATCATATTCTTTACCGTAGAGCCCACTTCGTTTGTGTCGCGCTGCGCGCGTGGCGAGCTCTGCTCGCTATCAGTATATAAAAATACATGTAAATCAATAATAAATAATAAAAATAATCAGCAATATATGTTCGTGACACTTATTGACACTCGTTTCTTGTCACCCGTGACGCTTATTAGTATCAAGTCCGCTCCAGTCCTGTCAATTTCCGTTGACAACTTCCGGGAAGAAAACGGGAAGAAAATTGGTCACAGCGATTTCTGCTGAAAGTATATATCGTTGTATGTTACTTTTCCTTGATCATATTTTCTACCGTAGAGCTCACTTCTGTCCTCGCTATTATAGGGCACATGCACATCATAGGAAAATAGAATATTTTTTTTCCTTTCACAGCTGCTAGGGAGCATGTTGGATGTTGCATTTTCATTATTCTTCATGAAAAGAATCAAACCGAGTCTGCCGCTTTCTCAGTGGTTTTAATTTGTTGTTTATTTCAAAACGATCTCCAGTTCGGAATATTAAGTTTGTGCGAAATAAAGTAGCATCATATCATTCTAAGCATGTATGATCGGAATCCTCTTTGCCTTCAATAAACGGATTACTTGATCATCAATACATGTATTCCCCGTCAACGTTATACGGGCCGCGTCAAGCGAAAAAGTGCCATCGAACATGCGCAAAATGTGAGGACTCACATCATCCTGCACGTGCGGAAAGTCTTATCCGGTCATTTGCTCTCCAGTCATACATATTGTAGTAGCCAACAATTTCGTTCGCACGGACATTTGCTCTCCAGTAAAACAATCTGTAATATCCAATTACTGTACATCCGGGAATTTGCTCTCCGTTGTAACATTCTGTAGTATCCAAAAACTGTTCATCCGGGCATTTGCGCTCCATTGAAACATTCTGTAGTATCCAATGACTGTTCAGCCGGGCATTTGCTCTCCGTTGAAACATTCTGTAGTATCCAAAGACTGTTCATCAAGGCATTTGCTCTCCGTTGAAACATTCTGTAGTATCCAATGACTGTTCATCGGGGCATTTGCTCTCCGTTGAAACATTCTGAAGTAGTCAATGACTGTTCATCCGGGCATTTGCTCTCCGTTGAAACATTCTGTAGTATCCAGTAACTTTATCGGGGAGTTTGTTCTCCGTTGCTACATTCGGAAGTATCCAAAGACTGTTCATCCGGGAATTTGCTCTCCGTGGAAACATTCTGAAGTATCCAATGACTGTTCGTCCGGGAATTTGCTCTCCGTTGAAACATTCTGTAGTATTCAATGACTGTTTATCCGGGAATTTGCTCTCCGTTGAAACATTTTGTAGTATCTAATGACTGTTCATCCGGGAGTTTGCTCTCCGTTGAAACATTCTGAAGTAGCCAATGACTGTTCATCCGGGAATTTGCTCTCCGTTTAAACATTCTGTAGTATCCAATAGTATCCAATGACTGTTCATCCGGGAGTTTGCTCTCCGTTATAACATTCTGAAGTAGCCAATGACTGTTCATCCGGGAATTTGCTCTCCGTTAAAACATTCTGAAGTAACCAATGACTGTTCATCCGGGAATTTGCTCTCCGTTGAAACATTCTGAAGTAGCCAATGACTGTTCATCCGGGAATTTGCTCTCCGTTAAAACATTCTGAAGTAGCCAATGACTGTTCATCCGGGAATTTGCTCTCCTTTGAAACATTCTGAAGTAGCCAATGACTGTTCATCGGAGAATTTGCTCTCCGTTGAAACATTCTGAAGTAGCCAATGACTGTTCATCCGGGAATTTGCTCTCCTTTGAAACATTCTGAAGTATCCAATGACTGTTCATCCGGGAAATTGCTCTCCGTTAAAACATTCTGCATTAGCCAATGACTATTCATCCGGGAATTTGCTCTCCGTTAAAACATTCTGTATTATTCAATAATTCTGTTTGCGGACAGCGAAGGCCCTGGTTAGACTGCGCGAAAGCGCATGCAGGTCGTCCTTTCATCACGAAAACATGTCTTTATAGTTTTGACCCCCCTACGTTTATATAGTGAAACTGGAGTTTCAGGGGTATACATTTTTTTTATTATTTCTGCTCAAAAACATAGATTGTGGGTACTAGTTAGAACCGCCTCGCCGAGGCGGTTCTAACGAGTACTCACAATTTATGTTTTGAGCAGAAATGTGAAAAATATCATAGTTTTTTATCTGAAAAATTTCTGTTTTTGGAGGTAAAATTTCTATATATTTGAATAGGCGTGTTTTCATAATGGCTGTTCGCATATGCCCGAAGACTCGTTTTCGCATGACACGGTCCATATGATGCATACCCTAATAATTTCGGCACATTTTTCTTACACTTGCCATGCTATGGGCAAATTCAGCAGACAACAAAGTGGCAATTTTTTTCTTATAGTTTTCCTAGAAAAGGATATTAGGAGACAATTTGCATGAAATTTCAAACCCTATTTTCTGGAAAATATAAGAAAAAACGTTTCAAAATGTCGTCTGCTGAATTTGCCAGACGACAGATTCAGCAGACGACAATCTGACGATATTGTTAGAAAATAGGACTTGACATTTTATGCATTGTCAAATGTCAAATCTTACTTTCTAGGAGAATAAGAAAATGCCGTTTGCTGAATTTTTTACCCAGCATGCTAGGAGTTGATTTCCTTTCTGAACCTGATTGTAGGCATACTGTTTTGCAGAAAAACTGTCAAATTATATGCACGCGAACACAGCTAATCGTATTAAGCCTAAAAGCCTGTCTGCGAAGAAACAGATAAAAATGCGCCTTCGGAGCGTTTGCGGGTCGCGAATGCCTGGAACACATTTTGTTGAAAAGCAGGTCATCACGAAAACTCGCCTATATAATTTTGACCCCATTTTGACCCCAATAAATTTTGACCCCATTAAACCCCACTTTCATATAGTAAAACTGGGGTTTACAGGGGTATGCATTATTTTCTTATTTTTGCTAGAAAACATAGATTGTGGGTACTCGTTAGAACCGCCTCGCCGAGGCGGTTCTAAAGAGTACCCACAATCTAGGTTTTGAGCAGAAATATGATAAATTTCAGAGTTTTTATTTGAAAATTTTGAGGTGAAATTTCTATATATTTGAAAAGGCTTGTTTTCGTAATGTTTAATATTTTCTGTAAAACATAAGAAAACTACAAATAAATTGCATTTGATGATTTAGCCTTCAGCATGCTAACCTTAAAATGTATACGATAGGAACACGTACTGTTGTAGTGTTTTTTTTTTTTTTTTTAATTCAATTGCGCATGTGCAATTCATATTGCGCCTGATCGCAGTCTATTTTTGTCATGCGTAGTACATGTACACGTTTTGCCCGAAGACGGATTTCTGCTCCATTGATGAGAACTACTGTCAGGTTTCATAAGCATATAATGCGACACACAGTGAAATTAGACGATTTTAGAGACAAGTGATGTCTATAGGGGTTTGTCATTGGACCAATCGTAGGTACGCGTAACTCTAATTGTAGCGCCTGCTGTATTTGTAGCGGCATGATAATACAGTGAACCTTCCAATAAACAAGGAAATGGGGTTGGACAACAAGTTATCCCAGCCGGCCTCGATGGCGGGGGTTGAACCCGCGACCTCTTGGTCTCCAGTCGGACGGCGCATCCAACTGAGCCACCGAGGCCGGCCCATGTGCTATGCGTAAACCAAGCTTTTTGTGAAAGCTAATACTGGGTTATTGAGTTGGGCAGTACATGGACAATAGCAATGGACCAGTCCATCAACTTTTTTATAAAGTACCTGCGAAGCAATATCAAACTCTAAGATTGTTACGTTCATGCGGGTAGACAGTTATGAAGACTGATGAAACAAATGTCTTGTACTATATTATATCAAGAGAACACCCGCCGTTTCAGACTTAGTCTGTACCTGTAACAGTTCTCAGTTAATACGATTGAAAAATAATTTATTTTTTGACCAGATGTCGACGAAATATAATCATTGTTGGATACAAATTTCAGTAGACGACATTTTTTTTTTTTTTTTTTTTTTTCTTATTATTCCTAGAAAATAGACCTTGAGATTTTCCATAGGAAACAATTTTGGGAAAATGAAGAAAAATATTTAAAAGTTACGTCTGCTAAACTTTTACTCAGCATGCTAAGCGTTAACCTTTACCATTCCCTTATTAAGACTTTGGCAATTTCAGCAGACGACAAGTTGAGTATATTTCTTAATCTTCTAAGTAAACATATTTGAATGTTTAATGCAAATTGTCTCCTTAGGAGACAGTTTGCAAGAAATGTCAAAGCCTGTTTTCTGGGGAAAATAAGAAAATTTATTTCAAAATGCCTTCTGCTGAAATTTTACCCAGAGTCCTGAGCGTTAAAGATAACAACGACACTCTGTCGAACAAGTGTAAAGATATTGATATTAGTCGTATGACATTTGAGTCGAGGAAAAACATTTCTTAGAAGACTGCATGTGTGCCCTCCATCACGAAAACATACATGTACCTATATAATTTTGACCCCCTTAAACCCCACTTATATAGTAAAACTGGGGTTTACAGGATGTACATTATTTTTCTTATTTCTGCTCAAAAACATATATTATGGGTACTCGTTAGAACCGTCTTGCCGAGGCGGTTCTAACGAGTACCCACAAACTATGTTTTGAGCAGAAGTATGAAAAATATCAATTTTTATCTGAAAACTTTCAGTTTTTGGTGGATATTTGAATAGGCAGGTTTTCGTAATGGATGGTTCATATTCGCCTTCTCATCCATGCAGTTAGATGAGGGATTTTGCAAGGCACTCCGTGGGTAGCCAAGCGTCTTCAAGCGGTCTGGGTCCCCGTTTTGTAAGAAAGGTTGTGCCTCAGGTCAGTATTTCATTTTGCCGTCGTATGTGGATTTTAAAAACTCATTTTTATGATATCGTTTCCCTATTTTGTTTGGTCTTAGCTTGAATCAAATGCGAGAATATTAAACAATATCAGTTGATTAAAACAATGATCTACAGTAAATATACCTCAATATCTCGAACACCGATGGCTCGTTTACCATGGCTAATTCGAACTCGTTTTTTGAGTCACTATGAAATTCTTCCGACAGCTCAAGAAAACAAATATTAAGGGAATTTTTCTTATTTTATCAAGATATTGTATGTTGTGTATACTCATTAGAATCGTATCACCGAGGCAATTCTAATGAGTGCACTCAACATATAATTATTGTGTAGAAAATCGAAAAGATTTCCCTAAATTGTCGCTATTTCCTTCCTGATCTGGCGCCATGATTAACTCTCAGTGGCTCGAACTACCCATATCTCGAAAACTTTCCATGGTCCCAAAGATGTTCGAGTCATCGAAGTCCGACTGTACATGTACTGTATATACCTTACTAGTAAATATTGAGTCAAACTTCAATAGTTCAAACTTCTTCGAGACCATGGAAATGTATTCTAGACATGGGTAGTTCGTCCCACTGAGAGTTAATCATAGCGCCAGGCCAGGAGGCAAGTGGGAATGAATTATGAATGTCTTTTCGATCTTTTATAAAATAATGGTATGTTGAGTGTTCTCATATGAATTGCCATAACGAGGTGAATTTTAGGAGTACACACAAAATACATTAACACGATCAAGTAAGAACATTTTCACTAAATTATCCCTAATTTTTATATAACCTAAAAATAGACTGTCTTTCATTGGCTGAGAGCTGTTATCAGTCCAGTGAATATTTCTGATGTTCACCGGCTCGGAGATTTTCCCATTGAATATATTGTTTATATTATTAAACAATTGTTGGCTATCGAGCCATTGAATATGATTTTGTTTGTTTGTGTTGAGGTTTTACGGCCCAGTCAACCCAATGGGGTCATGTCAAGCGCGGTCAGTTTACGTAACCACAGGTTTACTGGGCAGGCTTAGTCCTCTAAGCGGTTAACCAGTATTGTGCACATTCTTTCGCCAGAAACTGACAACTGCCCTTCTTGAATCAGCGGAAGGGAGAGAAAGACCGTAGAAAATATTTCATGATCAATCTCTACGAAAGAATGTTGCCGACCTCGGCGGGGGTTGAACCCGCAACCTTCTGGTCTCCAGTCGGACGGCGCATCCAACTGAGCCACCGAGGCCGGCATTGAATATGATACGATGTCCACTTGAGAATACAAATATGAACCTCGGCTATCGCCTCGATCAATATTGGCATTCTTTAATACAATGGATATCACATATTCAATGACTCAATAGTCAATAGTTGTGTAATATTTGGTTTCTTGAGATATCGATAGAACTTCCTAGGAACTCAAATCAAAGCACTGACAGTACTGGTGGGTCGATCGTCTCTGAGTGTCGGCTAGGAAAATGGTCCTGAACGGGGACGATAGACTGTTTCATTTAACCCTTAACCACTGGTGCAGACCCTGATCAGACGCCGTGTTCTGCGGCGTCTGAACTGTGTCTGCACTGTTTGCCAATGTCCCAAATGTCGCAGTCCAGGTTTTACGGATAACGCTCTATCAATTGAAATGTGACGTCACAGCGACAAGAAAAGCACAACTATAAATAACCGTTTCCAGGATTTCGTCTAAAGCGCGGTTTGATCACCTTGGTCAATGATAATCACGTAGACATCTGCCTTAAGGAAATTGGCGTTTGTATACTATGTCTTCATTGTAAACACTCGACCTAAAAACTAGTTCGAACTAGCCACGGTAAAAGAGCCTTCGGTGTTCGAGTCATTGAAGTTTTACTGTACATAGGGTAAATACCATAACTTTTAGTACTAGGACAAACAGTGTAGACTCAGATCAGACACTGCAGAACGCAGCATCTGATCAATGTCTACACTGTTTGACATTCATTAAGCAGTTTTAAGACACACAAAAAAGCAGTCAAATAAACTTGTTCAACTTTTAGAACAAGTATGGTTTATATTTAAGGGTACCAGTATAAAGGGAAAATACGGTAATGAAGATTATGATCATCAGACTAATTAAAATAATAAAATAATGAAACGAAAATGACTGTGCGGATATGTAGGATAATAATGATATTAGAATAATAATAATAATAATAATAATAATAATAATAATAATAAAAACAAAAATGACTGTGCGAATAATTCGTAGGAAAATAATAATAAAAATAATAATAATAATAATTATAATAATGATGCCACCACTACTACTACTATTACTGCTGCTACTACTACTACTACTACTACTACTACTAATAATAATAATGATACAGACTTTTGTTCGTGTTGAGGTTTTACGGCCTAGTAAACCCAGTGGGGTCATGTCGAGCGCGGTCAGTTTACCTAACCACACTTTTACTGGGTTGGCTTAGTCCTCTGAGCGGTTAACCAGTAAGCACAATCTTTGGCCAGAAACTCACAACTGCCCTTCTTGAACCAGTGAAAGGGTGAGAATGACTGTAGAAAATATTTCATGATCAAATCACCACGAAAGAATGTTGCCGATAATAAAGACTGTTCGAATATACAGGGTACATTATAACTTCAGTACTATGAGCACCAAGCGATTGCTGGTAAAACAGATGGTCCAGCCAGCGATTTCTGGTAAAACTGATGGTCCAGCCACTGCCAAGAAACAGTCAGCCAGTGAAATGGTCCAATAAATATACTGACAACTGCAAAGTACGCAAAACATGTACTGGCAGGTAAAAATTAGCGAGACATTTTTCCATTTGTTTTTATTTCTGTCTCCTTTTTCTTTATTTATTTTTCTGTTTAAAGTGTGTTCTATTTTGTATTTCAATCGTTTGTATTTTGTTTACCACAATAAACACAGTCGACGCTCGTTATCTCGACCTCGCTTACCTCGAATAAGCGCTTATCTCGACGCAATAATCTGGTCCCTGTTTTAACATGGAAATCTAATAAAATATTGTTGAAAAGAGGTGAAATTGCCCCTAAGGAGCAATTTCTCCTCTTTTCCACAATATTTTCAATATATCTCTAACTTCAGGAGCCAAATTACATATTCATTTGGTAAATGTTCGATTTATTTTGTTCTCAATTCTGCAAATCTGATAGGTCAAGGTACGGATATTGCAAAGTATTTCAGAGAGTCCTTTGGACTTCGAGATAACGAGAGACGACTGTACTTATAATAATTCGAACCAGGGCACAGCATTTCCTACAAGATTGCATGTGCGCCCAGTGAATACTCAGATCAAACTGTGCATCTGCGCAGTCTGATCAGTCTTCGTAGGACACTGTGAATAGGTAAGGGTCCAAAGCGCCTTCGGGTGGACGGCGAAGACGCTAATCAGTCTGGGCTTACATGCGGACCCTTTCAGAAGGGCCTTGGCGTGCCGGAAAATAAACAGAAAGTCCTACAAATGTAGATGATATCTCCCGTGTACAAAACGACGGAATATCTACCAGTTATATCTAGTCAACTTAAGAAGTTTGTTTACACCTTATACTTTTGAAAACATCTAAGATAGTCGTGGCTCATTAGAGTTACAGAACAACAACTGACAGTAACATTAATCAAGTGATGATACATGTATAAACAAAAATAAAACGAAGCATGCGATTCAGCTATTAAGGTTGTTCTTATATCTCTGGCATGCTGACTGCAGTAAGAAAACGTACTATTTCTCACACTGAAATTACGAAAACACGCCTATTCAAATATAAAGAAAGTTTCATCTCCAAAAACTGAAGATTTTCGGATAAAAAAAGTCTGATATTTTTCCTGTTTCTGCTGAAAACATAGATTGTGGGTACTCGTTAGAACCGCCTCGCCGAGGCGGTTCTAACGAGTACCCACACTCTATGTTTTCGAGCAAAAATGAGAAAAAATGTATACCCCTGTAAACCCCAATTTTACTATATAAAAGTGGGGTTTAAGGGATCAAAATTATATAAGCATGTTTTCGTGATGTGAATAGCAGGGGTTCAGACGAGTCTGGTCGTATGCACACTAAACTGGCAAACATTCAGGCGAGTTACCGCTTGCGAAAAGTTTTTCATTTGTACCAGGGTCGTATGTATATTGAAAGAGCGAAAATTCAGGCAAGTCTGCCCATGCTCACTGCCCTACCGTAGCCAAATGCACTTTGAAACATTTCTGAATTTCCTGGCGGAGTAATCCGTGCTAGCAGGTGTGAAACGGCTGTATTTTCTTTTTCATGTCACTGAATACTGCTTCAACTCGAAAAAATGGTCTCTATGATGAATATAAAATAATCAACGGTCCAGGACCGCGCAGTCTGATCACGGTATTTTCTGTCAATCGATTCTTTCTGTAGATTCCAGTCATTCCAAGCAGACAATCGAAGCCTTGATCTGCCTGCGCATTTTACCATGACACGGCTTAATTATGGTAATGATTATGGTCACGGAAACAATTTTACCTTCGTGCACTGCAGTTCATTATGTAGTTGAATGTACTTTCCTTGCTAACCCATTTATGTCCATCGTCCCATAAAAAGGACGCTGGCAAATAGTGCAGATCCAGATCAGTTTTAGTGACTACACATGCATGTGCCCAGTTCTACTGAAGAACATTGTGTCCTGACATATTGATATCACAGAACACTCCATCCAGGCAGTAGGTCGGACGACACTATTACATGTAACCCATTAAATCCGAGTGGACTCTTCTACATTAACTCTCTGGACCGGTCCATATCTCATAAAAGGTTAATTCTTGTTACGTTGTATCACCATGTTTTATAGAAAATCCTGTATTTAATGCAAACAGTGTAGACCCTGATCAGACGCCGCGGTCTGCGGCGTCTGATCTGGGTCAGCACTGTTTGTCAATGTCCCTTTTATGGGCTTTTGGTAAAATTATACCAAACTGAAGCTATTTATCTTTTTTTCACTCCTTTAATTGATATTATTCTACTTATTATATATATACCCAAAGTAATTGGACAGAATAGCCCAAGCTAATGGTGTATTACAAGATTACAAGATTAGACGCCGCGGAACGAACGCGGCGTCTGATCAAGGTCTACACTGTTTGCCACTCATCCAGCAATTTTAGACACACCAACAGATAGAGTACATGTATATAAAATGGACATGTACAAAGTATAAATGTACAAAGTTTAAAGGGTTCATAGGTTTAATGAATTGATACGAGGGTCATGCAAAATGTTCTGTCACTAATAGGCTTCCTTGGTTTTATCCCAGGTATATTTTAAAATGCTTCACTGCACTTGAATGCTGTGTTCAATAGCTAACGACACCCGTTTATTTCATTCAAATTGCTTTCCAACTGACGAGTTATTTCAAACTGAAATAGATGCAATCATATACACTGACCAATTTACTTGTTACAATAAGAAACGACCAAGCAAAGGATGGTCAGGAGTCCACCTTTGACATGACAACGCCTCCTCTCATAAGTGTGAAGTTGTTAAGTCTTTTTTGGCTTCTGAAAAGGTGAAAGTTTTAAACCACCCTCCTTATTCACCTGACCTGAGTCCCTGTGACTTCTTTTTATTTCCAAGGCTGAAGAAAATGCTTTCTGGAAATAAGTATACGTCTAGAAGTTCTCTTGGCAGCACTATTTATCCGTGTCTCCAACAGAAGACTATTTAATCTGCTTTTCGCGACTGGGTAAAAACGTTACAAAAATGTGTTTCAGTAAAGGGGGAATACTTTGAAGGTTTGTAATAGTAAAGGAGGAATACTTTGAAGGTTTGTAATAAAAATATGTTTGATAAAACGTAGCACTGAAGTAATCCGAACAGAGTGACAGAACTTTTTGCTGGACCCTCGTATATGGTCTTAATACGATCATAAAAGGTGGCATCTAACAGCCTGTAAAATTTCAGTTTGTCTCTTGTTTTTGAACTTTTTTTTTTTTTATTTGGGTTTTACGGCCCTTTCAAGAATATTTCACTTATATCGAGCCGATCGTTCATCGAAGGTGGGCGAAAACCGGAGAACCCGGAGAAAAACCACCTGACCATCCGTAAGCAGAACTTGGCTTTCCCACATATGACCCGAACGAGGCTCGAACCACAGCGGTGAGAAACCTAATGGATTAAGAGTCAACTCTCTTATCCACTAGGCTACGGGGGCCCGCCTGTTTTTGAACTGGATCAAAATTCAAATGATTTTTATTTATCTCTGAATTAATGTTACCAACATTAATTCAGAAATATGATAAAAAAAATCATTTCACACCAAGAACGAGAGAGTAACTGAAATTTAACAGGCTGTCAGGCGCTATATTTTTTGATCGCATTATTACCATATATCGATTTATTAAACCTTTCTTGGACAAAAAAAAAAAAAAAAAAATGAGGAATATGGAGCCTTTAAGACAAGTGCGACAAGAAGTTTAGCTAGAACGCGGATCGAGTCAGATCGGAATCTTCATTCTTTGCTGCCCATCAAGCAATTTTTAAACAAATCAACAGGTATTATCAAGAAAACATGCCTATATAATTTTGAACCCCTTAAACCCCACTTTTATATAGTAAAACTGGGTTTTACAGGGGTAGACATTATTTTTCTTATTTCTGCTCAACATAGAGTGTGGTACTCGTTAGAACCGCCTCGGCGAGGCGGTTCTAACGAGTATCCACAATCTATGTTTTGAGCAGAAATATGAAAAATAATAGTTTTTATAGGAAAATTTTTAGTTTTTGAAGGTGAAATTTTCTATATATTTGAATAGGCGTGTTATCGTAATGTAAAGTGGACAAGCTCAAAATTTGAGCAGGTATGATAAGATGTTAAATTTTTCTACTACAATCGAAATTCAATAGCTCGAACATCTTTTGGACCATGGAAACTTGTTCGAGACATGGGTAGTTCGAGCCACTGAGGGTTAATCATGACGCCAGGTCAGGAAGCAAATGGCGATAATTTAGAAAAGTCTTTTCGATGTTCTATACAGTAATGGTATGTTGAGTGTACTCATTTGAATAGACTCGATGAGGCGATTCTAATTTGATGCGATTCTAATGTATTCAAGATTCTTATGATAAACAAGAAAAAGTTCCTTAAATATTAGTTTTCTAGAGCGATTGAAGAATTTCGATGGGACTCTAAAACGAGTTCGGATCAGTCATGGTAAATGAGCCATCGGTGTTTGAGCTATTGAGGTTCGACCGTATTTAGGATCAATACGGTAGTTAAAAGTCATGGCATACAGGATGATCCAATATATTGCACTGATTATTTTTGTAAGACTATGATGGATTTTGTATCGAATGTAACTTAATTACATCCTAGGATTCGACTTAAAATGTAATTGATGTCATTTGAATGCAATCAACAGAATGTACTTCACTGCGATGTCTTCAATTCTTTTCGTTGCCACACGTGATAATAAGATGCGTTTCCTGTATGGGAAATAGATACCCATGGCAGTTTGTTTCCGCCATTTTTCTTTACCAGATGGACAACGTTTGAGATATCCTGTTTGCGTGTATTTTCGAACTGAAAATGCATCACGAAAACATGCTTATATAATTTTGACCTCCTCAAATCCCACTTTTATATAGTAAAACTGGGGTTTACAGGGGTATACATTATTTCTCTTATTTCTGTTCAAAAACATAGATTGTGGGTACTCGTTAGAACCGCCTCGTCGAGGCGGTTCAAACGAGTACCCACAATCTATGTTTTGAGCAGAAATATAAAAAATATCATTTTTATCAGAGAATTTTAAATTTTTTGAGGTGAAATTTTCTATATATTTGAAAAGGCGTGTTTTCGTAATGGGGTTTACTCTAAGAGGAAAGAATTTGATCATAAGGGTGGCGATTTCTTTTCTTTTAAAGTAGACTAATTTCAGCAATGAGACAAATTAGTTTGGACAGAGTTACCTCATATGAATATTTTCTTTTGAAAAAAAAACAAAAAACGGTCCAACTTTTACAGTTTAAAAGTCGTATGATAAACAGAATCTTACATTTGTGATCATTTCATATGAATCTCTTAAGCGCACAATATTTTTTACACATATATTTTTGCACAGTTTATTACTATGATAATAGCTCGTTTTCACTATGATAAATTTCGAATGACAAGTCCACTCATGTAAGATTCTCTATTTATTAAAATGTATCACTTTTATTATTATTATTATTATTATTAGAGGATCTTACATGAGTGGTCAGTGAAATTTATGAAACGAGTTTCGGTCATTTTCGGTATTTTGCGAGCTTTTAGGCGAGCAAAATGCCGAAATTATCCAACGAGCTTCATACATGTCATATTAAATGACCACGAATGTAAAATTCTGTTTATCACATGACCCTTGCGATGTCAAAAAATGCACAAACTATATTAACGGCTTTTCATAGCTAAACGGAACAACTCACTACCAAAGATTCAAGAGTCATGTTATCCTTCAATACTTTTGGTGAAAAATTGTTTCATTGACTGTTTGACGACATTGATGTTGACAGGGCCTCCAAATATGTTTACCGGAAAACATCGAAGAATTTTAAACACCATGTAAATTTCTGGTAGCCGTGTTATTCACATTGTGATTGTGTTGTGTCTTCCCCTTTCATCGATCTGACATTTATCGTTCATCTCAAAATTGAAGGCAGGATCTGTTTCAAAAGTGAAAGTTGTAACGCGGACATTATCTTCGTTGCTATGAATAAGCGGAGTAAAACGAATATTAATGAGTGTAATTAGGCTAACCAATGAGAAGCCTTGCAGGTGTTACATGTATTACACATGTGGTCATATGATTTTTATGACATGGGTTATTTCACTGAATATCTTGACGGTCATGTGATAATTATTATTATCATTTCTTCTAATACCTCATACAGTATAATCTATTATAGTTTCGTTTCTTTTCCCTTTTTTTTTTTTCATCTAGACTAGCGTGTATACTTTGAAGACTCACATATATGAAGAGGCAAAAGGTCTTATAGATGGCATGACCATTTTCTGTTTGCCGCTTACATGTAACCCTTTCAGCCCTACAGATCAAAACAAATTTTGTGCAAGCAGTGTAGATCCTGATGAAACGGCTCATAATGAGCCGTCTCATCAGGATCTACACTGTTTGCCATTATATTTTGATTTGTGACTGAGACCCCTATTTGGAATAGTGGTCCCGACCAGATTCAAGGATGGAAGAAACTCGGGACTGAAATACTTAATGTCAGTGCTGACGTACTTAGAATATCGGTTTCAAAATACTTGCTGAAAAGCATCGAAATGACCAGCACGATACACAGATTAAAGGCATGACGGAGAATAAATTGACACTGAGCATGGCGGGTAGAAATTTTTTGCAGACGCTATTTTGAAATATATTTTTCTCATGTTTCCCAGAATATAGGATTTGACATTTCACGCAAAATTGGAGACAATTTGCATGAACTGCCAAATTCTATTTTCTAGGAAAAATATGAAAAATATCATCATTTTTTCATCTGCTGGACTTGCCCATAGCGTGCTATATGTAAATGTTAATTAATAAGACCTCTAAGGCTTGGCTAAATTGCGTATTGTAGATAATCAAACCACGAAACTGCGAATCTAGTAATATGACGTAAACTGAAAAAATACTGAACTTGCTTATACATGTAATCACTACACTGTCCATCTCACTTTCTGTCTCATGCAATTTAGGAGGGTAAATACAGTTGATAGATTTTCCATTTGTTTTTGATTGATTGATTGAGTTGGGGTTTAACGACACGTCAACCCTTGTGGGTCATTTTGTGTCGTCTCCCAGAGAAAGGGAGAAAATAGACAGAAGAGATAGCAGAAGAGATGAAAGGGAGGGACAGGGAAGAAAGAGAAACAGGAATGAAAGTGAAGAAACAGAAGAAATAAAAACATCACCTCCCTACCCTTACCTGCTACAAGGATAGCAGGCCTTGCCCAACTATCAGCCAATATCAGCTGGACGCCCCGGGTGACAAAAGATACATGACACCTTCGCACCACCCAACCACCCACTTCCATTTGTTTACAAGGGAGACAAAACATCTTCTATGGCTTCTTGTTTACTTTTTTGCACACCAACCCCATTCTGAAAAAGGGATCTACTCTAAAAGAAAAAGCACATGCCAAAAAAGAGGAAATAGTTTACTTTTAGCGTAGACACGTTTTCAAAAGGGAGACAAACAATTTACGACAGCGTTGTCTCCCTTGTAAATGTATCGATTCCCTTAAACTTCAGAACACTGAGGGTAAAAGTTTACATCACGGCGAAAACACGCCTATATAATTTTGACCCCTTTAAACCCTACTTTCACACAGTATAACTGGGGTTTACAGGGGTATACATTATTTTTCTTATTTTGCTAAAAATATAGATTGTGGGTACTCGTTTGAACCGCCTTGCCGAGGCGGTTTTAATGAGTACCCACAATCTACGTTTTGAGCTGGAAAATGAAAAATATCAGAATTTTTTTATCTGAAAATATTCCGTTTTTGGTTGTAAAATTTTCAATATATTTGAATAGGCGTGTTGTTATAATGAAGATGAAAATTAATAAGCATTATTTTTCTCATTTTTCACAGAAAATGGGATTTGACATCTTATTCAAATTGCCTCCTTCTGAGAAACGGAATTTCAGTGGAATGTCAACTTGAATTTTTATTTTCTATGAAAAATAAGAACATATTTTTGCTCAAATATCTGGTTTTATATATAAATGATCAGCAGGTTGATATAAGCCAGCGCACGACAAAACCTACAATAAGACTTGTGCGACCAGCGAAGACTCAGATCAGCTTGTGCATCCGCGCAGTCTGATCAGAGTCTTCGCTGATCGCATGTGCATTCTACAGCTCCAGGCTATTCAAAGAGGGATAACAAGAACCCTTGCCATACTGGGTGGATGTACAGGCAGATCTGAGTCTTTGCTGGTTACACAGGTCTTATTGTAGGTCTTGTTGTGCGCTGGCTCAATTTTTCGGGTGATTGTTTAAAGTCGAGCCACAGTATACGAACGCCAAAATTTCCTTAAGGATTTTAACTGACCAATGAAATCATACCGCGCGTTAGACGAAATCTAAGTAGCGGTTATTTATTGCCGCGCAATTCTTGTCGATGTGACGTCAGCGTGCTATTGATAAAGAGTTGACTGGGACATTTGGGACATTAATTAACAGTGTAGACCCAGATCAGACGCCGCAGAACGCGGCGTCTGATCAGGGTCTGCACTGTTTGCTTACAGCAAGTTAAGGGTCAAATGAAACAGTCTTAAGTCCCCATTCAGGACCATTTTCCCAGCCTACACTCAGAGACAATCGACCTTACAGTACTGTCAGTATTTTTAATCTGGTTCTAATTTCACCACTAACGCTTTGTGCAGTTACATGTGCGTTCAGACTCACATGCAGATATCGGTAAGTACATGTAATGGCGGATAGATGCTAAAGCCCTGCCAAACCTACTAGTGCAGTCGAACCTCAATGGCTCGAACATATTTAGGACCACGGAAATGGTAGTTCGAGCCACTGAAGGTTCATCATAGCGCCAGGTCTGAACGCAAATGGATCTTGTCTAAGGATGTCTTTTCCAACTTCAATAAAATAATGGTATGTTGAGTGTACTCATTAGAATCGCCTCGGTGAGGCGATTCTAATGGGTACACACAACATACATTTCATGATAAAATAAGGCGATTTTCCTAAATTATCCCTACATTCTTATTTGCTCGAGCTCTCGGAAAAGTTTCCAAGGGACTCGAAAACGAATTCGAATCATCCAGGGTAAACGCGCCATCTATGTGCGAGTCATTGAAGTTTAACTGTATGTAAATATGTTTGTTTAAAGAAGGTGGTCTAAAGACTAATGAATGCATGGACTATTTTTCTGTTTCCTGTAAAGATCAGATTATGCCTCCATGGGATGCTGTTAGAATCATCAAATGAGTCATGCAAAAAGGTGTTCTCCAACGTCCGTAAACCTGCCGGATTCATGTCATCATCTGCGTACGCACAGGCATCAGGGTCAAAGCTCTGCGTTGATGCAGTCTACAGTATCAAGTAAAACTGTAAGCGGACAGCGAATGCTAGGAACTGTCTGCGCACGTTGTTTTTGTGCCTCAAAGGGGCGGATTCAGAGGGGGTTCGGGGGTTCAACTTTGTCTCAAAATTTCATTTTCATGGAAAATGTTGGGTAAATTTGATAATTTTTGGATACCGTATTTACCCTTAATATTCACACCCCTTACTCATTATCTTATACTTCTCTTCAACAAGTTCGTTCTGCTACCTGTGAATGTATGTAAAATTGCTGGGTGAGTGGCAAATAGAGTAGGCCCTAATCAGACGCCGCGTTCTGCGGCGTCTGATCTGGGTCTACACTGTTTGCTCAGGCCTGTCTGCCCGAATACGTGAAGTAAGTAAATTTGACCCCCCTCAAAACTCATCCATGATCCGCCCCTGAATATGCCCAAAGATCCCTTTTCGCTAAAAAGGTATATAACGGGATAGGTTTTAATACATGTAATAGCAAAATTTAAAATGATCCTGATCCTGGAGCCATTATAATCCAAAAAATTAACCAATATATAGATTGAGGTTTCACGTTGTTTGTCGGATCTAAAGTAATTGTAATTAAGTTAACTCCTTAGGGCAGTCTCATTCGGTTCTTCGTAATGGACTCCAACACGCAAAGACGCCACAGAAACAAAAACATGAACGAGCACTTTCATGTACAAAGGTACAGCCCTTTAGCGAGCATCAAAAAGCCAGCCAGTTTGTTTATACGCATATATGTCATGGAAAGTTCAGATGTACCCTTTCAGAACGTTTTGTTAACGCATCAAGATCTTTGTCTTCGGGCATATTCGGACAGGGAAGGCCCAGATCAGCCTGCCTGAGGTAAGAATTTGCGTTATATGTTTCTTCGTAATATTCGTTTTTTTTGGTACATTTTCAGATTATCCACGAATCATAAATATTGTGAGTTAACTCACCCCTGCACTCCCCCATGATGCATTTACATGTAGCTCTCACAAGAAAGGCACGTTTCTCTTGAAGTATTTTAAAACTTTTAAGGAAATTTAGTACATTTTCAGGGGCGTCGACTCTGTCAAAATTTTTTGCGTCCCTTCTGAAAAGGCATCACGAGAACATGCCTATATAATTTTGACCCCCTTAAACCCCACTTTTATATAGTAAAGCTGGGGTTTACAGGGGTACATGTATATATTATTTTTCTTATTTCTGCTCAAAACATGGATTGTGGGTACTCGTTAGAACCGCCTCGCCAAGGCGGTTCTAACGAGTACCCACAATCTATGTTTTGAGCAGAAATATGAAAAATATCAGAGTTTTTTATCTGAAAATTTTCAGTTTTTCGGAGGTGAAATTTTCCATATATTTGAATAGGCGTGTTTTCGTAATGGGAACTCAAAGATAAGAATTTGCTCCCCTTGAGAGAAAAGTCTTGTTACAGTAGAAGCGGAAAAAACAAACAAACAAAAAACAATTCCTTGTAGAGTGGAAAATGTACAAAGTTTGTCCAGTCCCCGTAATGATTTCAGGCAGTATGATCTTTGAAAAGATATGCCTACAAAGAATGTAAACAAAATAATTACGTAATAAAACTAATGTATCAATTCCCCAATGGCGTTTTCTCTGAATTAACGTCTTTACTAATATATTTATAGGTCGCGCCATGAGAGAAGGGAAACTTCCGGACATATGTAAACAGTAAAATTCAAGGTTACTCAGCGAAACCGCGTAATCTGATATAAAGGTATAAATATAACCTTGCCGGTGATCCGTGACTTCTGGTTTCAATTTTCTATTTTCAATGAATATAGCCGGGAAGCAGAAGCGTTAGGTCACCGGACATGGCAATATTTTGATATATACACAAATGTATGTGAGGATCTTTCTTATACATCGTGATATATTCTGCAGTACGAATGATTCTATAAGCGGGCGGGCAGCGAAGGACCAGATTAGACTGCGCTCATGCGCAGTCTAATCTGGGCCTTCGCTGTCCGCAAATATTCCGAAGACACACTTTACCATAGCGGAGCTAAAATACTATCAAGATCGACAACAACTGTAGAACCAGAACTGTGCTTTTAAATGCTCTGTGTATCCTCTTGTTGTCTGCAATAAACTCATATGTCCGTTCATCAGTCTGTCCTTAGTTTAGCAAATTTTGTTAATTTTGTGACGTAGTCTTGCTCAGTCCATGTAGCACTACCAATTGTTGTTACTTAAGACTACCGTTTTTTT
The DNA here is from genome assembly GCA_964016985.1 of Anodontia alba. NCBI lineage: Eukaryota > Metazoa > Mollusca > Bivalvia > Lucinida > Lucinidae > Anodontia > Anodontia alba. The sequence continues at coordinate 53,587,473 of OZ024835.1, forward strand.
CCTTACATCACGAAAACATGCCTATATAATTTTGACCCCCCTTGAATCCCACTTTTATATAGTAAAAGTGGGTTTTACAGGGGTATACATTATTTCGTTTTTCTTTCTGCTTAAAAACATAGGTTGTGGGTATTCGTTAGAACCGCCTCATCGTCGAGACGGTTCTAACGAGTACCCACAATCTAAGTTTTGAGCAGAAATAAGAACAATATCGGATTTTTTTTTATTTGATAAGTTTCATTTTTTGGTGGTAAACTTTTCAGTATATTTGAATAGGCATGTTTTCGTAATGATTCTTTGACACCTTAACCCACATCCATACGTGCCCTAAAATTTGAACAAGTCAATTTTACTACATGTAGCTTTTGTAATGCCCGAAAACTGTTACGTTGCAAACAGTGTAGACCCTGAATCAGACGCCACAGAACGCAGCATGTGATCTGTGTCTACACTATTTGCGCAGTCCTGCTTAGCCGAATACTTGGGGTAAATCGGTTGGGTATGATCGAAAGCATTCTTTCAATGACCAGTAAGCATGTTCTAACAAAGGAAGTATACAAAGTTTACAATGTAGATGATTAGCATGATAATAATGAACATAGTTATTATTTTTGTGGATTTTTATCGATGTTTTAACGCCGGCGAGTCATTCATAAACTAAATAAATCCGCAAACTTAAAATCTATTTCTTATAATTCCAAGTCAGTCATCACGAAAATATGCCAAAATAATTTTGACCCCCCCCCCCTTAACCCCCGCTTTAATATAGTAAAACTGGGATTTACAGGGTTATACATTAATTGTCTTATTTCTGCACAAAAACATTGATTGTCGGTACTCGATAGAACCGTCTCGTTGAGGCGATTCTAACGAGTACCCACAATCTATGTTTTGAGCAGAAATATGAAAAAATATCAAAATTTTTCATCTGAAAGGTTTCATTTTTTGGTGAAAAAAATTTTCAATATATTTGAATAGGCATGTTTTCATAATGCATGCGTACGGTTAAAATGAGTTACTTTTTTTAAAAGCTAAGCTAAGAAAATATTTCCAAGATTCCCAATCAGTTGAGTTATTGAAGTATAAATAAATGACGTTTAAAATTTACGCTCCACCAATCAAATCGTGCAAAATTAGTATCGTAAGGCTGTTGAGTCGGAAACACAGCTGTAAACTAGGGCTTAGATAATAAATTGTTGTATTTTCAAGTGCATATAACGACAGTCACTACGGTAATCTGGTCTGACGGGTCACGAACTGCTAAAATCTACAGGCACCGGTTTGGTGCCATAACGAATACAATTCCATATCAGTCCTTTCGGCCATGCAGACCAAAAACAAATACCTTTGCAAACATTGTAGATCCAGATGAGACGGCTCATAAGGAGCCGTCTAATCTGGATCTACACTGTTTTGTTTGCAATCTTGTTATGGATTTTGTGTGGACACACTTATTTTTTACAATGGACATGCCAAAATTCAAAGATGGAAGAGTCGAACTTACATGTAGAATCTTAGGGTCTAAAGGGTGAAAAAGTCCCCATTATGTAAAACATGCCTATTCCAATATACTGAAAATTTTACCACCAAAAAAGGAAAAGTTTCAGATAAAAAAAATACCGATATTTTTCATATTTCTGCTCAAAACATAGATTGTGGGTACTCGTTAGAACCGCCTCGATGAGGCGGTTCTTACGAGTACCCACAATCTATAAAAACATAGATTGTGGGTACTCGTTAGAGCCGCCTCGATGAGGCGGTTCTAACGAGTACCCACAATCTAAGTTTTTGAAATAACAAAAATAATGTAGACCCCTGTAAACCCTAGTTTTACTATATAAAAATGGGGCTTAAGGGGTCAAAATTATATGGGCATATTTTCGTGATGCAGATGTTTTGTCTGTTTCTGAAGTCTTCTTGCTTTCTGTGATGTTAGAATTGGTCAACTGGTATAATTCAGGCAATTCTGCTGCAGCAGATATAAACAAAATTGTATATTTTTTGGTGGTTGCTTTGAATATGAAAGTAGATATGATTTGCCCCAACACCTGCCGTGGCCTTTTACAAGACCTGTGTCAGTGTGAGCGTATTCGAAGAGACGGAAGTTCATAACATGATCTACCATTCTGTTGCTTGTTTTGAAGATTTTAGAGGGAAGCTGTCAGGCAAGTATGAAGTATGGACCACTTCACACAAAGAAAAAAATAAAACATCACGAAAACATACCTATATAATTTTGACCCCCTTAAACCCCACTTTTATACAGGAAAACTGGGTTTACAGGGGTAAACATTATTTTTCTTATTTCTGCTCGAAAACACAGCTTGTGGGTACTCGTTAGAACCGCCTCGGTGAGGCGGTTCTAACGAGTACCCACAATCTATGTTTTGAGCAGAAATATGAAAACTATCAGAATTTTTTATCTGAAAATGTTCCTTTTTTTGGTTGTAAAATTTTCAATATATTTGAATAGGCGTGTTTTCGTAATGTTGTGGGGAAAATGGAGCAATTTCTCCTCTTTTCCGCAATATTTTATAAGTTACTTCTAACTTCAGGAGTCAAATTGCATCTTCATTTGTAAAATGTGATTGTTCGATTTATTTTCCCTAGTTCTGCAAATCTGATCTGTCGAGTACGGATATCTCGAAGTGCTTCAGAGAGCCCTTTGTATTTCGAGATAACGAGAGTCGACTGTATAAAGGAAACCAGTGGTATTTTGTAGCTGATACAGCATTAGTTGCTAACAATCAATAAGACATTAAAATAATCATTACGAAAACACGTCTATTCAAATATAGAGAAAATTTCACTTCCAAAAATGAAAATTTTCAGACAAAAATAACTCTGATATTTTCCATATTTCTGCGCAAAAAATAGATTGTGGGCATTCGTTAGAACCGCCTCGACGAGGCGGTTTTAACGAGTACCAACAATTTATGTTTTTGAGCAGAAATAAGAAAAAAATAATGTATATCTCTGTAAACCCCTGTTTTGCTATATAAAAGTGGGGTTTAAGGAGGTCAAAATTATATAGGCGTGATTTCGTGATGCAATATATAAGGAAAAGCAGTTACGTTGTAGTATTCTGTAGCCTGATATAGCATTACTTTGAAACGATCAATAAGACATTAAAATAATGGAAACGATTTTAATTCGGTTGAATTCAAATCATTGCATCGAGATGAACATAGATTCTCAGCGTGCTTTTAATTTCAAACTGCACTCCAATCTTCCGCCTTTGAGAAAGCAATTATGTTATAATTACACACAAATGAACCATTTTTTAGTTGGTATTGTCAAACAATTTGTCCGTAAATAGCAAAATGGCGACAATGATCGATTATCTCGGAACTTTCGAATAGTTTGTTTTCGAACAGCATGTCCGGTCACTGAAATAATTTGAGCCGAGACACAAATAGCCCAAGTCCTGTCTTTGAAATGATTTAAGCCGGGACACAGCACTTCCTACTGATTGCGGATGCGTTTAAAGAAGACTCAGACATTACGGAAACACGCCTATTCAAATATATTGAGAATTTTACCATCTAAACGGACATAAAAACTTTCAGATGAAAAATTCTGGTAGTTTTTATATTTCTGCTCAAAACATAGATTGTGGGTACTTGTTAGAACCGCCTCGCCGAGGCGGTTCTAACGAGTACCCACAATCTAGGTTTTTGAGAAGAATTAAGAAAATTAATGTATGACCCTATGAACCCCCGTTTTACTGTATAAAAATGGGGTTTAATGGGGTAAAAACTATATAAGCGTGTTTTCGTGATGTCTGTCCTCCTGAAGACGCTTTCGATAATCTTTGGCTACCCACATAATGCGCAGGCTGATCTGAGACTTCGGCGTACATGTCATCTGGTAGGTATAGTTGAACTCCGGCTCGTTTGTTGGTGGGCTAGCCAACGCATGTGCAGATGCGCCTTCGGGTATATGCAGAGAGCGATGTCCCAAATCAATCTGCGATTCCACACAGTCTGACAAAGGCCTTCTCTATCCACTCACAGAATCAATCGATAGTGAAGAGAGAAAAAAAAAATACCTAAGAAAGGCCACAAGCGCGTAACACAATCTTACCAGTGGACCGAATCACTTAAAACAGCATAAAATGGCTGCATTCAGTAAGCATCACGAAAACATGCCTATATAATTTTGACCCCGTATGTGTTGTGCGATTACCTATAAACCCGTCTCTTGTCACCTCAAACCTCGTCGTTGACGAGATTTGATGTTAGACAGAATAAATTATATCACTTATTAGGAATTCTGAATAGGATCGAATAAATGATATAAACACAATATGATTTTTTTTTGTTACCAAGCAAGCGTAGTCCTGGTTTTACAGGCAGCATCCTGACGTCACAGAGACAAGAGTAGCGAGGCTATAAATAACCGTAACCTGGATTTCGTCTCTCGGTTTGATTACATTGGTTACATTAAGGAAATGTTAGCGTCTCTATATTATGGGTCACTTGTAAACAGTCGAAATGTCCAAAAGTGTCTAGGAAGCAACAACAGTAAAATTGCTGATGGTACTTACAAGCACCACACGAACTGATCAGACTGTGGATGTGGTGGTTGATCTAGGGCATATATACAAATAATGGCAATTTAGTGAATATATCATTAAGGTTTACTCAGTTGTATAACCCGGAAACATATAAAACCTACCGAGTATCTTCTATCGTAATGAGCATACGAGTATTATCCCTAATTGCGAGAAAAAAATTACAGTGCATTTGTAAAACATAGGGATTGGAATCGAGGTTAATTGAAGGGAATGTCATGAATGACACTAATTGAGACATCAATGTCAAGGGAAAATGGTGTAAAAGGCATATGCAAACAGCACATGTGCTCGGATCAATCAGAGGTTCTACGACGCTAACTCGCTTTGTCGGTAAAGATCAGGTAACAGGTTGCTCGGGGAAAGTTGCTACGATATCGCGTGAACAATGTTGGCACTATTATTTACTAACATAAAAAAAGAAGTGAAACACTTCTTTTATTATATTAATTTCTGTTACTGTAAAAGTTATATACATTTTAGCTCGCAATCTATTCTTTATGTACTTTATATTTGGGACTATATACCCCGAACTGTTGACTTACAGGCACATTTAACAGAATAGATCAGTTTAATAATCGTATTAGTCTTCGTTTGTTTTGCCACGTACACAATGTTATAGTGCTGTAGTTCTTTTTTGATTAGAGTATTTTTATCGACCGGGATCCTGTCATTAAGGGGACTGGTATACGCTATGCTTTTTTCCGCCGGTTATTATAGCTTGTTTGCTTTCCTCCACACCAGTCCCCTTCTGAAAAGTTTCTACTCGAAAAGGCAAGAATTTGCTCCCCACTTCCCTTCTGAAAAGGATTCTACTCTAAAAGGAAAGAATTTGCTCCCCATGGGAGCAAATTCTTTCCTTATAGAGTAGAATCCTTTTCAGAAGGGAAGTTAAACACGTTTTACACATTTGCCTCCCCTGATAGAGTACCCATTTTTCTAAAGCAGTAGGACTCTCACATGTATGATTCTACACTTTAGTCCATCAAAACTAAGTTACTTGTCTCGAGTGCACTCCTGTTATTATCAAAACAATCAATTATTTCCACATCTTATTTGACGTATCAAACTAGTTTTTCACACAGTTGGTTATCCAGAGGGTCTTTGTTGTGTTTCTCCATGAAAATATACGTTGTCAGTATTCATGAGCAAGTCCTGTGGGATTAATTTTATCCTGGTCCTGCTGGTTCCGAATATGCCCTGCCTTTGCAAACATTGTAGATCCAGATCAGTTGGCTTCTTCAGAAGCCAACTGATCTTGATCTACACTGTTTGTCATTAGTATGTGACTTTCTATTAACATCTTGATTCAAATGATCTAATTGGCTGAAAATTAGAAGTAGGCGTGGTATCTTAATTCATTCAGCATGGCAAGGGTTAAGATCGTGTAGTCTGAATAGAACCTATGCTGCCCGTTGATATATCCAACAACATGCAATGATTCTTTATTGCGCTAATCGCTTATGCTGACCTCCACTATCTACATGTCTTGAAAAGATAAACGAGAAGTATTATTCCAGATAAAAAGAAAAGACTTACGGTAAATAAGAGGGCCAAGATGGCCATGTATCGCTCACCCGATTACCATATAAAGTGGCCTTTCGGTTCTGGAGAAGAAGTACAAAATAGATTCAAGATGGTGGCTATGGCGGCCAACTTGGAAATCGGAACGGAACGATTTTTAGCATTTTTTTTATCTACAAGACACCCAGATGTTTCCTAGTAAGTTTCAAGTCTATTGGCCTTTCGGTTCAGGAAAAGAAACGAAAGATATTCAAGATAGCAGTCCTGGTGGCCATCTTGAAGTTCATAGAGTCTGGACCACGACCCACCGGCGTGCAATGAAAGAGGTAAGCAAAGTGGAAGAAAAAAAACTGTTTGTGCATAGGTACCTAGTTAACCCTTAAAGTGCCAAGAAAATCTGCATCTGAAAATGTCGTCTGCTTCTGTCGTCTGCTGCATCTGCTTGCAAACTTTTCAAACTTAAATTTTGCATATAGGGAAACAGTATGGACCCAGAGCAGACTGCTCCTAAAGGAGCAGTCTGATCTGGGTCAATACTGTTTGCAACAATGACTTTTAAAGTAACCGGCAGAAGACAAAGCAGACGACAATTGTTTTGATTGGCGCTTTAAGGGTTAAGACAAAAGCTTTTGCATTGAATCATGATACAACTTGGTAAATATAATTCTTCTGAGTAAAACGTCATGCAAAAAGAACCGCCTTCTGTAAGATGTCGAAAGCAGGGTAACCCGGCTGCGGCCTTGAATGAATCAAGGTCTGGTAAGATGACGTGGTCTGGGGGGACGTTCACTAGACAATGGTCCATTGAAAGAAAGAGTATATCATTACGAAAACACGCCTATTCAAATATATGGAAAATTTCACCTAAAAAAAACTGAAAATTTTCAGATAAAAAAACTCTGATATTTTTCATATTTCTGCTCAAAACATAGATTGTGGGTACTCGTTAGAACCGCCTCCCGCTAATAAATCTCCAATTACTAACATTTGCAAATTATTGTTGGCTAAACTATGCTGAGGATGAACATTTCTCTGCTAATAAATATGAAAATGCCAACTATTGTTGGCATTTTCATATTTATTATCAGAGAAAATTTCATGCTCAGTTGAGTTGAGCATGAAAAAATTTTATAAACTCGGGGCTTGGTTAAATGTGATCAGGAAGAGGTACAGCTACAGTGTCATAAACAATTTTGTAGGACCGATATAGACGCACATCTGCTCTTTTCTGTTCCAGGAATCCCCATCCAAAGCTCCTGATCATGGCAGCAACACTTGACCTCCAATAAATAATTGAAATTCAGATTTTCAGCTTACACTGGCTGATGAAATATGTTAGGCTATTTTAATGTTTGTGAAGCCCTGATTCTGTCGTTGGACCTTTCAGGGTCCTTTTTGTGGTTTTCTCGTGTTCTGGTTTCAGATCACCATTAAACCCTTCGCTCTATTTCATTACAGAGTTTGATTATAGAGTCAACTCCCGTTATCTCGAAGTCCAAGGGACTCAACTCTCGTTATCTCGAAGGGACTCTCTAAAGTTCTTCGAGATATCCGTACCTCGACATATCAGATTTGCAGAATTGAGGAAAAAAATCGAACATTCGCACTTCACAAAGGAATATGTAATTTGACTCCTGAAGTTAGAAATGTATCGAAAATATTGTGAAAAAGAGGAGAAATTGCTCCTTAGAAATTGCTCCTTAGGAGCAATTTTTCCTCTTTTCTACAATTTTTTGTTACCTTTGTTAGATTTCTATGGACCATATTTTCACTTCGAGATAAGCGGTTATTCGAGATAAACGAATTCGAGTGTATGTATTTCATGGTTATGCGGACCGAACATATTTGTAATTTTGAGCTGCATGAAAATTAGGGGTGAGGTTTCGCGCGAGTGAAACTGGTTTAAGACCCATCCAATCCTACCTCTAGCCCCACCCCTCCCCAGTAGTTTTCCTCCAGGACGGTTCCTCTGCTGTATTGTTTCCTTAGTTTGTGTGTCTTTATATTCCACGCGTGAAGACAATTTCCTAAAATAACCACAACCACAAACATTTTAAGTTAATGATTCATAATCGGATTCGTACAGTTAAACGGGTTTCTTTTGCCCCAGTATGGTGTCATGTGTAGGTGTTTTGTTATGAAATAGAAGGAATTATCAATTTTATCGTTTCTTTTGGGAATCCTTTCCTTCTGTACTCCTAACAGTGGCATCACTACAGCTAAAAGAAAAGACACTAATTAGTGGCTTAGACAACATTAGCACCGTATTTATCCTAAGCAATTGTTCACCTGAACTCCTTACATACAACCGAACTTTAATGGCTCAAACGTCTTTGGGACCATGGATTTGTTCTAGACATGGGTAGTTCGAGCCACTGCGGATTAACCCTTCTCTTACTGAATACGACATGCCATGTCTTAGCAAACAGTGAAGATCCAGATCAGTTGGCTTCTGAAGAAATATGCGAATTTCTATCAAACACCCGGATCAAGTGATCTGATTGGCTGGAAATTAGAAATGGGCGCGGCATCTTAATTTATTCATCAAGACAATGGTTAATCATAGCGCCGCGTCAGGAGGCTAACGGGAATAATTTAGGGATGTCTTTTCGATCTTTTATACAATAATGGTGTGTTGAGAGTACATTTGCATGATAACGTAAGAAACCTGCCCCAAAATAGCCTTTAAAAGGACCTCGTATGATAATCCATACATTTGCCCATCCGCCCCCCCCCCGCCTCTCTCTCTCTCTCTCTCCACCCCTCCCCCCCCCCACCCCCCAGCTGATTTTAACTAAAGTGGCAATTTGTTTTGTCACCTTCGAGGCTTTCAAAATATATCAACCTAGGCTCCAGCACATTAAACATTTTGTATCTATAGGAGACAATTTGCATGTGATGTCATTTTATTTACTGCGAACAATAAGAAAAAAAAATATCAGTTGTTTGTCTGCGGAATATGACCAGCGAGTGGTAAAGGTTAAAATCAAATAAGTTAAGATACATGTTCCAAAGAATTGCCACAATAATGATATATAGCAGCATTCCCGATTGCACTACATCAAGAAAACATACCTATATAATTTTTACCCCCGTAAACCCCACTTTTATATAGTAAACCTGGGGTTTACAGGGGTTTACATTATATTCCTTACTTCTGCTCAAAAACATAGATTTCGGGTACTCGTTAAAACCGCCTCGGCGAGGCGGTTCTATCGAGTACCCACAATCTATTTTTTTGAGCAGAAATAGGAAAAAAATATTAGAATTTTTTTATCTGAAAATTTTCAGTTTTTGGAGGTGACGCACAAATAAAGAACTGCAACAGACGAACCGCCTTGAAACGGTCGGTAGAAAAACTGCTTACGGACTTTAAACAGTTTTACTCGCGAGAAACCTCGTCCTTAATGCCTGTCACATGGATATTGTCTGACAGCTCAGTGCCTGGTAAAATCTGTAGACCATGATATGACGCCGCATTCTGATCTGGACCTACACTGTTTACTAAGGTACAATTTATTTACTCTAAATATTCGGACGCCATAACTGCTCACCATATATCCTCTAAAAAAGATAAGAGAAAAGCCCAGGGAGTGCCACAATCACAAACCGCAGACCTTCCCAAGAGGAAGAGGAAACCGACAATATATACCAAACGAGCACAAACCAAACAAACGCACGAAAAGCACCAAAACATGCCACCTCTTCCGCAAGCGAGGCAACCGCAATGCCAAAAGGACCGAAAAACACAAGAACAAAACAATACAAGGCAAAACAAAACAAATCGCCTGCAGAACAATCCAGAAAGCAACAAAGCGCAAGACCAACACCGGGACCACCGCCTTAAAATTTGCATAATTCCATCTTTCCACCTGTTACATAGTCCAAACACTGTTGGTTTGGTGGCCAAAAGTGCAGATTGGAATATGGCGCAGCGTAATGCGACCTCTGATATGGGTCTACCCCTCTATCTTAGAGCGGTCTATTTGAATACTTAAGGTAAATATGGTATATTCGTTTTTCTTTGAATGTTTTATTGGTATTTGTGCATGAAGTAGTTTGTTTAATTACATGTAGTCTCTTTGATGCGTTTAATTGCAGTCATTTGGCAATTTAAATGAACATTTAAGATTGAATCAATACAAAAGCGTTTTAAATTGTAATGAATATGACTTTTGCAATATGTCAAAGCAGTTTTATTTTTGCCTTAAACTAAAACCCAACATAAGGCAACGTACATGTGTACAATTTGACATGTGCGCCCAACGAAGACTCGAATCAGACTGCGCATTCGCGCAGTCTGATCTGAGTCTTTGTTGTCCGCATGGAGAAATGTTTCATTTCTGGCGATCCAAAGGGCGCCCAGTGAAGATTCTGATCAGACTGCGCAAATGCGCAGGCTGATCTGAATCTTCACTGGGCGAACATGTCCGAAGGTACGTTTTCTGAGGTTGCGAATCAACTCTATGTCGACGGTGCTATTTTGCAGAATGTCAAAGAATATTGCAAGACATTACTTTCAGTTTGCCTTGAAATTAAAATTGCCTTCATTTCCCAATTTCAATTTTTAATGAGTATTTAAGTATGTTACAAAGAAATATAATAGCAAAGAAATGGAACAGCAAACAAAAATGTAGACCTGGTTGCGGTTTACGGAACTTAAGCTTTGAGTGACTGGAAAGTGGGTCTGAGCATGGACTGATACGGTTGTACGCTATTCGTCCAAATAGTCTGCTTGAGTCAAATGAGCGGCCCCATCCATGTGTGGTATTTCAAAGGTACATTGTATCTTACTGCACAACAAATATAGACGAACAGTCCAAGTGCCGAACGCATGGTGGAATTTAGATTTAAATTTCTCTTATAAGCACACACACCCGCGCACACGCGTGCGCACACATACACACACGCACACACGCGCACGCACACACGCGCGCGCGCGCACACACACACACACACACACACACACAAAATGCATCTGAATGAAATTTTTGCGCGATAGATATATTGCATGAATTTCTTGAATTTTGTACATGTAAGTAAGTAAGTAAGTAAAGGCGTTATTTATAGAGGGTTACTACATTTAGCACATATATATTAAACATATGTAATAGTTAATCTTCCATGTATTTACATATTTTACACAAACTCACATATGATTGATTGTCATTACATGCTTGTTAGAAGTCAGGATTCATACATGTGTATATTATGTTAAAATAGAAAAAAATGGAGAAATCCCTTGTAATATTTGTTTGCAATGGAAAATGAGGCAGACTCTCACCAAAACGAAATGTAAGAAATCTGCTGAAACATTTAATGATCAAGGTACAAATGTATATGTATTTATATCAATTTTGTGCGAGTTTAAAGTCAATATAGATTCCAAAAGAAATTGCCCATGAGATTAATGACCACACTCACACACAAAAAATACAGTTCCTGAAGTGTCCATGTTTTCTAGTATCGACCAATTACTCGTAGTTTAGACTGGTTTCGGCCAATTTGGCATCACCAGTAATCCTGATAAAGTTTCGAAAAGAGGTGGAATAATATCAGTGGTTGCAGAGGACCAGACGATACAGTCGACCCTCGTTATCTCGACTCTGCTTATCTCCAAGTGAAAATTTGGTCCCTGTTTTAACATGGAAATCTAACAATAGATAACTAAATATTGTGGAAAAGGAGCAATTTCTCTTCGTTTCCAGAACATTTTCAATATATCTCTAACTTCAGAATCATATAACAACCTAATTTGTGATATGTGGCTGTTCAACTCTGCTTATCTCGAAGTGAAAATTTGGTCCCTGTTTTAACATGAAAATCTAACAACAGATAACTGAATATTGTGGAAAAGACTAGTTTTTCCTAAGGAGCAATTTCTTTTCGTTTCCACATTTTCAATATATCTCTAACTTCAGGAGTCAAATAACAATCTAATTTGTGAAATGTGGCTGATCGAGTGACTTTTTTTCTCAATTCTGCAAATCTGATATGTCGAGGTACGTATATGTCGAATTATTTAAGCGAGTCCCTCGGACTTCGAGAGAACGGGAGTCGACTGAATAATGCATAAAAAACTGAAAACGCAGATGAAGAAAACAGGTTTATCTCTAAATCATTTTTAAACCCTTTCATCTCTACCAACCGATACAGGAGCCTTTGCAAACAGTGTAGATCCTGATGAGACGGCTCGTCACGAGCCGTCTCACCAAGATCTACACTGTTTGCCATTTTGTTAATGGTTTTGTAATTGAAACACCTATTTGCAATGATGAATGTATCCAAATTCAGAGATCGAAGAGTCCATGTCAGAAAATCGGGGGTTGAAAGGGTCTCTCTCTCTCTCTCGTTCGTTTGTTTGTTAATGTATATTCAATATTTATTTTTAGTAATTCCATTCAGTTATGCTGTATATTTATATTTGTGCTTGGGAGATGACACTTATAAGCTCCGTAGCTTACAGCCAGATCCTATTTACCATGTCTTATGTGTGATTGTAATTTGATATTTGCTTCAAATAAAATATTGTTTAAACCGAAGGGTTTTGAAATTGATGCGATATATCTCTTCACACAAAAACGAAATTTATGTAATATATCTCGCGCGCGCCCAAAAAAAAAAAAAAAAAAAAAAAAAAAAAATGTAGTATATCTCACGCGCAAAAAAATATATTCAGACGTATTGTTTATTTTTTATTACTGATTTTTATACGAAAATTTTTCTTAGAGTTTGACATTTAGACAGTTCTGCTATATTTATTGTGAATCAACATGATAAATTCAAACCGATCATTGTTTTTGCGTAATTATATTGATATATTTTACATATACATGTATATGGTGTTGTGTTGTCATTGGCATCTATGTTTTATGCATGTACATAGACGCCAAGTTTTATCAAATTTATGAGCCACGGATATCTATACAGGTACAATGTATAAAGAATCTGTTCTTGAACAATTCCTTTGAATATAGCTTTTCAGCTGTTTTCACATCCTTTGTTGTACAAAGTCGACTCTCGTTATCTCGAAGTCCAAGGGACTCTCTAAAATACTTCGAGATACCCGTACCTCGACATATCAGATTTGCAGAATTGAGGAAAAAATAAATCAAACAACCACATTTCACAAATGAAAATGTAATGTGACTCCTGAAGTAAGTTATATAATTGAAAATAATGTTGAAAAGAGGAGAAATTGCTCCTTAGGAGCAATTTCTCCTCTTTCCCACAATATTTTGTTACCCGTTGTTAGATTTTCATGTTTAAATAGGGACCAGCTTTTCACTTCGAGATAATCGGTTATTCGAGATAAGCGAAGTCGGGATAACGAGTCGACTATATTCATTATAGTTTTGAACATGTTGTCTTTTGTGTCATTCCCATCCAAGCTGCATACATTGTAATACAATAGCCAATAGCAGCACAATGCCACAAGTTCAGTTGGGACGTTCCAAGCGAAAAGGTGTTCGAGCATACGCAATATGTACAGATTCAGATTCATCCCACGCATGCGCAAAGTCTCATCCGGGCATTTGCTGTCCATTGGTACATTTGGTAGTAGCAGAAAAAAAAGGCCCTGATCAGACTGCGCGCATGCGCAAGCTGATCTGAGCGTTTGTTGTCCGCCTCTGCCCGAAGAGACATTTTCGTACGGCGCTGCCCAATTATTTTCTTAACCCTTGTCATGCTGAATAAATTAAGATGCCACGCCCACTTCTAATTTCCAGCCAATCAGATTACTTGATCCGGGTTTTTGATAGAAATTCACATTTTTTATGACAAACAGTGCAGATCCAGATCATTTGGCTTCTTCAGAAGCCAACTGATCTGTATCTACACTATTTGCTAATACAGGGCATGACGTGTTCAGCAAGAGAAGGGTTAAGATATACAATACGCTCATAAAACTTGATCGCTGATATGAGTATGGAAACACAAGAAACAACCATTTGTGGTGAAAAAGAGTCTACGAGTATTTTATACTAAGATTTCAAGACATAAATACATGTTATCCGAAACATCTAAACGCAGCTAAGGGGAATATCTACCTTATTCATGCAGGAAAATGCCGTTCTAATTACAAACGTCAGTTTGTTTGTGTTGAGGTTTCACGGCCCAGTCAATCCAATGGGGTCATGTCGAGCGCGGTCACTTTACCTAACCACACGTTTACTGGGCAGGCTTAGTCCTCTAAGCGGTTAACCAGTATTGTGCACATTCTTTCGCCAGAAACTGACAACTGCCCTTTTTGAATCAACGGAAGGGAGAGAATGACCGTAGAAAATATTTCATGATCAACCTCCACGAAAGAATGTTGCCGACCTCGGCGGGGGTTGAACCCGCGGCCTCCTGGTCTCCAGTCGGACGGCGCATCCAACTGAGCCACCGAGGCCGGCACAAACGTCAGTACACCTATTTGAAGTGTATATTTCTAAGCTGTCACAATAATATATCGATATGTTTATTATTTTTACCATAACGAACTCATGCCTATTCAATTTCACCACCAAAAACTGAAAGTTTTGAGATAAAATTCTGATATATTCATATTTCTGCTCAAAACTTAGATTGTGGGTAATCATTAGAACCGCCTCGCTGAGATGGTTCTCACGAGCACCAACACTCTATGTTTTTGAGCAGAAATATGAAAAAATAATGTATACGCTGTAAAATTTTATTATATAAAAGTGGGGTTAGAGGGTGTCAAAATTATATAGGTACGTATGTTTTCGAGATGCATAGTAGGTATTCTTTAGAAGTGCCCCTATGATGCGCTTCTAATAAATACACACAATATAATTACATTGGTAGTTTCACGATATTATATGAGAAATGATGAATATTTAAGTAATAAAGCCAATTAAGGAAGATAAAACAGCTAAAAGGTTTTATACTAACAAAAAAAACAACAACAAAAAAACAAACAAACAAACATTAAAATCATTTAAAAACATGTTTGAGAACTCCAAAATTCTGATGATCTGCCAAATTATGTAAAGCCATCCATAACTCTGTTTTCACTATATCTTATATGAGAACATGGTGGTAAACATCACATAGCCGTGTTGACGTATTGCTACCCAAGTGTTTAGATCCGAGCTTGAATAGACATTGCAACATTATTCTTTACGCCCTGCTTCACCCACTACATATGGAATGTGTCAAGCGAAAAAGTACATGTACCATCGAACATCTGCAAGATGCACATTCATACCGCGCATGCGCAAAGTCTCATCCGGGCATTTGCTCTCAATTAATATACTTCTATAGTGTTAAATGATTTTAGCGGACAACGAAGGACCAGATCAGACTGCGCGGATGCGCAGGCGAATCTGGGCTTTCGCTGTCCGCAAATGCCCGCAGATACGTGTTCACATATGCCCGAAGACACGTGTTCGCATGGCGCGACCCGTATAACCAATAGCAGGGTGTTTCCTTCCGTTCTCTCTAATTATGTTTTGTTGTTGTTTTATCCGGGACTTTTTTCTATTATTATATTCCAAAAAAACGTAAATTTGGCCTCAGTGTGCTTGAACTTTTTGAGAACTAATTTTCTGTTGATCTATCATTTCCTAATACATGTATTTATATGCACTTCTTTATAGTGGTCTAGTTTTCCTTGATTTTCATGCGAAGTTATTTTGTTTTGGCTCATCTGCGTTTTAAATGTGTACATGTGCATGTACATGTATATGTGAACTTTCGGGATCCGATGATTGTATAACATAGTCTTGCTAGTGCCGTGTGGCGGCCGTAGAACGTTTCCCCGTACTTCACAATAGTGCAGATTATATTTCATTTCCTTTGGGATCATTGGACCCATTGTGGTGTCTTTAAAATGTAGTTCTGCTCATGTATACGCTAGAGGGCGTAAGCAGTGTTGCAAACTTCATAACTGCTTATGAAGAGTCTCAATAAAACCTTACTTCCATTTTCTAATCTGTAATGTGTTCTTTGTTTCCAAAGGCAATATCTTTGTGACGTTAATTTGTAACATCCGAACCTACGGCACAAATGAAAAACATAAACCAAGTTTTATGGATGTTTGTCTTGTTTCCATAAAGTTGTTAAATGTAACGAAGAGGCCCCTTGAGAACCGCCAAACAATTTTCAGAGTCAAAAATAATCATAATAAAGAAACCTTTGCAAGAGAAAACAGCGACATAACATACATGTATCACTTAATGACACCCACGCCGTTTGCCCTCTTTGATTTGCCAGAAGGCGCAGAAAAATAGTGCATAACAATGATCCTGGTTTAAATTGAAGTGTTTGTGTCCGTTCTGCATGCAGTTGTGTCTTAAATTACAAAAAGCCGGAGTTTTCAAGGATCAGGCACTGACTCAGTTCAAACCTTCTGTAAAGATGTTAAAAATTTACCACTCTCTGGGCTAATTCAGCAGACAACAAATTGATTATAATTTCCAATATTTTCAAGAAAACAGGATTCGACATTTCATGCAAATTGTCTCCATTGGAGACAATTTGCATGATATGTCCAATCCTGTTTTCTGGGAAAATTTGACATTTAATATGTCAAATCCTGTTTTCTGGGAAATCTAAGAACGTTGAATGTGTCGTCTGCTGAAAATTTTACCCAGAGTGCTAAGCGCTAATCCAATAAGGAAGTCACAGGAGGATGCAAAAATGAAATGAATACTTGTAATCCTGGTAATAAAAACGATAAAAGTGCGCATCAAGCAAAATGGTACAACTCACAAAATTTGTTAATTCAAGCATTTGCCCACGCAGTCTATTAAGATCCATGCGTTTTATAAAATATTGGTATGGTTGAAAACGTGTCCCGGAAAGCGTAGACGCAAACATGTACATATTCCGATGTATTCTTTCATAACATTAACACGTCTATGTTGACTTTATTATAAGGCAAAGTTTAATAATTTTGTTGACATAAAAATATGTTTTTATGTCTATCAGTTTTTATATACTGCAAAATCTGTCTTAACGCTTAGCGTGCTGGATAAAATTTTCAGCAGATGACATTTTGATTTGTTTCCCTTCTCTTCTCCAGAAAATATGCTTTGGTGTTTTGTGCAGATTGTCTCCTAATTCATGTTCTCGACAACTCACATTACGAAAACACGCCTATTCAAATATGTAGAACATTTCATCTCCAAAAACTGAAAATTTTCAGATAAAAAACTCCGATATTTTTCATATTTCTGCATAAAACATAGATTGTGGGTACTCGTTAGAACCGCCTCGATGAGGCGGTTCTAACGTGTACCTACAATCTATGTTTTGAGCAGAAATAAGAAAAATAATGTATACCCCTGTAAACCCCAGTTTTACTATATAAAAGTGGGGTTTAAGGGGGTCAAAATTATATAGGCATGTTTTCATGATGAACTCGGTCTATCAGTGTTACAGCGAAGAAACACAAAAGAAACAAACAAAAAAAAAAAAAAAAAAAAAGATGGAAGGTTATTAAAAGAAAAGAAGAAAACAAAAATAGAATCGAAAATATGCAAGGAATGTGTGTCGCTAATCAATGCTCTGTGTCATGTCTCTGGAGTAAAACCACAAGAACAGGGGCAAAAATCTCCAAAAGTAAAACATTGCATGAACTATAGAATTTCTCAGAAACGAATATTGGGCCTGGGAAAACTTTCTCGTTATCGTAACTTGATAGTTCAGTATAACAACAGAATAGAAAGCGTATATTAAGAGGGTGCAATTTACGTGTAGCTTGAAGCATTTCTGCTACTGGCAAAAAAAAAAAAGAAATAAAAAACATGAATAAAATCAAAATAAAATAAAATAAACATTACGATAACATGCCTATTCAAATACACTGAAAATTTTATAACCAAAAGATGAAAAATTTTCAGATAAAAAATTCTGATATTTTCATATTTCTGTTCAAAACATAGATTGTGGGTACTCGTAAGAACCGCCTCGACGAGTACCCACAATTTATGGTTTGAGCAGAAATAAGAAAAATAATGTATACCTCTGTAAACCCCAGTTTTACTGTATAAAAGTGGGGTTTAAGGGGGTCAAAAATATATAGGCATGTTTTTGTGATTTTATTAAAAAAGAAAGTTTTCTGCATCCTTTTTTGGGCCCGCATTCAGATGCAGCGGCTGGTCTGAAATGAATATCAAATAAATCATTATTTTCCCTTTCAGCCCTGTTTTCGCAAACAGTGTAGATTCTGATGAGACGGCTTTTGGCCGTCTCATCAGAATCTACACGGTTTGAAATTCCGTTTTGATTTTTGACTGAGACCCCTGTTTGGACTAATGGTTCTGACCAGCTTCAAAGATGGGGCATCCACTTCAGAAACTTAGGAATGAAAAAGATAAGATTATTGCACCCATTCCTTAGTTGACTGTGATAGACTGAAGTTTTTTTTTGTGTCTGTGTGACAAAGTGACTTGGGACAGCAGGAGTCTTGAAACTGAGACGCACTTCTAATGAGTACTCACAAAGTATGTTTTCATTAGGAAATTAGGAAAATAAATCAACAGTGTTTAGCTGCAATAAATCGCCCCTCTCTAGGGCTATGCAATGCACATAAGCATGCTTCAGGCACAACGTAGTATCAACTTGTTGCGCGTACATGTACAATAATGCACCGATGATCTGTAGCCGCTGCCCCTATGGGGCCAGGGCATTATGAAAACACGCCTATTCAAATATACTAAAATAAAATTACCACCAAACAACTGAAAATTTTCATGTTAAAATTCTGAGATTTTTCATATTTCTGCTTAAAACATAGATTGTGGGTACTCGCTAGAACTGCCTGGCTGAGGCAGTTCTAACGAGTACCCACAATCTATGTTTTTGAGCAGAAATAAGAAAAGTAATGTATACCCCTGTAAACCCCAGTTTTACTACATAAAAGTGGGCTTTAACTGGGTCAAAATTATATAGGTAAATCAATAAATGCCTTTTGAAGAAGCTATACAACCAAATACAGTCGACTCTCGTTATCTCGAATTCCAAGGGACTCTCTGAAATACTTCGAGATATCCGTACCTCGACATATCAGATTTGCAGAGTTCAGGAAAAAATAATTTGATTAACCACATTTAATAAATATATATGAATTGGACTCTTGAAGTTAGATGTATTAAAAATGTTGTTGAAAAGAGGAGAATAGGAACAATTTCTCCTCTTTTCCACAATATTTTTACCTGTTGTTAGATTTTTATGTTTAGACAGGGACCAGATGTTCACTTCGAGATGAGCGGTTATTCGAGATTAGCGAGTTCGAGATAGCGAGAGTCAACTGTATAGAGGTTGCATACTGTTGCAAATGTTATTTATTTGGTTGCGCTTATCTAATTAAGACTATATGACCCCATAAAATCTTAATTAAATACATATTGTATTCAAATGGGCGGTGCATAAATAGCAATATTTACTTCTTCAAACCTTGATAACCATCACGAAAACATGCCTATATAATTTTAACCCCCTTAAACCCCACTTTTATATAGTAAAACTGGGGCTTACAGGGGTATACACTATTTCTTTTATTTCTGCTCGAAAACATAGATTGTGGGTACTCGTTAGAACCGCCTCGCTGTGGCGGTTCTAACGAGTATCCACAATCTATGTTTTGAGCAGAAATATGAAAAATGTCAGAAAATTTTATCTGAAAAAATCAGTTTTTGGATGTGAAATTTTCGACATATTTGAATAGGCGTCTTTAGGTGATGTTTCTTATTTTTCATCCGACTTGGATGAAAATTGCAGCGAATTATACGGTTGTTCAAGGCCGTGCATCTTATAGACATTCTACACCAAAAGTGTTTTGTTTTCCTTTACATTCATTAAAAGTCTGCTAATAAGATCACTGAAAAATAAGACCGCTCCGACGCTATTAAGACCAGTTTTTTTCTTTTTTCTTTTACCCTTCCCAAATAGCTTTTCTTTGTTACACATAGCGCCAGATAAAAAAAGAAAATATTTTCCCATTACGAGAATAAGCCTATTCAAATATACTGAAAATTTTACCACCAATAAAATGAAAGTTTTCAGACGAAAACTTCTAAACATTTTTTAATATTTCCGCTCAAAACATAGATTGTGGGTACTCGTTAGAACCGCCTCGTCGATGTGGTTCTAACGAGTACCCACAATCTATGTTTTGAGCAGAAATAAGAAAAATAATGTTTACCCCTGTAAACCCCAGTTTTACTATATAAAAGTGGGGTTTAAGAGGGTCAAAATTATATGGACATGTTTTCGTGATGTATTTCTCCACAAAAATGTGCTGTGCCTCAGCGAGACGCTTCTAATGAGTAGCCGCAATATATATTTTTATGTGGAGAAATAAGCAAAATATCAGCGCTTTTTAGCTGAAAAAAAAACCCATCTTATATGGAGCTATGTTTTACATTCAGCATTACGACCATCCCGCTACTAAGACCACTTTTAGGCAGTAACAAAGGTGCCTTAACAGCAGCTTCTACTGCTTGACATCACGAAAACAAGCCTATATAATTTTGACCCCCTTAAACCCCACTTTTATATAGTAAAACTGGGGTTTACAGGGGTATACATTATTTATCTTATTTCTGCTAAAAAAACATAGATTGTGGGTACTCGTTAGAACCGCCTCGGCGAGGCGGTTCTAACGAGTACCCACAATCTATGTTTCGAGTAGAAATATGAAAAATATCAGATATTTTTTTCTGAAAACTTTCATTTTTTGGTGACGAAATTTTCAATATATTTGAATAGGCGTGTTTTCGTAATGAGTTTGAGCAGTGTTTATGCTATATGCTGACATGTCAAAGGCGCTGAGCGGCAGACCTTTAACGACAGACATGCTGAATAGGCCATGCGAAAGCACACATCCATATTGCATACGCTTACAACATAATACTAATTTGGCTACAAAAGCATTTTCCATACGTAGCTGCTCAGAATACCTTTGCCAACGACAAACTGATGATAGTTTTTCTTATTTTTCCAAGCAAAATTAGGCCTTGGCATTTCATTCAAGTGTCTGGAGTTTGCATGAAATTCCAAAAGGCTATTTCTTTGGGAAAATCAGCAGAAAATATATATTTCAAAATGTCGTCTGCTGAAAGTTTTACCCAGCATGCCATTCGTTAAATGTTCCCTTGAGGATATGTCGTCGAATATAAATAGTGGAGACGCTGGTGATATTGAGGAAAATTGAAGTTATTATCCAACATCTTTCCCTGGGGAGAATACCTTGATATGCAACAAATAAAATTGTACCTTCACGCATGCGCGCACCAGTGAAGAAAAAAATCAGACTGCGCATGCGCAGTCCCATTTTAGACTTCACTGGGTGCTCTCCAGAAGGCCAACGATCTAAAGTTTCTTCAAGCGGACAGCGAATATTTTGTCAGGCTTTGCACATGCGCAGTCCGATCTGTTTGTTCGCCGGGCGGACATGTAATAATATTAAGGAAAATTGATACTTTTAGGGGAGGGGATATAACCATTTCAAATTGGTTTTGGCTCCCTTCTAAAATGGGCATACTCTAACAGGAAAGAATTTGTTCCCCTCATGAGCAAATTCTTTCCTTTAGAGCAGATCCCTTTTTCAGTTAGGGATCAGTAGGGATCTGCTCTAAAAGGAAATAATTTGAAAGCAAATTATTTAATTTCATGTTAGAGCAAATCCCCCTTTTCAGAAGGGTCTGGCGGGGAGCAAAATGAAAGTCACAAAAGTTGTTCCCAATGTAAAATGGCGGAAAGTCTACCGTTTATATAGTCCCCGTAAGTTACATTTTCTCACATTGATATTCATAATGATCCCCAGACATTATTATCGCAACATTTAGTCCAGCTTTTATTATTCGTCTGTTCCTTAGCTTTTCTAAAACAATTTAATCATCAGAAGACACATTCTCAAACTCAAGAGACATAATGTACATTACGAAAACAAGCCTATTCAAATACACTGAAAATTTTACCACCGAAAAATGTAAATTTTCAGATAAAAATTCTGATATTTTTCATATTTCTGCTCAAAACATAAACTGTTGGTACTCGTTAGAACCGCCTCGGCGAGGCGGTTCTAACGAATACCCACAGTCTGGCGTGGCGGTTCTAACGAGTACCCACAATCTATGTTTTTAAGCAGAAACAAGAAAAATAATGTATACCCCTGTAAACCCCAGCTTTACACTATAAAAACTGGGTTTTAAGGTGGTAAACATTATATAGGCATGTTTTTGTGATGTATGAAAATTGTGACATGGCATAGTCCTAGCCTATATAATACAGTGTCGTATATTTTAAGTCTAACTTTATAACTATTTACGTCAACCCTAACGTTTAGCTCTATTGCAGATTAACTGTGCGACCTATAATTATTAAACCCGGCCTGGACATTCTCCCTAACTGGGAGACACTGTGTTACACACTAAGGGTTACACATATTATTTTGTAATCGTGACTTATAATTCACGATCCTTCGACTAAGTCATTTTGGGGTCGACTAAGTCATTTTGGGTCGAGCCATAATGTATAAAAGCCAATATTTCCTTTAGGAAGTTGTCCACGTGATAATAAAACCGCACGTTAGACTAAGTCCAGGTAACGGTTATTTATAGACACATTCTTCTTGTCGCTGCGACGCCACATGGTTATCTGTAAAACCCGGACTGGGACATTTTGGATATTGGTAAACAGTGCTGACCCAGATCAGACGCCACAGAACACGACGTTCAGGTCTGCATTGTTTATTTAAATTACAGGCAATTAAGAGTTGCATGAAACAGTCTTAAATCCCTGTTCAGGACCATTTTTCAGCCTTCACTCAGAGACAATCGACCCACCAGTGCTGTCAGTGCTTTGATTTACATTGATCATAATGTTTAGTTTTATTATAAATCTGGCAGGTGCCGAAAGATGCGACACCACCTGCCCATATATCATTACGAAAACATGCCTATTCAAATATGCTGAAAATTTTATCACCAAAAAATGAAACTTTTCACAAAAAAAATCTGATATTTTTTAATATTTCTGCTCAAAACATAGATTGTGGGTACTCGTTAGAACCGCCTCAGCGAGGCGGTTCTAACGAGTACCCACAATCTATGTTTTTGAGCAGAAATAAGAAATATAATTTATACCCCTGTCAACCCCAGTTTTACTATATAAAAGTGGGGATTAAGGGGATCAAAATTATATAGGTATGTTCTCGTGATGTCTTGCATATTAATTACACATAGCGTTAACGAGTCTATATACAAATGTAAAGGATGCCTCCATGTCCTCTATAATGTAAAGTGAAAACGAGTTTGTAGAGGGTTATTAACTTCATGTAACTTAAGCAAACAGTGCAGACCTAGATCAGACGCCGCGTTCTGCACTGTTTGCCAATGTCCCAGTCCTGGTTTTACTTATAACACCCGTTACACTGCACTCCGACGTCACAGCGGAAAAAAAAAAAAAAAAAAAAATGCGCGTTTATAAATAACGCGGGTTTGGTTACATTGGTCAATGATAGTCACATGGACAACTACCTTAAGAAATTTTTGCTATTTGTATACTATGACTCGATTGTAAAAAAAAGTCAACCCAAAAATGACAGTGCATATACAGAAGAAATACTAAATATACGTTTTTCCCCAACCCGATGCAAGACCAGCGGATCCTTACCACCGACCTTCCAGTGGTGTCATAGTTTTTGGTGAAATTTTCTTATTTTTCGCTGAATACAGGATTTGAAATTACATGCAAATTTGCATGAAATTTTAAATCCTCTTTACTGGGAAGTTTTGAAATTTCATGCAAACTATCTACATTGGAGACAATTTGCATGACAGTTCAAATCCAGCTTTCTGGGAAGAAAAAGAAAAACAAACATTTAGATATGTATTTGAAGAACTTGTTCGCCTAACTGAAACGTCAAATATTAGTACATCTAATGATTGTCCCAAGCTACACCTGCTCTCTTCTCACGAAAAAAGGAAAAAAGAAAAAAACAAAAAAAAAAAACAAAAAAAAAACGCGAACATAATTTTATTGCTAGTCGATGTATGATTTTGTCATTTCTTCACAACTAAGCAATATAAGCGACAATAAAGACATCAGCAAAATAAATGGAAACTCATAATATAATTGATTTTCTTTCTAACTCTTAGCACTCTGGGTAAAAGTTTCAGCAGACGACATACTGAAATATTTCTTTCTTATTTTTCCCAGAAAAACAGGATTTGATATTTTATGCAAATTATCTGGAGACAATTTGCATAGAATGTCAAAACCTGTTTTCTGGAAAAAAAATAGGAAAAAATATCAGAATGTGTCTTCTGCTGAATTAGCCAGGAGGATAGTAAAGGTTAATGAACGTCCTCATTTCTCACATTATATGGTGACAATAGCATGGCTTACATGACTTTAGACAACATAAGTATAAGATCAGATGCTGCGTTCTCTGGAGTCTGATTTGGGTCTACACTGTTTGCTAAGGCATGCCATACTTATCCTGAAATTCATTCACCGTTTGTCTGAACTGATCTGGTTTTGTGTTCATTGCTCTCTTAGACTATATTTATTTATATAACGGCACAAAAGCAGTTGTAGCGAAGATAAACAGAGTCTTAAATGACTACCCGTACCTCGTTATACATTGTAGTACATTGTCTTGCCCTTTGTGGTCATGGCGCCCATTCCGGAGTTAAAAACTTTATACGGTTGACTCTCGTTATCTAAAACACTGATATCTCAAAGTATTGCTTAAGTCAAACAAAATGTAGATCATTGTTGTTTTAATTTTGCTTTATGTTCTTAGGATTTCAATTCCTTTTACCTCAAACTATTATTACCTCAAACCAAACTTTCCAGTCCTTTGAAGTTTGAGATAACGAGAGTCAACTGTAAAAGAGTCACTGATGAGGTCTTGTTGGTCGAAACTTATGAGCCTACCCCAGAAATCTTGACACTTCAGCTGTTTTCAGTTCTGTGAGTGTTTTCATTGCTCTCAATTTGGCAGTTTTCTCTAGCTTATCTATCCTAATACAGTTGACTCTCGTTATTTTGATCTCGCTTATCTCGAAT
Source organism: Anodontia alba (assembly GCA_964016985.1). Lineage (NCBI taxonomy): Eukaryota > Metazoa > Mollusca > Bivalvia > Lucinida > Lucinidae > Anodontia > Anodontia alba. Next base: position 53,612,605 of record OZ024835.1, read on the forward strand.
AACCGCTTATCTCGAAGTGCAAATCTGGTCCCTGCCTTAACATGAAAATCTAACAACAGGTAAAAAAATATTGTGGAAAAGAGGAGAAATTGCTCTTCTTCTTTTCCACAATATTTTCAATAAATCTCTAACGTCAAGAGTCAAGTTATACATATATTTGTTAAATGTGGTTGTTGAGTTATTTTTTTTTCCTCAATTCTGCAAATCTGATATGTCGAGATACGGATATCTCGAAGTATTTCACAGAGTACATGACTTCGATATAACGAGAGTCGACTGTACTTACGACAAGCATGGTGGATCTAGCGCTGCATATAATAGCGCATGGTATCTTTCTCCGGCTGTTATGAGGAACAATGGCAAAATTATAAGTAAAGAAACCAATGAAATGCCACAATATATTGTGCAAACATTCATTACGAAAACACGCCTATTCAAATATACTGAAAATTGTACCATCGAAAAATGAAAATATTCAGATAAAAAATTCTGATATTTTTCATATTTTTGCTCAAAACATAGATTGCGGGTACTCGTTAGAACCGCGTCATCGAGGCGGTTCTAACGAGTACCCACAGTCTATGTTTACGAGCAGAAATAAGAAAGATAATGTATACCCCTGTAAACCCCAGTTTTACTTTATAAAAGTGGGATTTAAGGGGGTCAAATTATATAGGTATATTTTCGTGATGAGGGCTCACTGCATGGCGATTTGAAGTCAGAACACAAGAAAAACAACAAACACGACCACGTTGATCCCGATAACAGACATAGCTAGTCAAGCGCCGACCATCTGAAACAGATTAAGGAGGGAGCCGTCATTCAGTCTGAGGACGTCTCACCGTCGTGCAATTAAAGAAGGAAGCAAAGTTATCAACCATGATTAGGTTAACAACCATACTTCATGCAGTTTGCCGCAAAATATCCATGTTGTAATCATGTTGTATTTTTTTTTGTAGCCAGCGACACAACCTTTTTAGATTGTACCGACAAATCAGTTTTGCCAACAATCTTTCTGAATCGCCATATTCTTCAGCAAAGCACATTTGGGAATAGAGTACATTCTTAACTTATGTTGTGTTTTTCTTCCTATGTAATTGTGATATGGAATGTATGTTCTTTGAGTACCACCGCGACGTATTTCAGATCTAACTAGATATTTCCATTTATGCACCGAGAAGGATCAGATAGACGCCCATTGAACGTTATGGAATTATCTTGTGCATTAAATATGACAAACTGACCCAGTTCTTGCAAACATTCAATATCAATCAGATGTTTTATTAAGGAGGAGTGTTGGACATTTCTGAGATGATTATATCCGGTTCTGCACAAAAGCATATGTTGTGGGTACTCATTAGAAGCGCCTCGACGAGGCGCTTCTAATGAGTACCACAACATATGTTTTTTATTATGGATGAAGAAGAAAAATATCTCAGAACTATCACCGAATGCTCCTTTTTAACATGTCCTCTGAATATTGAATCAGGACATATTGGAATTTATAGAGTTTGTCATGGCTTATTACCCCCGATATTACTCAGTGAAACTAATTCTTAGGATTGAGTGACGTATCACTTTCCGTACGAAATTACTTGGGGCGACATTTGTACGTTTTTGCTTGACATTTCAAATTATTTACGCCGATGGATCCGTCTATCCAAAGCTCTGGAAATGTTCATTTCCAAGTTTAGGCATGCTTGGTTTATTTTGTTTGGAATAATTCTTCTTTTTCTTAATATATTATAATTTATAAAAAGTGTATTACATGAAACGGTGTAGCCACTGATCGGACGCCGCGTTCTGACAGGATTCAGTATTGTTTGTAAATGTCCTTTTTCTTAAATAAATCTATTACGGGAAACTATTATTAGAAATAATGCTAGTACCATAAAAGTAAATGATATCGCATGCCCAAATAGACCGCACCATGTAAAAACGTGTCTTAGAGCATATGCGGACAGCGAAGGCCCAGATCAGCCTGCGCATCCGCGCAGTCTGATCAGGGCCTTCACTGTCCGCAAACAGACTCATTGGCTATTACAAGATGTATGAATGGAGAGCAAAGGCCCGGAGGATACTTTGCGCATGCGAAGGATGATCTGAATCGTCGCAATTTGGATATGTTCGAAGGCTTTTATGCGCTTGACGGGGCTCAAATAAATGCGTTCTGCGGCGTCTGATCTTGGTCTACACTGTTTGCTCAGGCCTGTCATTTTGAATACTTACGGTAAGTACGATAATTTGATCAAATCACACCACCTCAGAAATCATCCTGAATCCGCCCCTGATTGTGAACACCTTTTTCTGGGGAGTACGAAGCTGGTTGTTTTGCTTATCTTGAGTCTGGCTTGTAAACTTTTAGATTGCTATTTTGCTTCACTGCAGCTGGTGTTAAGTGACGTGAAACGTCTATCCATACTTCACCAAAGTGCAGATTATATTTCATTTCCTTTGGGATCATTGAACCCATTATAATTGGTTTGAAATCGAATACCACATTAGCCGGTGCTGCGGTTGAAGGGGTGGTATGCAGCTTCGCAATCGATATTGCTGTATATGAAGAGACTTAATAAAACCGTATCTCCGATTTTAATTCTTTTGTGTGTTCATTGTTTTTAAAGGCAACATTTTACATTTTCATTGTATACTGTCTGACATGGTTTGTTTGCCTTCCTCTTATTATCATTGGTAGACTATATTCTGTGAGTGTGGCTCTTCTGGACATCTATAGAATTTCAGTGTTGTTAAACTTTACAAATATCCCCTTTATGGGACACTAGGTGGCACAATTGGATCTATATCAATAAAGCTCGCAACTATGATTGGGAAAATATGATAGAAAAAATAACATTACCTTAAAAGAAATACATATCGTAGGATGAAATTATTGCTCCGACCTACTTATGGACATAGCTTTCTTGAAACACTACCAGAATTGGAGAATAATATAGATCGAAGCACTTACAGCACTGGTGGGTAGATTGTCTCTGAGTGTAGGCTAAGAAAATGGTCCTGAATGGTCACTTTAGACTGTTTCATTTAACCCACAGCTTCCTGTAATTTAAGCAAACAGTGTAGACCCTGATCAGACTAAACTGTGTCTGCACTGTTTGCCAATGTCCCAAATGTCCCATTCCAGGTTTTACAGATAACCCTCTCTCAACAGCATTCTAACGTCACAGCGACAACAACTGCGCGGCTATAAAAAAAAAGTTACTTGGATTTTTGGCGCGGCCATAAAAAAGGTTACCTGGATTTCGTCTAATGCGTGGTTTGATTTCAGTGGTCAATGACAATCACGTAGACAACTACCTTAAGGAATTTTTGGCTTTTGTATACTATGGCTAGATTGTAAACAATCGACCCAAAAATGTCCAAGAAGAGCCTTTATCACAGAATATGACTACCAACTTAGATACCAATGACACCAAGAAGAAAAAGTAAACTAGCTACGAAGGACGGCTTACACGATAAATAGAAGTCTACAAGGTTGCCTTTGGAAACAAAGAACACGATACAGATAGAGAATAGGGAGTCTCGGTTTTATTGAGACTCTTCATAAGCAGTAATTAAGTTTGCAACACTGCTTACGCCCTCTAGCCTTTACATGAGCAGAACTCCATTTTCAAATATACCAAAATAGGCTCAATGATACAAAAGGAAGAAAAAATATAATCTGCACTAGTGAAGTTCTACCGCCGCCATACGACACGTAACACCAGTTGCGGTGAAGCAAAATAAAAAATCTAGAATATTTCCTTAGAAACAAAGAAACAAACCAGCGAAGTAAAGAAGTGATTCAAGTAAATCGGACGCTCATCAAGTTAATTCATCACGAAAACATACCTATATAATTGTGACCCCCATAAACCCCACTTTTATATAGTAAAACTGGGGTTTACAGGGGTAAACATTATTTTTCTTATTTCTGCTCAAAAACAGATTGTGGGTACTCGTTAGGACCGCCTCGCCGAGGCGGTTCTAACGAGTACCCACAATCTATGTTCTAAACGGTCCTGAACGGGGACGAGACTATTTCATTTAACCGTTAACTTCCTTAATTAAAACAAACAGCGCAGACCCTGATCAGACGCCGCGTTCTGCGGCGTCTGATCTTGGTCTGCACTGTTTGCCAATGTCCTAGACAAGGTTTTACAGGTAACCCTCTTTACACTGCACTCTGACGTCACAGCGACAAGAATAACGCGGCGATGAATAACCGTTATTTGGATTTCGTGCAAACACACGGTTTGACTGGTCTACACTGTCAACCCAGACCTGTTTGTCTGAATCCGAATTCTTAGTGCAAATACGACATTTAGTGTGAAAAGGGAAGGCATTCAATGCGATAATAAATTAAACTGTATTTCTACACTAGTCTGATAGGATTTTTATTGTTGTGGAATTAATATTGATTGCGTAGTCACTGGCAGTTATTGTCTGTCCTATACTGTTTCAGAATTAATGTAAGATTTGGTTTTCATTATGAGTTTCAAAATGTTACTTGTTGTTATCCCCAAAGAAAAGCGTAAAATTCCGTGATATCTATCTCGCTACTACAAGAGTTATTACACATTTAGTCTATAGCATTTGTCTATTTATTGCTTTTAATCCATAATGCATTGTTTGTTGAAAAGTTCTTCAAATAAAATCTAGAAACAGACAGCACAACGGAACGAAACTCGGGTGCGCGCGCAGTTCTGAGTCACGTTTATCAAATGATGAATCAGTAAAGTTAATGCTAACTGAAATAGAGTTTGCGCAGAACATGGTTGGCTTAAATGTGAAAACTCATATTTAATGCTAAACTTGTCAAACAAATAATCATGTTATATCAGTATTTTATCAGTGTGGGGTTTCTATTGTACTTAGCTAGACAACGATGTCTGATATCATACCATCAATAACGCTGCATAAAGGGAAAATAGATCTAATTTCAGGAAGGACTTTTTGACAATATCGTTTCCCTCCCTTCTATAAAGGGGTCTACTTTAAAAGGAAAGAAATTGCCCCCAAGGGGAGCAAATTCTTTCCTTTTAGCGTTGACCCCTTTTTAGAAGGATCTCAATATGCAGGAAAGCAAAAAGGAAATCACAAAAGTTATCTCCCTTGTAGTCAATGGTGCAAAATTTACCAGGGATATTAAGTCCCCTTAAATCTTTGCTGTACCAGCATAGACACTTTGAGACACTTTAAATCCAAATTAAACCCAAACAACCATAACATAAAAAAGCAATTTCATACAAGAATAATTTATAAGTTTTATATTTCCAAAAAGCTACACAGACAGACTGGTATGAAGTGATGCGTTTAAAGTGCAACTTTATATGAACCGCAACGACAGGAAACGTGCCTTCATACATGCAAGCCCAGCGAAGATTCAGACCAGACTGCGCGTATGCGCAGTCTGATCAGAATCTTCCCCGGGCGCATTTTGGACAGCAAAGGATACAAGGTCTCTTCATGCGGAGAATGAAGACTATGATCAGACTGCGCGGGTGCGAAGGCTGATCTGAGTCTTCGTTGGGCACACATGTCAGAAGATACGTTTTCTGACATTGCGGTTCGTATATTATGAAATTTGTGTAGGAGATGAAAACGAATATTGTTTATTTATCTGAACAAGCGCATTGAGACTGTCAAATCTGCTATGTTTGATTTATAGAAAACCATGAATTGACTTAGACACTGTCTCGTATTTTTTCCACCTTTTTCCAGCATTTCGCCATTTAGATTTACCGTTGGCCACAACACAAAAAACTGTATCTTCGAATATGAAGAAATTGCGAATTTGCGAAGTGTGTTAATGTTCTTTGCTCTTCCTCGATTCAGTTTCAGTCACTACATTAGGCTATGCCCCGAAGCTCACCATTTCACGGTGAGGCCCATATAGGGATTATGGTGCAAGATAGATTTAAATGTACAGTAAAATAAATATGATAACCACTTTTAGGCATAGCGCAGTCGGTTGCGAGACAACAGATCCAGGGATCGCAAGTTCGCATCCCGGTTTTGCTATATGACTTTTGCGAAATTTGATCTTGAAATCATTTCTACTGCTATTCTCCCCCTTCCGCTGATTCCATCAATTACTGGCGAAAGTATGTATACAGGTATGGATTACTCACTAAAAGGATTAAGACTGCCAAGGAAAAGTGTGAATAGGTTGACCGGCTCGACATGACTTTAACAGCGTTGACTGGACCGCAAAACTCCACATTAAGCCCTTAGAGGATTAGCACTGCCCAGGAAAGTGTGAGTAGGTTAACTGAGGGGTTGGACATGAACTGGAAAGGGCTGACTTGGCCATACAAAGACACTATGATACAGTGGACAATCGAACCACAATAGCTCGAATACCGATGGTTCATTTACTATAGCTAAATCGCTCGATTTTGAGTCCATACGAAATTCTTTTGACAGCTTAAGAAAACAAATATTATAGGAAAGTTTCTTAATCCATCATGAAATTGTATGTTGTGTGTACTCGTTAGAATCGCCTCGACGAGGCGATTCTAATTAGTATACTCAACATACCACTATTGTCTTGAAGAGCAAATCCCTAAATTATCGCCATTGCTTCCTGACCTGACGTCATGATTAACCCTTAGTGGCTCGAACTACCCATATCTCGAACAAATTTTCATGCTCTTAAATATGTTTGAACTGTATTTATGTTTTAAACAGAAAACAAGAACCAAACAGCCATCATAGCAACAGATACATGTAAGGCATTTTTTTCATCCGAAAAATGCTGATATCTTTCTTATTTCTCCACGAAAACATATGTGGATACCCCTTCTTATCTGTAGCTATGTAGCCATGCAAAAAGATAGCTTTCTCTTGTTAATGAAATCTGTCCGGGAAATAAGCGAGACTAACATGACAATTTTGTTGCAAAAAGAAGAAAACTATTTATTATAAAGGACTCAGTTGGGCTTCATCAAGCGAAAACGTGCCTTCGAACATGCGCTAAATAAGCAGATTCTGACCACCCTGCGCGTGTGCGAAGTAACAGCCGGCCTTTGCTCTCACTCCTACATTTTGTAGTATCCAATACTGACAGTGAAGGCCCGGATCAGACTGCGCGGATGCGCAGGCTGATCTGAACCTTCGCTGTCCTCAGATAACCGAAGACATGTTTTTGCATGGCACGGCCCATGTCGATTGCAATTTTCGAGACTTCATGAAACAAATAATGGGATAAAGCATTAAAGGGACGGGAATAACAGGTAGAATTTTCGCCCATCACGAAAACATGCCTATAAAATTTTGACCCCCTTAAACCCCACTATTATATAGTAAAACTAGGGTTTACAGGGATATATATTATTTTTCTTATTTCTGCTCAAAAACATAGATTGTGGTACCCGTTAGAACCGCCTCGCCGAGGCGGTTCTAACGAGTACCCACAATCTATGCTTTTGAGCAGAAATATAAAGGTTATCAGAATTTTTATCTGAAAACTTTCAGTTTTTTAGTGGTGAAATTTTCAATATATTTGAATAGGCGTGTTTTCGTATTGATTTTTGGGTCGATTGTTTACAATCTAGCCATAGTATACAAACGCCAAAGTTTCCCTAAGATAGTTGTCACGTGATTATCATTGACCAATCAAACCGCGCGTTAGACGAATTCCTGGTAACGGTTATTTATAGCCGCGCTATTCCTGTCGCTGTGGCGTCAGAGCGCTATTGATACATGTAGAGGGTTATGTGTAAAACCTGGACTGAGACATTTGCGACATAGGCAAACAGTTCAGACATAGATAAGACGCAGCAGAATGTCTGATCAGGGTCTGCACTGCTTGCTTAAATGACAGGAAGTTCAGGGTTAAATAAAACTGTTTCAAATCCCTGTTCAGGACCATTTACCCAGCTTACACTCAGAGAAAATCGACTCACCAGTGCTGTCAGTGCTTTGATTACAAAAGGGGCAACTCTTGAGACTTCTTGTTTGTTTTCCTGCATATTAATCCCCTCCTGAAAAAGGATCTATTCTGGAAGGAAAGAATTTCTTCCCAATGGGAGCTAGTTATTTCCTTTTAAGAGCAGACTCCCTTTCAGAAGGGGGAACACAATCAATTCGTCATTATTTTTAACCCATCTCTGTCGTCGATTCCTTCAATTTTTAGTGTGTAAAGTGATGACAGGGAGGTTTATCTGACTTCATTACATCTGATGGTTGCGAGTTAAATCTTAGAAATAATTTATGAACCGACATCCCACTTAAAATAGGAGACAGCCTAACTTAGCTATTTTTGATATGTATACATAACATTCGTAAAAAAGGTCTATTTAACACGATAACATTAATTTTTGGTTGAAAGGCCTTTATAACATAATAGCATTTATTTTAGTAGGAAGGCCTATATAACATAATAATATTTATTTTAGTAGTTACTTAGGCCAATATAACATGATATTTGTTTTAGTAGAAAGGCCTATATAACATGATCACATTTATTTTTTGTAGAAAGGCCTATATAACATGACAGCAGTTATTTTTAGTAGAAAGGCCTTTATTACATGATACCATTTATTTTTTCGTAGAAAGGCCTATATAACACGATAACATTTATTTTTAGTAGAAAGTCCTTTATAACATGATAACATTTATTTTTTTAGTAAAACTTTAGTATATTACTTAATAACATTTATTTTTAGTCGAAAGGCTATTATAACATGATAACATTTATTTTTTGTAGAAAGGTCTCGGTAACATGATAACATTACATGTAGTAGAAAAACCCACGCATAAGCATAGCAGCGTTTATCCTGAAGTGTCATTGATTGTGAAGATATTTTCTGTAAACAGGAATCAAGCATTATGATAATGGGAACGTCGATCTTAAAGCACTCAAAAATGTATCCTAAAGGTCTAAAGCAACTATGAGAGGTTTCAGTTATCGTCTGTGACGTATGATATTACTTAGGGTCATTTCCTAGCAACATACTGGAAATAGTCTGAGGAAATCGAAACACTAACTTGCCAAAACGATTCCCATGGGGTAATTGTCCATTCGAACTTTAGACAATAGCGTGATAACGCTTAGAGAAAATGAACTAATTTGTCTCCAAGCAAATCTTAGGGACAGTTGGCTCTCCTGGGATACCGTACTTACTTTACATATTCAGCCAGGAGCGAATTCACAGGGGGTGGGTAGGGGGTGTCGAGGGGTTCAGTCGAACCTCCTTTGTATTTAAAATTTCATTTTAATGGGATATTTTTGACAGCTTTGTTAAATTGGGGACACTATTCCTGAAACTTTTCCTCAAGTCCATGTTATTACCTGTGAATGTGTGTAAAGTTGCTGGATGAGTGGCGTTCTGTGGCGTCTGATCTGGGTCTAAACTATTTGATCAGCCTGTCTGTCCGACTATGTTGAGAAAGTACGGTAATATGATTAAATCGAACCCTTTCCCCCAGAAACCGTCCTGGATCCGCCCCTGTTAATTTCCTCCCATACTTGACCTATAATTTTGACAGGCTCACTGGACTACTAGAGTATTTGACGAAAAGCTGCCTACTGGTAACAAACGAAGACCCTGATCAGATTCCACGTTTTGATCTGGGTCTACATTGTTTTCTCAGACCTGATTGTTCAAATACTTAGGGTTAATTCGGTAGTTATATTCCCTCGTCACGATCATACAGTCGAACCTCGTTATCTCGAACTCGCTTATTTCGAAATACCGCTTATCTCGAAGTGAAAATCTGGTCCCTGTTTTAACATGAAACTATGATAACAGGTAAAAAATAATGTGGAAAAGAGGAGAAATTGCTCCTAAGGAGCAATTTCTCCTCTTTTTCACATTATCTTATATATATATTTTTAACTTCAGGAGTCAAATTACATATTCATTTGTTAAATGTGGTTGTTCAATTTATTGTTTTCCTCACTCTCTCAACTCTGATATGTCGAGGTACGGATATCTCAAAGTGTTTAAGTGAGTTCCTTGGAATTCAAGATAACGAGAGTCGACTGTACTTTCTGGGAAAATTCATCAGACGACAAATTGGTGAAATTGTAATTATTTTTCTATGAAAACAAGATTTGACTTCTCATGTGAACTGACAGTTTGCATGAAAAGTCTGTCCCACTGTCTGGGTAAAAAAGAAAACCAATCCGAATTTGGCCGGTATCGACATTTTGATCTAGCATGTTAAGCGGTAACATTTAACGCCCTCTAAGGAAAAGGGCAAACAAACGAGTGGCGTTTCTTGGGTTGATTTTTTCTTTTACAATCGAGCCATAGTATACATGTACAAACGCCAAAATTTCCCTCAGGTAGTTGTCTACGTGATTATTATTGACCAATGTAATCAAAAGCGCACGTTAGATGAAATATAGGTAACAGTTATTAATAGCCGTGCTATTCTTGTCGCTGTGACGTCAGAGTGCTGTTAATGGAGGTTATCTGTAAAACTTGGACTAGGACATTTGTAACAGTGGCGAACAGTGTAGATCCAGATGCAGAACCAGAGACAGAACGAGGCGTCTGATCAGGGTCTTCACTGTTTGCTGAAATCACAGGAAGTTAAGGTTGAAACGAAACAATCTTAAGTCCCGTTCAGGACCACTTCCCAGCATAGACTCAGAGACAATCAATCCACCAGTGCTGTCAGTGCTTTGATTTCGTTCTTACTTAATAATTTACAGAAGTAAGGCTAGGGATTTTGTACAAAAATGTTTCAACCTGAGTGTGAAAACAAATAAAATTATTTTAAAATACCGGCTGCTGCAATTTAAATAAAGCAGGTCAAAGGTTAAGCGAGTGTTGAAGGTACATCTGCACTTAAGCCGAAACTCTGTGCACTGTCCTTTACAGTACAAAAGAACTGCGACAAGCTGATACGTATACGAGAAAGCATTCACAGATCAATGACCGCTTTTGTGCATCGGATCACGCACTCCTCGTTTTGGATGCATCTGTCATTCGTAACCAGTGCTATCTTTACAGCCCATTATCGAGGGCAAGATGGTGATACTCTACCTGCTAGAGTATTAAGAATGCTGTTATTTCCATGGTGTTTTCACCTCCTAGTCACATAAATGAGCCAGCGCATGACAAAAACCTACAATAAGACCTATGTGACCAGCAAAGACTACGATCAACTTGTACATCCACCCAGTATAGCAAGGGTCCTTGTTCATACCTCTCTGGATAACACTGAGACTATAGAAGGCACATGCGGCGAGCGAAAACTCTGATCAGACTGCGCGGATGCGCAGGCTGATCTGAGTCTTCGCTGCTCGCAGAATTGTTATTGTTGGTTTTGTCGTGCGCTGGCTCAGTTTTAATAACTAAACCCTATAATAAGATCTGGTAACAGGGGTTCGAGTTCAGTCTCCAGGAAAAGAATACTTGTTTCTGCGGTGCTTCGTCGACAGCGGCTTTCAAGATTCAACGTTGTACAGCTTTGTGGAGTCGGAAAAAAATAAGCGTAACCTATATGTTTCTTCGAAATGCACAGGATATAGGTGGCGCATACTTTGCGCAACCGGAAACGCATATGAATCTCCGTAGCATCATGCATTTACTATCCTTGACGCATTTATATTGTCGATTAACAGCTGGGCCCCCCTTGCACTGTACATTGTCCTACGGTTTTTTGCCCAATGGACATAAAGGGAATTGATACACTTTTAAGGGAGATAACTGTCAAAAAATTTTCTTGTCCCCTTCTGAAAGGGGTCTACTCTATAAGGAAAGAATACAGTCGACTCGTTATCTCGCCTTCGCTTATCTCGAATAACTGCTTATCTCGAAGTGAAACTCTGGTCCCTGTTAAAACATGAAAATCTGACAACAGGTAATAAAATATTGTGGTAAAGAGGAGAAATTACCCACAAGGAGCAATATTTATCCTCTTTTACACAATATTTTCAAAATATCTCTAACTTCAGGAGTCAATTTACATATTAATTTGTGAAATATGGTTGTTCGAGTTATTTTTTCCTCGATTCTGCAAATCTGATATGTCGGGTACGGATATCTCAAAATATTTCAGCGAGTCCCTTGGACTTCGAGGCTGTAGTTCTCTCGTGAAAATAGTCTACTCTATGAGGAATGGGGTCTACTCTGTAAGGAAAGAAATTGCTCCCATTTGGAGCATTGTTATGCCCCCAACTTCGAAAAACTTGAAGGAACATAATGGTCTGGGCCTATCCGTCTGTCCGTACACATAAATAAATACTTAGATGACTATATTTAATGAACGGTTTTAATGTATTTAAATGGGATTTATTCCGTAGACATTTTTTGCGCTTAAATACTATTAAAGTGCATTACCGTGGGAACCTTAGGTGCGCGACTCCTTCTACATGTACAGTTTTATACCGATCAATTTGAAACGTTGCAGGCTCTTTTGTCATGTGTTACCTTAGTTTTGCCCTTTTTCCTGATTTTTAGACCTAGCTATTTCTGTCCCAATATTCGTTAGGTTTTATATACGGCAAGATATGGTTAGAGCGAGGATCCTGAAATTTTATATTTAGCATCAGCACGCAAATAAACGGACCCGTATTTTTTTTCCCGTTCAGATTTCGGATTTTCATTACTGAGTTATTCTCCATTTTCGACTTAGGTATTTGAAGACAGATCGTGGGTACCTGGCGCAACTCCTCATACAGTTTTTTTGATCAATTGGAAACTTTACAGGCTTTTTGTCAAGGTCTGTAAATATGCATATGCTTATAGCATAATCGACATATTAATGTTTTGTCACTTTATTTGACTTTTGAACTTAGCCATATCTGTCTGTCTGGCCGTTACGCTTTGGTTAGTACTTTGGTGATTATTTTTGATGGACAGTTTTAGTGTATTTAAATGGGATTTATTCCGTAGATATTTTGGGGTTTAAACACTACCAAACTGCATTACCTAGGGTACCTTGCGTGCGCATCTTCTCTAACAGTTTTGCACTAATGAATTTGAAATTTTGCAGGCCTTTTTATCAATGATGTTAGCTGTTGATGTGTATTCGGTTTTGACATTGTCATAATTTAATTCGTCATTTTTTTTTCTTTTTTTTTTTTTTAATTTTTGTCACCTTTTTCGACTTTTGAACTTAGCCATATCTGTCTGACTATTCGTTACGCTTTGCATACGATCAGGAATGGTAAGAGCTAGGATCCTGAAATTCTATATGTACGAGAACAGTACCTAATGATTCAGTAAGCGGACAGGGAAGACCCTGATCAGACTGCGCGGATGCGCAGTCTGATCAGGGCCTTCGCTGTCCGCATATGCTCAAAGACGTTTTCGCATCGGCCCAAAAAGACCCCTTCTGAATAAGAATCTACTCTAAAAGGACAGATTTTGCTCCAACTGAATACAGCAAATTCTTTCCTTTTAGAGTAAATCCCTGTGACCTCCTGGTTGCTTTCCTACATCCAAAAAGACCCCTTCTGAATAAGGATCTACTCTAAAAGGACAAATTTTGCTCCAACTGAATACAGCAAATTATTTCCTTTTAGAGTAAACCCTTGTGACCTCCTGGTTGCTTTCCTGCATCCAAAAAGACCCCTTCTGAATAAGGATCTTTATTTTATTGTTAGCGGTGAAATCAGTGTATATCTGGTGAAAATAAAAGTGGTATCACTCACTAGTGAAACGATATCGTATCATTTCACTAGTGACTGATACGATTTACATTTTCACTGCTCGCTTTGGACGACTTCGGTTTTCTTCATTGTTTCAGAAGTGGATGTTACCTCCACTTCAGATGTTTGAACACCTCTAACTTCTTTGTTTCTGAACAAAACTACATGTATCAAGTGTTGGTATGCATTTTCTTAGTTAGAATGTAAGGAACATTTTGGTATCAATATTATTTTGATTTGCCGAAACTTTTTGCTTTTGTCTCTCCAGCGTTTCGCATGTTGAGCACTGAACGTCGACGCCATGACGGTGACGTTAGATATGACGCCAGAAACGTGCAGTGGCGTGTAAAAAAATAAAATAAAAAGAAAATTTACTCTTTTTTCAGTGAATACCATAAAAATTTTCATCTCGTGCAATGAAAACATTCAAATTTTCATTACACTCGATGACAATATTTATGGTATTCACAGCAAAAGAGTAAATATCCTCTACACTCTAAAAGCAGGTTTTGCTCCAACTGAATACAGCAAATTCTTTCCTTTTAGAGTAAATTCCTGTGACCTCCTGGTCGCTTTCCTGCATCCAGAAAGGCCTTTTCTATACAGGGATCTACTATAAAAGCATTACGAAAACACGTCTATTTTAGATATATAGAAAATTTTATCTCCAAAAACTGAACATTTTCAGATAAAAAAAACTCTGTTATTTGTCTTATTCAGGCTCAAAACATAGATTGTGGGTACTCGTTAGAACCGCCTCAGCAAGGCGGTTCTAACGAGTACCTACAATCTATGTTTTGAGCAAAAATAAGAAAAATAATGTATACCCCTGTAAACCCCAGTTTTACTATATAAAAGTGGGGTTTAAGGGGGTCAAAATTATTTAGGCATGTTTTCGTGATGGAAGGAATTTGCTCCCAGTGTTAACACCCCTGAAAGTTTATCAGTTCTAACTACTCTGCTTTCAGCATCTATCAGAAAACCGTTTTATTTATGCACTTCAGACAGAAGCAAACGTTTGTCATGAATAAATGTAAAACATTTTCATCACGAAAACATGCCTATTCAAAATATACTGAATTTTTACCATCTTAAAATGAAAATTTTCAGATGAAAAATTCTGATAATTTTCAAATTTCTGCTCAAAACATAGATTGTGGGTACTCGTTAGAACCGCCTCACTGAGGCGGTTCTAACGAGTACCAACAATCTATGTTTTTTGAGCAGAAATAAGAAAAATAATGTATACCCCTGTAAACCCCAGTTTTACTATATAAAAGTGGGGTTTAAGGGGTCAAAATTATATAGGCATGTTTTCGTGATGGTTGTAACTATCTATGCACCAAAACCAAAAGTTTTATTCTACACTGTATTCAGTGGTGTAAAAAATATATATAAAAATCCATTTTTCTCATAATAAACATTGCTGCAAATTATGAAAAAAAAAACAAAAAAAAAAAAAAAAAAAAAAACAAGAAAAAAAAAAAAAAAAAAAAACAGATAGGGTGTCCTTTGAATGCAGGTTATCAACAAGTTGCACTTGTCCAAAATTTCTGAAATTTTCTCAATATTGTTATAGAACATCAATAATTTTAAATCAGTAAAGAAAAGCAAAAAATAATTTTAATGGTAAATTCCAAAAATCTAGTTTACAGTAGAAACTGTATAGGTCAGACCCATTTTGACTCTGAAATTAATTTTACAGTAACTATTTGAAAACAAAGCGCAGAAACAGACAAAACATATGGTTCCTGATACGATATGGTCACTCTTAACAAAATATTTCAATTAGAATAAAACGCTAAGTAAAAAACGTCTTTCCAAAGAGTGTCGAAATGACAGTAAGTGTTTCGTTACTCGCAGGTATACTGAGACTAACGAAGGGACATGAAAAATGTTTGTTTTGTTTCTTTCTTTTTGGCATTTGAGAACTGCAAAAACCAAGCCAGAATGCGCATTGACCTCAGTTATTTGTGCACCCAATATTTAAAGTGTGCAATGCACCAACATGTATATCTAAAACATCAAAAGCGTCGCTCTGACTATGGGATGTCACCGCTTTCACCCTTTTGCTATGTATTTTGTAGATTGTGCGGCCCGCCAGCCGAAATTTATCTACAAACACATTTATATGATAAATAACACCGAAGAGAATTAAGCAAGGCTAAGTCTTTGAAAGAACCTTTAAAGTATTACTTATAAGACTTCCATTCTCGTTATTCAAACATTAGCAGACAAAACACATCCAAAAAACCATCAAATATTTATTCATTATGTAGCCATGCATTTCAAAAATCTTTCTAAAGAAAGCTGGTTTTGACATTTTGTTTTGTCATTTGTTCCAGAATATTCCGGCAGTAACTGTACTTTACGAAATTTCTCATGAAACCTGTAGACATCAGACTGACTTTTGAATACCCTAAATGCGATTCAGTTGATAAAAGCATTTGAGATTCGTCTTAATGAAACATGCTTTTTGTGTTAGGAGACGAAAACGAATATTTATAGTAGACATTGATTTAGAATATGAAATATCATGCCAATCTTTTCAGACAACCTACAGGATAATGTCAGTATTTGCAAGCTTGTACAGATAAGTAGAATTGTATTCAACAAACTTCTTCCCTTTGATGTTTAAGATAGCGAGAGACAGATCGTTGTTCGAAGGAAATCGTTTTTAATCTGACTCCTCCGCAGAATTGCTGACAACTAATGAAAGCGGAAACAACTGCGAGAATCTAACGGTAAAGATTAGACATACATATCACACTAATTGTACCTGTATAGTTTAAAGGTTAATTATGGAGGTATTTGATTCATACTTTAATTAAAAGTACTTGAAGTAAGCATCTGAAAATCAAAAACGCATCAAATTATCTTTATTAGTTCCTGAGATATGAAGAATTATAGTTTGACATTTGTTTTCATGCGCCTCATTAATATTCAGTAGTAAATTTATGACGTCATAGAGGAACAATGAAATTTCAAAAAATATCAAATCATTTAATAGCTTTAAATTTTGGAATAGAATATTTCTAACTAACCAAAATAAATTTTAGTTAATATTCAGGGCAAAAATCGTTAGAAAATTTAAATTGAAATTCCTTTTTTTTAATTATTTAAATTTCAATTTCAATTTAAATGACCCAGAGTAAATTAAATTGGGTGATAAAGTATGAATTTCATTCTAATGGTCTCACATTGTAATATTTTTAGTTCAAACTAAAAGGAAATGTTTCAAAATAATTTTTAACTCGTTTTAAATTTATCTAAAAATTGAACTTATGACAACTTTTGCAATTATTGTTTGTTACAAATGTGGCTGACTATTCAAGAGTGTACAAATTTTTTGTTTAAAATTTTCAAAAAAAGCTAAAATCATCTATGATGTCACGGACTGATGCCTTGTAGCTTGTTATCTGTCAAAACGCAAGGAAGATAACCCATGCTTGAATAATGGTATGTGTGTTAAGCAAATCGGCATAACTTTTGAATGGATGGGAATTTTTTCATGTGGTTTTCAGCAAATGAATCCTCTCAACAACCGCTATCTTAGATTTTAAATTTATTAATTTCATAAATTTCTCTGTAATTGATCTTTAAAGACATATAAAATTATATAAAAGACATTGTAGATATCTAATGCTGTTTTGGCGTAAAGTTTTGTAAATATTATTGTCAGCTGTTATACAATTAAGTTTCCGTTACATAAACGGAATCCCGTGTGTATTTGGTATAAATGTTTTTTTATAAGCTCGCTTTATACATTGATGTGTTAAAAAGTAGAAAATTTAAATACTATTTGTCAACTTTTAGATGTAGGACGCACGCATGATGTTGAGGTAGAAAGAGATCGGTATACAAACACTGATCGATTTTGTAGACTATGCGGGTTAACAGTGGAAGATACGTACCACTTTTTTCTTGTGTGTTGCGTATATGACGATCTAAGAAAAGAACACTTACAATATTTTGATATATAAATCAACCACATCTAAATAAGTTTAACATTATCATGTGATCAGAAAATGAAATGACTGTGAATGCATTAGCTGAACACCTACATAGTGATTTTAATCATAGAAAACAATTGCTTTCTGCTAATTCATCACGAAAACATGCCTATATAGTTTTGACCCCCTGAAACCCCACTGGGGTTTACAGGAGTAGACATTAATTTTCTTATTTCTGCTCAAAATCATAGAGTGTGGGTACTCGTTAGAACCGCCTCGTCGAGTAGTTCTAAGAAGTACCCACAATCTATGTTTTGAGCAGATATATGAAAACTACCAGAATTTTTCATCTGAAAGTTTTCATTTTTTTGGTGGTAAAATTCTAAATATATTTGAATAGGCGTGTTTTCGTAATGGGTAGATAGTAACGGTGTATTAAACATTGTACTTGCTAACTAGTTACCTAGATCAAAGAATATATGTATGAAGGAGTCTGTTACAAAATATGTGCCTTGGGTGAATTCAATGTCTTTGGTAGTTTATGGTAATATTTATTAGCATTTCGATGTAATGCTTAATGAGTGAACTCTACTTGTATTTGTTATGGGCTGATGGCCCGAAGCAATAAAGCTATTTCTATTTGCACATTACGAAAACATGCCTATTCAAATATACTGAAAATTTTACCACCAAGAAATGAAAATTTTCAGATAAAAAATTCTGATATTTTTCATATTTCTGCTCAAAACATAAATTGTGGGTACTCGTTAGAACCGCCGCGCCGAGGCGGTTCTAACGAGTACCCACAATCTATGTTTTTGAGCAGAAATAAGAAAGATAATGTATACCCCTGTAAACCCCAGTTTTACTATATAAAAGTGGAGTTTAAGGGGGTCAAAATTATATAGGCATGTTTTCTGATGAAGAATATATGTATGAAGGAGTCTGTTATAAAATATGTGCCTTTGGTGAAGCCAATGTCTTTGGTAGTTTATGGTAATATTTATTAGTATTTCGATGTAATACTAATGAGTGAACTCTACTTGTATTTGTTATGGGCTGATGGCCTGAAGCAATAAAGCTATTTCTATTTGCAGTTTCTCAATGTCGTTCTGTAAATTACCGATTACATTATCCTTACTTGACACGCAAGTAAAGCACTGTTTGATTCAGTCAATTACCATAGAGATAACAAATAGAAATAAAATTACGAATTAAGCGGCAATCAAAGACTGTGTATTGATCGACCCTCTCAGATGACACACCGTAATGATACTATTTGGTTGAGTAGAATTTCGATAACTGTATAAGAATTCATTTCGTACTATGTGAAATATGTTCTTCCAAGGTATAGCGCTAGATGAGCCAATTTTTAACAATATCTATAAATAAGATCAAAACACTAAAAGATGGGGTGGTTGACTGAAATTCTATAAGCGTCAAGAACTGATTGGGATTTACGCTGAAACTAAAAAAAAGCCAAACATAAACGTTCTCATCGGTACCCACTAGCCCAATTTTCGGTCCTTTTCGATGTTTAGTAGGACCGCGGCTCGGGTAACAGTTTTTACCCAACACTGAAGATTTGGCGCGGTTTGGTGATTTATATCTGTCCGCCGACTCGGTATGACTAACTCTTATTTCTTAAAAAGTTTTGTTTTCTAAGGATTTGTTTATTTATTTGCTATTTATATGCATCAGAGTGTATAAAGCTAACATATTTGAATGCAAAATTTATCAGCGTTAGCAGGGTATTGTTTGTTAGATATTTATAAGGTTGCTAGTAACAGAAAAAACGGATTGTCGAAAGGTGGTATGTTAAATCTGCGTTTGTTTGGCAACCGCCCCCCCCCCCCCTCCCTCAACACACACACCTCACACACGCCAAAGGTTTATTTTGATACCCCTCTTATAAAGGACTAAGTAATCCATGGCGTTTTCACCATGTTATATGGGAAATGAGGCGGATTTGATTATTAGGCATATTGAACTTAGACAGATTTTTGCAGTAAACAGTTTCCTAGACGTACCAAACAAATTGAAAATGGGGTTTAAAAACTGAAAAATTGTGAAAATCCCCCTTATAATGCAGATCAACACATATATACGTTCTCAATGTATATTATAGGGGAACATGGCGTACATACTGCGCGGATTTCCTGAGGTAATGATAGCATGAAATAAACATCACTTTTAGTCGCTCGCTTTCATACTATTGTAATAGTGTCACTGGTAGAAGTATGCAAGTTAAGCGGATAATTGTTAAAATTAATTCTATGAAATACTTCATATATTCAGTTAAATCTTATATTTCATGTTGTCGTCTTCATCACGAAAACATACCTATATAATTTTGACCCCCTTAAACCCCACTTTTATATAGAAAACTGGGGTTTACAGGGGTATACATTATTTTTCTTATTTCTGCTCAAAAACATAGATTGTGGGTACTCGTTAGAACCGCCTATGTTTTGAGCGGGCATATGAAAATATCAGAATTTTTATCTGAAAACTTTCAGTTTTTGGTGGTGAAATTTTCAATATATTTGAATAGGCGTGTTTTCGTAATGTTTACTTTACCTGTGCCAAAGTGATGCGGCTAAATCTGAAAATGCGTAAATGCGGGTGGCTTGATCGGTTGAACAGCAACAGATATTTTGCCGACTCACACGTTATTCGCAGTGGGTTGATTACAATTTATTGGCAAAATTAAAATTAAGTTCCCTAGTACTATTTCAAAATTTGTAGCCTTTTTATTACAGGACCATTTAATACTGAAGAATCTATCGTTGAAAAGAAAGAAAAAGCTTACTTGTAGCATTAGCAATTTTCATCCCTGTGTTGCATCATCACACAGTGTTCCTCTTTTCCCGTATTACAAAAGGTGAAAATGCAATGGCTCGCATAACTCTAGCTAATAAGGGTATAAAAGATTAATTACTATATTTCTGATTCCTACATAAAATATATGTTAAGGTGCTGATTAAAAGCGCCTCGTATTTTTTTGTGAAAAATCAGAAACAATAACAATATGTTTGGTTAAAACCCATTTATGCCTAGCGACCCATAAAAGGGACATTGGCAAACAGTGTACACCCCGATCAGACGCCGCAGAACGCGGCGTCTGATCAGGGTCTACACTGATTGTATTTTAATACAGGAATTTCTATAAAAGAGAGTAGTAATAAAAACTAACCAGACACCCTGCTATAGGAATTAGGTCGGTCCAAAGAGTAGTGGAAGAAGAGTCCACTCAGCGTAAATGGGTTTAACTCTTCGGCGCCAAATTTCAGACGACATTTATCGTCTGCTTTTTTATTTTAACAAACTATCGCTTGAAAAGAAGTTTATATGTAAAGTTGAAAGACCGCATGTCAAACAGCGTAGATCCAGATGAGACGGCTCATATGAGCCGTCTCATCTGGATCTACGCTGTTTGCAAAAGCCTATTATTATCGCCTGTGGCAGTGAAAGAGTTAAATTGGTTTTCTAGAGCTATTGCTAAGAAGTGAACATTTTAGAAAACTGTGTTAATGTAATAAGTTGAAAACGCATGCTGATTTGGACAGGGCATAGTCCCGAAGCCCATATTATGCGCGTAATAGTCATAAAGAAAGGTGCCGCAGGATAGATAGATAGATAGATAGATAGATAGATAGATAGATAGATGTACAGGCAGACAGATGAACAGGCAGATAGATAGACAGACAGATAGATAGATAGATAGATAGATAGATAGATAGATAGATAGATAGATAGATAGATAGATGGATGGATGGATGGATGGATGGATGTATAGATAGATAGATAGATAAATAGATAGATAGACATAGATAGATAGATAGATAGATAGATAGATAGATAGATAGATAGATAGATAGATAGATAGATAAATAGATAGATAGATAGATAGATAGATAGATAGATAGATAGATAGATAGATGGACGGACGGACTGATAGATAGATAGATAGATAGATAGATAGATAGATAGATAGATAGATAGATAGATAGATAGATAGATAGATAGATAGATTCCTTTTTCCCGTGGTGGGTTGTTTCAGGTTATAATGGTATCAGGGAAAGAAATTTTCTTAATCAAAATCAATACAGACCTTTCAAAAAAGAACATTAATTTATATATAATACAAGCTTCAAATGACAAATTAATTATTGATCACATCTGGGTTAAGCAGAATATCCATTCTCTGATATAACACATGAATAATCTAAAGAAAGAGTAACATTTGTTTTCTAGTTACAATTATATACATGTAATAAAGTAGAGGGCATTTTTTTTCCCAAAATCAACTCTATTGTGCACGTTTTAGTCAAACCTAATACGCACTTGTCCAATTTTAATTTTACACTGCACATATTATGTCAACAAAAATAATAGTAATAATAATAATAATAATAATAATAATAATAACTAATAAAAAGTCTAGTAATGAATATGTATCAGTGGCGAAGCCAGACCGGAATTATGTTTACGCATACCCAACTTGAAATCTTGAGTCTTGAAAACTATGCCCGGAATCGCTCCAAAGTAGGGGCTGCTCTTAAAGGAAAGAATTTGCTCCCGGGGGGAGCAAATTCTTTCCACTAAGAGCAGCCCCTATGGTTAAGAAGCAAAATATTTTATGTTAATGCCACATTATTATAAACATTTTTCTTACGCATGCTACGCGTAATGTGCGAAATGAGTGCTACGCATATGTGTATAACCCGTGTTTCCGAAATGTATAATGAAAACATGGTGTATGTAAGGTTCTACATTATAAGTTTTTACTTTAGAATTTTGTAGTTGTTTAGCTAGTTTTTGCTATTTGTTTGTAACTTAAAGCAACATTTTTTGTCGTTACTGTATAAATCTATATTTAAGCCGGCCTCGGCGGCTCATTTGGATGCGCGTCCGACCGGTGATCAGGAGGTTGCTCATACGACTCCCGCCAGGTCGGCAACATTCTTTCTACGGTCTTTATCTCCCTTCCGCTGATTCAAAATGGGCAGTTGTCAGTTTCTGGCGAAAGAAAGTGCGCAATACTGGTTAACTGCTTAGAGGACTACGCCTGTCCAGTAAAAGTGTGGTGAGGTAAACTTATTGCACTCGACATAACCCCATTAGATTGACTGGGCCGTAAAACCTCAACACAAACAAACAAGACCTGGATGGCATATGTTATCACTCCTTACTATAAGGTGATTCCAGTGTATGTATGATGACTGGTATAGCCAGTCACTAAGTTGACACTTGGTCTCTGACATATCCGCAATAAGTTAGTGCTATCAAAGAGATGAAGCAAGCAGTAGACAGTAGATGGCCTTTAATTAAGTAAGTAAATTAATAATTGTAATTCGTTGATGAAAATAATATTGATATCCGACTAGTACATGTACATGTAGCTACCCTACCTTTGTAATGACATGGGTCGTTTTGTAAAGCAATAATAACAACAACAACGAAACTTCTTATTCCATAGAGCACGTTCAGATCATCGTTAGCAGTTATATGCAAGTGGTCTTTATTCCATAATGTAAGCGCTGATGCTCTTGCCAAGAAAGGCATGCTTGCCTGCGTATGTGTGTGTGTGTGTGTGTGCGTGTGTGTGTGTGTGAAATACTAGATACAACTTAGGTGTGTCTTTACAATTTTCCGGTTACTTTCCAATTTTAGCCGCTGTAGGCAATAACAACATTTTAAGTAGGTTTCATGCCAGTTTGTTTGTATCGATAGTTAAAAGGTTTGCCAATCAATCATTCAGTGAAAGGTTTGCCATTCATCAAATATTGAGAACTGGCCCAGAAACTGTTGTTTTTCGGTGCATCTTCTGTCATGCGATTACTTACCCACCAAGAAAAAAGGTGCCATGGGATATAGGCGGACAGCTGAGGCCATGATCAGACTCGCAGTCTGATCATGGCTTTCGCTGTCCAGTTAGAGAATGATAGGAGGTTGACTATATCAACGAAAGGCTAAGGTCTTTGGTTCTAGACGCTTGTGCGGAAAGATCATTTTTTTTTTTGTATTTTATATCGGCTCGAAGACAATTTTCCGTATGAATCGAAGCAAAGTAAATAATAACGGATTCGCGGTACGCAAGTAAAGTTCCTCTATAAGAATATACGAGTAAAGTGGCATCAAATTTGTATCTTACCTGCTGGTGCTCTTTAACTTAATAAATTATAAATAACATTTTTTCTGTTCCATGGAGGACAGAGCTGCCCCTGTGAACTTCACTTTTTGGGCTAGTTTCGACAAAACTGGCCGTATATTCCGGATTTTCTGGACATATATTAATGTGTGTGTGTGTGTGTGTGTGTGTGTGTGTGTGTGGTTTTATACAGTTAAAGCAAGTTTACTTCAGTGAAACTTATGTACCACATATTGTTATAAAAGAACCTCTTGTTGTGTACATTTGTAGTACAGAGAGTAATCATTTAAAATAAACTTGTGTACTTGGAATATTGTATTCATATTTGCTGCCTGGAAAAAACAGGTTATAAAATGTAGGATGCTGAAATGCCTCCGGGTCTGAAAAGGAAATTTAACAACGCCTAAGCTTACTAGGCATCATGAAAACATACCTATATAATGTTGACCCCCGTAAACCCCACTTTTACATAGTAAAACTGGAGTTTACAGGGGTAAACATTGTTTTTCTTATTTCTGCTCAAAACAAAGATCATGGGTACTCGTTAGAACCGCCTCTGCGAGGCGGTTCTAACTAGTACCCACGATCTATGTTTTTGAGCAGAAATATGAAAATGTCAGAATTTTTTATTTGAAAATTGTCATGTTTTCGTAGTAAAATTTTCAGTATATTTGAATAGGCTTGTTTTCGTAATCGATACACTTTATTTAATGCGCAAGTACTTAAATACGCGCTCAAGAGATTTCAAAGGGACGATGCACGCATTTAAAACTTGATTTAAATGTTAGAAGCGATAATGCCGTCTTAAGCAGATTGATTTTGTGGAAAGGCATACAAGACGTGGATGAATTCGTAGGCTTCTTGTATATATCTCTAGTATCACTCGTAAATCGAGACTACACATCACGAAAACATGCCTATATAATTTTGACCCCCCTAAACCCCACTTTTATATAGTAAAACTGGGGTTTACAGGGGTATACATTAATTTTCTTATTTCTGCTCAAAACATAGATTGTGGTACTCGTTAGAACCGCCTCGTTGAGGCGGTTCTAACGAGTACCCACAATCTATGTTTTGAGCAAAAATATGAAAAAATATTAGAGTTTTTTATCTGAAAATTTTCGGTTTTTGGAGGTGAAATTTTCTATATATTTGAATAGGCGTGTTTTTTGTAATGATTTATGTTTACAGGAAGAGTTGTTCCCTGAAGAAAATCCACCCCCCTTTGAGGACAGCCCCCCTCTCCCCCCCCCCCCCTACGGAATGACAAAGGATAAAAATAAATATGAGCCAGTGCACGATAACATCTACAGTAAGACCTGTGCGACCAGCACAGACTCAGATAAGCCTGTACATCCACCAATACGACAAGGGTTCTCGTTTAGCCCTCTTTGGATAGCCCGGCTGTACATCACGAAAACATGCCTATATGATGTTGACCCCCTCAAACCCCATTTTTATATAATAAACCTGGGGTTTAGAGGTGATACATTATTTTTCTTATTTCTGCTCAAAAACATAGATTGTGGATACTCGTTAGAACCGCTTCGCCGAGGCGGTTCTAACGCGTACCCACAATCTATGTTTTGAGCAGAAATATGAAAAATATCAGAATTTTTTATCTGAAAAATTTCATTTTTTGGTGGCAAAATTTTCAGTATATTTGTATAGGCATGTTTTCGTAATGAGAAGGCACATGCAATCAGCGAAGACTCTGATCAGACTGCGCGGATGCGCAGGCTGATCTGAGTTTTCGCTGGTCGCACAAGTCTTATTGTAGGTTTTGTCATGCACTGACTCATATTTAATGTTAGATAAGCTTTCGTTATTGCAACACTTTTACGGTGCAAGTGTGCTTGAACTCAGGCTTAAACTCTGACGTTTCCTTGTATCATTTTCAAGTTGTTGCAGCTATGCGGAATTCCCTGTGTATTTCTTATTCTTTTCACCATTTACTTAATCTCCTTGCTAAATTTGTTAGTTTTCTCTGTTTTTTTCGTCCCTTATTCTGATAAATTTCACCATTTAGGGGTCCTATTAATATTTCTTCTATATAACTTATTCTTAGCAGCATTACTGTTAAAATACGATGTTTGCTTAATCAGTTATTTAATATTAGCATTATTTTGTTCAATGTACATTGATGGAAGCATACACTCATGATTACAAGTCTACAATACGCTGAAATATTTTAGGAGTTGAATTCATATCAGTCTAATGTTTTTTGATTTTTTTTTTTGTTTTTGTTTTCTCAAATCCTTTTTTTACACACTACTTATACCAATGTGTTATGCCGTTTTTTTTTTTTTTTTTTTTTTTTTTTTTTTTGCTATTTTGTGCGTGTTACAAAAATAAACCACGATTTAAATCAAAATATTTTTGTTATGCAAACACATAATATGCGTAACGGTGACTACAAATATGATTGTGGCACGTTCCCGTACTGTGAAATAGAACAAGTATAAGCTTTTACGAAAAGCGTAGTCTACGCATAGCACAAAAAATGTGCTAAGCGTAGACAAAGCTTTTTGTAAAAGCTAATACTTGGATATATAACGTTAAGCAGTCCATTGAAAATAGCATTGTATAAGTCCATGAATTTTCGTAAAGCGTTTCCGGAGCGATGGCAAACTCTATGATTGTGTACGCCAAAAGGCGTAGATAACAACAAACCCATTGCGTTGCAACACCTACATGTACATGTATGTGAAATGCATGCTTCTAAACCATCGCTCTAGATTAGACGATTTTTTAACCATGATATATTAATGTTTTTTTTTGTTTGTATTTTTTTTATTTCTGTACGAAAAATATATTGTAGATATCCATTCGAAGCGCCTCCGCGTAGCGATAAAACAAATATTATCTGGACAGCCTTCTGTCACCACGCAGTTTGTAATAGCGAGCACAGCTCGCGACGCGCGAAGTTCGCTAACGAAGGGATCTGTACGGTAGAGAATATAATCAAGGAAAGTAACATACAACGATATATACTTTCAGCAGTAATCGCTCTCACCAATTTTCTTCCGTTTTTTCTTCCCGGAGGTTGTCACCGGAAGTTGGCGGACTTGATTATGGGTCTCACTAATAAGCGTCACGAAGTGACCAGAAACGAGTGTCAATAAGTGTCACGAACATATTTTGCTGATTAGTTTTATTATTTATTATTGATTTACATAATATTTTATATACTGATATTCATTCTTTAATGATGTTGTGAAGGACTTTTTACCCTATTTTTACTAAAAATCATATTATTGGGAAACATTAAACAGACTTGCTAACGATTTCTACAATAATTTATACGTGATTGGACATTTACGGACTACTAGAATTTATAGAGCACCGGGTTGGTTCCAAACAAATATACGTAGTTCTAGATTAAATAGTTGCCGAAATGTCAGCCTGTTTCTAAAGTTCTTTTTTTTTTTTTTTTTTTTTTTTTTTTTTTTTTTGCATGCTTTGATGTCAGAAATCGACAAATGTATAATTCAAGTAATTCTGAAGTAAATATGAGCAGATTTGAAGATTTGGGTTGTTGCTTTGAATATAGTAGAAAATCATCATGGGTACACATTAACTTTACACGTGACCTCCTTCGTGTACAAGATCTATGAGGTCAGTGTCTTCGAAGATGCGGTCACTCATTACATGACATTAATTGAGCCAACGCACGACAAAACCTACAATAAGACCTGTGTAACCAGCAAAAACTCAGGTCAACCTGTACATCCATCCGGTATGGCAATGGTTCTCGTTCATCCCTCTTTGGGTAGCCGGGAGGCAGTAGAAGGCACATGCGATCAGTGACGACTCTAATCAGACTGTGCAGATGTAGGTTTTGTTGTGCGCTGGCTAATATAATCTAACATTCCTTTTCTTGTTTTGAAGAATTTAGAGGGACTGCTGTCAGACAGGTAACAAGTATTGACCATTTGAACATTTGCTAAAATGTACAATGGAATAAAATATCAATGGAAATCGTATCCTTCTGCGTTCACATATGATAGGGAAAATGTGGTTTTCTCATAAACAACCTGAAATAGGTCGATGATTATGATCAGCGTGATCACCACCCGCTGGGATAATGATCTAAAATTGATCAAGAAAAAAAGAAACAGATACACAATGAACCGAAACGTTAGGAAACGTGCTTTCGAATATTTACGCCCAGCGACGATTCAGATCAGCCTGCGCATCCGCGCAGTCTGATCAGAATCGTCACAGGTGCGTTTTATGATAGCCAAGGATGCAAAGTGTTTTCATGTAGACAACGAAGACTCTGATCAGACTGCGCGGAAGTGCAAGCTGATTGGACTCTTCGTTGGTCGCACATGTAAGAAGGTTCGTTTTCTCGCGTTATATTTAAATGTAATATAATTTAAGCTGTAACAAACAACAAAGTACCTGAACGCAAATAAGGAATATATGGAAACCTATATGTGACATTGTGTTTTGTATGAGGACGTTTTTCGTTCTGTGATTTCCGTGTTTGACTTGATTTTACTTTAACCCTTAAAGCGCCAATCACAACTATTGTCGTCTGCTTTGTCTTCTGCCAGTTACTTTAAAAGTCATTTCTGCAAACAGTGTGGACCCAGATCAGACTGCTCGAAGCAGTCTGATCTGGGTCCACACTGTTTGCCTGTATGCAAAAATAGGTTTGAAAAGTTTGCAAGAATATTCAGCAGACGACATGAACAGACGACATTTTCAGATGCAGGTTTTCTTGGCGCTTTAAGGGTTAAAGTCACTAGCAACTGCCTACTAGCTTATATACAGTTACTTTTAGGTGAACATGGAAGTCTCAAGTTATAAATACAGAACTGAAAAAAAATACTGTAACAAAACACAATGTCACAAACAGGATTCCGTAGAAATGTGAAGCCCCTCCATCTACAGTGTATCCGTTTGCCCTCGATATCATAGATCGCATACCATCACGAAAACATACCTATATAATTTTGACCCCCTTAAACCCCACTTTTATATAGTAAAACTGGGGTTTACAGGGGTATACATTATTTTTCTTATTTCTGCTCAAAAACATAGATTGTGGTACTCATTAGAACCGCCTCGACGAGGCGGTTCTAACGAGTACCCACAATCTATGTTTTGAGCAGAAATGTGAAAAATATCAGAATTATTATTTGAAAACTTTCAGTTTTTGGTGGTGAACTTTTCAATATATTTGAATAGGCGTGTTTTCGTAATGCGTCAATTCAGTGGTATATTTTCTTGTTTTTCACATAAATATGGGTTGGCATTTTATTTAAACTGTCTCCAAAGGAGATGATTTTAATGAAATATCAAGCCTTATTTTCTATGGAATTTGAATAAAATATAAAACCTTTCTGTATATAACTGAGAACAAATGACACTCATTCATTATACATGTTTGCCATTACGAAAACACGCCTATTCAAATATATAGAAAATTTTACCTCCAAAAACATAGAATTTTCGGATAAAAAAACCGGATATTTTTCATATTTCTGCTCAAAACATAGATTGTGGGTTCTCGAGTACCCACAATCTATGTTTTTGAGCAGAAATAAGAAAAATAATGCATACCCCCGTAAACCCCAGTTTTACTATATAAAAGTGGGGCTTATGGGGGTCTAAATTATATAGGCGTGTTTTCGTGATGCAACTTGTTTTCTTAGGAAAGAATTGAAATAAAATGTTAAAATGTAAAGGTCACAATCATGGAAAATAGCCTTCCCGAGTCACCGAAAATGGGCCTCGTGGAAGATTAGCTAATGGATATGCTATGTTAAATGTTGTCACCCTCTTTAAACAAAGACTTCCCTTACTTACTTTCGTTATTTCTTTCTTTCTTACTTAATTACTTACTTGCATATTTACCTACTTAAGAAGAGATGAAGCACAAGCAAGGACAAAACAATGGACGGTCTCATAAAATTATCACAAAATGATCTCTTTAAATAACAACAGGCTCATAGGCCACGATTCGCTCGCCTGATAACAACAGCCATTGCGTGTCTGCAAATACCATGTAACTTCTTCCAGTATTGCCACAAAAACTAGAACACAAATTTAACCATACCATAAAAAGGTCAAAAGTCATCCTAATATCATCATTTCAAAAAAAAAAAACTTAGTAGATTTTGAATCCCTGATGCTGTATACCAAGATTTAGCCTAAGAGTTTTTTTAGTTCTGGAGAAGAAGATTTCTAAGTGTTTTACCAACCATATCAATGGCGCACAACCATTTGAACAAATTGTCAACATCCTTTCGACAGAAGGCCCCAAAGTAAAATCTCAAACTGTTTCAGAGGAGAAGACATTTAAAGATTTTACAATTCTATACATGAACAAAGTTCAGGGGCAAGGGCTGATAAGTTTCAACCATCAGTCTTTATTATCCATTGAGAAAATGATTTTTCAACATTTCCCCTATACAAATGTATGGGAGCGCAAAGTTGACTTTGAAGTAAAAAGGTAAAAGGTCCATCTACGACCATCATTTGAACAAAATTTGTAGACCTAGAGTGCCCGATGCTATATACCAAGATTCAATCTCAAAACTTTTTTTTTGGTGCTGGAGAAGAAGACATTAAAGTGTTGACAATATATGGGCATGGCGACCATCTTGTTTAATGGGACAGGACCATTGGAACAAATCATCAATAACCTTTCCACAGAAGGCCCCATGTGATATGTGGTGAAAATTACTCAAGCGGTTTCAGAGAAGACATTTAAAATATACACAATTTTATACGAATATATAGCCGAGGAGCTACGGCCGAAAACCCACAGGAGATAATTTTTTTTTATTGTAACTAATAAGTTTTACTACTTTAATCATGCATAGTAAGTTTCAGTCATTAGTCTTTAATTCATTTTGAGAAAGTGACATTTCAACATTTTCCCCATACAAATGCATGGGTGTGCAAATTTGATCGTGCTGTAAAAAGGCCAAAGTCAACCTTCCACAATCATTTGTACAAACTTGGTAGACCTTAAGTCCCCGATATTATACACCAAGATTCAGCCTAATGGCTTTCTTGGTTCTGGAGAAGAAGGTTTTAAAGTCTTTTGTCCAATATGTGGGTATCGCGGCCATCTGGTTCTATGGCATGGAACAATTCAAACAAACTGTCAATACCCTTTCGACAGTAGGCCATAAGTGAAATCTGGTGAAATTGCTCAAGCGGTTTCAGAGGAGAAGACATTAAAAATTTCACAATTTTATAAATGTAAATAGCCCAGAGGAAAGGGCAGCTAGCCCCCAGGAGACAAACATTTTGGTTGTAACTAACAAGTTTAACTACTTTATTCAAATATTCTTAATTTCAGCCGTTAGCCTTAAATACAATTTGAGGAAACCACATTTCAACATTTCCCCCTAACAAATGTATGGGGCGCAAATTTGACCTACAAATGTCAAAAGTCAACCTACGACCATCATTTGAACAAACTTGGTAGACCTTGATCCTCGATGCTATATACAAAGATTCAGCTTCAAAGCTTTCTTGGTTCTGAAGAAGAAGATTTTTAAGTATTTTTACCATATACGGGCAAGGCGGCCATCTTGTTCAATGGTCGACAGAAAGCCCCATGTGAAATATGGTGGAAATTGCTCAAGCGTTTTCTGAGATGAAGACATTGAAAAACAAGATGGTGGCTGTGGTAGCCATCTTAGATTTCCGATCGGCACAATCTTAACTATATTCGATCGAGATGTCAGCATGCTGCTACAGTGTAAATTTCAACTCAAATCGCCCAACGATTTGGAAAGATAAGTCAAAAACTGGTTTTCAAGATGGCGGCTGTGGCGACCATCTTAGATTTCTGATCGGCAAACTTTTACATACTTTTGATCTACAAGTCAGTCTGTTGCAACAATGTAACTCAAATGATTCAACGGCTTAGGAGCACACGTCAAAAATCGATTTTCAAAATTGCGGCTGTGTTGGCCATTCATTACGAAAACATACCTATTCAAATATATTGCGAATTTCACCTCTAAAAACTGAGAATTTTCAGATAAAAAAAAACTCCGATAATTTTCATATTTCTGCTCAAAACATAGATTGTTGGTACCCGTTAGAACCGCCTCGCCGAGGCGCTTCTAACGAGTACCCACAATCCATGTTTTTGAGCAGAAATAAGAAAACTAATGTGTACCCCTGTAAACCTCAGTTTTACTATATAAAAGTGGGGTTTAAGGGGGTCAAAATCATATAGGCATGTTTTCGTGATGTTTGGATTTCCAATCAACACGATTTTAGCTATTTGTATCTCTACTAGTCGGCTTGTTGCTTCATCACAAGTTTTGATATAATTCGCAGAGTGGTTTGAGAGGAGATGTCAAAAATAGCTGTTCAAGATGCGGCCATCTTGGGTTTTTGATCGGCACAAGTTTAGTTAATTTCGATCTTGAGGTCATCCTGTTGCTACAGTGTAAGTTTAAACCCAAATCGCCCAAACGTTTTGAGATAATTGAAAATTGGTTTTCAAGATGGCGGCTATGGAGGCCATTTTGGATTTCCAAGCGGTACGATTTTAGCTTGTTTTTATCTTCACGTCAGCCTGTTGCTATATCATAAGTTTCAACTTTTTACCTTGTGATGTGCGAGAAGATATCCAAAACAGATTTCCAAGATGACGGCTGTGGAGGCCATCTTGGATTTCCGAGCGACACTGGTTTAGCTCATTTCGATCCAGAAAACGACTTGTTACTACAGTGTAAAGTTCGGCTCAAATCGACCAAAGGTCTGTGAAGAGATGTCGAAAATTGATTTTCAAGATGGCGGTTATGGCGGCCATCTTGGACTTTCGATCGGCTAATTTTAGCTATTTTGTGCCTACTAAGCGCCCCAACGCTCCTCATCAAGTTTCAACTCAAATGGATCATAGTCTTTAGAGGAGAATTCTCAACATTTTTCCATATAAATGTATTGGGCCCATACAAATGTATGGAGAAGCAAATTTGACTTTGCCGTGAAAAGGTCAAACGTCAACGTAGGACCATCATTTTAGCAATTTTAGTAGGCCTCCCGTCCCCGATGATTTGTGCAAAGATTAGACCCAAAGGCTTATTTGGTTCTGGAGAAGATTTTTAACCATATATGGGCATGGCCGCAATCTTGGTCAATGGATCATGACCAGTTTAGCAATATTTCGCTCCCCTGCCTCAAGGAGGCTCCACATGAAATTTGAGCAACATTGACCCAGCAGCTTCAGCGGAGAAGTCGTTTGAAATTCTCAACATTTTCCCCATACAAATGTATGGGGCCCATCCAAATGCATAGGGAAGCAAATTTGACCTTGCCGTAAACAGTTTAAACGTCAACGTACGACATCATTTTAACAATTTTGGGAGATCTCCCGTCCCCAATGATTTGTCAGAGATTCAGCTCCAAGCATCCTCGATTCTGGAGAAGAAGATTTGTAAAGGTTTTTTAATCATATATGGGCATGGCGGCCATCTTGGTCAACGGTCCGCAACCATTTTAGCAATCTTTCGTTCCCCCGACCTAAGGAGGCCCCAAATGAAATTTGAGCAAAACTGGCTCAGCGGTTTCAGGGGAGAAGTCGTTTGAAACTTTTAACGGACAGACGGACGATGGACAAAAAATGATCACTCATCACGAAAACATACCTATATAATTTTGACCCCCTTAAACCCCACTTTTATATAGTAAAATTGGGGTTTACAGGGGTATACATTATTTTTCTTATTTCTGCTCAAAACATAGATTGTGGGTACTCGTTCGGCGAGGCGGTTCTAACGAGTACCCACAATCTATGTTTTGTGCAGAAATATGAAAAATATCTTGAGTTTTTTATCTGAAAATTTTCAGTTTTTGGAGATGAAATCTTCTATATATTTGAATAGGCGTGTTTTCGTAATGTATAGCTCATCCTAACCATAGCTCAGGTGAGCTAAAAATGCTATGTGTATTAGAACTCTCTGCTTTATGTGTCCCTAAATTCTGGAATAGGGTTGGGGCCGAGGGTAGTCAATACACTTTAAGGACGTTAAGATATCTAATCAGAGTGCGCATCGATGCAGTCGGATAAAGACATGCGCATTTTGCGTATGAAAGTGTGGATTTCTCCGAATATACAAGCGTGAACATTTTGCACACGATAAAGACATTATTACATTGTATATCAGCAGACCCACACCTGACTGTGCGAGGACGCAAACGGTCGTGGTTTATGTAAGAGTTTGTGTAGTTCGGATGTTAGCTTATAAGGTGCGTTTTAACTTGCGACTTTTAAGGTAATCGTTAATCGTTACACTTTAACACTTAGCAAGCTGGACAAAGATTCAGCAGACGACATTTTAAAATATATTTTCTTATTTTTCCAAGAAAAGAGACTTTGACATTTCATGCAAATTGTCTCTTTGGAGACAATTTGCATGAAACGTCAAAGCTTTTTTCTGTGAAAAATAAGAAAAATATTGATGATCTTGTCGTCTGCTGAATTTGTTCGTAGAGTGGTAAAGGTTAAATCTGCCACTTTATATTATGTCTGTTTTCTACGAAGCATAAAAATAATATTCATCCCTGGATAATATCACAGCAAAATATTTTTAAGGTTACAATTTTGTCATAAACTGATAACCTTATCATGGAAGCTGCTTTAGCAGGCTTACACAAATATCTTATGCCCCGTTTATATGCATAAGTTTGCCCCTAGGGGCAAATTTACCCCTAGGGGCAAATATACCCCTAGGGGTAAACTTGTTATGTGAACGCATTTGCCCCTAGGGGCAAAATTTACCCACGTGGGTAAATTGCCCCAGCTCAAGGGTAGGGGCAAATATATTTACCCCTAGGGGTATTTTACCCCTAGGGGTATATTTCGTCATGTAAACGCAATGTTTAATTTACCCATAAGGGTAAATTTTGTAAATATGTTTGGAATGCCTCAAAATACATGTATACAATGTTTATTTTGCATAAAATTTTATTTGTTAATTTACTTGATGTCTGCAAATATACTTGTACCTTCTCAGTCACAAATTTATGTTTGCAAGTTGTGGTCAGAAGTGAGTTATTTGACAAGAATACTTTTATGCTAGTAGCAGTTAGGATACTGATTCAATGCAAATATGATTTATAGTTATTATGGTGCTGATCAAGCAGCACACTTTTGTGCTGATCTATAATTAAATAGGTAATTTCATCAAGAAAGTTTTCGCAGTATTTTTAACCAATTTGATGACTAAAATTAATTCTCATTTTTAACGCTTATCGTTCCCATTTCTTAACGCTTATGGCTGAGGGTAAAAGTTTTAGCAGACAAAAACTTGAAACATTTCCTTATTATTCCCAGAAAATAGGCTTTGACATTTCAAGGAAATGGTGCCATCCCTTTATTTTCTGAGGAAAAAACAACAACACAGAAATACTACCAATTTGGCATCTGTTAATTTCGCCCAGAGAACCAGAATGGTAAAGGTTGATGACTAAACAAAAATTACCAGGGGATATAAAAATGGTACCGGATCAGACTGTTTATCTGTTCAACGATCTCCGCACAGTCTGATTATGGTCTAAGGTACTCACACACATGATATTTCAACAGTTTAATATGTGACAATCACTTGAGTACAGTCATCTACAAATATACTAAATACTAGCAAAGGGGTTCGCAATGATCATGGACAGTCATTACCGATGAACAATTAGTTTATCTTTATATGTAGAATCCCATCGGTAAATAGGAAATACCCTGACCAGACTGTGCAGATCTATGTCACCAGAATTGAGTTCCCGGTATCCCCAGTTTCAGGTCCTATGCCAACATTCAACATTTTCATACAGCCTAACCTGAATTATAAAAAGCGATGTCAAATAATTAATTTTTATGTATTATTATTATCACTTTTCTTGATTATTACCAGTTAGTTCCGTTGATTAATGCTTGTTTCATGTCTGGGTCACATAGCTGATGCGTGAAAAAAAATAAGTACCATCTGCTTACACATCTGGTCATAATCAGGGTCTATACTGTGACAAAAGCTACAGGACACCTTCGCCTCACCGAAACCACCCGCCGCCCTTTCCCCCATCAATACATGTCAGTATGGTGGCATAATTGCTTTGTTTACAGCAAAATATTATAGATCCTGCCCAAACTTTGGTGGGGCTATACTGTCTTGCTCCTGTGGAATATTAGCTAAACACTTTGGAATACAGCAGTAAAATCGGGAACATTATATAACTGACCACCAAATAATACTTTTTTTCACCAAAAACTTTCTTTCCCTACTTCTTGTATCTGAAGCTTGATAATCCAGATTAACGCTAAGCACCTGGGTAAAATGTACACCAGATGACATTTTGAAATATTTTTGTTATTTTTCTCAGGATACAGGATTTGATATCTTATGCAGATTGTCATCAATGGAGACAATTTGCATGAAATGTCAAATCAAGATCTCTGGAAAAATAAGAAAAATAACATTAGTTTGTCATCTGCTAAATATTCTCAGGTGAAAGAAACAGTGCTGCTATTATAGATAAGCTTTTAAATAAAAAGAAAACTATCATTTGCCCCTTCTTCCTAAAACACATATAAACGCAACCATTTACCCATAGGGGTATTTAACAAGGTGGGGCAAATATTTACCCATAGGGGTAAATTTACCCCTAGGGGTAAACTTAATGCATATAAACGGGGCTTTAGATTCATGCACATAAGAATCTGGCTTTAATGAGTGTGTTGCAGACTGAAAAATCCGTTCCGAGGGTAACTCTCCGGCATCATGAGGCTTGCCGAGTGATTCCGAACGCATTACGAAAATACGCCTATATAAATATACTGAACATTTTACCACCAAAAAATGAAAATTTTCAGATGAAAAATTCTGATATTTTTCACATTTCTGCTCAAAACATAGATTGTGGGTACTCGTTAGAACCGCCTCGTCGAGGCGGTTCTAACGAGTACCCACAATCTATGTTTTTAGCGGAAATAAGAAAAATAATGTTTACCCCGATAAATCCCAGTTTTACTATATAAAAGTGGGGTTTAAGGGGGTCAAAATTATATAGGTATGTTTTCGTGATGGGTTATCTCGAGGAACGGATTTATCACTCTGCAACCATGACATTTTCTTTTTCTTGCATACCTTTCGATATAATACAGCTTTAGATTTTAATGAGAACTTTTAAAATACAATGTACAACATTTTAGCGTTTGTAAGGGTTTCTTTTTTATCTTTCAAAGAAGCAGGCGGCATAGGCGACTGGCGTTGATTTCTTCCCGTCGACGTACGACGTAATATGAACTGACGTCATTTGTCACGTTTACTCATCAAAATTTTCGCAGTCCTACTGAAGACTGACTGTCAAAGAGTCCAGATAGGTCGAAATTATCAAGGACAGAGATTGACAATTGAGCTGAGACATAGAAATGTCTGCTAATCTAATTTTTAGCCTTACAAAGGCCCAGTTTAGCTTGTGTATTTATTATATAATCAGTGAATGCTTCTTTAATGAGAAACAAAGACTCGGATCAGACAGACTGCAGCCGCCAATGTCGATCCTTCACTGCAGTTTTGTAGGAGCTGCTGGTCTCTATATATGGTCGATTCAAGTATCTCGATGAAAGACATTGATTCCAGACCAGTCTTTATTTCTCTGTAACCTGTGCGTTGTATTCTTTCGCAGCCACGCGCGCGCTGTAATACAAACCCGACAGAAGTTCATGCAGGCAAATATTACAGTAGAACTTCAATGGCTCGAACCCCGATGGCTCGTTTACCATGGATGAGTCGAACACGTTCTTGAGTCCGCAGGGATTTCCTCCAAATACGATATACGGATAATTTAGGGAAATTTTATTCTTTTATCTTGCAAATGTATGCTGTGTGTACTCATTAGATGGATTAGGCGATTCTAATGAGTACACACAACATACATTTATAATATAGAACACCGAAAAGACATGCCACAATTATTCCATTATGCCGCCTGGTATGGCACTAATAGTAACCTTCCGTGGCTCGAACTACCGCTGTCTCGAACAAATTTTCATAGTCCTAAAGGGGTTCGAGCCATTGAAGTTCGACTGTATTTGGCTTAGATTTGACTCAGACTTGTCAAGTTTATAATCGGTAGTGTAAATAAATTATCTGAAGAGATTTCGATCATTCGAATCGAAAATGTTTGTTCGCATAGCTGAGACTGAAACTGGATTCGCAATTAATGATACAGAGCGTCTTTAGCATCACAAACAAACTGTTGAAATTAATTTCATACCATTCGCTATTATTCTGCATATACAGGAATTTCAAATTTATTTCGCAGACTGCATTCTAATCGGTTACTAAGATAGGTACGTTGCATCGAAATATCAAGGGTTTACTTTTTCGTAAGAGGTGTGACAAAAGTTGCACAGATGCTTTTCGATTTGACCATCGTAATTCACAAATTATCGAAACGAGCAGCACGTGGCCAACCCAAAACAAGTACAGTCGAACCTCGTTATCTCGAACTCGCTTATTTCGAATTACCGCTTAACTCGAAGTGAAAATCTGGTCCCTGTTTTAACATTAAACTATGACAACAAGTAACAAAATAATGTGGAAAAGAGGAGAAATTGCTCCTAAATTACACATTCATTTGTTAAATGTGGTTGTTCAATTTATTGTTTTCCTCACTCTCTCAACTCTGATATGTCGAGGTACGGATATCTCGAAGTGTTTCAGTGAGTCTCTTGGAATTCGAGTTAACGAGAGTCGACTGTAGTTTCGTAGGACGACCGGACCAAAGTGAAAATGCAGGTAAATCTGTGTTGACTGCTAAATTTCTGTTGTGGTATTTTTTCTATATTCCGTTCTTCAACCCATTACGAAAACACGCCTATTCTAATATATTGAAAATTTCACCACCAAAAAATGAAAAATTACAGATGAAAAATCTGGCAGTTTTCGTATTTCTGCTCAAAGCATAGATTGTGGGTACTCGTTAGAACCGCCTCGCTGAGGCGGTTCTAACGATTACCCACAATCTATGTGTTTGAACAGAAATAAGACAATTAATGTGTACCCCTTTTAACCCCAGTTTTACTGTATAAAGTGGGTTTTAAGGGGTGTCAAAACTATATAAGTATGTTTTCGTGATGTTTTTCTTGCTACAGACGAAGCCGCACATGTATATACATGTAGAGGTCCGTAAGTCAGATGTCAGCATTGGCTATCGCTATACGAGCACAATTAAATGTAAAAACCGTTTGTTACCTGCGGTAATGCTCCATACCCCGCTATTTTTCTTAGAAGCCTGTGCATTCAGAATACGAAGCCTATGCGATTGTTACGCAACCTGTACGTATACATTGACCAGTGTGGATCTGGGACCGCTCTGTGTGTCAATGTCCCTTTTATGGACCACAGGAAGCTAACTGGGTTAAAAGTGAATGTGCTAACTACTGTTCTTTCAACATCACTCGGAAAGACATTTTTTTTTTTTTGACCAAATCTTATCAGGAACCATTTGTTTCTGTGTTTGTTTCTTAAACATTTACGCTAAAATTAAACTTACGGCCACATATTTGTCTGACTTATGCAATTCTATAGTAAAGCGATTGTTATTTAAGTTTTGTCTAAGAAAATAATTTTTACTTGTCTTTCCTGAATTTGAATTATTGATGTTTCACAAGAACACTGTGAAAGTTTAAGAAATTCTGAACAAGTGAAACATGTTGAAAAACTGCACCAAAACTATCTACATTATCAAGTTCAGCATATTTTCACCTATTTGCACTCTGGAAAAGTGAAAATATTCGATGTTTCAAACCATTGACTAGAGTAAAACTAGACTAGAATAAAACATGTTGTGTATAGGCAGTTACAACAAATGGTTTTGCATTAAATCATGCTAAAGTTTGCAAATTTACTTCTTCTGGGTAAAGCACCGGGTAAAACGTCTTTCTGAGATGTCGAAAGCACAGTTGTATACAATGTACGTGTACATGTACGCAGCTGAATTATATGGGCAGAGTCAAGCGAAAAAGTGCCTTCGAGCATGCGCAAAATAATGAAACTTACATCACCCTGCACATGCGCAAAGTCTCATCTGGGCATTTGCTCTGCATTTAAACATTCTGTAATATCGAATGATTCTGTAAGCGGACGGCGAAGGCCCTGATCAGACTGCGCGGATGCGCAGGCTGATCTGGACTTTCGCTGTTCGCATATGTCCGAAGACACGTTTTTGCGTGGCGAATCCTATATATTATTATTATGAATTAAATCGTCATTATGAAGTAACAACTTTAAAACATCTATGGTCGAGTCCATACTTTTTATATTTTCAGGATAATCATTTTGGCTCTCCTGAACGATGTTTAGGAAAAACTTTTGTGTATTACCCACAGCGTCGGCTGCGTTAACATCGGCGTCAACAAATGTTAAAGTTTTGCGTTAACGTTTTAAAGACCTCATTACTTCCAGGCCTTATAATATATTTAATTCATATTTTGTATGAGGGCATTTTATCCCCAACCCTGCTCATGACTTTGAGGTCAAGGTAACGTATTTAGATAGTTTCAAGTTAAATTGTTGTGTTTTAGTACTTATACTAAAGACCTCGTCACATCCAAACCGTACGATGGATCTAGTATATATCTGATACCATTACAGTTACTAGTTCAAAGCTTTTACAGGCGTATCCACATCCCTGCCTATGACCTTTGGGTCAAGGTCACAGACTTAGAATGTTTATGTTAAAGTTTTGCATTAAGTGTTTTGAAGACCTCTTATATTTAGACTTTATGTCGGATAGATTTAGCTCATATTTCATATTAGTATAGGTATTGGTTTAAAGGTTTCATCAGTGTACTACCTTGAGGGCAAGGTCACGAACTTATGATTTTGATGTTACAGTTTTTGGTTAACGTTTTTAAAAGTCTGCGTCTCCTAATTAAGCTATTTATAGATGTAAATGTACTGTAGTTGATACTGTCTGGTGTGAAGGCAGGTCTAAAATTTTATGTTGTACCATCTCCACCCCATTCGACGACAATTTGCGTCAAGGGCATGGACTTAAACTTTAATGTTTTGGTAAATTCTTCCATGAGCCTGTATATCCTGATTATGCTTTAATGTACGTTTCTGCAAACAAAATGAAAGTTTATTGGCATGGCCCGCTTCAGGCGAGCTATTCAGTGGTTCAGACGAGCTACGCTGTGTTTCAGGCGAGCTACGCTGTGATTCAGGCGAGCTACGCTGTGGTTCAGGCGAGCTACGCTGTGATTCAGGCGAGCTACGCTGTCCTGCGAAAGTCTTTATTATAATGACCCAGCAATGAAATACAGTGATTTCTCA
Source organism: Anodontia alba (assembly GCA_964016985.1). Classification (NCBI taxonomy): domain Eukaryota; kingdom Metazoa; phylum Mollusca; class Bivalvia; order Lucinida; family Lucinidae; genus Anodontia; species Anodontia alba. Next base: position 53,653,645 of record OZ024835.1, read on the forward strand.
GTTCGAAGCTTTAAGTTTACCCATTTATGCCGAAGATTCTACCTTCTCTCTTCGGACCTATCCATTTCCTATATAAGGGGTGTCTGGTTATTTTTTTTTTTTTATTAATATCATGATTTATAGAAACTCCTGTAAATAATACAAACAGTGTAGACCCTGATCAGACGCCGCATTCTGCGGCGTCTGATCTGGGTCTACACTGTTTGCCAATGTCCCTTTTAGGGGATGCTAGGCGTATATATTGAAGATGCATTTTCTGAAAGTAATCCCTTAAGCTGGCACATTATCATGATTAGTTTCTGTTGCTTTTTCACGAGCCCCCTAATTGGATTGAAATTAATTAGGGTTTAAATTCTTGTAAATGGATTGTCAAACTTTAACAATTCCGTGACTGGAATATTGATGACATATTCAGCTTGGTATTTCACGCAAATTATCTGTTTTATCTGAATATAAAAGCTGCCACTTGGATTGTTTTAGATTTTATAATAATGATAGGATTATTAACGACTTGCAATATTTCATTTCAAAACTCGTTTTTTTTTTTTAATGAGTTCTTGCTACCAGGTACCCAGACACATCGAAACAGCCCCTAGCTAGATTTAAATGAGTGTTTTGTTGTTGTTGTTGTTGTTGTTACTGTTTTTGAAACCACAATATTCTCGTAAAATGTTTAGTCTTCAGAGCAAAACAAAGCAAAAGGCTTTTGAATATTCTTAAACTCTGTCTGATATTTTTTTTTCTTTTAGCAGCATTATACTTTAACCAATATAATATTTTTTTTTTACCCAAGCATGTGCATGTGCCACAAACTCTCTCTCTCTCTCTCTCTCTCTCTCTCTCTCTGGATATACAGTATTTAGCCTAAATATTGGGCCACTTTACTTACCGTATTTTCATCACGAAAACATGCCTATATAATTTTGAACCCCTTAAACCCTATTTTTGTATAGTAAAACTGAGACTTACAGGGGTATACATTATTTTTCCTAATTTTTGCTCGGCGAGGCGATTCCAACAAGTATCAACAATCTATGTTTTGAGCAGAAATATGAAAACATATCAGAATTTTTTATCTGAAAATTTTCATTTTGTGGTGGTAAAATTCTCAATATATTTGAATAGGCGTGTCCCAGCTAGCATTCTACGTAAATCTACATCGGGCCGTCATCGGGCCGTCAGCTACCCTGACGGCCCGATGACGGCCCGATATAGATTTACGTAGAATGCTGACTGGGGTTTTCGTAATGAATACTGGGGGTATATTCAGTATGCCTGAACAGCACAAACTTTAAAGGTTGATACCGGAGCTAATTTCGATATAACCTTACTTTTTGTTGTCTGAAAATACTATTTCTAAATGAAATTAAGCAGCCCCTAGTTTGCTACAAAATGCTTCTGAGGACTGTGCAATAAAGTTTTATAGGAGAAAATATTGTCTAAGTACGTAGTTTTTCTAACTAGGCTAGGTAGCCAAATTAGGTCGAGGGAGGTAATAATGTTATCAACTAAATAGTGATTATAATATATCTGCTTTAAAGATTGTTTTGATATATGTGTATCTTTATGTATTTTTATGATAAGCATGTATTTTTTTTTATAATGAATGTGCAGATTCTTCAGAACCTAAGTGAGAGCATAAATTATTTTCGTGAAACTTAGAGTATCAAAATACTTATTCTAATTAATTAAGCGGACAATATAAGTATCAAAACAACAATCTTAGAGAATCGGGGCGCTGCCTCTATGTGACTTAGTTACCTGGTAGCGTTAAAAATCTGAAAACTGAACTGAGAGAATTGGCCCGTATGTGACTCTATTTCCAGGCTACATCAAAAATCTGATTAACAAACAAAACACCGGCTATTCTTTCAAGTTTCTCCAGAGCAAACCTACCCAGCAAGCATTCTTTATAAATGTACAGCGGACAGTTATCGGCCCGTCAGATTTATAAAGAATGCTAACTGGGTACTGATTAACTGCTTAGAGGACTAATCCTACCCAGTGAACAAATAAAAATAAATAAATACTGGTTAACCGCTTAGAGGACTAAGCCTGCCCAATAAAAACAAAATGACCAGGATAAAATCAGTTTAAAACAAAAGTGAAGCTCCTGTGAATTTCGTCACATCTAAAGTAACTCCGGTATCAGTACATGATACTTGCATGTCTTTTTGCAATAAGCAAAGGGGAGTCTCCTGTGTCATAAATTCTTATTAACCTTAAAAGAGAAAGTCAGCCAATTACATTATCTCCTGTTAGAAATGATGACAGCCTGTGGTTTGCACGACACTGTCACTGAAATGACGCCCAATGATTATCGGTTCCATTGCAGTTGTTAATAAAAGCCTGCGTGTAGCTTGATTGAGCCGGTTTAGCCGTTTCGTGCTAAAACGAGTCTTTTACCCAGTTATGGTTGAAAATGTTGCTTTCTTCTAAAACTATAATATGCATTGAGCCCCATAAAATGGACACTGGTAGACAGTGAAGACCTAGATCAGACGCCGCAGATCAGGATCTACATTGTTTACATGCAGTGCAGGAGTTTCTATAAAACATAGGAATACTAAAAACAGAACAGACACCCCTCAAACTAGAAACGGGCTTGTCGAAAGAACAGAACAGACACCCCTCAAACTAGAAACGGGCTTGTCGAAAGAACAGAACAGACACCCCTCAAACTAGAAACGGGCTTGTCGAAAGAACAGAACAGACACCCCTTAAACTAGAAACGGGCTTGTCGAAAGGGAGGGATAGAAGATTCCAACTGGCATTTTCGGTGAATTGCACGAAAATGAATCGACTGAATGCACCTTAAAAATTCCCGTAGATTTTACGCAAAATAACTGCCAACTAGCTACCAGCGCATTTACGGTTATTTTTTTTTTACGGGCGCTCGCAGATTATTTACAAGAATCACCATAGTAGGGCAAGATACGTAACGTAGGGCAGAGTAGGGGTGTGAACCACCGCACCGTATCTGAAGCTTACTCATCCTCACCCTACTCTACGAAATAATTCCTGCAAAAGTTCTGCTGGTATCCGTAAAAAGTAAAGGTAAATGCACTGCCAACCAGTTGCCAGTGACTTCACCGTAAAACCTACGAGAATTTTTCACAGTGTGACTGCTCCTATCTCAACCTGTCCCAGAAAATTGGCACCTGTCTATTGCTGGCTGTGATCGGGACCATCGTGGTCCAACTTATGCTCTGGTTTTACATTGTCATTAGGCCCCCTACTTTGTTTCATTGCATCTGTGTGCTTATCATAGTTTTCCTGTGACGTTTCAACTGATCTCGCAACTGATGAAGAAGAAGACCCTACATGGAATCAAATATTTTTTTGTAATTTTGAGCTATGTCAGAATTAAGGACAAGGTTGCGATCGTGTTAAGCTAGTTTAACCGATTTGTGACTACCATCCCATAAAAGGGATATTGGCAAACAGTGTAGACCCAAATCAGACGCCACGGAACGCGGCGTCTGATCTGGGTCTACGCTGTTTGCATTAAATACAGGAAATTCTATAAACATATTAATAATATAAAACAGCCAGCTACTCTTCTATTATATATGGATCTGTCCAAAGAGTTGAGGTAGCAGTCCACCAGACATAAGTAGGTCATTCGCCCAGCAACTGTTTCTGCTGGCCGTTCGTTTGTTGCAATTCTTTCTTACTTGGGCCGCGAAAACGTACCTTCCAACACTCGCAGATTCAGAGCAATGATGATTACCCTGCGCGTGCGAAACGGATCATCCAACATATGACCTTATCAAGCTTCGTATGTGCGTGAAGTTTCATGAAAATATTCCAGAAGTTAAATGAGTTATAGCCCGGACACGAAGTGTTATACAACCACAATCTATGTTTTTAAGCAGAAATATGAAAAATAATGTTTACCCCTGTAAACCCCAGTTTTACTATATAAAAGTGGGGTTTAAGGGGGTCAAAATTATATAGGCGTGTTTTCGTGATGGCTAGGGGTGAGGAACAAACAAGTTCATTTGACTACCCGTGTGTGCGTCTAAAACTGCTGGATGAGTGGCAAACAGTGTAGACCCTGATCAGACGCCGCGTTCTGCGGCGTCTGATCTGGGTCTACACTGTTTTTCATCTGTTCTGTCCTAATATTTAGGGCAAATACATGTACACTATTTAAGCCGATCGGACTTGTCACTAACGAAACTGCCAAAATATCTTGTCCAGGGTTGATTCTAGCGCTATTTTACAGCACTATGGTCATCAAAAATGATTTTGATAATATCTTATCCAAATAAGTTGTAATAAATTGTTTTAATAGGTTTGAATGAAAAGTGTTAAGTCACAATTAAACAAAATTGAAGTCACACCATCATTTTCGGTGAATTTCTCTGCTAAAGTGCCGGAAAACATTAAAATAGGTACCTAGGTTTCTTGTTGGTTTTTACAAACACAGTTTGATTTTCCTTAAATATAATGCTGCAGCCTTAAAGGTAATATATTAATATATTAAACTATTGCTGTTTGAAAACAAATCTCGGATATATGGAGAAATAATTGAAATATGAAGATTTAAATTTCATCACACAAAATAGTCTGGCCCCAGACCCTTTCTTTATTTTTCTTTTCTTTCTTTTTCTTCTTCTTCTAATTTTTTTTTTTTTTTTTTTTTTTTGAGGGGACACAACACTTGTATAGCTTGTAGAATTTTTGTTACTTCAGTCCCTTGGCTAGAAAGAAAATTTTTGTTCAGCCATAGGTAACTTGAAGTTGGATTAAAGAGGATCATGATAAAAAAAATAATGTAGAGAAAGAGAGAAATATATATAAAACAAAAACGACTGGAGCCAGTGTACATACAAAATTATGAAAACTCAGCCAAGACAACATATGAGTATTTCCAATAAATACAATTACCTGTACCGTAGTTTCCTGTCCAGTGTTTTTTGGGCGCAAGATATATACAATGACAGAAAGAGCTTATCGTATCCGTTTCCTCGTTGGCAGATTTTGAGTATATACAATGCATTATGAAAACACGCCTGTTCAAATATTTAGAAAATTTCACCTCCAAGAACTGAAAATTTTAAGATAAAAATCTCTGATATTTTTCACGTTTCTGCTCAAAACATAGATTGTGGGTACTCGTTAGAACCGCCTCGGCGAGGCGGTTCTAACGAGTACCAACAGTCTATGTTTTGAGCAGAAATAAGAAAAATAATGCATACCCCTGTAAACCCCAGTTTTACTATTTAAAAGTGGGGTTTAAGTGGGTCAAAATTATATAGGCATGTTTTCGTGATGGTACAACAATTTCAACATGGTAAACATGAACAGATTAACTAAACATGCAGAATATTAACACCTACAGAAATGACACATTTGCCATTCATCCATATGTTTTAGACGCATCACAAGCAATCGAATAAAAATTGGTCAAAATTTAGAAAACATATAGCATGTTTTTAATGTGTCCATATACAGCAATATCTCAATGACTAGAACATCTTTGGGACCATGGAAATTTATTCGAGACATGGGTAGTTCGAGCCTAAGAGGGTAAATCACGGCGCCAGGTCAGGAAGCAAATCATCACGGAAACACGCCTATATAATTTTGACCCCCTTAAACCCCACTTTTACATATATATAGTAAAACTGGGGTTTACAGGGGTAAACATTATTTTTTTATTTCTGCTCAAAAACATAGAATGTGGGTACATGTACTCGTTAGAACCGCCTCGCTGATGCGGTTCTAACGTGTACCCACAATCTATGTTTTGAGCAGAAATATGAAAAATATCAGAGTTTTGTATCTGAAAATTTTCAGGTTTTGGAGTTGAAATTTTCTATATTATTTGAATAGGCGTGTTTTCATAATGTGGTGAAAATTTAAGGAAGTCTTTTTGATCTTCTATACAATAATGGTATGATGAGGTGATTCTAATGAGTACACACTGCATACAATTTCGAGAAAAGATAAGAGAAATTCCCTATTTTTTGTTTTCTTGAGCTAGCGGAACAATTTTGTAGGGACTCAAAAACTAGTTCGAATCATCCAAGGTACATGTAAAAGAACCATTGGTGTTCGAGTCATCGAGGTTTTACTGTATTTAGAATAAATACTAAGAAAAGCCTTGCTCTATAGAGCAGTCGGTTGCGCGCCTTACTGCAGGTCCAGGGACCGCGAGTTCGAACCACAGCTCGGCCCATATAACTTTCATGGAGATCGATCGTGAAATGATTTCTGCGGTAACTTTCTCCCGTCCGGTGATTCAAGAAGGGTGGTTCACGATCAGTTACTGACGAAAGTACAGTCGACTCTCGTTATCTCGAATTGCAAGGGACTGTTTGAAATACTTCGAGATAATTGTACTTCGACATATCAGATTTGCAGAATTGAGGGAAAACTAATTCGATTAACCACATTTAACAAATATATGTGTAACTGGACTCTTGAAGTGAGAGATATATTGAAAATATTAGGAGCAATTTCTCCTCTTTTCCACAATATTTTTTACATGTTGTTAGATTTTCATGTTTAAGTAGGGACCAGAATTTCACTTCGAGATAAGCGGTTATTCGAGATAAACGAGGTCGAGATAGCGAGAGTCAACTGTATATGCACAAGTACTGGTTAACCGCTTAGAGAAATAAGTCTTCCCAGGCACAATGTGAGTATGTTACATGCAATTGACCGCGCTCGACATGACTTTAATAGGTTGACTTGACCGTAAAACCTTAGCTCAACTCAAGTACTGAATGCATGCAAATACTTAAATAAAATCACTTACCTTAACAGAGATAAATTGTCTTGTTTAACACGTACTATCCATCTATTTACTACTCCATCTGTTTACAGTGTTTGTTACTTTAGCACATGAATGGAGTCTGAAAAATAATATAGGCCGCGTCAAGCGAAACAGTGCCTTCGAACATGCGCAAAGTACTCCGATTCAGATCATCCTGCTCATGCGCAAAGTATCATCCGGGCCTTTTTTCTCAATTCATATATTCTGTAGTGTCCATTTATTCTGTTAGCGGACAGTAAAAGCCCTGATCAGACTGCGAGGATGCGGAGGCTGATCTGGGCCTTCGCTGTCCGCATATGCCCGAAGACACGTTTTCGTAAGACACTGCCCATATGTTCCGTGAGTACAACGCAGTGTTATGGATATGATACTCGGATAAATAGGTGAATTCTGCTTTTTTAATATCAGGGGAAAAAAGAAACAAAAATAAACTGCAAAATACTTAAACACCTGCTAATTCGAATTTGAAATGAATGAAGCATGATTTTCTCTCTGAGTGCGAGTACGAAAGTGTATAGTAATATATATTTCAATTTATATTCAGAGTAGTGTTTGTTTTGAAATGCAATTATTGAACACGTATTTGTGCTTAATATTCGGCCAAATACAGTCGACTCTCGTTATCTCGACTTCAATTATCTCGAATAACCTCTTATCTTGAAGTGAAAATCTGGTCCCTATTTAAACATTAAAATCTAACAACAGGTAACAAAATTTTCCTCTTTTCAACAATAGGAGTGAAATTACATATTCATTTTTGAAATTTGGCTGTTCGATATATTTTTCCTCAATTCTGCAAATCTGATATGTTGAGGTACGGATATCTCGAAGTATTTTAGAGAGTCCCTTGGAATTCGAGATAACGACAGTCGAATATACAAGAAAAGGGCCTTGATACATGTAGTACAAATGTGTATTTCTTCTGTTTCTGCACTGTCATTCGCCTATTTCCTCTTCTGTTTCACTCTTTCAACTCATCTATATGTACTAGTAATGGCCATTTTTCTCTTTCTCTCTAACAGCCTATTTTGTATCTGGGAGATGACTCAAAATGGCTGTAAAAGGTTTGACGTCGTAAAACAAGAACTAAAATAAAATATTTTAGGGTCTGCACTGTTTCGGCAGCCGTTTTAGACACATCGCCAAATATTCTAATAGACTCTTTCACATCTTAGGACAAATATTTTGGCAACCTCCGCATATCGAGACCAGACTCGGAAGTTAATGGACTGCCTGTTGCCTCTGTGGCAGACGGCAATTGTCATAAGGAAGAATTAAGATCATATATCGTCACTGGTTTGGTGCCACGTCTCGTCGTCACTGAACTATTGTTGCTTGCACATTTGCTAAGCTTAGTTAAAGAAGAATCTTAGGACATCATTTAGAAAACACGTCTATTCAAATATATTGAGAATTTTACCACTAAAAAAAGAAAACTTTCAGATGAAAAAATCTGGTAGTTTTCATATTTCTGCTCAAAACATAGATTGTGGGTACTCGTTAGAACCGCATCGGCGAGGCGGTTCTAACGAGTACCCACAATATACATGTATATCTTTGAGTAGAAATAAGACAATTAATGCATATACCCCTGTAAACCCCAGTTTTACTGTATAAAAGGGGGATTTAAGGGGTAAAAACTATATAAGCGTGTTTTCATGATGATGGGCCCATATCTGGCCAGTTCGACGCAGGTTACTAAACAACAGAGAAAACATTGATACAAAAATAAGTTCAGTTATCTATGAATTTATGCAGCAGCTAGCACAAATTAAGTGCAACTGAACACAATAAAGCCCTTTCATCCAATCACCCTTTATTTAGTTCACTGCACATTTCTGGATCCAATTTTCTCTGCTGTACTTCATACTACAAGGTTTATTTATAATAAGTAATACAATAAAGGTACAGATGCAGTGCAATATAAGGTTTTGCACTGTCCTGACATAAAAGCCGCGCTGAGCGAAAAGGTGTCTTTGAACATGCGCAAAATGCACGGATGCAGATCCATCCCGCGCATGCACAAAGTTTCATTCAGGCATTTACCTCCACTGATACATTCTATAGTGTCCAATGGCTCTGTAAGCCGACAACGAAGGCTCTGATCTGGGCCTCCGCTGTCCGCATATGCTCGAAGACACGTTTTTTGATGACGCGACCCATATATTGTGTACGTATTAGCTGCATTCAGCGAGTATTAATAATCCGTTGAACCGCAACGTGCTAAAATGAACCTAATGGCATGTGCGTCTAGTGAAGACTCAGATCAGCCTGCGCATTCGCGCAGTCTGATCAGAATCTTCCCTGCCCGCTTGAAGAAATTTTGAATCATCGTCTATTCAGAGAGCGCCTAGCGAAGACTCTGATCAGACTGCGCGAATGCGCAGGTTGATCTGAGTCATCGCTGGGCGCATATGTCTTAAGGTACGTTTCCGCACGATGCGGATCATTTCCAAATTTGTTTTGATTTGAGTACTTGCTGCTCATTTCATTCAGTTGAGTTCATCGTGTTTATTCGGAAGCACGCTACTGCAATATCCTTTTAATTGCATCGCCCGTTGGTAAAACCTGTCTGCCTGCATACATGTATAACGTGTTGTCGGGCATATCGGGACAGCGGGCCCAGATCACCCAGTCTTGTGTTGAGTTTTCTGCCAGGGGACCAGGGGGCATACAAACTGAGCAACGTCTACATGCCTCATGACAAAACCAACAAAATCGCATGTGCGACGGTCTCAGATCAGCCTTGGCATCCGCCCGGTCTGATCAGAGTCTTTGCCATGCGCTCAATGGGTGGCTAAGGACACAAGCTTTCTTCATGCGGACAGCGAAGACTGATCAGACTGGGCGGATGCCCAGGATGATCTGAGTCTTCGCTGGGCGCACATGCCATTTTGTTGGTTTTGTAATGTGATTGTCCATTTTACATTGGTGTCATTACGTCATGCGCGGTTCATTTCTATTACATTTCCTGACAGAAGGTTAGGCAAGCAATATGCCAATCATTTAACATGCAGGAAAACTCAACTCCTTGTACCATCAAACTCAGCAGTAGTCTGGCAAAATCATGATATTTTACGAACGATGCATAAAAGCATTTGACCCGCAACGTGAGAAAAAAGTACCTTTTAACATATGCGCCCAAATAAGACTCAAATCAGCCTGCGCATCCGCGCAGACTGATCAGAGTCTTTATTGTCCACGCGAGGAAACCTTGATTCCTTGGCTGTCAAAAATGCGCCGACTGAATATTCTGATCAGACTGCGCGAATGCGCAGGCTGATCTGAATCTTCGCTGGGCGCATATGCCAAAAGGTCCGTTGTCTGACGTTGTGGTTCATTTGGTGCTTAATATCGTATCAATCCTAACTTTTTGGACAATGAAGATCTAGAGCGTATGCCATATAACGCATGTCTGATGAGGGTGTACATTTTGCTACAGATCCGGCGGTATTTTGACGCATTACCAGATAGAAAGTAGACTTGTTCTAATTTTATGACAAACTTGGTAAGCAGTTAATGTATCCCAATACTTAAGGTAAATACTGTAATTTAAATGCTAAGAGGACGATGATGATAAATGAACATGCACACACGCACGCAGGACTAAAACATGTCGAAACAAAAACGAAACAAATGTCGGAGACCAAATGTGATCGGAAAGCAAAGTGGTTTCGTACATGCAACGAACGCAAGATCATTTTTTTGTTTTGTTTTGTATTTAACTCTTTAGACGAGAATAATTTCGTCTGCTTGCTTTAATAAATGGAGACATTTTATATCTCAATACGATGCGTCTGTGTTTTTGTAGCTCATAACACACTAATCATTGATGATCACATCAACACAAGTACTTTCGTTCCTTTAACATCTTATCAATATTACACTTTACCCTAAGTGTTCCGACCGACCCCAGCAGACAGAGATTTTTAACAGTTATAAGTTATGGAATGAAAATCTAAAACGTTGCCTTTGGAAACAAAGGACACGCAAAAGAACGAAAATCGGAGACTCGGTTTTATTGACCGGCGCGCGAATCGCACCGGTCTCTTAATATAGCTTTGGATTTTTATATATGGTAGACTATTCGATTAGCCCACTAAGGACGTTTTATATTTGCCGGGATGTCGGTTTGTGACAATCCCGGCAAATATAAAAAAATCTTATTACAAACTGTGTTATAAGCAGATTAATGTGTATTTCATTTTCAAGAATCATAAAGCTTAATAAAAGCAAACATTAAAGAATCACATTGTTGTCCTTGTTTACCTCATTGAAAATTTATTAAACTTTAGTATGCTCTTATCCCACATCTCTATGTAAACATGAACAACATTTGCGCCGGTACTTAGACGTTTACGTCTAAATATTTTGTCTTGTTAAGTCTCTTCATTTACAGTCGAACCTCGATGGCTCGAACACCGATGGCTCGTTTACCATGGCTAATTCGAACTCGTTTTTGAGTCCCTACAAAATTCTTCTGATAGCTCAAGAAAACAAACAGTTAAGGAAATTTTCATATTTTATCGTGAAATTGTATGTTGTGTGTACTCATTAGAATCGTCTCATCGAGGCAATTCTAATGAGTACACTCAACATACAATTACTGTGTAGAAAATCGAAAAGATTTCCCTAAATTATCGCTATTTGCTTCCTGAATTGGCGCTATGATAATCCCTCAGTGGCTCGAACCACCCATTTCTCGAACGAATTTCTATGGCCCCAAAAAATGTTCGAGCCATTGAGGTTCGACTGTACATCAGCGTAGTTTGCGTGGCTGTACAATCCCTGGCACCGGCTTAAGCGGTGTTCGAATTTAGAGTTACCAAAATGGGCTCAATAATCCCAAAGCAACTAAAATATATTCTGCAACACACTTACATGTAGAAGCATTTGATGTATTTTTAAATTGTTGTCTTAGTATTGTACTACCACCAAACTTTAGAGTGTAGTGTATTTTTGTAGAAGGCTTACAGTTGCTTCACACTTGTACATATAAATAACTTGCTATGTCAAAAAGCAACAGCATCCACCAACTTGGTGGACATTATTGCTTATTGACATAGCAAGCTAATCAGCAAGCAGATATTTGGAGGGGTCTCCTGTTCATCTAAAATGAGTAGGAACACCCCCAGCTTGCATTCTTTATAAATCTACAGCGGGCCATTATCGGCCCGTCAGGGTAGCTGATGGGCCGATAACGGCCCGCTGTAGATTTATGTAGAATGCTTGTCACGTCCCTATTTTATCTTGAATATATTTTACATGTACATAGTATAAAAAGAAGTTTGTATCGATTTTTATTAACCAGGTTAGATTAATGCATTTGTAACTGGAGCGCTGATTATGATGACAGTTTTACTTTTTAAGCAAGTAGGTACACTTCAGCTTTCAGGTTACGGTATTACGGTAATCACGAGATAGTTATGCTGAGGGTGTATTTGATTATTCACGTCTATATACTTGAGCGGTTACCAGAACACTATATATTCCGAGTGAACCTAGGTTGGTGATCAATATCTTCACTGTTCTGGGATTGATTTTCGTCTCAAGGCTATCTTTTGAAAGGGGAGACAATTTTCTGTCGTAATTTTGCAGTTTTGTAGCGTTCCGAGAGAAAAATGTTTTTTGCTTCATAGTTTTAGCAGTTGCTGTATGAAACTTTGCACCGTTCGGACAATCGAACAGGTTATTTTAAATCTTGACTATCACGGTATTCTTGTGAATATTATTTTTAGATCTTGAATTTCACGGATTACTTGTGGACACAATGTTTCAAAACGTGCCACATTACTATAAAAGTTCCCTAGTGGAATAGAACGACACACACTACAAATTCATTTCATCGAAGACTGATCCTTGTCTTCCTTTTACTTATCTTCATGTTGTGTTGTATCTGGGGAATCTGACCATGGTAAGTCAATAATTTATTTTAATTTTATTCTTGCAATATTCTTACTCGTCTTTACCGCAGCTAAAATTCGAGTAGGTAAATTTATTGCTTTACTACGTTGCGATTTTATGTATCATTCGTACTTACAAACCCGGCATGATAAGTAGATAGACCCTGATCAGATGTGTATACTTTGGTTATATGTGTAGACCCTGATCAGACGAATAAGCCGTGTCGGGTGTGTAAACTATAAACCGAATAGGGAGGTTAAGTTTGATCGATTCTATGGATCCTGATCAGTCTGTTGAGTCTGATAGGTTCTGTAGACCCTGATCAGAATGCAATCATTAATATTTTTATTTGAATAAGATAAATGGATATTACATTCTCATCTGACATGTACATACCAGACATATACGCTTAAATGTAAGACACAGTTAGGCGTTATGTTGTTATGTTAACCGCACACACCGTACATATACGCGTAAAAGTACGCTACCGTAGGCGTTATGTTAACTGCATACACATTCATTAGTTAGCGCGATTTACACAAATGACAAAGACTATATTCACCTTGAATACATATACAGAGGTCCTTTTTACTTTAATCACAAGTCTGTTTACTAGAATATTTTACGGTGAAATGGCTCAAGCAGCGAGGAGTCATGTTTGAGGCTATGACGATGGCATGTTGATATTGTACCCAATGATTACGTGGGGACGATGTGTGATCGTGTAATCATTGTGGTATAATGGCAGTTATAATATATTTTAGCCTTTAGCGTTCTAAAGGGATTCTTACAGTGGAAGGCGCATGGGTTCTTCCTGTAAGAATGTGTAATCGTCGAGATGCCATTCCTCCGATTAATATGAATGTCAGATATATTCTGACTGTGTGTCTGCCTGTGTTTAATTGTTTTTACAATATTATATGTCATTAACAGCGTCCATGTGGTTTTAGGATCTGATTTTGCTATATAATAATCAATTGCAACGGACTTGTCGCATTTATAACATTTGGCGTACACACTCTGTATATCTAGTGGAAATTGATAAGGAAATATCTTGTCATGTTTGATATCGAGAGTTCTAGGACATGATACTTATTTTCAGGTCCCGTATCCGTATCCGTATCTGTATCCGTATCCATATCCATATCCGTATCATGTATCTGTTTCACCACTGTTATCGTCACTATGATTGACCATCAAATGTTTTCCGGCAAGCTTTGTTCAAAGTGCTATGGAAAAAAGTGTTAGTGATAACCGGAAATATCATGAAGGATACATCCGTGGACAAGTTTCTTCAAGTTATGTAAATTTATATTATATTTAATTATGGAAATATAATTAATTAGGTTTTTCAGAATATGAAGTTTAACAGTACCTATGGATTATGGAAGCTTCGGAACATAGAAATTAGAACATGGAAATTTGAACTTTTAATTATAGTTTTTTGTTTGTTTTTTTTGAACTTTTTAAATACATGCTTGTTTTTATTTTACAAAGTGTTGTGTTTATCCTCTGATTGCTTGTGATTGCGTCTATTCCATCGTCACCGTGCCCAACTCTCGTCCGATCACGTGACAATGCTTACTGGGCTGAAAGTTCGCAATCATGTTTTTGTTTCTATAAGAGCTTTTTTTGTTTCATTTATGAATAAGTTTTCACGTGTATCCTTGTTTCAGTGGGTTTCAACATCAAAACCAGTGATAAGATAGCAGATAGTCTTAAGACAAAAGAATGAGGTATAAAGGCTTCTTGAAGAGTCTTTAAGAGGGGTCTAGTGGGCGAAGCCCAACAATGTCAAAGTATTCTTAAAAAAGAATTGAGAATGGACATTTTATGGCAGGTGAGCAGGATTATTTCAGGCAGCTCCATGCAAAATCGTGTCTTCGGGCATATGCGGACAGTGAAAGCCCAAATCAGCCTGCTAATCCGCGCAGTATCGTCAGACTCTTCACTCTCCACAAACAGAATCATTGGACACTAAGAAATGTATGAATGAAAAGAATAGGCCCAGGTGATACTTTACGCATGCGCAGGATGACCTGAATCTGCGCATTTTGGATATGTAAGAAGGCATTTTTTCGCTAGACGTGGCCCATTTATTCCTTAGATTTTAGTCAAAATTGTTTTTATTGCTTTCAGACCCAGATTATTTTCCTTGCAAATAAAAAAAAGATAGATTATTTTTAAAAGCCATCCTCCACCTTCTAGCTCACCCCAGGATATATCAAGTGGTCGTGACTTTAGTGCCAAAGCATGTTGGTAACATATGACATCGTTTAAATGATCGACCTACGTTACGGTAATAAGGTCTATAGTCATCAACATGACACTAAAAGACATACCTAAAATTAGACCAAAAATGGTACCACTTACTAATAATTTTACTTCCCCTACCTAGGTGCTATGCAAGATAGATCAAAGACATGTAATAAAAAGATGGTTATGGTATTCCAGCAGGGAGCAGGGAGAGGTAAAGAGGCCTTCTGTGGGGGTAATAAATACTTTGGAGGGGATATTACCCAAGGATAAGCCAGTACTAAATTCCCCTATTGGGTCTCTGTCTGTCTATTATTTATTGACAGTGTACTAGGTTTTATTGCACCCAGTCTCTTATCAGTGATGAGACTAATGGCCAAGACACATCTTATTTTTTGGCCTCTTAATATAGCTTTGGATTTTTATGTATGCAGAAGTGTTCGATCAGCGCAGAGCGCAATTTGGTAAGTTTGAATATGACCTGCAGTCCATCTTTGGTAAGTTGACTATGACCTGTGGTCCATACTTAAAAAGTTCAAACATAATTATTCATATCTGATGCACGCTAAAATAAGGTAATTTATTTAAGTTTTGGCATGTATTTTTTTTTTAATAATAATGTACAAACTAAATCTAGTGGAGATCCAAATATGACTAGGATTCGCATATTGCTTGATCAAGAAAATTCACAACGCTTAATAAAAAAAATCACATTGTTGTTCTTTTTTTACCTATTACATTGAAAATTTGTTAAACTTTAGTACACCCGTTTGCCATATTTCTAAGTTAACATGGACAAAAACGTTTACGTCCAAATATTTGGTCTTTAATACCCAAAAACGATCTCGGATCAGACTGGCACAGACATTTCATATCTCATTGCATACAACGCTGAAAATGTTTCATATTTAAGTACAAAGCCTGTTGCATGCTGGTATTCAAATGGAAGTATTTGAAAATGTCAACTCATTAATTATTAAAACATTATTCCTTTCACCCCTACAGACCTAAACAGATACCTTTGCAAACACTGTAGATCCAGAAGAGACGGCTCGTCTCATCAGGATCTACACTGTTTCCAATCCTGTTATTATTGTTTTTGTTTTTTTTGTGACTGAAACGCCTATTTGCAATAATTGATGTGTCTTAATTCAGAGATGGGAGAGTCCATTTCAGAAACACAGGAGTGAAAGGGTTAATCGCTGTAGATGTATTTTGTCTCCGCAGGTTTCCGAACTGACATTTTGTTTTATCCCGCGAAGTTCAAAATGGCTTTTCAGGTTAGGCCATTCCAAGTTTTTTTTTTTTTTTTTTTTTTTCTTCA
Organism: Anodontia alba; assembly: GCA_964016985.1. Taxonomy (NCBI): domain Eukaryota; kingdom Metazoa; phylum Mollusca; class Bivalvia; order Lucinida; family Lucinidae; genus Anodontia; species Anodontia alba. Next base: position 53,669,919 of record OZ024835.1, read on the forward strand.
ACGTTTAGCGTCCGCGTGAAGGTTGGTTTTCGGCATCCGTTTTGAAATCAAAAATATAACAACATAAAATGCTTCTCAATTAAAAAAAAAAAAAACAAAAAAAACAAAACAAAAAAAAAACAAACAAAATCAGACAATACTGACTGTTTTTACATATTGTGGTTTAAGTCTTTTCGGTGTATCAGACATAAGTTTTCTTATTTCTTCATGAAAACATATGTTGTAGGTACTCATCAGAAGCGCCTCGCTGAAGCGCTTCTGATGAGTACCTACAACATATGTTTTCATGAGAGTAAGAAACAAAACAATTATTTTTAGTTGTAAAAAGCTCCTTTACTGTAGGTATGAATATGGTTTTAAATTGTTATTTTTGCTTAAGCAATGCATGCCTAACATCACATGGTATGTCTAAATAATTATAATATTCCAAACCGGTTTCGTTTGCAACTCATCAGGGGAATAAACAATAAATTATGGCGTTAAAAATGGCGACGTTACTTAGTAACAATAGATAAGTGTACATAGTACACAACGTTAAAACGTCACGGCGTCCAAACGGCGTCATTAAAGTTTGGTGTTACATATTTTTATGAAGTACTTTTCTTTAGATAACCTCGCTGAAACATCATTGTTTATATATATATATATATATATAATGTATATTCATGCTGTTGTTTTCCTGATAGGTTTTGCTTGCTGCTTGCTAAGGTGAACGCTAAACATAGAAAAAACTTGGAATGGTCTTTTTACTATACAATGATTAAAACTCAAGGGCAAGTTTGCTGCAAGCAAGCTGTTATTTTTTTTCGTAGTCAAACTTAAGCCAGTTAGGCTGCCAAACGTATTTTTGGCTCGATTGCAACAAGAATGGCGTAAAGATAACTTGAACCCAATTTTGTTTCGCATTTTGTTTACATCTACAACGAGTACATGTACCTAGAAGCCAAACTACAATTAATCACAGTATTAAGATATGAGAAAAATAAAATAAAATTGAACAAGAAATATATTGTTATATCTACAGTTAAATTCCGCTTTAAAGACCAGTTTTGGGATTGTCTAAAAGTGGTCTTATTAAATAGAGTGGCCTTAATATTGAATATCGAATATGGTATATAAATTTCCAACACTTTATTCCATGCATTTGTTTGGCCTAAAACTGCTTTTTATGCAGTTGTTTCTGAAAATACTTAGTGGGATGGCAAACAGTGCAGACCCTGATCAGACTGATCTTGGTATACACTATTTGCATATGCCATTTTGTCAAAAAATATTTTAGGACATTTACCATAATAAGAAAGAAAACATTTGAGACTGACAAAGCAAATTCTTTCCTTTAGATTAGACCTTTTTTCAGAAAGGAGCCAAAATAAGTTAGACAGGTTTCCTCCTCTGTGGGTGCATGAATTCCTGTAAAGGGCCTTGAAACGAAAGCGTTGTCATATAAGAGTGCAGTGCCTTCGAAATTCTTTTAACTCGGCAGACCAAAATAGATACCTGTGCAAACAGTGTAGATTCAGATGAGACGTCTCATCAGGATCTACACTGTTTGCTATTATGTTTTTGAGTTTAGACTAAATCCTTGTTTGCATCCGTGGACATGTCCAAATTCAAGGTTGGAAGCGTGCCCTTCAGAAAGTCAGAGATGAAAAAAGTTAAATAATATTATTAACCCTTGTCCTGCTGAACTCGGATATACCCTGTCTTTGCAAACTGTGTAGATCCAAATCAGATGGCTTCTGAAGAAGCCTACTGATCTGGACCCGCACTGTTTGTCATTCAGCATATGAATTTGTATCAACGATCTGGATGGGCTACAAGTTAGAAATGGCGTGGCATCTTAATTTATTCAGCATGACAAAGGTTAAATACAGAACATGTGTGACCAGACCAATGCAGTGGGCTTGGTGGCCTAGTGGTTAGCGTACTCGACTTTCAAGCGGGATATCGTAGGTTCGAATCCCGCTCGGGTCGAGACAATTTTCAGACCATTAGTACGCCTAGCTCATATTCGACGTGCTCTGGATTGCGTATAAAGAACAGGGCGGCGCTTGGTGACAGGCAGCGGCATCAAGTGTGCATGGATGATCCATGAAAGCAAGGCTGTACAAATACATGTACATAACAATTACCGCTGCCTCTATGTGCCTCGGGTGCCTGGTAGTGTTAAAAATCCGCACAACAACAAGCAGACCAATGTAGCACTAATATGAATTTTAATAATCCAACCGGGCTGTTTGTGAGAACTTAGATTTTTATAGCGCGTAGTCTAAGGACAGAAACCATCTGCTTATAAGACAAATGTTTGGCAATATGCATATCATTTTGTATCGGTTGCCTAATCAGTGCGAGGATTACAGCCGTAACCTCGAGGACTGATCAACAGGTAAAGAGAGTACATTAATAGGAACATAATATATTCCTGTAATTGAACATACAGTATCCTAATCAGAATGCGCATCAACTCAGCCTCGTAATAGACTGAACTATTCCTTCATACAATAATAACCCTGTCATCCCTGCAGACCAATACATATACCTTTGCAACCAGTGCAAATCCAGATGAGACGGCTCGTATCGAGCCGTCTCATCTGTACCTGCACTGTTTGCCATTCTGCTAATGAGTTTTGACTGAAACCCCTATTTGCAACAAATGAATGTGACCAAAATCGGAGATGAAAGAGTCCTTGTCATGAACTCAAGGGTGACCTGGATAACAGCAGTCAAGTATCTGTGGTCTAGAACAAGGACAAAAGCTAAAAGGTTTTCGCAAATTTGGAACTCATGAGGTAAATAATAGCTCGTTTACGTAATGGTCGCCCCTTGTGCTCTCAGCCAAAACAATCGGATCTGTCAAAACTGACACTATGTGCTAAACAACAATGATATATTTGTCTGCATATTTGTGATTAACATGTAAACAGGCTGCCGCACGGGAATACATTATAGTTTTTGAATACAACGAGATACCAAATGTTTTATTATCTCTTCCTTTATTGCTTGAGATAGCAAATATCAGCTGGGACACAACGACACATACTTAATGTCACATTAGGTCAATATGTCTATGTCATACCCCATCTTCTTACATTGTCCGTATACGTCTCGAAGACAGGCGTTCATGTTAATACGCAATACATCACGAAAACACGCCTATATAATTCTGACCCCCTTGAACCCCACTTTTATATAGTAAAACTGGGGTTTACAGGGGTATATATTATTTTTCTTATTTCTGCCTAAAACATAGATTGCGGGTACTCGTTAGAACCGCCTCGGCGAGGCGGTTCTAACGAGTACCCACAATCTATATTTTGAGCAGAAATGAGAAAAATATCACAATTTTTCATCTTAATATTTTCGTTCTTTCGGCGGTAAAATTAACAATGTATTTGTATAGGCGTGTTTTCGTAATGGGGTATCAGTATCTGGTCCATGCACAGCGAGCATGATGCATGCACGAAACCTTCTAGGCATGCTAGCGATTTTGCGGTTTCAAAACAGCTTTGAATTTTCACGTACTCTGAGAAGCCACGGGGTCCTTTAAATATTGTCCCTAGTATATATATATATATATATATATAGTGGTGAAATGAAGGGTTTGCCTTTCAGGATAAGTACAGCATTTCCTTTCATATTTGTGTCTAAAACCAAATAAATAATTTACGACACATTTTTGTTAAGTAAATCATTCACTGTAACGGACGATGTCTAACTTTGCGCAAGCACATTAGGGAGTGAAAGCTGGTGATTGACTTTAAAAACTTGACAGGCGACATTACAAAACATTTTTTGTTTTCATTTGAAAATAAGGCGTGACATTTCAGGTCTTATTTTCCGTGAAAGATGATTAATACATCACTTATTTTTAATTAAGTACTAAGCTTAAAAGCATCATAGAGGCAACACCAAATGACTACCGACTTGTGAACCCCTAGAAAACCCAGAAAAGACATGGACACGTCCTCTCTGCTTTAATATTCTACAGGAATCCACAGGAATTCACGGCATAATGGTCTTTTACGCACGTTTCGCAATCTACCTCATTTCGGCCGTACCTGCGAAATGGTGTCTTCGGGTATTTTCGGACAGCGAAATCCCAGATTAGCCTGCGCATCCGCATAGATCGATCAGGGCCTTCACTGTCAGCTAATAGAATTACTGGCCATCATGATACTTTGCGCATGCACATGTTGATATAAATATGATTTTTTTGCACATGTTTGAAGGCACTTTTTCGCTTGACGCGGCCCATTTAGCCTTGGGATGGAATCAGGCCAGATACGTAAAGAACATAATTCCATTCCATCACGAAAACATGCCTATATAATTTTGACGTCCTTAAACCCCACTTTTTTATAGTAAAACTGGGGTTTACAGGGTTATACATTATTTTTCTTATTTCTGCTCAAAAACATAGATTGTGGGTACTCGTTAGAACCGCCTCTGTGAGGCGGTTCTAACGAGTACCCACAATCTATGTTTTGAGCAGAAATATGAAAAATATTTGAATTTTTTGTCTGAAATTTTTCAATTTTTCGGTGATTAACTTTTCACTATATTTGAATAGGCATGTTTTCGTAATGACTGTTACTCCAACTGCGTTTTTATGATAAGTATCTATTAGCTTATTACAAATGTTTGTAAATCTAAAAAAAAAACAAAAAAAAAAAAAAAACAAACTACAAATGTGTGTTTGCAAAGCACTATGCCCAAAACTATACGCTTGTCGCTACCAAATGACAAAATTAAAAAGGGACGTAACTCTCACAAATCTAATAACTGATCATAAATGTTTGTAAATTTAAAAACAAGCTTGTCCCGCAAAATGGCAAAGTTAAAAAAAAAGTGACATGGCTCTCGCGAAGTTGATATGACGGTTTTCTTTTCTTTTCTTTTTTTATCTTTTATTTTTTTTTTATAAACTCACCAAGTTTCAAAACCCTAGCTCAACTAGTTATCAAGATATCTTGCTCACAGGAAAAGCGTGATGAACGGGCGGACGGATGGACGATCGACCCCAAACTAATATGCCCCTCCAACTTCTTCGAAGTTTGAGGCATAATTAGTACATGTAAATGTAACAGCTACACGTATACAGTGTACAAAAGTCGATCATAATTTGAGCATGGGCACAGCATTTCCTGCAAGACTGCATGTGCGCCCAGCGAAGACTCAGATAAGCTTGCGCATCCGCACAGTCTGATCAGATTCGTCCCAGCGCACTGTGGGTAGCCAAGAGTCCAAAGCGTCTACAGGCGAACTGCGAAGACTCTGATCAGACTGCGCGAATGCGCAGGCTGATCTGAGTTTTCGCTGGGCGCACACGGTGTTAATCCAACTGCGCTTATGTGATAAGAATCTGTTAACTTATTATACATGCTCGTTATTTTAAAACAAAAACCAGTGAGTAAATGTACATGTAACAGTTTACGAAACCTAAATCCTAAAAGAATTGACCTTGAGAGCAATGAACACACTCTCAGAACTGATAATTCCTAAAGTGCCATGTTACCTTGGCCAGACGAGCTAGTTTGGGTCAATTAAGCCCCATCAGTGACCCAAGTATAAATCTGCGAAAATCTCCGAAATGGTGATTTTCGAAATTCCCTGAATGGTGATTTTCAGAACTCCCGGAATGGTGACAAAAGACCTGGGCCCAGTTGTTCAAAGCTAACGACATCGTTAGTTAACGATTCGTTAAAATTTACATCGAGTGATACACAAATATTATGAAATTTTTGCAGTGCAAAAGCTACTCACATTTTTTCAGCAAAAAATTTCAGAAAATTGTATATTGAATCCGCTAAAACAGTTAACGAAATGACCCTTAACGAGCTCGTTAAGCTAACGACGCTTTGAACAACTGGGCCCAGAAAAATATAAACTATTCTATAGTGAAGTACGGGAAGACGTTTTACGGCCGTCACACGTCACTAACACCAGATGTAGTGAAGATAAAATAAATTCGATAAGAAATGACCCTTGAGAGTAATGAACACACTCTACAAAACTGAAAACAGTCGAAGTGTCATGTTTTCTGAGCCCGACTAGCTAGTGTCGGCCAATTAGGCCTCTATAGTAACCAGCAAATAAATTTTCGAAAATCGCGGAATGATGATTTTCATGGTAGGCGAAGCGTGCTTACCAGTTTATGCGTACTTTTCACGGACGCCTGATTACACCCCATTTATTTTGGCTCCATGTCTGTCTGTCTGAACATTCCTAATTTTGCCTTTGCATCACAAAATATGCCTATATAATTTTGACCCCCTTAAACCCCACCTTTATATAGTAAAACTGGGGTTTGCAGGGGTATACATTATTTTTCTTATTTCTGCTCAAAAACATAGATTGTGGGTACTCGTAGGCGGTTCTAACGAGTACCCACAATCTATGTTTTGAGCAGAAATATGAAACATTTTAGAATTTTTCATCTGAAAACTTTCATTTTTTTGGTGGTAAAATTTTCGGTATATTTGAATAGGCTTGTTCTCGTAATGTTTATAATATATTACCGACTTTATATTTTACGAAATATGATTGTGGTATAGCGTTGGCCTCAGGCTCTTTTTATATGTTGAAATCTCTTTGATTAAACGATGTTTGGTATACCACTTATTGTTGTTGTGATGTTGGCACAGAATGCTTCAAAACATTAAAATGTCATTTTGCGCGTTTTTGTTTGTTTTACAGGTTTTCATAGATGTTTGTATAACAGGTTAAGGGGAATGACTCCACTTTCAGGGGAGATAATTGTCAAAAACGTTTTGCTTCCCTTCTGAAAAGGGGGCTACCCTAAAAAAAAAAGAATTTGCTCCCGAGGGAAGTAAATTCTTTCCTTCTAGTGTAGACCCTTTTTCAGAAGGGACTTTGTATGAACAAAAACATTAAATAAAACAAACAAATAAAAAGGAAGTGACAAAAAATTACCTCCCTTGACGTCGAACCCACTTAAACGGAATAAAGGGAGACTTGTTTAGACCCATTTTCAAACTGTAAAGGTATGACGGCAATACGAACAGTTTGGTAAATCTTTATCGCTGTGAGGATAAAATCACCAGACGACAATTTGGTGGTATTTTATTATCAATTTACAAAGAAATTAGGGTTTGACATCTCAAGCAAAATATCTCCTAAATCTCAACCTTCTGGAAAAAAAGTCAAACAAACAAAACAAAAACAAAACAAAACAAAACAAAAAACAATATCGTCTGCCTAAATTGTTTGCAAGTAGCGTTAAAATACTTTCGGGCTACTCAAAAAGACTGCATAAACATTTGGCGAAAAAACATGGTATATATTTCATGCCAACAGAACATTTCTACATGAATTATACATTGTATTTGCATTGCACTTTTCTCAGGTAGGCTCGTTTCTAGACATATATTCTGGTAAACAATGTGTCCAAAGCACACTCATATACTGTTTATTAAATGCTTAAAGAAACTATATTGCTTAACAGTCACTCACATACCGTTAATTAACATTACTGTACTGAGCAGTTTATATGACGCTAACATACTCCTAATTAAATCTTACAGTAAACAATATGTTTATCAGTCTGTCATATACCGTATTCACCCTAAATATTCGGGCACCAGAACCCATTTATGCCGAGTGGACTCTTCTAAAGTTACTCTTTGGACCGGTCCATTTCCAATAGCATGGTGTCTGGTTAATTCTACCAATGTCTATAGAAATTCCCGTATTTAATGCAAATAGTGTAGATCCTGATCAGACGCCGCGTTCTGCGGCGTCTGATCAGGATCAACACTATTTGCCAGTGTCAATATTATGGGACGCTGGGCATAAATTGGTCATTTCCTTGCCATACTTGTCCTAAATTTTGAACATACAGAGTTTACTAAATGTTAACTCATAAAACGTTTTGTTGTAGACTGGCGTCAAATGATAATGTGCGTTCGAGGCAATTGTGGAGAGCTACTGAACAGATCAGCCTGCGCAGTCTGTAAGCTAAAAGAAGCACTAGGTATTTTTAGAATGCATCAAAGGACTAGTAGGCCCTGGCAAAACCGGACGATAATCTGGGTCAACATTATATGCTCAAACCTGTCTGCCTAAATACTATGGTTACATACGGTAACAAATGAAGTGTTTTTCTCTCGATCTCTGATATTTGTTGTCGATGACAATCAGAAACTGTTGACCAACCAGATCACGTTTTTGTACACTTTAACAATATGGCTGTTTACTGCTACAAGAATAATAGCCCGTACTTGCTGGCCATTTCAATGACAATCGAACGAGATAATAGGCAATCGGAACGCATCGCATTACGAATGAGCCGAAACGTCAGGGAACGTATCCTCGCTCATGTGCTCCCAGCGAAGATTCAGATCAGCCTGCGCGTTCGCGCAGTCTGATCAGAATCTTCATTCGGCGCATTTTGGATAGCTAAGGATGCAAAGTTTCTTCACGCGGACAACGAGGACTCTGACCAGACTGCGCAGGTGCGCAGGCTGATTTGAGTCTTCTTTGGGTACATGCAATAAGGGACTTTTTTACCGTCTCGCCTCACCTCAAATGGTTCTAGAAGCTTGTAACAACAGAGGACAAAAGGCAGCTATGTTCTGAGAAAACAATCCCTTGTGCGATACCATGGGTCATTATTTTGTCATACGCGATCAGTGACATCAGAACGCATAATTTTATTCCATGCCGTCAACATGCGGTAAAAGGGACTTGTTCGAGTTCTAAGAAAAGTATGGTAAACAGTTAAGAGGTCCCAATATTTAAGATAAATAAGTAGATTGGGCTAAAAGGCCTGAGCAAACAGTGTAGACCTTGATCAGACGCTGCATACGCGGCGTCTGATCAGGGTCAACACTGTTTGCCACTCATTAGCTTAGTTTTAGACATATAAAGTTGCAGTTAAATTTCTAGGAAAAGTATGGTACGGAATTAAGATGTCCTAAATAATATGATAAAATACGGTCATTTTGGAATAAGTTCGACGACCGTCAGGAAAGGTCACTATTATGATATGTGTGAACTTGGGAAGAATACTGTCAGACATGGAAACTGGCGTACTAATGAGCCTTAGAATAGAAATACTGGAATGTACTTAAAGGAAACGTATTTGAAGGACAACAATTTTTACCTTTCCTTTTCCTTCCTATTTTCCTATAGTTGCTTATCAACCGTAATGTATAAGTTCCTACATAGTTTCGCTTTGAAAGACAAACAGACAAATAGACACGCACGCAAGTATGTGCGTTCGTACACACACACACACACACACACACACACACACACACACACACACACACACACACACACACATACATACATCGCGCCATAAAAATGTATCTTCATGGCGTATTCGAACACCAAATCAGGCACCTACAAGGCAAATATCCAGATCTTTCGCACAACCTGTATTTGGTAGATGCCTTTGCTATATGTCTATGTACATGTATTCTACACTATCTAAAGTTCTGTAAGTCCATTTGTACAGATTGATCTGCGCCTTCGCTGTCCTGAGGGACATTCAAGTCATACGTGGCGCGGCTAATAAAAAAATGAATTATGAACATATCAAGATAAGCCGCTTCATCAACCGAAAGGTACTGGTATTTTTTCTTATTTCTCCACAAAAACATATGTTGCGGGTACTCATATGAAGCGCCTCGCGCTTCTAATGAGTACCACAACATATGTTTTGTGGAGAAACAAGAAAATATTATGTGGACATCCCCGCCCCCCCCCCCCCCCGCCCGACCCCCCCCCCCCCCCCCCCCCGTCTAATTCGGAGCTATAATTATGAAAATTCATTTTAAGAAAAGATAAATGCACAGCGTCTGTTATGATAAAGGTAATAAGAAAAATAATTGAATGGCAGCATATACATGTAAATCCAATTCTATGTTTGGCGCGTGTCACTCAAATGTACCCTCAAACAGAAGAGTACAGCTTTAACCAGCGCTATAGTGGGGCGGCGTGAGCAGCGTTGCAGTACGGTTCATAAACAACCTCAATAAAACAGAGTTTCTGTGGTGTGTTCCTTCCTTCCGAAAAATCCATTATTATAGATTACATACATACATACATACATACATACATACATACATACATACATACATACATGTTTTACTTTGTATGTCCATTACTGTGTACATTAAAATTAGGTAGGTACTTACAACAGTATGCAAATGTTTTACATGGAATGGACCATTTGTAAACAACAACATGAGGAAATGAACCTTCGATATTTTCGCCTTGAGAAGACCCAGTGCAGCCTGATGAGTCTGCGCAAATGCACAAGGCTTTTCGTTTGGACAGATTAGGATCATGTCAATATTTGCAGAGAAAAACACTGATTAGACTTCACAGATAACACAAGCAGATCTTATTCGTTTATATACGCATGTGTGCTACGGTACATTACGAAAACACGCCTATTCAAATATATAGAAAAGTTCACCTCCAAAAACTGAAAATTTTCATATAAAAAACTTTATTCATACATTATTCATAATTCTGGTCAAAAACTTAGGTCGTGGGTAATCTTCTACTTCTCAAAAACTTTATTCATACATTATTCATAATTCTGGTCAAAACATAGATCGTGGGTAATCGTTAGAACCGCCTCGGCGAGGCGGTTCTAACGAGTACCTACAATCTATGTTTTGACAAGAAATAAGAAAAATAATGTATACCCCTGTAAACCCCAGTTTTACTATATAAAAGTGGGGTTTAAGGGGGTCAGAATTATATAGGCATGTTTTCGTGATGATATCTTCTGACAGGGCGGTTAATTTTTATGTTTCCAATTGTTTCCGTTACGTCTAATTTCCACTGACAAATTCTCACAGCAGAGGTTGGTATCAAGCCATAATGTATTTTCAATGAAAGATAAGTTAAGATTTTTCTTTAGATTTGACTATATACACGTGCGCTGAAAACAGCCTTAAATGTTGCCATATGTATTTGTATTTGTGCAGAAATCCCTCCCCCTCCCCCCCCCCCCCCCCCACCCCCTCAAGACTCTTGAATGCATTTATCTTCAAATGTCTATTATACTTGTAACCGTTATGACAGCAAAAGGTTAGTGGTATATATGATTTAGCTTTGGCAAACATGAAGCTGATTTTAACATAGGCTGACTTTTTTTCACAAAACGTTACTATGTATTCGGGCGGACAGGCCTGAGCAAATAGTGTAGCCCCAGATGAGACGCCGCAGAACGCGGCGTCTCATCAGGGTCTACACTGTTTGCCACTCATCCAGCAATTTCTAAACACAACAACGGGTAATAAATTGTACTTGCTCAAATTTTAGAACACATATGGTAAGGAGTCGATGTGTCCGAATACTTAGGTATAGGCCTCTTTGTGGCAAATAACATTACCTCTTCCATGGACAATACCTCTACTGTCCTTTCGACATCTCTTGGAAAGACGTTTTTTGCTTGGCGTTTTATTTTAAATGAAAATATTTTGTTCTGATCGACCATATATTATCAGAAACCATTTGTCTTTTATGTTTCTGTGTTTTATTCTCAAATATTTACACAAAAATTAAAGTTAAGGCCAAAAGTTGGTCTGACCTATGCAATTTCTATAGTAAAGTAATTTTTTGGAATTTTTGTCTAAGAAAATATTTTTTACTTTTCTTTGCTGAATTTGAATTATTGATGTTTTACAAAAATATTGTGAAAATTTCAGAAACATTGAACAAGTGGAACTTGTTAAAAATTTGGCTCCACGTAACCTACCCTATAGATTTCTGCATGATTTAGCTTCATTTTTACCATGGGAAAACGTGAAAATATTTGATTTTTTAAAAACCAATGACTATAATAATTTTTTTTGTAAATAGGTAGTTACGACAAATGGTTTTGCATTAAATCATGACAAAAATTTGCAAATTTACTTCTTCTGTGTAAAGCGTCAAGCAAAAAACGACTTTCTGAAAGATGTCGAAAGCACAGTAGTATCTTACGCGAAGATAATGTCTCCATCTACCGATACCCATTAGTATTATGTAGTCGAGCCTTCCATTACGAAAACATGCCTATTTAAATATATAGAAAACTTCACCTAAAAATAACCTGAAATTATTTAGATATAAAAACTCTGATATTTTTCATATTTCTGCTCAAAACATAGATTGTGGGTAGTCGTTAGAACCGCCTCGGCGAAGCGGTTCTAACGAGCACCACAATATATGTTTTTGAGCAAAAATAAGAAAAAAATTATACCCCTGTAAACCCCAGTTTTACTATATAAAAGTGGGATTATATAGGCGTGTTTTCGTGATGGCGGACAGTCACCGCTTAACAACAACCATCTCTAAATAAAAGCAACTTTCCTGACCTCCCGTAGTAATGGTGAACTTTATATTTGAATAAAACTACATCTCTTCAAGAACCAGTTTTTTGTCATCCAAAAGGTCGTTGTAGGGACATGTCCTGCCACTCACTTTCACATCCTGGACCCCATTATAAATTTCAATAATCATTCCTCAATTTTCTTATAAATGTATAAAACAGTGAGTTTAACTTCTTGTCTGTGACAAACCCTAAATCTTGTCGGGAAAACGGACTAGATAAGCTTAATGCTTAGCATGCTGGGTAAAAATTTCAGCACACGACATTTTAAAATATTTTTCTTATTTTTCCAAGAAAATAGGCTTTGATATTGGATGCAAATTGTCCCCGAACACGATTTGCATGAAATGTCAATACCTATTTATTGGTAAAAATAAGAAGAAATATCATAAGTTTGTCGTCTGATGAACTAGCGCAGAGAGCGGTAAAGGTTAAAGGTTCAGTCCTGCTCTACGATTCGCCATTGTCTGTGTACAGTGGAACGCCATACTATTAATGTTCCATATTGTTGAAACCAAATTCATGTTAGGCTCTTTACGCACTTTGTACAGTTTAAAAGAACAGTTTTGTATCGTTGTTTACTGTTACGAGCTCAATGGCCAATACGTGCTGTTCATTCCAATGACAATCACATGAAAGAGCAGACATTCCCAAAGCACTGTAGGACAAAATGACTGCTAGAGACTTTCAACGTCAGATGTCAGGCGCGAGTAGACGTGGTATAAGAAAACAAAAAGTTGGAGCCAAACATGCGACGAGGGCTTTGAAGGAAATAGATCCTCTTTTATGAGAGGCTAATCTGTCTAACTATCTTTGGATCTCTTCTGAAAAAAAGTCTACATTAACAGGAAATAATTCGCTCCAGGTGGGAACGAATTCTTTTCTCTTTTGGGTAGATCTCTTTCCCGTTGTAACAAATAATTTCTTTTAGAGAAAAATCTTTCCCAGAAGGAACTTGGTATACAGGAAAGAATCCGGAACATTACGAAAACATGCCTTTTCAAATATATTGAAAAAAAAATCACCACCAAAAACTGAAAATTTTCAAGTAAAAAACTCTGATATTTTTCATATTTCTGATCAAAACATAGATTTTGGGCGAGGCGGTTCTAACGAGTACCCACAATCTGTGTTTTCGAGCAAAACTAAACAATAATGTTTACCCCTGTAAATCCCAGTTTCACTTTATAAAAATGGGGTTTAAGGGGGTCAAAATTATATAGGCATATTTTCGTGATGCTTTGCATCCTTTCTGAAAAGGGGTCTACTCTAAAGGAAAGTTCCTTTGAGAGTAGATTCCTTCACGAAATTATTCTATATAATTTTGACCCATGTAAACCCCATTTTTATATTCATTATTTTTTCTTATTTTTGCTCAAAAACATAGATTGTGGGTACTCGTTTGAACCGCCCCACAGAATTTTTTTATCAGAACATTTTCATTTTTGGTGGTAAAATTTTCATTATATTTAAATAGACATGTTTTCGTAATGCTTTCAGAAGGGACTTTGTGCGCAGGAACGCAAAGCAAACAGAAAATCATAAAAGTTATGTCCGTTGAAAAAATGTCAGGATATCTCCCAAGCATATTCAACCCTCTTAAGCCACATTAATAAAAGGAAGGCCTATACTAGCATGCGCCTTCCGCATAATCTAAACTGGACCTTCTTCTTTGGTCAATATTTTCTACAGTTTCCAAAGATACTGTAAGTCAAATTGAAGGCCCTGATGTGAGTGTGCGGATAAGATTTGCTTCAAAGGTAGCCAACATGCGCAAAGTCTGCTTATGAACGATGCCCATTACGAAAACGCGCCTATTCAAGTATATTGAAAATTTTACAACCAAAAAAGGAAAAATTTCAGATAAAAAATTCTGATATTTTTCATATTCCTGATCAAAACAAAGATTGTGGGTACTCGTTAGAACCGCCTCGGCGAGGCGGTTCTAACGAGTACCCACAATCTATCTTTTTATAGTAAAATAAGAAAAATAATGTATACCCCTGTAAACCCCAGTTTTACTATATAAAAGTGGGGTTTAAGGGGTCAAAATTATATAGGCGTGTTTCCGTGATGCCATTCGACTACACCAGATGTATCTTTGTAGTATGGTTCTGTTCAGACTACTTTGTTTTTAGTTGAGGTTAACGGCTTTTTCAACGACATTCAAAGAATGTCGAGCAATCTAAGAGATTCAAATTAGTCAGTTGACGTTTTTTTTCTGGATCCCTTTTGTGCAGATGATATGCTTTTTGTGTGTTGTTTTCTATACATATAAAGTACTGTTAAAACAGATAGAGGGAGAATGAAGAATAAAACGGAATAGATGAGAAAATGCCCCAAACCCTGAGCTTCGAGCATCTGAAACGATCAGACACGAATAAGCAAGACAGTTTTAATAATTGCTGTTTATGTTTTATATTGAGGATTTTAGATTAATTAGATGTGACAGTATCGATTAGTTTCGATGGTCATCAGGGCTACGTTCAATTAACCGAGACGTTCGCGATTATTCTCAAATAAACGCAAAAGACATTTTGCGCTTTTCTAGTGCGATGTGCCTACGGAAAAGGCTATTTTCGAAGGTAAACAAACGCATGCTTGAATATGATCCTCAATATCTTTAGTTTGTATCTGCCGATTTCGTTTTTCCACTTATAAGAATTTTCAGCTAGAAACTTGTGGTTGAATACATGTAATGTCTGCCATGTTTAACACTAGGTCTATGGGATATGGAACACCCGATCTGCGCCTGAACCGGGTTTAGATTGTGTAAAAGTTTTTTGCTAAGATAAACATTTATGAGAATACATTGTCGGATAGCTGGTTCAACGTGTCCTTCGTAGTTAGAAAAAAACAACAACTTTTTCGATGAATTTTCAGTCTATAAATAATTATAATCTGAGAACTGTATACATACCGTATCGGCGACGACAAACAAATTCTTCAAGCAGACTAGCAAAATAAAATGTATGTGCATGATGGTTGTGGCTGTGATAAAGATTTGTGTTTGTTTTCGTGAGATATTATGGCCTAAACAACACAACTTAGACTATGTTGAGCAGGTCTGTAAAGCTACCCGCACTGTTCCAGGACAGGTCCCATTAGAAGACTAAGAGCACATAGGTACGGGTACATTCTCCAATGACAATTGTCGTCTGGAATGGAGGAATGTCTAGCCTTTACGAAAATTATCTGGCATGGCAGGGATTTACACTCATGACCTCTCGATATACTTTTTTGAGCACTGCCTGTCTATTGGTATTATTTATGCTAAAGCTACGTGGTTATTTGAATCTAAAACATGTTCATAAGCGGTTAGCCATTGTAGTCGGGAGACCCGCAAAAAAGTAATTGGCAAACAGTGCAGACCAGATCAGACGCCGCAGAACGCGGCGTCTGATCAGAGTCTCCACTGTTTGCCAATAGTTTTGCCATTTTTCTCTAGGAATATGTAAATCTCATAGCCGGACGGACCTAAAATTAACATTGGACTCTTCCAATATATAGTGTGGGAGAGTCTATTCAGTTTTCAATGTGTTACAGGCCTGTTTTATTCGGTAGAGGTGCGGTTTGCTCTGATATTTTATGCCACAGTTTCAAAGAACCTGGAGGGACATGTGTTTGCTTTGTTCATTATTTCTTTCGTTTTGAGTTATTCTTCTTTATTTGAATAACTATTTTGGGTAAAGATATAATGTAATTAAATATACCTATATTTATTTATTATGTTTAATGTTCCAAGCAAGATTTTTGTTTCGTTCGTTTGTTTGCTAGCGGATTCTTGGTATGTCTCATTACGATAGTACAGTTACTGCCTTTGATATAATCTTGAATAGACGTAATAGCCATTGTCTTTTGATATAATCTTGAATAGACATAATAGCCTTTGTATTGCCATGTGCCTACCATGGCTGAAAAGGCCCCTTTCAAGGCAAAAAGGCCCCGCAAAAAAGTGCTCCGCGATTGATTAGAAATGAGCCAACAATTATACATGTATTAGCCTCATCACTAGAAACCTGTTTTCGGGGTTTTCGACAAGGTAAGACTCAAACTGGACTGTTCATCTACATCAACTAAGAGTGTAAGAGTCTTGACATTTTCGATAAACAGTCGAACCTCGATAGCTCGAACACCGTTGGCTCGTTTACCATGGCTAATTCGAACTCGTTTTTGAGTCCCTACGAAGTTCTTCCGATAGCTCAAGAAAACAAATATTTAAGGAAATTTTCTTATTTTATCTTGAAATTGTATGTTGTGTGTACTCATTAGAATCGCCTCATCGATGCGATTCTAATGGGTACACAACATACAATTATTGCGTAGAACATCGAAAAAAATCCCTAAATTATCGCCTTTTGCTTCCTGACTTGGCACAATAATTAACCCTCAGTGGCTCGAACCATCCATGTCTCGAACAATTTTCTGTGGTCCCAAAGATGTTCGAGCCATCGAAGTTCGACTATAGATACTGGAGGTATTATACTATCTGAGCAATGAACAATAAAGGTGCTGTTGTGACAACGCGGATACGCAGGCTAATTTGTACCCTTGTTGTTCGCATATGGATTAAACAGGTTTTCTCATGATTTGTCTCATATATCTGTATGAGTTTTATATGCGTTGCTATGTGTCAAGGTCCAAGTCACATTTCGAAGTCATTATCAAGATCAACAGTTTAATAGAGCCTTCATTGTCATTGTAAAATCATAAACTCACTTCTGATTACACTTAACAAACATACTGAAAAAGGCCATTACAATGCGGATGAAGGGAAGTGAATCCAATGTCATGGCAAAGAAGCCTTGATGTTACCCTTTTGCTGTGTCTGACATTCCTGGTATGGTGTTGATAACCATTATTTCAAAGTTTCACCGTTTTGTAACGAGGTGAAAGTCATGTCAGTAGTACCCGTTCATTTTCTTGCTACATTTTCGTTAATCGTAACAAAATCCCTCCGCACATTCTGGCACATCATCATTGTTGGCGTAAACAGTTTAAGACCTTCATGACCTTGAAAACAATATCGAAGTCACAAACCTCGCAACTTTATGTGCACAAGGGTAATGTATAAATATTCATAATATTCTGGTCGACTCGGACAGCAACTCAGATATAATGGTACAATAAAATATGGTCTATTTCGTGCTAGATATTGTTAGTTTAAGACCTGTTGTGACCTTCTGAAAATTCAACTAAAGTCATAGATTTGATCCGAATTTTATTTTTAACTTAACGTTTCCTGTTATTACTAATCATAGCAATTGATCAGCGGACACAACACAGCCAATCAGTAGTTTTTATTTAAAGTTTGCAGTTTCGGCTAATTTGTGACATGATGAGATGGGTCAAGGTTATAAAATCTTTTCTTTTTCTTATCTATAATACATTCATAGAAAACCATTCATGATTCATCAGTTGTTTGTGCACTTTGGAAGACTTTGGCATAGACAGTCATTATTTAGCTTTAATTTTGAAGTTGTGTGACTTTGAAAAATTGGTCATGGTTACATAAACTCAGTCAGCACTCAATCGTATGAGATGCAACTGGTCCTTTCCGTTCAGTTTTGACAGTTTTCAGCGGACGGTAGTGAATATCCGCTAACAATTCTCCGCAAGTTCTTTTTTGGCACAATCAAGATGGCGGTCTATCCAAAATTTTTTTGAATGCTTGTTCGTAACGAAATTATGGAAATATTTACTGGGTTGATATTATATATTCTGTCCCTTATCAAATTAATAGCTATTGATCTAATTAATTCAAACTAATATCAAGTCTCGTCAACGAGAATAACGGCTACTGTCTAATTTGAGGTCACACAAGACGTGTTCACAATACCGTTCAGAATAATTTTGAAAAACTCTCGCGAGTAATTTGCTTTATTGAACGCAGCCCAAGAGACGTCATTATTATGAAACTTGTAAACTCAAGAACATCATTAGCCTTTACCACTCTCTGGACTAATTCATCAGACGACAAACTGATGATTTTTGTTTTTTATTTTGTCCCAAAGAATAGGCTCTGACATTTCATGCAAATTATCTCTCTTAAGGAGAAATGTCAAAAGCTATATTTCTGGGACAAATAAGAAAATATTTCATACTGTTGTCTGCTTAAACTTTTACCCAGCGGGCCTAGCGTTAGACATGACAACCGGAGTATTAATTAGTCTAAGGATAACCTATTTCAATGTACATCGTAATGTGGGTATTTCAGAGAAACCTCAACGCAAACACACTCCTTCCCTCGATTTTCTTTACAAATGTGTGTCCTTCACATTTAAAACAAGCATGCTTCATGAACGAATAGTTCTCATTTTCTCTGTATTATATGGTGAAAATACCAACGCTTACACAGCTGTAGATATATCCAGGGCCCAGTTGTTCAAAGCTAACGATGTCGTTAGTTAACGATTCGTTAAATTTTACATCGAGTGATACGCAAATATGCTGAAATTTTTTGCTGAAAAAATGTGAGTAGCTTTTGCAGTGCAAAAGCTACTCACATTTTTTCAGCAAAAATATCATAATATTGCTTATTGAATCTGCTAAAACAGTTAACGAAATGACCCTTAACGAGGTCGTTAAGCTAACGATGCTTTGAACAACTGGGCCCTGATGTTTTCGCGCTTTTTATGCGTACCTACAACATACGTTTTCATGGAGAAATAAGAAAAATCTATATCTACATTGAAAGATCATAGTCTCTGGAGGAACTATCATAGAGATCAAAACATGGTGCTTTGTGTAGCAAAAATCTCTCTCCGCTTGTATTTTACGGCTAATTTGCACTGACAAAATAAGTAAATTCTCACAACAGAAATTGATACTGAGCCGTAATATTTTTCAATGAAGGATTACTTAGGATTTTCTTTTAGACATCTAGGGACATACAAATTTAAATCACTGCCAAATGCACCCCAGCCCCAACCCTCAACCCTTCACAAAAGGAGTTAAAACAATTATAAGTTGCAGCCATAATCTTTTCCGCTTCTATTACATGTAATATACTGTACAAGCATTGTACTAAATGACGCTGAAAATAAATATTCTTTTCCTTACGTTTGTACTTAATTGCTAAGCATAATGCTGGCTTAAAAGCGTTTCTCCAACAAGGCATATTGGATCCTGGAAATTATGGGGATTATAAATTCATTACTTATATCTAAAGGTTAAGATTAAGATTTATTTCTGTACATATCAGTCATGCATACACGCTAAAATACAGATTCACAATCCAGCAACAATCTCTTTGTTTGTAAAGCTATTTTAAGAACATAAAAATGTTACTTACAAAAAGACAGGTAATAACACGGTTGTTATACGGCCGATTGTACGCATCGTCATCAACCCAATCATAATTAACAATTTTACCAGTGGCGTGGCAGAATGGAAAAGATTTTATGCACCAGCAGGAAAATCTTACTTCAAAAATGAGAGCTACTCTTAAAAGAAAGAATTCGCTCCCAGAAGAGGGGAGCGAATTCTTTCCTTTAAAATTAGGCCCTGTAATGAAGGAAGAAGCGTTAGGTAATCTCGATTTATTATAAATACCTTTCCTTACGTACATACGTAAATCTCTTTCCTTACGCGCATGCGTAATATGCGTACCGAGCGACATGCCTATAATTACGTTACAAGGATTCATTTCTTTGTCTTTCTTAAGAGAAGCCCTTATAATGAAGGAAGAAATGGTAGGTTATCTCGATCTATTGCAAATATTTTTCTTGCACGCGTGCGTACATGCGTGATGTGCTAATGACCGATGTGCCTATATTTGCGTTGTAGGAAAATGTTTCTTTGGTTTGTTTCAAGTATCACTTCAATGATATTGTTGTTTCCTTTTTGTACTTGAATAAAGTAGTGACGCAATCATTTCCTTCAGTTGTAGAATTGTAGAAGTTTTCGGTAAAACAAAATCACAAAAAAAACCCGAGGTTTATCAACGTCATTAACCGTGTAAACTTAGGAACTACCTGCAGACGAACATAAATGAGACAGCCCATTAGAAAAGGGTACTTATCACTTAGGCGACCAGCAAAGGCTCTGGCGAGACTGCGCATTAGCGCAGTCTCGCCAGAGCCTTTGTTGTTCGCAAACGCGAGGACGCTTCATGCAAAAGACGCTTGTCTATAACCAAAATAGGGGACTGCGCATGCGCAGTTTGAAGAATCAAACCAGAAAACCATAATGTCTCTTTTTTCGTGTGCCGGCTCAATTATGTTAACTGATGAGAGTAATTAAACATTATTTCGAGAGTGCTTCACGAGAGGGGGAGTTTACTCCGCATTTCATACATTGCTGAACCATATTTGAGCAGGCCACGAAAGAAGGACCCTTATGCTTTTTTCCGGTTTGCGTCTCTTCAAATGCGCATTGCAGTCCCCTGTTTGGGCTACAGACATGCGGTTTCGCCTGAAGCTTCCTCGACGTCCCTACTACATGTTGGTGATCAGCAAAGGATCTGGCGAGACAGCACTTATACGCAGGCTCGCCTTAGCATTTGCTGTTCGCCTGTGCGATGAGTACCCTTTTCTCATGACCTGACCCATTATGCTTTTTTTTCTGGACTATGTTAACAAGTCTATGCAATGTGTACTCCCATATTTCCCCGTAATATATAGTAAAAAAGGGTCGTGGAGGGGGTATACATTTATAGGCAGGTTTTCAGTATTTTGCATTTTAATCTTTGTTAGTTCAGGTAGCAATCTTTTACTGCATATATCTGTTTTATGCCTTGGACCCAATATACGTTATTTTTCTTATTTTTGCTCAAAAACATAAATTGTGGGTACTCGTTAGAACCGCCTGGGTGCGGCGGTTCTAACGAATACATATAATCTATGTTTTGAGCAGAAACGTGAAAAATATCAGAGCTTTGATCTGAAAATTTTCAGTTTTTGGAGGTAACATTTTCTATATATTTAAATAGGCGTGTTTTCGTAATGAAATCGTTTATATAAAGGCATTGATATCATCTTTCTTGCGTGCATATGACATTATGGTATTTTCTTACATTCTATATATATATATATATATATATATATATATATATATATATATATATATATATATATATATATATATATATATATATATATATATATATATATATATATATATATATATGTTTTATCAATTATTCTATTGTTGTTTATCAAGAGCAGGAGATTAATGGCTTATTGCTATCTTTGCACGTTTGTGGTTGTCCTTTAACATGTAAAAAGGACGATTATCTCATATGCAAACTGCGAAGGCTCCGATCAGCCTGTGCACCCGTGCAGAGTGATTACCTTCGCAAACGGTTTACAGCGGACACATTGGACACTGCAGACCGTATCAACGGCCAACGGTGGTCCTGATCAGACTAAGCGAATGTGCAGGCCGGTCTAGGCATTCACTTTTCGCATATAATACAGTGATCTTTTTTCATGAAACATCCATTTCTTTGTTGAAACGAGTCGTTTGAAAAGGTCTAATAAAGCCATCCTATGTAAAGATCCTAGCTATCCTCAATACAACCCAAGATGGTTCAATGTCCTCACTTGTCAACTGTTCTAAAGATACTGAATTGGCCAGATGGATATTAGCTGCGCTGGCTGGATTTAGTCTTAGTTCTAGGCACTGTTAATAAACTATAGGTCTGCAAGTGACCCGGCTTTGGAATCTTAACCGCAACCAGTTGCGAATAATATATTATGTTACTTAGCAATGCAGCCAGATTGCAGTGCTTTATGGCAAATGCATCAAAACTAACTTAAAATTTATTGCACCTCGTCAACGGAAAAGGTGCTTCACTTACATGCATTAATATCTTGTGGAGGTTTTCGCACTGGAAGATGTACTAGTTAGTTCATATCTTATTTGAGCCAGGGCAGAACATTTCCTTCAAGACTGCTTGACTCCTATCAGCCCGCATATCCACTTATTCCAAGCAGAATTTCTGCCATCCGTCTATAATAAACGCTTGGATATTTGGCTACCCATAGAGCGCAAAGCAATGACTATTGCGCAGGCTGATCTGTCGTTGCTTGGCGACCATGTGATCTTGTAGAAATGTTGTGCTCCAGCTCACCTAAAGGGAACGTTTAAATATAGACAATCTTCATTATAACGACACTCATTACAACGACAAAATTCGTTATAATGACACTTTGACTGCTCATTAAGTATTCTGTACAACAGCAAATTCATTTTAATGGCAACATCTTTAGAAACAAATGATGTCGTTGTAACGAGGGTTCACTGTAGTGCGTTTGTCAATGAAGTTAAATGTGAAACAACGAGGGTAGCTGAATGGTGAATGTAGTGCGCGACGTTTGATCCGAGTCAGTTGTTTAATTTAGACATGTCTGCTGCTGCAAATAGGTGTTTCAGTCTAAAATCAAAAACAGAAGGTAAACAGTGTATATCCTGATGAGACGGCTCGTGACGAGCCGTCTCATCTGGATCTACACTGTTTGCACGGGAATCTGTTTGGTCTGCCGGGCTGCAATAGTGAAGGAGGTGTATTGAAAGGTAATTCTTGGATAGTGATTACTTGCGCAAAAAAAAAACATGCTGTGGATGCTTGTACCCACATCATGTTTTTATTGAGAAATAAGACCAAGAATCCCAGAATTATCACCAAACAGTCCTCCTGAACAAGTCATTTGAAGTACTTCCCTGTATGTAGAAAACCGCACTTTTTGTCACAAAATATTATTTTAATTGAATAGGTTGGAATGTTCAGACCCTCATTAAGTGTTCTGCATGTAAACGAAGGCGCCCTGGACAAAAGCTTTTTATCTTTAATCGTCATTAAGTTTCTCAGTTGAATCCGTTCTTGACAGCAATGCGAAAACGTGTCTTCGGGCATATGGGCAGCGAAGGCCAAGACCAGCCTGTGCATCTGCGCAGTCTGATCAGAGTCATCACTGCCCGCTACCAGAATCACTGGATACTACAGAATGTATGAATGGCATTACGAAAACACGCCTATTCAAATATATTGGAAATTTTACCACCAAAAAAATGGCCATTTTTCAGATAAAAAAATCTGATATTTTTCATATTTCTGCTCAAAAACATAGATTGTGGGTACTCGTTAGAACCGCCTCGTCGAGGCGGTTCTAACGAGTACCCTTAATCTATGTTTTTGAGCAGAAATAACAAAAATAATGTATACCCCTGTAAACCCCAGTTTTACTTTATAAAAGTGGGGTTTAAGGGGGTCAAAATTATATAGGTATGTTTTCGTGATGGAGAGCAAAGACCCGGATGATACTTTGCGCAGCCGCAATATGATCTGAATCTGCGCATTTGTGCGCATGCTCGAAGACACTTTTTCGCTTGTCGAGGCTCAAACATAAATCAAAATGCATCTTCTGTCAATACCTTCCATATCAGATTCACTCGATGCCAATATTGCTTATTCCTTCAAATATGGGCCGTGTCATGCGAAAAGAGATCTTTGAACATGTTCAAAACGCACAAATTCAGATTCATCCCGCGCATGCGCAATGTCTCATCCGGGTATTCGCTATCCATTGATACATTCTTTAGTGTCAAAAGAGTCTGTTAGCGGACTGCGAAGGTCCTGATCAGACAGTGCGGATGCGCAGGCTGATCTGGGCCTTCGCTGTCCGCATATGCCCGAAGGTTCGTTTTCGCGTGGCGTGGCCCATATCAATATCTGCCAGGATGCTGAGATACCATTACAGTGCCTTTACGACATAAACACATTACTTTAATCAATTCAGGTCGATCTGAGGTAATTAATATGAATTTAATATATGGGACACGCCAAACAAAAAAGTGCCTTCGAAATATATGCGCAAAGGGCGAAGATTCAGACCATCCTGCGCATACACAAAGTATTATCCGGCCTTTGCTCTCCATTCCTACATTCAGTAGTATTCAATGATTCTGTTGGCGGACAATGAAGGCCCTGATCAGACTGCGTGACTGGGCAGGCTGTTCTGGGCATTCACTATCTGTATATGCCCGTAGACATGTTTTCGTATGGCGCGACCTTATGATATCTGTGCGTCTAAATTATCATCATTTTCTTCATGTAGGGTAGCCAACCATAATCACAAACAAAATTTTCTTTCTTCATTGACCAAAAGCTTCTTTAACCGGATCCAAATAATGATATTTTACGGCCTCTCTAACAGAATGTTGCACTTCTGAGCTTTGTGTCAGAGTGACAACAATGTTCAAATAATTTGTGAAACTCTACACATTCCAATAAAATGCTGTTTGGTACACAAACATAATATTACCCCAGCCGCCGTGTCAATATCCTCTCTTCTTAATTCAGAATTTTCGACTTAAATCTGATTTTCATTTTGTTTAGTTATTTCTATCAATCATTTATACTGCACAAATATGTCAAATGTACGTTATAAGAATATTCTCTCCCATATTCTATATCATCACGAAAACATACCTATATAATTTTACCCCCTTAAACCCCACTTTTATATAGGAAAACAGGGATTTACAGGGGTATACATTATTTTTCTTATTTCTGCTCAAAAACATAGATTGTGGGTACTCGTTAGAACTGCCTCCGCGAGACGATTCTAACAAGTACCCGCAATCTATGTTTTGAGCAGACATATGAAAAATCCAGAAGTTTTATCTGATTCTTTCAGTTTTTGGTGGTGAAATGTTCAATATATTTGAATAGGTGTGTTTTCGTAATGTTATAAAGTGAAATTATTCCCACCGGCTTAGCTCCAGATAAGAGGGATACAGTTATAAATATTTTTTCTCATTTTTCTACGAACCATATGTTGTGGGTACATGTTAGAAGCGCCTTTGAGCTTCTAATAAATACCCTCGTAGAGAAACTAGAAAAAATATCAATACATGTATGGATGTAAAAAGTGCCTTGTCTGCTATTCAGGAATGATGGACTAGAAGAAACATTCCACATAGGTGTGTTAACGTGATGGATACTACAGAGAATTCCGCCTTGGGTTGTAATCGAACCTGAAACCGCTGGAACGTCTCGCAAGCAAACAACCCATTACGAAAACATGCCTATTTAAATATACATGTATACTGAAATTTTTTCCACCAAAAAATGAAAATTTTCAATCAAAAAAAAGATATTTTGCATATTTCTGCTCAAAACATAGATTGTGGGTACTCGTTAGAACCGCCTCGACGAGGCGGTTCTAACGAATATCCACAATCTATGTTTTGGGCAGAAATAAGAAAAATAATGTATACCCCTGTAAACCCCAGTTTTACTATATAAAAGTGGGGTTTAAGGGGTCAAAATTATATAGGCGTGTTTTCGTGATGCCCTTACATATACACTATCGGTGCTCCAGCTGAATGTTGTTGGTAGCGAAAACCAATAAATAAACAGTACAAAAACATCTATCAGCGTAGGCCACGCCAAGGGAATCATTTCTAGGTGTAAGTGGATAGCAGAGGCCTAGATTGTGCTTTTAGCACAATCTAATCTGGGCCTTTGCTGTAACTTCCATACTAATTAATCACTGCATACTCTGTTGATGAAGAGGTAATACCTTGATTAGACTGCAAAGACCGGTTATTCAGAGTGGCTCTCACGTGGTGGCACTTCTTGGACATTTTCCCTAGTAAGCACTTCGGATCTGATGACGTGGGGCATTAATAATAAATATATTTGGAAATGAGCCTTGACGGTTTATGCCTGAAAACGCACGGTAACCATATGTTTCTTTTGTCTAATCCGGTTAAAGAAACATAAATAAGACTGGATGGTTTTAACTACAAGTTCAGTGTAGCATGATCTGTCAAGAGAAGGAAAAACAGACGATAACACTGTTGAGAATGTTATATCTGCTGTCAATATCCTAATTACATGTAATATAGCAAATATGGGACGTAACGTGATAAAACGTAACTTCAGACATGCGTGCCCAATAAAGACTTAAATAGGCCTGCGCATTCGTGCAGCCTGATCAATCTTCCTTGTCCGCATGCATCCTTGACTATCCAAAATTCGCCCAGTGAAGATTCTGATCAGCAAATGCGCAGGCTGATCTGAATCTACAAGTCCGAAGGCAGGTTTTCTGATATTGCGGCTCCAATATTCTTAAAAAAAGTTTTTTTTATACAGTCGACTCTCGTTTTCTCGACTTCGCTTATCTCGAATAACAGCTTATCTCGAAGTGAAAATCTGGTCCCTGTTTTAACACGAAATTCTAACAACAGGTAAAATATTGTGGAAAAGAGGAAAAATTGCTCCTAAGGAGGAGCAATTTCTCCTCTTTTTCACAATATTTTCAACAGGAATCAAATTACATATTCATTTGCGAAATGTGGTTGTTCGATATATTTTTTTCCTCAATTCTGCAAATTTGATATGTCGAGGTACGGATATCTCGAAGTAATTCAGAGAGTCCATTGACTTCGAGAAAACGAGAGTCGACTGTATTTAGCTCGGGAACATATGTAGTGTTCAATGTACCGATCAAGACTTTTGCGGGAGGTGGACGACCTCCTTTCAAAGACTACTCAGGCACAACGCAACTTAAAGCACCGGCTTGAGTCTTTCTTCTTTTTCTTTTTTATTCTAAACAACAAACAACTGACCTGATATTCGGTTGCTTTCCTTAACCCGCATCTACTGTCTAATCATGAAGTACCCATCTCATACACTTCTGGAGCAATTTTAATTTGAAAAGTCTTGCGATATTTTGAATTGAATCAAAGAGTTTAAACAGTTTCCTATGAAGAGAATACATGTAACTGGATATGTTAGATACGCTTTGCCGTTTTGGGTCGATCGCTAACAATCGAGCCTAAGTAAACATACACCAAATTATTTCTTAAGGTTATTGTCCACGTGATTATCATTGACAAATGAAATAAAACCGCGTGTTTCTACGAAATCCAGGTAATGCGGTTATTTTTAGCCGCGCTATGCTTGTCATTGTGACGTCAGACTGCCGAGTAAAGAGTGTTATCTGAAAAACCTGGGCTGCGTTCAGTTAACCGAAAGCGTTCGCGGTGACTCGCAAAACAAAATCAGACTGCGTTCATTTGCGATAGATTTCGGCGGAAGGCAGTGAACATCCCCAAATTGTTCTCAAGCTGTCTTTTGGCACAACAAAAATGGCGGCCTATGCGAATAAATTTTATGTATGCTTGTTTGTAACCAAAAATATGAGATTGTTTTTTGCGTTGATATTATTTATTTATTTCTATATAAAACTAATAATTATTGATATAGTTTATTCGATTTAACATCAAGTCTCGTCTACGAGAATAACAGGTAATCTCTAATTGGAGGTCATGTGTGACGGATTTACAATAATCGTTCAGACGATGCAAAATAGTTTTTGTAAAACACTCGCTTGTGTTTCGCTTTACTGAACGCAGCCCAGGATTTGGGCATACGCAAACAGTGCCGATCCAGATCAGACGCCGCAGACCGCGGCGTCTGACCTGGATCTGCACTGTTTACGCTTCAATTACTGCACTGTTTGAGCTTAAACAATGGTTAATTGAAACAGTCTTAAGTCCCCGTTCAGGACCATTTTACCAGCCGCCGCTCAGAGACAATCAACCCACCAGTCATGTCTGTGCTTTGATCTTCACAGCAGTCTTGAATATCAGTATAATTGTGCAAGCGATAAGAATTAAAGAGTCCCTAGCTGACGTCAGTTTGGTTGAAGAATCGGGGGAACCAAACGTTAAAAGATCTGCGTACATGTACATGTATCTAAAGAGAAACTACAACCAAGGTCGAAAGGATGCTTTAAATAGCTATGGAATAACACGTATTAAGCGACGATTTACCACAGTTTGTCCATTTACATGTAAGAACCGTTTCCCCTAGACCTGCCCCTATCCTTAAAACATTTTTTTTTTTAAATTCAATCATATTTTTGGTGCAAGTCTAATTACTATGGGTTAAGATTGGGGTATCTAACAATCTGTTTAAAGCCCTCACCATGAGTTACATAGATATAATTATAAAATAATAAATATTTGCTCCTCTGGATTAGTAGAGTAGGGTCAAATCTTCTATCCTCTGCGATGTGATGAGGTAAATAAAATATGAGTTCTGTACCGAGAAATTTTCCTGGAATTAGTTACATTTTACGAAACATGTTTTCCTGTCCGACGTTCGTTAAGTGTCAAAATGATTGATAGACTAATAAATATTTCTGTTATGTTTATAATTAAAACATCCATATTTAGATGCATAACAGGTTTTTGAATAGAAATTCATTTCAACTGGCAAAAGTACGTCTTATAGTACACGAAGCACGAAAATGTTTCTTATACCACACGCAAATAGTCTACGAATACATGGCTACGACTGCCACACAAATTCAACGGTTGCCACTTGTTGTATGCGTACATGTATGCCTAGGCTTGGTCAACCAAACAACGTAGCAAGTGCGGTTCCTACCTACAAACGTATCTCCTGATAAGAAGGTGTAGCCTCATAATAATTTCCATTATGCATCAATGAATACATATGTTGTTGGTACTCATTAGAAGCGCCTCGAAGAGGCGCTTCAAATGAGTACCGACAACATATGTTTAATGGAGAAATATAGCAAAATTAATATCAATGCTTTTCGCTTGAAGGAAACGCCTCGTCTGGAATGATGTACAAGGTGGCCGTATAAAATGTTAACATCTGCAAGGTGCCGTATTGAATATATGTCACGGAGCTTTCGATAAGGCAACTGTTTCACTGAAAATACACATTTTTATTTCTCCCAAAAAACATACGTTGTGGGTACTCATTAGAAGCGCCCCACGAAGGAGACGCTTGTAATGAGTGCCAACAACATATGGTTTCGTGGAAAAATAATGAAAAAAATATGTTTACCAAGCTTATCTAGAGACCCAAGCGGACAGTAGAAATTCAGTTTAAAGCCATGTACTGAACACTTCTGCGAGAATGTACTGTTACTCCGGCATCACAAAAACACGCCTATATAATTTTGACCCCCTTAAACCCCACTTTTATATTGTAAAACTTGGGTCTACAGGGATATACATTATTTGCCTTATTTTGCTAAAAAAACATAGTTTATGGTACTCGTTAGAACCGCCTCGCTGAGGCGGTTCTAACGAGTACTCACAATCTATGTTTTGAGCAGGAACATGAAAAAATATCAGATTTTTTTATCTGAAAATTTTCCTTTTTTTATTGTTGTAAAAATTTCAATATATTTGAATAGGCGTGTTTTCGTAATGTTTAACGTATAACTGAAGATGCCCAGAAAATGCCACAAACATAACGCACAGTCTTATGGAGACATCGAAAGAAGGAGGAGTGAGGAACAAATAATGGCAAAACAAACGTCACATACAAAACCACAGATGCATAAATAAAGACGAACTGCAAGAGAGGAGCCTCCTTGGAACGGTGAGCAGAAAAAAAAAAAAAAAAAAAAATACTTTGGAGCTTACTCGCGCAAAACCTTAGCCTTAATTCTGATGCAGTTCCACATTACATGTACAAATACTACCAATATCCGCTTATCTCAAAGTGAAGATTTGGTCCCTTTTTTAACATGAAAATCTAACAACAGGTAACAAAATATTGTGGAAAAGAGAAGAAATTGCTCCTCCTCTTTTCCACAATATTTCCTATGGAGCAATTTCTCCTCTTTTCTACAATATTTGCGATATATCTCAAACTTCAGGGGTCACAATACATATTCATTTGTAAAATATGGTTGTTCCATTTATTTTTTCTGGATTCTGCAAATCTGATATGTCGAGGTACGGTTTCAGGAAGTTTTCTTGGACTTCCAGATCATGAGAATCGACTGTATATGTTCTCGGTCCGCACAGAGGTCTTCTATCTCATCAGTGAAACACCTCTGTGAAGCACACATAATCACAAACGCTGTAATAAAAAAAAACAAAGCAAAGGCCTCAATGGCGATCTGAAGCCGGAACACAAGAAAACCACTAACACGACCCCTATGGGCACGATCGCACACATTGACAGTCACGCCAACCATCTAAAACCGATCGATACACTCCACACGACAAACGGTTTTGCATTCAATCATGTCAAACCTCGGAAAAATTACTTCTTCTGAGTAAAACCATCGTGTCCGGAGACTGACCAACCGTCGAGTAATTCAAGCGGGAAGCACAGTTATCAACCATAATTTGAGTATCAGCCACGCATGAAGTTTGCCGCAGAATATCCATGCTGTAACCTATCTTTACACCCTTGTAAAAGGTTAATTGTACTTGCTCTGACAAGACTGCACGTGAAGTGAACTATCGCAGCACGTGCAACTATGATGCCAGTTAATTTTGCTGTCAGTTTGCAACTTTTGCTGACAGGATATTGCCTCCCTAGCACTTGGGACAATTCAAAACCTGGTTGCTACTCTGAAAGGAAAGAATTGGCTCCCAGACGAAGCAAATTCTTTCCTTTTGAGAGTACCCCACCTTTGAGAAAGGAATCTGGTGTTTCCATTCCATGTCTCAATATTTCGAATAAATACGACAATCATAGCCGTAATATTCATTACGAAAACACGCCTATACAATTTTGACCCCCTTTAACCCCACTTTTATATAGAAAACTGGGGTTTACAGGGGTATACATTATTTTTTTTATATCTGCTCAAAACAAAGATTGTGGGTACTAGTTAGAACTGCCTCGCCGAGGTTGTGGAACTCGTTAGACCGCCTCGGCAAGGCGGTTCTAACGAGTACCCACAATCTATGTTTTGAGCAGAAATATGAAAAATATAAGAGTTTTTTATCTAAAAATTTTCAGTTTTTGGAAGTGAAATTTTCTATATATTTGAACAGGCGTGTTTTCGTAATGTGTGCTAGCGTAGCTGGAATTAAGCGGACTATTTCTATTCAAAGAAAGGTTATGCGTCGTAATTAGCGTTTCGCCTTTTCACTTTCTGCAAAACTGCTTGTATCAAAAGTGTGACATTAACGATTTGTACTTTTAATCCAGCTTCGCTTGCAGCAAAGCAATGGGATGCCGTCATGCGTCGATTGTAGCGCCATAAAATGCTTTTTTTCTTCCAACAATAAAGTAGCGTATTTATCCTGTTGTCCTTCCAACATCATTCGGAAAAACGTTTTTTTGCTTAGCGTTCTATTTTACATTGCGAAAACATACCTATATAATTTTGACCCCCTAAAACCCCACTTTTATATAACAAAACTGGGGTTTACATGGGGTATACATTATTTTTCTTATTTCTGCCCAAAAGCATATATAGTGGCATACTCGTTAGAACAATCTATGTTTTGAGCAGAAATTTGAAAAAAATGTCAGATTTTTTTTTTATCTGAAACTTTCAGTTTTTGGTGGTCAAATTTTCAATATATTTGAATAGGCATGTTTTCGTAATGTTTTACTTTGAACAATAAGGTACCGTATTTATTCTACTGTCCTTTCAAAATCACTCAGAAAAGACGTTTTTTGCTTTGCGTTTTATTTTAAATGAAAATATTTTGTTCTGACTGACCATACCTTATCAGAAACTATTTGTCTTTTCTGTTTCTGTAGTTTTTCATTACGAAAACACGCCTATTGAAATATAATGAAATTTTTACCACAAGAAATGATATTTTCAGATAAAAAAAAAACCCTTAAATTTTTCAATCATTGCATTTCGGCTCAAAACATAGATTGTCAGTACTCGTTAGAACCGCCTCGATGCGGCTGTCTAACGAGTACCCACACCCTATGTTTTGAGCAGAAGTATGAAAAATATCAGAATTTTTATCTGAAAAATTTTAGATTTTGGTGGTGAAATTTTCAATATATTTGAATAGGCATCTTTTCGTTATGACAAAATAAAATGGTCTTCAAGACTTTCATTTTTAGGACAAGTATGGTAGGGAATTAAGGCGTCTCAATATTAAGGAGACGTGCGAGAATCGCACTTGTAATATTTTGCCAAGACAGCTGAAATTTAGAGATCTATTTCCATTCAAAGAAAGGTTATACTTCGAAATTAGCATTTGGCTTTTTATTCTTTCTGCAAAACAAGTTTTATCAAAAGAAAACGTAACATTAATGACATGGGCCCAGTTCTTCAAAGCTAACGATGTCGTAAGTTAACGATTCGTTGAAATTTACATCGGGTGATACGCAAATGTGCTGAAATTTTTTGCTGAAAAAATGTGAGTAGCTTAAAGCTACTCACATTTTTTCAGCAAACAAATATCAGAATATTGTAATCCGCTAAAATAGTTAACGAAATGACCCTTAACGACCTCGTTAAGCTAACGACGTTTTGAACAACTGGGCCCCGTACTTTGACGCTTAACACTCTGGGAAAAAAATTCAGCTGACGACATATCGAAATATTTTTCTTATTTTTCCCAGACAACAGGATTTAACATTTCCTGCAAATTGTGGAGACAATTTGCATGAAATGTTAAATCCTGTTTTCTGGGAAACATAAAAAACAGATCATCATTTTGTTGTCTGCTAAATTAGCCAAAAGAGTGGTAATCGTTACACGTAAATCCAGTTTCATTTGCAGTAAAGAAATGGAATGTCACCATGTGTAGGCTTCAGCTCCCTAAAAGGATCTTTTTCTTTCAATCAAGAAGTACCTATTTATCATTAGTATTAGATAATTTTGTATAGTATACAACACCAACACGAAATAATCTTTATCATATATTAACATCAACGTTTCACCATCACGGCTTTTTCAGGATGTAATAAACAATAGACATAGATGAAGTCGTACACGAAAACGTAACGTGCTGCGGTGCGCCACGCCAGCAAAAAATAGCGGCAATGTACAATAAAGCAAGTTATCCGGGGCACAGCAATGTTTTTTTTTCGTTAGTATTAGGACAGACAATCCTGATCAAACACCTCAGAAGCCATCACTAAAACATACCTATATAATTTTGACCCCCTTAAACCCCACTTTTATGTAGTAAAACTGGGATTTAGAGGGGTATACATTATTTTTCTTATTTCTGCTCAAAAACATAGATTGTAGGTACCCACAATCTATGTTTTGAGAAGAAATATGAAAAATATCAGAATATTTATCTGAAAACTTTCAGTTTTTGGTGGTGAAATTCTCAATATATCTGAATAGGCGTGTTTCCGTAATGCACTGTTTCCCATTCATCAAACATTCGAACATATCAACAGGTTATAAAATAATAGTCTTGTTCACATTTTACTACAAGTATGGTAAGGAATTAAGGTGACCCAATATTTAGGATAAATACATTGGTTATGGTTTAAATGTTGATACCGGGGCTAATTTTGATATACAAGTAACCTTACATTTTGTTGCCTGAAAATTCTATTTCCAAATGAAATTAAGCTGCCCCTATTTTGCTATAAAATGCTTTTGAGGACTGCAATGAAGTAGTATAGGAGAAAATATTGTCTAAGTATGTAGTTTTCTAACTAGGCTACGTAGCCTAGTTAGTTCAAGGGAGGTAAAATGTTATCAATTAAAAAGTGATTATAATCTAATTACTTTAAAATGTTTTTGGTATATTTGTATTTTTATATATATTTTATGATAAGCATGTATATTTGTATATTTCTTTCACAACGAGGGTGCAGATTCTATAAAACCTCAGTGAGAGCATAAATTATTTTCGTGAAACTTAGAGTTTCAGAACACTTATTCTAATATATTACGAAAACATGCCTATATAATTTAGACCCCCTTAAACCCGACTTTTATGTAGTAAAACTGGGGTTTACAGGGGTATACATTATTTCTATTATTTCTGCTCAAAAACATAGATTGTGGTATTCGTTAGAACCGCCTCGTCGAGGCGGTTCTAACGAGTACCCACAATCTATGTTTTGAGCAGAAATATGAAAAATATCAGAATTTTTTTATCTGAAAAATTGCCATGTTTTGGTGGTAAAATTTTCAGTGTATTTGAATAGGCGTGTTTTCATAATGAATTTAACGGAAAATAAAATTATCAAAACAACAGTCTGGGATTATCAGCTTGAAACAATGTGAAGCTCCTTTAGATTTTCAGTACATCAAAAGTAGCTCTTGCATCAACCTTTAAATATCGTGCCAACATAGCGGAAATTAAGCGGTCTATTTCCATTCAAAGAGAGGTTAATCGTCAAAATTAGCACTTTGCTTTTTTACTCGGTGTGAACAATCTTGTATCAAAGGAAGTTGTGGCATTAATGATTTGCACTTTAAATAAAGCTCCACATGCAGCCAAAATATGGGATGCTGCCATGCACACACGCTAAAGCCTGATAAATCTTTTTCTCTTTTAGCCAAGAAGAATTGGGACAAGCATGCCTGGGCAAACAGTGTAAACACAGATCAGACGCCGCAGAACGCGGCGTCTGATCAAGGTCTACACTGTTTGCTATTCAACCTGCAGTTTTTTTTTAGAAACTTCAACTAGTAAAACAATGACCTTGTTCACTTTGTATAGTAAGTATGGTAAGGAAGTCAGTATCCCCGATATAAAGAGTAAATACGGTATTCGACTGTTCAGTTATATGGCCGGATAGCTAAAAAAAACTATTTCCAGTCAAAGGAAGCTTTTGCATCAAATTTAGCATTTCCCTTTTTGACTTACACGTACGGCAAATCGCTGTATCAAAAGGAACTGCGATATTACTAATTGTACGACCCGCAGAAGTCATCCGAAAAGAGTACTTTCGAGGAGTGCCCTATAATCACCATGTACGTCCGTCCGTCCGTCCGTCCATCCATCCATCCGTCCGTAATCAGTTCGTGCAAATCGCTATAACTTTTAAACCGCTTAGAATAGTTTGATGATTTTTGGCATGCGGACACATATTGACAAAACCTAATCAATGGAATTTGCAAATGCCAATTTTCTTTATAAATAAACTATCGCTAAGGTGCACGACCCATTTCATTCTTATTTTGATTTTGTTTTCATGTTTCAGAGAACATAAGGCTTGATATTTCATGTGAATCGTCTTCTAGGCAGACGATTCACATACAATGGCAAGTCTTATTGTCTCTGGAAAATAATATATATATATATATATATATATATATATATATATATATATATATATATATATATATATATATATATATATATATATATATATATATATAAACAATTGTTACGACTTAAATCGTAAAGCAAAATTGTAGCAGACGATTCACATTGTGAATCGTCTGCTACAATTTTGCTTTACGATTTAAGGGTTAAACGAAACGTGCCCATAATCGACGAAAAAACATAACAACACTTAGTAACAATGGCACGTACCTTTCTACAAGAACAAAAATAAAAAAGTGAGAAACAAAAATAATGAAATTAAACAAATAAAATAAAATAAGACATGTAACTAAATGGTTATTAAACTTTACCTGCCTTCTGAAGTTATTCTATCCAATCATAAACATTGCAACATGTATTAAACGTTTTATTTACAACAAATCTATAACATATAACAACTTTACAACTTTATACTGTATAACAAACAAGTTGTAAATCACAATTAATGTTAAGCATGGAATATTAGTACTAACTCCCGGTATCGACAGATGTCTCTGAGAGCTACAGTTGCATTAAGATCATCACATCAACAACTGTCTTTGATTCAATGAAGAAAGCAAATAAATCTATTCTTTGCAACAGCTGCCAGGAGAGAATAAAAGCCAATAAACAGTTGTAACCTGTCAACTCTCGCCAATGAAAGAGGCGGACGGACAAGTCGAGGGATACTTGAACGTACCGTGCATTTGGCGGGCTCCATGGCGCAGTCGGAAACGCGTCTGACTGCGGAACCATGGATCGCAAGTTAGAATCCCAGCTCGCCACAAAACTTCGATGGAGACTGATCATGTAATAAGTCAACTGTAGTAATATTGACTTTGCTTATTTCGTATAACCACTTATCTAGAAGTGAAAATCTGGTCCCTGTTTTAACATGAAATTTTAACAACAGGTAACAAAATATTGTGGAAAAGAGGAGAAATTGCTCCCAAGGAGCAATTTTTCCTCTTTTCCACAATATTTTTAAAATATATCTGGCTTTAGGAGTCAATTTACATATTCCTTCGTGAATATTTGCTTGTTCGATTTAGTTTTTGCTCATTTATGCAAATATGATATGTCAAGATACGGATATCTCGAAGTATTTTAGAGAGTCCATTGGACTTCGAGATAACGAGAGTCGACTGTATTTTAAACGAAAATGAGGTTCTCATTTCTCAAAAAAAAAGCATAGATTGTAGTACTTATTAGAAGCGTCTCGCAATACCACAACATTATCATGTGTTTTTGTGAGGAAATAAGTAAAAACAAGTATTTATCTCAATACACACTTTAACGAGAGCTATATAAGCATTTGCATTTTCACTATATAATATGGGAAATAAGGAAGAAGTTGATTATAAAGCACAGTAAGGCAGATTTATGTAGTAAAAAAGCTGCTAGCAGTTACAAATTGAAAAGCTGGTTTAATCTTTACCACTCTCTTGACAGATTCAGCAGACGACAAAAGAAAAAAAAAATGAAGATATTATTCTTATTTTGCCCAGAAAATAGACTTTGGCGTTTCCTGAAAATTGAGACCTTTGCTTGAAATGTCAAAGCCTTTTTTTTTAAGAAAAATAAGATATTTCAACATGGCGTCTGCTGAAACGTTTATCCAGCATTCCATCACGAAAACATGCCTATATAATACTGACCCCCTTAAACCCCACTTTTATATAGTAAAACTGGGGTTTACAGGGGTATACATTATTTTTCTTATTTTTGCTCAAAACATAGATTGTGGGTACTCGTTAGAACCGCCTCGCCGAGGCGGTTCTAACGAGTACCCACAATCTATGTTTTGAACAAAAGTATGAAAAATATCAGAGTATTTTTATCTGAATTTTTTCAATTTTTGAAGGTGAAATTTTCTATATATTTGAATAGGCGTGTTTTCGTAATGCTAAGTGTAGATGCAGACAACCCTCTTTATACCGACATTCGATACAACGACAAAATTTCGTTATAATAACAATTGGACTGTCACGAAACCTTCGCTTAAGCGGTAACAATTAGTCCTTAATTATGCAAGAATATTGTATTTAATACTTTACAGAAACATATGTTTGGATTTGTAAGAATCGCGTCGGTGGCAACATCTTTTTTGAACAAATGCTGTCGTTGTTTCGAGGGTTCACTGTAAGTGTGAAAACATGAAAATTCACCTGATAATTTAGACGTCTACTTGATTTTACTATATATTACGGCGGAACATGGGCGTACATATGTGATATATGTATTAACTGTGTGGAGTATTATTTTTTCCCGCTCGTTCCTGGACCTGGAGCTCGGTTTCAGGGGCGTCGGGTAATGCTTGAGCCGGGACAGGTGAAATATGTTAGTCGTACAAAGCAGAGAAGGTGGCTCGTACGTTTAAGTATTTATCAATGGGTCTAGTGCATATGTGTGGACATGAGAGTGGTGTGTGTGTGTTTGTGTGTGTGTGTGTGTGTGTGTGTGTGTGTTAGAGAGAGAGAGAGAGAGAGAGAGAGAGAGAGGGAACCAGAGCTATTATGTCAGTGATATTTTAATTTATTTATTTTTTTTTAAAGCCGATGTCTCTGTATGCATGTATATTGTAACTTGTCTCTTAAATATGTATTGTTTTATGCCATAAATAGACTCTTTTAATTCTTTATAGAATGGCATGGTGCCTCGTTTTAATATGCACTCTGATTTAATGTATGTTTGTATATATTGTGTACCATGATGAGACTCAAATAAAGTACAAGACAAAATAGTTAGGCGTAAACGTCTAAGTACCGGCGAAAATTTTGTTAATGTTTACACAGAGATATGGGACAAGGGTATACTAAAGTTTAATAAATTTTCAATGTAACAGGTAAAAAAGAACAACAATGTGATTCTTTAATGTTTGCTTTTATTAAGCTTTATGAAACTTCTTGACTGAAATGAAAATAAAAACAGACATGCTTATAACACAGCTTGTTTTAAGATTTTTTTATTTTTGCCGGGATCGTCACAAACCGACGTCCCGGCAAATATAAAACGTCCTTAGTGAGCTAATCGAATAGTTTACCATATGTAAAACTCCAAAGCTATATTAAGAGACCGGCGCGATTCGCGCGCCGCCAGTTAAACTCTAAACAAACAACTACACAGACTTGTTAACGTGCATTCTAATATTGCAAAGGTCTGTGTGTTCGAAAATTAAGGACAAATAATGTTTGTATTACAAGGTCACCGCGACATTCGCGAAATTGAACGACGTGACCTTTGATATTGTAACACATGTGGTTTTTTCTACTTTCCTATGTTCAACATGTATTCTTACTTTACTTAAAAACAGAAAGAAAGCGTTTGGTCATCATAAATGGACGTATTACCGCACATAAAGCAAACCGGAAACGAGGGACATGTAAAGTTCGTATATAGCTTTATGACCGTCGTAAACCCAGATTTTTATTGTTCCTTGGTGCTGACAGCGAACCAAAACCGGATAACTCGGACAAAAGGTTACAATCCATTTTCCGCATTTGCTCGCATCTCTAGCTGTCATAACATTCACAAGCCTGTGAAATATGTACCGCATGATATACAGCGAGAACATGGATAAGTTGGTGTCTGCCTTATAAACGGGGCTTTTCATTACGAGTGTTTGGCAATTTTAAACCAGAGTTTCAATTTGTTCATTACTTTTTGCAACCTTTTAATGTATCAATCAGTCTTATTGCGCTAAATAAACAAATATTTCCTAATTTATCACATTTACAGTCGAACTTCAGTGGCTCAAATCTCTTATGGACCATGAAAAATTGTTCGACACATGGGTTGTGATTCGTGTATCTTGCGACACCAGGGGGTCCAAATGAGATTGGTTTACACTTGGGTAAGGCCTGCTATTCTTGCAGCGGATAAGGGTAGAGGGGGAATGTTCTTCTGTTTTTTCCCTTTCATTCATTTTCCTCTCTTCCTGTCCCTCTCTTTCATCTCTACTACTATCTCTTCTACTCTCTTTCTCTTGGAGATGACACAAAATGACCCACAAGGGTTGACGTGTCGTTAGACCTCAACACAATCAAGCAAACAATCGAGCCACTGAGGGTTAATCATGGTGCCAGGTCAGGAAGCAAATGACAATAATTTAGGGAAGTCTTTTCAATCATCTATACAATAATGGTATGTTAACTGTACTCATTATAATCGCCTCTATGAGGCGATTCTAATGAGTATACATAACATACAATTTTATAATAAAATAAATGTCCATAAATATTTGTTTTCTGGAACTATCGGAAGAATTTCATATGTATGCAAAAACAAATTCGAATCAGCCATGGTAAACGAGCCATCGGTGTTTGAGCTATTGAGGTTCTACTGTCTATTGTTCGAATGCCTTGGTTTATATGGTTCTACGTAGATAAGACCTCAACATATCAGATTTGCAGAATTGAGGAAAAAATAAATCAAACAACCACATTTCACAAATGAATATGCATTTTTACTCCTGAAGTTAGAGATTTGTTGAAAATATTGTGGAAAAGAGGAGAAACGCTCATTAGGAGCAATTTCTCCTCTTTTCCTCAATATTATGTTACCTGTTGCCAGATAATCATGTTGAAAAACAGGGACCAGATTTTGACTTCGAGATAAGCGGTTATTCGAGATAAATGAAATCGATGATCTTCATGTATGATGTAAGAAACAGCGAGGAACCGATGACAATGCACCAGTCATTTTAATCCCATCTCCTTGGGACCGGAGAATTGCGGGGTTCTCTTGTGAGAAAATTCGTTTCTTTTGAAGAAGATCCCTTTTTTGAAGAGAGTTTGTGTGCCAGAAAGGTCTCCTTAACCATACGAAAGATAAAAATGTCACTTTTGAAGTACTTTTAATCTTAATAACGGTCATACAATGTTAGTGCGCCGCGATATTTTCCTTCATACACAATATATATATTGCATTTCGTATGCAATTGCATTTGTATGAGGTGTCTAAAA
The DNA here is from genome assembly GCA_964016985.1 of Anodontia alba. Lineage (NCBI taxonomy): Eukaryota > Metazoa > Mollusca > Bivalvia > Lucinida > Lucinidae > Anodontia > Anodontia alba. The sequence goes on from OZ024835.1 coordinate 53,710,236, forward strand.
AATCAGTCTCTCTTTGTAGATGCTGATACGATTTACACAAAATATAGATTGAAGAAATCTTTGTAGACATTAATCTTGTCTCTGCGTGATGGAATGTTGAGCACCGAAAGCGTCTTTAAATTGTAGCAAGCGGGAGCTAAAAAGCAACTGTTTTTGAATTTCTGAAGTGGACTCGTCCATCCTTGAATATGGAAATGTCCACTGATGCAAATCGGGGTATCAGACTAAAACAGAATGGCAAACAGTGCAGATCCTGATGAGACGGCTCGTGACGAGCCGTCTCATCTGGATCTGCACTGTTTGCAAAGGTTTCTGTACTGGTCTGTAGGTATGTAGCAAGCGATTTCAAAAGCAACTGTTCCTGTTTTTAGTCAGATAAAGTAGGGCTTATATGTAGCTTGGTAAACCATTGGGAACTTTCACATAAATTGTCAAACCCTACTTCTTCGGACAAATGTAAAACAAATATGTCGTCTGCTATTTTCATCTGACAGGCAGGCGTACATGTTCATGTACTAAAGTCTTCAGAACGGGACGATTATGTAAAATTGGAGAAAAAGCGGTTTAATTAAAAGTTGTTGGGTAAGTTACGAGGAAGCCATATCATCCATTAAGTGAAAAACACTGCTTACTTACATTACGAAAACACGCCTATTCAAATATATAGAAGATTTCACCTCCAAAAACTCAAAAACTTTCAGATAAACCCCCCGATATTTTTCATATTTCTGCTCAAAACATAGATTGTGGGTACTCGTTAGAACCGCCTCGGCGAGGCGGTTCTAACGAGTACCCACAATCTATGTTTTGAGCAGAAATAAGAAAAATAATGTATACCCCTCTAAACCCCAGTTTTACTATATAAAATTGGGGTTTAAGTGGGGTCAAAATTATATAGGCATGTTTTCGTGATGAATGCGAATTTATAAAGCTTTGTGAATCAAAGATATAATATTGCACTTTTCAATCTGGAGACCTCCAAAGGGATAATGTAATTGGCAGACCGATCAGAGTCTCCATTGTTTGCAAATAGTTTAGCCAGTTTTCTCCAGGACTATGTGAATCATATATCCTGACAGACCTAAACTTGAAATTGGACTCTTCCAATATATAGTGTGGGTGTAGTTGTGCAGTCTAAAATGGCTTAAATAACATGTTTTTAGGTTTGTCATTGTTTAGCTGGGTTAACTAAGGAAACTAGGCTTTACCGCGATCTTGTCTATGTCGTTTGCCATTTAGACAGCAGTCTTAGCCCTTTAACTGCTAATTATAGCTGCAGCAGACGACAACTGGATTATTTCTGTGTATTTTTCAGAGAAAATTTGCTTGAAATTTTATGCGAATCGTCCGTCTAGCAGACGATTCACACGAAATGCCTAATCGTATTTCTCCGTAACAAATAACTATAAGGAAAGTAAGATTTGCAAGTGCAGCATAACAAGACAGTTAAACGAATTTCTTAACGTTCTAGAAAAGTACGATGAAGATCGAGTTGGTAGCCAAACGTAATCTGCATATTTTCGTACGTGATCGACGCCAGGACAGAAAGGGGCTGTGCACCATAAGCGGACAGTAAACTATGACCAAGTTGTGCATCCGTATACTCTGATCACAATTTACCAGTTTGTAGATACTGGCCACATTATCTAGCAAATCAATAAGCGAACAGGGGATAGACTGATCAGACTATTTCTGCGCAAGCTGATCCAACAATCTTTCTCTGACCGCCCTAAAGAGTTTTCTGTTCCCGTGCATTATCCTTTCGCACATTTTTCAGAGAAAATAAGTCTTGACATTACATGAGAGTCGTCTGCTTGGCAGAAGATTCACATGAAATGTCGCCTTATTTTATTTGCAAATAAAACAAAGATATTTCAAAATGTTGGCTGTCACAGTTGTGATTGGCGCATTAAGGGTTAAAAGCATGCTAATGTAATGAAATTTCTGATAAAGACTAAGCCATCCGTGAGAAAATGTGCCTTTCGACCGTTTCGACCAGGGACAAGCCTGGTGTACCGCACAGTAGTCAGCACATTCTATATTCCTCAGTATTTAATGATTCTTTAACTGGACAAGAGGTCCTAATCGGAATACATGAATACGCAGGATTATTGGTGTATTCTTTATCCTCATGTGCGATAACTCCCGTTTTCCCAACTGTACTTTTATTGTGCGTTAAGCCAAAATGTACTTTAAGACAAAGTCGCTATTATGTTAATGAGCATTATACTATTTTCACGGTTCATAATGAATAAGGCTGTCTGAGAAACCAACGACATTAGCCTACACTTCTGGTTTGAGATGGATGAATGTGACTATCACGTTTACGCGAAATGAGCAGCAACGGCAGAAAACGTGCCTTCGGACATGTGCGCCCAGTGACGATTCAGATCAGCCTGCGCTTTCGCGCAGTCTGATCAGAATCTTCACTGGGCGTATTTGGGATAGCCAAGCATACTGTTTCATCATGTGGACAACGAAGACGCTGAAAGGACTGCAAGATGTGCTGGATGATTTGTGTCTTCGTCGGTCGCACATGTTAGAAAGTACGTTTTCTCATGTAGCGACTCAAATATCGTATACAAGTAATGTTTTATCTTCGCACAGACACTCTTTGAGTACTGGATTGCATGCATGCATTGGTTTTTTACCCAACTCAATCAGCGAACGACAAAACCTACAATAAGACCTGTGTGACCAGCAAAAAAATCGGATTCGCCTGTAATCCATACAATATGGAAATGGTTCTCGTTTATCCTTCTTTGGATAGCCTAGAGGCTATAGAATGCACATGATTAGCGAAGACTCTGATCAGACTGAGCGGATCATCCCTGGTCACACAATCTAATTGTAGGTTTTGTCGTGCGCTGGCTCAATTCTTATGAATAACTTTTGCTTCCCTCTTTAATTGCATGGCGGTAGATCGGTTCTCATAATGAATTTCCTCCTCAATCTGTTTCAGACGGTTTGGCCTGAACGTCTTTGTCTTTAGTCGGGCCCATCGTGGTCCTATTTATGGTTTTCTTGTGATCAGATCGCCATTCAGCCCTTATCTTTATTTCATCACATTGTTTATGAATATATGTGTTTCACTGCGATGTTTCACAGATAAGTAGGGAACCCCTTTGAAGAGCGAACATACCTTTGTAAATTGGAGCTGCATCAGAATTACGGGTGACGTTTCGTGCGCATAAAAATGGCTTAAATCCCCTATATTTCTTTAACTGACCATTCCAAGGCGGTTCCTCTACTGAAGTTCATCTTTGTGCAGCGGTGGGTTCACATGGGGTGTTTGTTTGGTCATCATTCACTCCTAATCCTCTCTTGTATTTGGTGCCTCGGGAAGACGGTGGGTCGTAATTGTGGCATTTCCTGGGTATCTTTTTGGACACATGGCCTACCTTTGATAAAACAATACGGCAACATACCGTACGTCATAGAAGAAAGACGTAACATTTGGACAAGTTTGGGCATCTGCTGAAAATTGACAAGCCGGAGCATAAGAAAATGTTCTTTCTGACATATGCGCCCAACGGTTTGGAACGGTCATTAGTAACAGGAAAGCTGCAAACTAGCTGCTGCCAGTTCGCCTATGTCCTAAAATTAATTAACTCTTGTACTGCCACAGGCGATACTAATATAATTTTGCAAAAAGCGTAGATCCAGATGAGACGGTTCATAATGAGCCGTTTCATCAGGATCTACGCTGTTTGACGTTCAGTCTTTCAGCTTTACATGTAAACTTCTTTCCGATCAATAGTTTGTTAACAAGAAGTATCTTTAAAAAAGATAATTGTCGAAGGTAAACACTCCAAACTTCTTTATAATTTGACTTTCAGGGCGACGAACGACTCAACACTTCACGCCGACAAACCGATTCGCTGTGATTGACTTGTACATGCGCAAGAGAAAATAGTATGGGAATTTTGGAGAAGAATGATAATCTGACTTGCAAATGACTCATAGTAAATCCAATAAACTTCAAGAATGAGATATCTTTAAACTGTTAACCTCGACAAATTGTATATTGACCCTTTAAATAAATTCTAAATAAAACATCGCAAAAGGCGCAGTAATACATATTTAAAAATTACGGGAAAATATGGAATGTTCGAGTGACGCTTTCGTTGACTCGAGGAGAAACTGATTCGCTTTGAGAGGGGAGAGTTTAAAAGCCGGAAGTAAAGATCGGAAGTGGGAACCAAAAGTCGGGACTAAATTTTGACAATCTATTAATGGCATTAAACATGCATATATCGGGATGAAATTTGAAACACATGTAGAATATTGCTTCTTCTAAAAAATGCATATCAGATTATATCTGAAGATTAAATATTTTTCCCCTTCTGAACCAAAATATTCGACTTCAGGCGTTTACAATTTTCTTGCTGCACTTCTTTTATAGTCGACTTACACATAGTCCATTCAATCAAGCGGTTCTATTTTTTGTGACGACTGTCGAACGCATCTGCAGGTACGATGGATCAAAATTGCTACGTAATGCAATAAATTGTTCATATTATTATTATTTATTTCTTAATAAACAAAACATTATATACTTCAAATCAATTTTAAATGGTATATTATGATATCAAATAAAAAAAATCGGATAATTAGTACATAAAGATACAGTAATCACAATTTCCATAATAAAATATTATGGTATAAATTGGGTTTCATATTCCACTGCAAACCTAATCTTAACATGTCTTCGACAAATAAAAAACAAAAAAAAAAAAAAAAAAAAAAAAAAACATAGCAGGCGTAAAATGTAGTCTACAATTTGGCTCCGAAAGAGTTGAAGAACCGCCTAATAATACCCTTAAAGGGGGTGTGACGGGCATGACAAGCGATAAAAGGTATTCAATGGCATGCAAAATGTGCAGATCGACTTGCGCATCCGGACAACCACAGGCAAAGCTTGATACACTTGGTACAGGTCCCGTCAGTTTTACAAGGGGGACAACTTTTGTAACTTCCTGTTTGCTTTCCTGTACACGACGATCCATCACGAAAACATGCCTATTCAAATATACTGAAAATTTTACCACTAAAAAATGAAAATTTTCAGATAAAAACTTCTGATATTCTTCATATTTCTGCTCAAAACATAGATTGTGGGTACTCGTTAGAACCGCCTCGGCGAGGCGGTTCTAACGAGTACCCACAATCTATGTTTTTGAGCAGAAATAAGAAAAATAATGTATACCCCTGTAAACCCCAGTTTTACTATATAAAAGTGGGGTTTAAGAGGGTCAAAATTATATACGCATGTATTCGTGATGCCTTCTGAAAAGGGGTCAACTCTATAAGATACTTGTTCTCATACTGAGGCTCACGTTGCTTTGTTTAGTTGATCATAGATGCCAATGAACGATGTCTTTGCCATAACACACACAAACACAGATGTCAAATACGTGTATGTGAATCATGAATATGTAAAAACCTGAAAATACTAATTCGCAAAAGAATGACCGCTATAAAAATCTATACAAAAATATGAAAGCTGCTCTCGGAAACAAAGAACACATAAAAGAACGAAAATCTGAAATTCGGTTTAATTGAGACTTGTCTAATAACAGCATCTGATCCCACTTACACCGGAACTGATTTTCCAAGATACAAAAATGGGCTTTGTGAAGCTAAGAATCAAATCACTGAGAGCACTGGTGGGTCGATTGTCTCTAAGTGTACGCTTGGAAAATTGGCCTGAACGGGGAGTTAAGGCTGTTTCATTTAACCCTTAACTTCCTGTAATTCAAGCAA